>CM022299.1:281908888-282508888 GCA_011799875.1 Thinopyrum elongatum | reverse complement strand
AAGAAGCGCCGCCGTCGCCTTGGTTGCCGCTGCCGCTCGCCTTGGGAAGCCCGTCATTGATGACGTTGCCACCATCTTCGCCGTCGGCCTCTGCCACAGCGGCTGTGGGGTCGGGAACGCAGCGGGACTTCCCCAGCAGGTCTTCCACCTGCTTCTTCATGGACTCAGCGGCAGCGGTGCGGGACTCAAGGGCCACCGGCTTGATTATTGCGCCGAGGTCGAAACCTGGGTCCCAGAGGTATAGGTGGCTGAAGACGCGTGTCACGGCCGCGGTCAAAAGCGCGCAACACTACCCCTCCACCCAGGAGTCCACTCCAGCGGCGACGCCCTCAAGTGCCTTAGCAAGCTCGGGGAGAAGCCCGGCAAGGTTGCCCTCCGGAGTCGCCAGTGGCCCTTCATACTGATGAGGACATCAATACCATTGTTACACCCACAGCCCCTGCTTCTATACATACTGGACCAATTACTAGAGCTCGCGCACGCCAATTAAAATATCAGGTACTTTCGTTTCTTGGTAATGATTCTAAAGTTCATGAGAATATGATGCTGCCTAAATTGGATACATTTGTTTTGCTTACAAATGAAGGGCCTAGCTTGGACAAGAAAGAGGAACCTTGGAGCAAGTTCAAGCATGGAGATGATGGCATGCACAAGGGGAACAAGAACGGAGTTACAAGTGATGATTTCAGGACTTTGAAGCCACCATAATGAGTGCAGGAAGCCTTGGACGAAATATACAAGATGTCACTTCATAAATTTCGTCCAGAGGCTATTATAGGTGCTGCGTCACCATATTATTGGGCCAGGCCCATGTAATTTCGAAATACTTGAGTATAGGCTGTTTTTAGAGTCCGTATGTGTGGGGAAACAAGAGATAGGGTTGGTTTCGGACCCCTCCTTCAAGGGCCACGAAATCCCCTCCTCTTCCTCCATATATACAGCCCTTAGGGCACCGTTTAGACTTTGGGTTTTGTTTAGATTAAAAGTTCGCCATAGCTGCAACTTCGCGTACTTCGTTTGTGTTCAACGACCAGACCAAGACGTCACAGAACCACACCTTGATCAATAAAGCTTTCATCTTATATTCGCAATATCCAGATTGCAAATCTTAGTTTCTTGCTTGTTCTTCGTTTGCTTGCAGGAGATAGACCCTCGTGGTCAGGTTGATTGTGCTCCGGCGTGGTCAATAACCTCTCGGAGTTGGTTTAGCGATTGCTAAGGCGCGACGTCCTCGCACGTTCGTAGTCGGATCGTCAAAGTCTACTCCACCAAAAACGATAGCTATCATCTCATCGAAAGATCGGGACACCCTCGCCTCTATCAAGTGGTATCAGTTTTCAGGTTGCTCGGTGAGAATTTCCAGTTTTCCCTAGATTAGATTTATTTTCTTACCTATTGTTCAAGAAAAAGCCACAAAAAAAAGTTAGATCTATTCATCCTTTGTCCAACGACCAGACCAAGACCGCTTTCGGATCCCCACCATTATCAATACTTCATCTATATTCGCAATATTCAGATTGCATGTTTACAATATCCCGAGGAACGACGTGTTGCTGCTGCTGTTTGTGCTTTCACTAGTTTTGCATGTGTATGGTGGTCTGAACATTGTAGATTATATCCTATTCCAGCTACGTGGGCTGCTTTGAAAACTGCTATGCGTACTCGTTGGGTTCCACCATATTATCAACGTGAATTACTTCAAAAATTGCAGCGCTTAAGAGAAGGAAAAAATTCTGTAGAAGAATATTATCAGGAATTACAAACTGGCATGATTAGATGTGGTATTGTTGAGGAGAATGAAGCTATGCTTGCACGTTTCATGGGTGGATTAAATAGAGAGATTCAGACCATTCTAGAGTATAAGGAGTATAATAATATCACTCGTTTATTCCATCTTGCTTGTAAAGCTGAACGTGAAGTGCAGGATCGACAGGCATTGGCGCGAACTAATTTTTCTGCAGGTCGATCTTCATCATGGACACCGCGTGCCTCCTCTACTCCCACACGTCCTACTGCGGCACCACTGACTTCAGCCGCCAATTCCAACCGAGATACAAGAAAACAGGCACCACCACCACCATCTGCCAAGAGTACACCTTCTGGGCCTTCCCAGAGCTCTTCTTCATCTATGGCATCAACAGGGCACACACATGATATTATTTGTCGTCGTTGTAAGGGAAGAGGTCATTATGCGAGAGAATGCCAATCTCCGCGTGTTATGATTGCTACTGAGGATGGTGGGTATGAGTCCGCTAGTGATTATGATGAGGAGACTTTGGCTCTTATTACAAGTGAAGAACACGGTGGAGATGATTCTGATCATGAGACGCAATACATGGCTCATGAAGACGCTGACAGGTATGAATGTTTAGTTGCTCAATGTGTTTTGAGTGTGCAGGTCACACAAGCTGAGCAAAATCAGAGGCATAATTTGTTCCATACAAAGGGAGTTGTGAAGGAACGTTCTGTTCGCGTCATCATAGATGGAGGGAGCTGCAACAACTTGGCTAGCATGGAGATGGTGGAGAAGCTATCTCTCACCACAAGACCACATCCACATCCTTACTATATCCAATGGTTCAACAACAGCGGCAAGGTTAAGGTAACACGTACTGTTCGTGTGCATTTTAGTATCTCTACATATGCTGATTATGTTGATTGTGATGTGGTACCCATGCAAGCATGTTCATTATTACTTGGTAGACCATGGCAATTTGATAAAAATTCTGTACACCATGGTAGAAACAATCAGTATACTCTTGTTCATAAGGATAAACATATTACTTTGCTTCCTATGACTCCTGATTCTATTTTGAAAGATGATATTAATAGAGCTAGTAAAGCATAACAGGAGAAAAATAAGAGTGAAAATCAGATTGTGGCAAAAGAATTTGAGCAACAAATGAAGCCTAATAATAAACCATCTAGTGTTGCTTCTGAAATTAAATTGAAAAGTGCATGCTTACTTGCCACCAAATCTGATATTGATGATCTAGATTTCAGCAATTCTGTTTGCTATGCTTTTGTGTGCAAAGAGGCGTTATTTTCATTCGAGGACGTGCCTTCCTCTTTGCCTCCTGCGGTCACTAACATTTTGCAGGAGTTCGCTGACGTCTTTCCACAAGACGTGCCACCGGGATTACCACCTATTCGCGGGATTGAGCATCAGATTGACTTAATTCCCGGTGCTTCGTTGCCAAACCGTGCGCCATACCGTACCAATCCAGAGGAGACGAAGGAGATTATGCGTCAAGTACAGGAGTTGCTCGACAAAAGGTTATATACGCGAATCCCTTAGTCCTTGTGCTGTTCCTATTATTCTAGTGCCGAAAAAGGATGGTACATCGCGTATGTGTGTTGATTGTAGAGGCATTAATAATATTACTATTCGTTATCGTCATCCTATTCCTAGACTAGATGATATGCTTGATGAATTGAGTGGCTCTACAATATTCTCCAAAGTTGATTTGCGTAGTGGATACCATCAAATTCGTATGAAATTGGGGGATGAATGGAAAACAGCATTTAAAACAAAGTTTGGATTATATGAGTGGTTAGTCATGCCTTTTGGGTTAACTAATGCACCTAGTACTTTCATGAGATTAATGAACGAAGTTTTACGTGCTTTCATTGGACGATTTGTGGTAGTCTATTTTGATGATATACTGATTTATAGCAGATCTTTGGAGGAACATTTGGAACATTTACGTGCTGTTTTTATTGCTTTACGTGATGCACGTTTGTTTGGTAACCTTGGGAAGTGCACCTTTTGCACCGACCGAGTATCTTTTCTTGGCTATGTTGTTACTCCACAGGGAATTGAAGTTGATAAAGCCAAGATTGAAGAGAACCTGTTGCATACTTTTCTGAAAAATTGAGTGGGCCTAGTCTGAACTATTCTACTTATGATAAAGAATTATATGCTCTTGTTCGGGCCTTAGAAACATGGCAACATTATTTATGGCCCAAAGAATTTGTTATACATTCTGATCATGAATCTTTGAAACACATTAAAAGTCAAGCAAAACTGAACCGTAGACATGCTAAATGGGTTGAATTTATTGAGACTTTCCCTTATGTCATTAAACACAAGAAGGGTAAAGAAAATGTTATTGCTGATGCATTGTCTCGTCGTTATACTATGCTTTCACAACTTGACTTTAAAATATTTGGTTTGGAGACCATCAAAGATCAATATGTGCATGATGCTGAATTTAAAGATGTATTGCAGAATTGTAAGGAAGGGAGAACATGGAACAAGTTCGTCGTTAATGATGGATTTGTGTTTCGTGCTAACAAGCTATGCATTCCAGCTAGCTCCGTTCGTCTTTTGTTGTTGCAGGAGGCGCATGGAGGAGGATTAATGGGACACTTTGGCGTGAAGAAGACGGAGGATATACTTGCTACACATTTCTTTTGGCCAAAGATGAGACGGGATGTTGAGTGTTTTGTTGCTCGCTGCACTACATGTCAAAAAGCTAAGTCACGACTCAATCCTCATGGTTCATATATGCCTTTGCCTGTACCTAGTGTTCCTTGGGAGGATATATCTATGGACTTTGTTTTAGGTTTACCTCGAACAAAGAAGGGGAGGGATAGCATATTTGTTGTCGTGGATAGGTTCTCGAAAATGGCACACTTTATACCATGTCATAAAAGCGATGATGCTGTTAATGTTGCTGATTTGTTCTTTCGTGAAATTATACGCTTGCATGGTGTGCCAAATACTATTGTTTCAGATCGTGATACTAAATTTCTTAGCCACTTTTGGAGATGTTTATGGTCTAAGTTGGAGACTAAACTGCTTTTTAGTACTACATGTCACCCCCAAACTGATGGACAAACTGAAGTAGTCAATAGAACATTGTCTACTATGCTTAGGGCTGTTTTGAAGAATAACAAGAAAATGTGGGAAGAATGCTTGCCTCATATTGAATTTGCTTATAATCGTTCATTGCATTCTACTACTAAGATGTGTCCTTTTGAAATTGTGTATGGTTTCCTTCCTCGTGCACCAATTGATTTGTTGCCTCTTCCATCTTCGGAGAAGGTTAATTTTGATGCTAAACAACGTGCTGAATTGATCTTAAAAATGCATGAGTTAACTAAGGAGAACATTGAGCGTATGAATGCTAAATATAAACTTGCTGGAGATAAGGGTAGAAAACATGTTGTGTTTGCACCTGGAGATCTTGTTTGGTTACATTTGCGTAAGGATAGATTTCCTGATTTGCACAAATCAAAGCTAATGCCACGTGCTAATGGTCCTTTTAAGGTGTTAGAGAAAATAAATGATAACGCATATAAACTTGAGCTGCCTACAGATTTTGGGGTTAGTCCCACTTTTAACATTGCAGATTTGAAGCCTTATTTGGGTGAGGAAGATGAGCTTCCGTCAAGGACGACTTCATTTCAAGAAGGGGAGGATGATGAGGACATCAATACCATTGTTACACCCACAGCCCCTGCTGCTATACATACTGGACCAATTACTAGAGCTCGCGCACGCCAATTAAATTATCAGGTACTTTCGTTTCTTGGTAATGATTCTAATGTTCATGGGAATATGATGCTGCCTAAATTGGATACATTTGTTTTGCTTACAAATGAAGGGCCTAGCTTGGACAAGAAAGAGGAACCTTGGAGCAAGTTCAAGCATGGAGATGATGGCATGCGCAAGGGGAACAAGAACGGAGTTACAAGTGATGATTTCAGGACTTTGAAGCCACCATAAGGAGTGCAGGAAGCCTTGGACGAAATATACAAGATGCCACTTCATAAATTTCGTCCAGAGGCTATTATAGGTGCTGCGTCACCTTATTATTGGGCCAGGCCCATGTAATTTCGAAATACTTGAGTATAGGCTATTTTTAGAGTCCGTATGTGTGGGGAAACAAGAGATAGGGTTGGTTTCGGACCCCTCCTTCAAGGGCCACGAAATCCCCCCCTCTTCCTCCATATATACAGCCCTTAGGGCACCGTTTAGACTTTGAGGATTTGTTTAGTTAAAAGTTAGCCATTGCAACTTCGTGTACTTCGTTTGTGTCCAACGACCAGACCAAGACCGCTTTCGGATCCTCACCTTTATCAATAGCTTCAATCTTGGCTTTATCAACTTCAATTCCCTGTGGAGTAACAACATAGCCAAGAAAAGATACTCGGTCGGTGCAAAAGGTGCACTTCCCAAGGTTACCAAACAAACGTGCATCACGTAAAGCAATAAATACAGCACGTAAATGTTCCAAATGTTCCTCCAAAGATCTGCTATAAATCAGTATATCATCAAAATAGACTACCACAAATCGTCCAATGAAAGCACGTAAAACTTCGTTCATTAATCTCATGAAAGTACTAGGTGCATTAGTTAACCCAAAAGGCATGACTAACCACTCATATAATCCAAACTTTGTTTTAAATGCTGTTTTCCATTCATCCCCCAATTTCATACGAATTTGATGGTATCCACTACGCAAATCAACTTTGGAGAATATTGTAGAGCCACTCAATTCATCAAGCATATCATCTAGTCTAGGAATAGGATGACGATAACGAATAGTAATATTATTAATGCCTCTACAATCAACACACATACGCGATGTACCATCCTTTTTCGGCACTAGAATAATAGGAACAGCACAAGGACTAAGGGATTCGCGTATATAACCTTTTGTCGAGCAACTCCTGTACTTGACGCATAATCTCCTTCGTCTCCTCTGGATTGGTACGGTATGGCGCACGGTTTGGCAACGAAGCACCGGGAATTAAGTCAATCTGATGCTCAATCCCGCGAATAGGTGGTAATCCCGGTGGCACGTCTTGTGGAAAGACGTCAGCGAACTCCTGCAAAATGTTAGTGACCGCAGGAGGCAAAGAGGAAGGCACGTCCTCGAATGAAAATAACGCCTCTTTGCACACAAAAGCATAGCAAACAGAATTGCTGAAATCTAGATCATCAATATCAGATTTGGTGGCAAGTAAGCATGCACTTTTCAATTTAATTTCAGAAGCAACACTAGATGGTTTATTATTAGGCTTCATTTGTTGCTCAAATTCTTTTGCCACAATCTGATTTTCACTCTTATTTTTCTCCTGCTTTGCTTTACTAGCTCTATTAATATCATCTTTCAAAATAGAATCAGGAGTCATAGGAAGCAAAGTAATATGTTTATCCTTATGAACAAGAGTATACTGATTGTTTCTACCATGGTGTACAGAATTTTTATCAAATTGCCATGGTCTACCAAGTAATAATGAACATGCTTGCAATCAGCATAATCAGCATATGTAGAGATACTAAAATGCACACGAACAGTACGTGTTACCTTAACCTTGCCGCTGTTGTTGAACCATTGGATATAGTAAGGATGTGGATGTGGTCTTGTGGTGAGAGATAGCTTCTCCACCATCTCCATGCTAGCCAAGTTGTTGCAGCTCCCTCCATCTATGATGACGCGAACAGAACGTTCCTTCACAACTCCCTTTGTATGGAACAAATTATGCCTCTGATTTTGCTCAGCTTGTGTGACCTGCACACTCAAAACACGTTGAGCAACTAAACATTCATACCTGTCAGCGTCTTCAGGAGCCATGTATTGCGTCTCATGATCAGAATCATCTCCACCGTGTTCTTCACTTGTAATAAGAGCCAAAGTCTCCTCATCATAATCACTAGCGGACTCATACCCACCATCCTCAGTAGCAATCATAACACGCGGAGATTGGCATTCTCTGGCATAATGACCTCTTCCCTTACAACGACGACAAATAATATCATGTGTGTGCCCTGTTGATGCCATAGATGAAGAAGAGCTCTGGGCAGGCCCAGAAGGTGTACTCTTGGCAGATGGTAGTGGTGGTGCCTGTTTTCTTGTATCTCGGTTGGAATTGGCGGCTGAAGTCAGTGGTGCCGCAGTAGGACGTGTGGGAGTAGAGGAGGCACGCGGTGTCCATGATGAAGATCGACCTGCAGAAAAATTAGTTCGCTTGCATGGTGTGCCAAATACTATTGTTTCAGATCGTGATACCAAATTTCTTAGCCACTTTTGGAGATGTTTATGGGCTAAGTTGGGGACTAAACTGCTTTTTAGTACTACTTGTCACCCCCAAACTGATGGACAAACTGAAGTAGTCAATAGAACTTTGTCTACTATGCTTAGGGCTGTTTTGAAGAATAACAAAAAAATGTGGGAAGAATGCTTGCCTCATATTGAATTTGCTTATAATCGTTCGTTGCATTCTACTACTAAGATGTGCCCTTTTGAAATTGTATATGGTTTCCTACCTCGTGCACCTATTGATTTGTTGCCTCTTCCATCTTCGGAGAAGGTTAATTTTGATGCTAAACAACGTGCTGAATTGATCTTAAAAATGCATGAGTTAACTAAGGAGAACATTGAGCGTATGAATGCTAAATATAAACTTGCTGGATATAAGGGTAGAAAACATGTTGTGTTTGCACCTGGAGATCTTGTTTGGTTACATTTGCGTAAGGATAGATTTCCTGATTTGCGCAAATCAAAGCTAATGCCACGTGCTGATGGTCCTTTTAAGGTGTTAGAGAAAATAAATGATAATGCATATAAACTTGAGCTGCCTGCAGATTTTGGGGTTAGTCCCACTTTTAACATTGCAGATCTAAAGCCTTATTTGGGTGAGGAAGATGAGCTTCCGTCGAGGACGACTTCATTTCAAGAAGGGGAGGATGATGAGGACATCAATACCATTGTTACACCCACAGCCCCTGCTTCTATACATACTGGACCAATTACTAGAGCTCGCGCACGCCAATTAAAATATCAGGTACTTTCGTTTCTTGGTAATGATTCTAAAGTTCATGAGAATATGATGCTGTCTAAATTGGATACATTTGTTTTGCTTACAAATGAAGGGCCTAGCTTGGACAAGAAAGAGGAACCTTGGAGCAAGTTCAAGCATGGAGATGATGGCATGCACAAGGGGAACAAGAACGGAGTTACAAGTGATGATTTCAGGACTTTGAAGCCACCATAATGAGTGCAGGAAGCCTTGGACGAAATATACAAGATGTTACTTCATAAATTTCGTCCAGAGGCTATTATAGGTGCTGCGTCACCATATTATTGGGCCAGGCCCATGTAATTTCGAAATACTTGAGTATAGGCTGTTTTTAGAGTCCGTATGTGTGGGGAAACAAGAGATAGGGTTGGTTTCGGACCCCTCCTTCAAGGGCCACGAAATTCCCTCCTCTTCCTCCATATATACAGCCCTTAGGGCACCGTTTAGACTTTGGGTTTTGTTTAGATTAAAAGTTCGCCATAGCTGCAACTTCGCGTACTTCGTTTGTGTTCAACGACCAGACCAAGACGTCACAGAACCCCACCTTGATCAATAAAGCTTTCATCTTATATTCGCAATATCCAGATTGCAAATCTTAGTTTCTTGCTTGTTCTTCGTTTGCTTGCAGGAGATAGACCCTCGTGGTCAGGTTGATTGTGCTCCGGCGTGGTCAATAACCTCTCGGAGGTGGTTTAGCGATTGCTAAGGCGCGACGTCCTCGCACGTTCGTAGTCGGATCGTCAAAGTCTACTCCACCAAAAACGATAGCTATCATCTCATCGAAAGATCGGGACACCCTCGCCTCTATCACATACCCTCCCCCGTGGATGGAGCGCAGCACCTCACGAGACCTGAGCTCGAGGGAGAGGAAGGCTTCGCATTCCACGGCCGCCATTTTCTCGGCGGCAGAGAGGGTCTTCTCCCTGGCCTCCAGCTGGGTCATCGCCTCAGAGACGAGCTGGGCATGGGACGCCTGGGCCTTGTCCACCTCCTCCTTCAGCTTGCCCAGGCGGTCCCGCTCCGCGGCTTGGTTGGCGGTCACCTGGGCCAGTTTGGCATCGCGATCGGCAAGCGTCGCTTCACGGGCCTTGAGCTCCTCCTCTTGCTGCTAAAGCCGTTGGGTGTGGGCAGCCTGCTCCTCGCGGAGAGCTTTTAGCTCAGCCTCCGCCTTGTGGCAGCGCTCCTTGGCAGACGGTGCGTCGGTCAGCGCCGCGTCACGGGCTCCCGTGGCTTCATTGGCCTCCCTCTTGCTCTCTGCGGTGGTGACCTCGGCCCGGCCCCAGGCCATCCTAGTAGATGCATTGGCCTGGAGCCACCCCGAGATCAGCCCCATGCATTCCCTCACCAGGCATCTGTTGGCGTCTTGGAGATCGGCCCAGAGCTGATCTAGCACGGCGTGGGCTTCCTCCAGAGCTCCGGGCCTGACGAGGGGGCCGCAGTCCGCTAATGCAAGGGCCTGAGGAGGAGGCGGCATCGGCGCGTGGGCTGGTGTCACCACCAGGGAGGCAGCAGCAAGGGCAACTTGGGGCACTGGGGCCTCCTAACCCCCCGCGGGACACGACGGGGATGGGCGGCTCCGGAGCCTGCTGGCCCGCGGAGGCAGACTCCTCCTGAGGTTCCACCACCATGCCTTTGGGGGCCCGCTCTATCGCGAGGGAGTGCGGGATGACCTCTTCCGTCTGCGCCAGAGCCACCACGGCTTTGGCGAGCGGTGGAGCCTCAGGGGTCCCTGCTTCCTCCTTCCTCTTCTTTGCCACGGTGCCCACCCTGGTCACCAGGAGGATAGTACTGTGGGCACGGCATCAAGGGCGACAAACAAAAACAAGGTAAGGTACTTAGTCATCAGGGGCAATGTACGCCCTCTTCCTAGCCGGGGCCAGGGCGCCTCCGATCTTCATGGGTGCGGCCTTCGTGTCTTCGGGGGTGGTGGGGCGCGCATCGACTGGCTTCGGTGTGACAACGACGTACGAGGCAGAGGCGTCACCTCGAGGAGGGGGCGCCGCCCCGCTCTTCTTCGGGGTCGCTCAGCCTGGCCTCCGCAGGGCCGGGGGAGTGGCCCCGGACCTCGTGACGACCCCGGTGGAGCGCGGGGATTCCATGACCGGGGGCTCGACGGCGTCATCATCATCTGTGAGGCCGCGGAGAAGCTCGATGGCGGAGAAGCTCGATGGCGGAGAGATCTCTGCCACATCGTCCACGGTCGCCTCCGAGTCATCTTCGCCCTTGATACGTCTCCAATGTATCTATAATTTTTTATTATTCCATGTTATTATATTATCTGTTTTGGATGTTTTATATGCATTAATATGCTATTTTATATTATTTTTGGGACTAACCTATTAACCTAGAGCCCAGTGCCAGTTTCTGTTTTTCCTTGTTTTTGAGCCTCGCAGAAAAGGAATACCAAACGGAGTCCAAACGGAATAAAAGTTCACGATGATTTTTCTTGGACCAGAAGACACCCAGGGGACTTGGAGTCCAAGTCAGAAGAGCCACGAGGCGACGAAGGGTGGAGGGCGCGCCCTAGGGGGGGCGCGCCCCCTACCTTGTGGGCCCCTCGATGACTCCCTGACCTAGATCTTCCTCCTATATATTCACATATATTCCAGAACCACCAGAGGCATCCACGAAAACACTTTTCCACCGCCGCAACCTTCTATTCTCGTGAGATCCCATCTTGGGGCCTTTTCCGGCATCCTGCCGGAGGGGGAATCGATCACGGAGGGCTTCTACATCAACACCATTACCCTTCCGATGAAGCGTGAGTAGTTTACCTCAGACCCACGGGTCCATAGCTAGTAGCTAGATGGCTTCTTCTCTCTCTTTGATTCTCAATACAACGTTCGCCTTGATGTTCTTGGAGATCTATCCGATGTAATCTTCTTTTGCGGTGTGTTTGTCGAGATCCAATGAATTGTGGATTTATGATCAGCTTATCTATGAATATTATTTAAATCTTCTCTGAATTCTTTTATGCATGATTTACTATCTTTGTATTTCTCTTCGAATTATCGGTTTGGTTTGGCCAACTAGATTGGTTTTTCTTGCAATGGGAGAGGTGCTTAGCTTTGGGTTCAATCTTGCGTGATTTCACCTAGTGACAAAGTAGGGGTAGCGAGACACATATTGCATTGTTGCCATCAAGGATAAAAAGATGGGGTTTTCATCATATTGCTTGTGTTAATTCCTCTACATCATGTCATCTTACTTAAAGTGTTACTCCGTTCTTTATGAACTTAATACTCTAGATGCATGCTGGATAGCGGTCGATGTGTGGAGTAATAGTAGTAGATGCAGGCAGGAGTTGGTCTACTTGACACGGACGTGATGCCTATATGCATAATCATTGCCTTGGATATTGTCATAACTTTGCGCTTTTCTATCAATTGCTCGACAGTAATTTGTTCACCCACCGTATTATTTGCCTTCATGAGAGAAGCCTCCAGTGAAACCTATGGCCCCCGGGTCTATTTTCCATCATATTACTTTCTGATCTACTATTTTGCAATCTTTTATTTTCAGATCTATATACCAAAAAAACCAAAAATGTTATATCTTTTATCTATCATATCTCACCTTTGCAAGTGACCGTGAAGGGATTGACAACCCCTTTATCGCGTTGGGTGCAAGTATTTGATTGTTTGTGCAGGTGTTGGTGATTTGTGCGTTCTTCTCCTACTGGATTGATACCTTGGTTCTTAACTGAGGGAAATACTTACCTCTACTGTGCTGCATCACCCTTTCCTCTTCAAGGAAAAACCAACGCAAGCTCAAGAAGTAGCAGGAAGAATTTCTGGCGCCGTTGCCGGGGAGATCTACGCCAAGTCAAGACATACCAAGTACCCATCATAAACTCTCATCTCTTGAATTACATTATTTGCCATTTGCCTCTCGTTTTCCTCTCCCCCACTTCTAAAACATTTTCACAGAAATACAAGAAGATTTGCCTTTTTATTCGCCCTTCTTTCGTTTGCCCTTATGTCTTACTTGGTTTGTTTGCTCGTTTGCTTGGCATAATTGTGTATTTTATTGAAAACAGTAAGCAAAGAGTTTATGGATCCTCATCCACTTGCTAATCTTTTTAAGAGATCCAATTATGATGAACCTATTGCTAGTGAGTTGAGTGCACTAGACTATCTTTATAAAGTTTTGCTTGAAATTCGTGAATCTGAAAATTGTGATGAAGTGTTAAAAGAAGAAATTTATGAAGTGATTCATGATAGCTCCTTGGATGAAAAGCATGATTGCAATGGTTCTACTATAAATTCTATTAGTGTCAATTGTGCTGAAAATATGCAAAACTCTAAGCTTGGGGATGCTAATTTTGCTATGTCCACTACTTGTTGCAATGATCATGATTGGGGTGATTCTTCTTATGATCTTGAAATTTTATTTAAGCCTCATGATGAATATGTTTGCGTTAATATTGAAAGTGGGTTTGGAAGAGTGTCAACTCTAGCTAATAATGATCCCACTACTTTGGAGAATGATCAATCTTATGAAATTTTTGATAAAAGTGGGCTTGGAGATGTCATGACTTTATTTGATGATAATCCCACTATTTTGGAAGAGTGTCAACTTTGCATGCATGTGGATCATGAAGAGAATATTTTATGTGATGGCTATATTGTTGAGTTTGAGTATGATCCTACATGTAATTATTATGAGAGAGGAAAATATGGTTGTAGAAATTTTCATGTTACTAAATTACCTCTCGTTATGTTGAGATTGTTATTGTTTGTTTCTTCTTCCTTGCATATGCTAGATCTTGCTTGTATTGCTAATTTTTTTTCCTATAAAATGCCTATGCATAGGAAGTATGTTAGACTTAGATGTGATTTTTACATGTTTTATGATGCTCTCTTTGTGTTTCAATTATTATCTTTCATGTGAGCATCATTGAAATCTCAATGCCTAGCTAAAAGGCTTTAAAGAAAAGTGCTTGTTGGGAGACAACCCAATATTTTTATTTTCTATTTTTGTGAGAAATACACATTATTACCTCTGTAGTAATTGTGTTTTGGTGTTTTAATTAGTGTTTGTGCCAAGTAAGACCTTTGGGATGGCTTACGGTAATAGTTGATTTGATCTTGCTGAAAAACAGAAACTTTTGTGTCCAGTCACAGAATTTTAGTAATTCACTGGAGCATGAAAAAACCGTGAATTTTTTACACATGATTTATATACCAATTTCATCTTCTTTCCTAATTTTTCAGAATTTTTGGACTTATATAAGTATTAGAACAATTCAGATCTTCGCAGACTGTTCTGTTTTTAACAGATTCTGTTTTCTTTCTATTGTTTGCTTATTTTAATGAATCTATGGGTAGTATCAGGGGGTATGAACCATGGAGAAGTTGGAATACAGTAGATATTACACCAATATAAATAAAGAATGAGTTCACAACAGTACCAAAAGTGGTGATTTTATTTTCTTATACTAACGGATCTCACGAGTTTTCTGTTGAGTTTTGTGTTGTGAAGTTTTCAAGTTTTGGGTAAAGATTTGATGGACTATGGAATAAGGAGTGGCAAGAACCTAAGCTTGGGGATGCCCAGGGCACCCCAAGGTAATATTCAAGGACAAACAAGAGCCTAATCTTGGGGATGCCCCGGAAGGCATCCCCTCTTTAGTCTTCGTCTATCGCTAAATTTACTTGAGGCTATATTTTTATTCACCACATGATATGTGTTTTGCTTGGAGCGTCTTGTATGATATGAGTCTTTGCTTTTTATTTTGCCACAATTATCCTTTCTGTACACACCTTTTGAGAGGGATACGCATGAATCGTGATTTATTAGAATACTCTGTGTGCTTCACTTATATCTTTTGAGCTAGGCAATTTTGCTCTAGTGCTTCACTTATATCTTTTTAGAGCACGGCGGTGGTTTTATTTTATAGAAATTATTAAACTTTCATGCTTCACTTATATTATTTTGATAGTCTTTCTAAACAGCATGGTAATTTTCTTTGGTTATAAATTTAGTCCTAATATGATAGGCATCCAAGAGGGATATAATAAAAACTTTCATATAAAGTGCATTGAATACTATGTGAAGTTTGATTCCTTATGATTGTTTTGAGATATAAAGATGGTGATATTAGAGTCATGCTAGTGAGTAATTGTGGATTGTAGAAATACTTGTGTTAAAGTTCGTGATTCCCGTAGCATGCACGTATGGTGAAGCGTTATGTGATGAAGTCAGAGCATGATTTATTTATTGATTGTCTTCCTTATGAGTGGCGGTCGGGGACGAGCGATGGTCTTTTCCTACCAATCTATCCCCCTAGGAGCATGCGCGTAGTACTTCGTTTCGATGACTAATAGATTTTTACAATAAGTTTGTGAGTTCTTTATGACTAATGTTGAGTCCATGGATTATACGCACTCTCACCCTTCCACCTTTGCTAGCCTTTCTAGTACCACGCAACTTTCGCCGGTGCCATACACCTACCTTTTACCTTCCTCAAAACAGCCACCATACCTACCTATTATGGCATTTCCATAGCCATTCTGAGATATATTGCCATGCAACTTTCCACCGTTCCGTTTTATTATGACACATTCCATCATTGTCATATTGCTTTGCATGATCATGTAGTTGACATAGTATTTGTGGCAAAGCCACCGTTCATAATTTCTATACATGTCACTCTTGAGTCATTGCACATCCCGGTACACCGCCGGAGGCATTCATACAGAGTCATATTTTGTTCTAAGTATCGAGTTGTAATTCTTGAGTTGTAAGTAAATAAAAGTGTGATGATCTACATTATTAGAGAATTGTCCCATGTGAGGAAAGGATGATGGAAGCTATGATTCCCTCAGAAGTTGGGATGAGTCTCCGGACTTTATAAAAAATAAAAGAGGCCAAAGAAGCCCACAAAAAAATAAAAGAGGCCAAGAAGCCCACCGAAAAAAATGAGAGAAAAGAGAGAAGGGGCAATGTTACTATCCTTTTTCCACACTTGTGCTTCAAAGTAGCACCATGATCTTCATGATAGAGAGTCTCCTATGTTATCACTTTCATATACTAGTGGGAATTTTTCATTATAGAACTTGGCTTGTATATTCCAATGATGGGCTTCCTCAAATTGCCCTAGGTCTTCGTGAGCAAGCAAGTTGGATGCGCACCCACTTAGTCTCTTTTTGAGCTTTCATAAACTTATAGCTCTAGTGCATCCGTTGCATGGCAATCCCTACTCATTGATATCTATTGATGGGCATCTCCATAGCCCGTTGATACGCCTAGTTAATGTAAGACTATCTCCTTCTTTTTGTCTTCTCCACAACCACCATATTCTATTCCACCTATAGTGCTATGTCCATGGCTCACACTCATGTATTGCGTGAAAATTGAAAAAGTTTGAGAACATCAAAAGTATGAAACAATTGCTTGGCTTGTCATCGGGGTTATGCATGATTTAATACTTTGTGTGATGAAGATGGAGCATAGCCAGACTATATGATTTTGTAGGGATAACTTTCTTTGGCCATGTTATTTTGAGAAGACATGATTGCTTTATTAATATGCTTGAAGTATTATTGTTTTTATGTCAATATTAAACTTTTGTTTTGAATCTTATGGATCTAAACATTCATGCCACAATAAAGAAAATTACATGGATAAGTATGTTAGGTAGCATTCCACATCAAAAATTATGTTTTTATCATTTACCTACTTGAGGACGAGCAGGAATTAAGCTTGGGGATGCTTGATACGTCTCCAACGTATCTATAATTTTTGATTGTTCCATGCTATTATATTATCTGTTTTGGATGTTTTATATGCATTAATATGCTATTTTATATTATTTTTGGGACTAACCTATTAACCTAGAGCCCAGTGCCAGTTTCCGTTTTTTCCTTGTTTTTGAGCCTCGCAGAAAAGGAATACCAAACGGAGTCCAAACAGAATAAAACTTCACGATGATTTTTCTTGGACCAGAAGACACCCAGGGGACTTGGAGTTCAAGTCAGAAGAGCCACGAGGCGGTGACAAGGGTGGAGGGCGCGCCCTAGGGGGGGCACGCCCTAGGGGGAGGAAGATCTTGGAAAGGGAGTCACCGAGGGGCCCACAAGGAAGGGGGCGCGCCCCCCCTAGGGCACGCCCCCCTACCTTGTGGGCCCCTCGGTGACTCCCTGACCAAGATCTTCCTCCTATATATTCACATATGTTCCAGAACCACCAGAGGCATCCACAAAAACACTTTTCCACCGCCGCAACCTTCTGTTCCCGTGAGATCCCATCTTGGGGCCTTTTTCGGCATCCTGACGGAGGGGGAATCGATCACGGAGGGCTTCTACATCAACACCATTACCCTTCCGATGAAGCGTGAGTAGTTTAATTTAGACCTACGGGTCCATAGCTAGTAGCTAGATGGCTTCTTCTCTCTCTTTGATTCTCAATACAACATTCTCCTTGATGTTCTTGGAGATCTATCCGATGTAATCTTCTTTTGCGGTGTGTTTGTCGAGATCCGATGAATTGTGGATTTATGATCAGCTTATCTATGAATATTATTTGAATCTTCTCTGAATTCTTTTATGCATGATTTACTATCTTTGTATTTCTCTTCGAATTATCGGTTTGGTTTGGCCAACTAGATTGGTTTTTCTTGCAATGGGAGAGGTGCTTAGCTTTGGGTTCAATCTTGCATGATTTCACCCAGTGACAAAGTAGGGGTAGCGAGACACGTATTGCATTGTTGCCATCGAGGATAAAAAGATGGTTTTTCATCATATTGCTTGAGTTAATTCCTTTACATCATGTCATCTTACTTAAAGCGTTACTCCGTTCTTTATGAACTTAATACTCTAGATGCATGCTGGATAGCGGTCGATGTGTGGAGTAATAGTAGTAGATGCAGGCAGGAGTTGGTCTACTTGACACGGACGTGATGCCTATATGCATAATCATTGCCTTGGATATCGTCATAACTTTGCGCTTTTCTATCAATTGCTCGACAGTAATTTGTTCACCCATCGTATTATTTGCCTTCATGAGAGAAGCCTCCAGTGAAACCTATGGCCCCCGGGTCTATTTTCCATCATATTACTTTCTAATCTACTCTTTTGCAATCTTTTATTTTCAGATCTATATACCAAAAAAACCAAAAATGTTCTATCTTTTATCTATCAGATCTCACCTTTGCAAGTGACCGTGAAGGGATTGACAACCCCTTTATCGCTTTGGGTGCAAATGTTTGATAGATACCTTGGTTCTTAACTGAGGGAAATACTTACCTCTACTATGTTGCATCACCCTTTCTTCTTCAAGGGAAAAACCAATGCAAGCTCAAGAAGTAGCAGCCCTCTTAACTGGCATTGTTGCCAGAAGACACCAGCACCGGGGAGTTGGGGAGCTCGGGCGGCACGAGCCCCAGCTCGTTGAAGACGGGCATGGCGGCGACCAACGCCGCCCTGTTGGCATGGCGGTACAGCGGGATGTAGGCCGCCGGGAGGTTGCCCGGCTCCCCCTCGAGTAGAGTGTTCATGGCCTTGTCCAGCTCCTCGCCCGTCAAGCTCCCCGAGCGCAGCCGGATGTCGTCTTCTGCACCCTTGAACTCCCACATGGGGCGCGTGTGCGCTTGGAGCGGGGCTAGGCGCTGCGTCAGGAAC
Source organism: Thinopyrum elongatum (assembly GCA_011799875.1). NCBI lineage: Eukaryota > Viridiplantae > Streptophyta > Magnoliopsida > Poales > Poaceae > Thinopyrum > Thinopyrum elongatum. The sequence goes on along the minus strand of CM022299.1, from coordinate 282,490,451 downwards.
TCCTTGACAAGCATGCCCCTGTCAGCGCCCTGGCATCCATGTCTGCAATCATCTTCCTCAGGACCGGCGCCGCCCGGGGGTCGGAGAGCTTCTCGTGACCCCACCTATCAAGCTTCTCCGGCAGCTTGGATGGTAGTTCCAGCTGCATGTTGAGGCCCTTGGCGTCCATGAAGACCCACCGTCGCCGGAAGTTCTCCACCTTCTTCCCGGCCCTCATGAAGTGGTGGAGGAGCGCAACGGAGGGCCTCACGCCCATGAATGCCTCGCAATAAAAAGCAAAGATGGACAGGAGGAGGATGGAGTTGGGCTGGAAATGTAGAGCCTGGACCTGGTAGTGGTCGAGGACGGCGGTGAAGAACCCGGAGAAAGGCGGGACGAGCCCCGCAAAGACATTGTGGAGGAAGAAGGGATAAACTGTCCGTGCCAAGGTCCTCTGCTCGGCGGATCCCACCAGGAGGATGGTCTCCTTCCACTCGTTGTCGTCGCTCGCCATCAGCGGGAGCACGGCGGCGAGGTGCTTCTCCTCAGTGACGGATGACGTGTCGAGGGCCAACGCAGGAGAAGAAGAGGAGCCCATGGCCGGCGCGGCAGGCTTCGCCTTCCCAGACACCATTCGCGAGATCTTGGGGGAAGAGGTGCAAAGGGAAGGAAGAATGAGGCCGTATCTAGAAGTGCTCTCGGTTGGGAGAAAGGGGATCTGGAGCGAGGCGTAGAGGCAGCAATGATGGCTCGCTAGCGGGCGCCAGCCTTTTGTCATCCTGGGCAGTTGCCGAGGTGGCGTGGGGGAGTGGAGGCGCCCACGTCCTGTCAAGCGCCACGTGTCAGCTCAGTCCGTAGGCGATTGGGGCCCGCGGCGCTTCACCCTTGCCCTTTGGCTTCGCCTCGAAGCCAAGTCTGAGCGCGCCTTGGGCCCGGGAGCTACTGTCGGTGTTCTGGGAACTAGGGTACCCAGACTTGCCTTCCTGCGGCCCACGGTGTGGCTTCATCAACGGCCTAGTACGGCCCATCTACAAGACTACCAAGACAAGACCCTCGCGAGGGGCCAAGCCTCGCGAGGCAGACAACGCCAAGACCTCCCGAGGGAGCGGCCTCCCCAGGCTGCCTCATGAGGAGCGGAGATTCCTATGCATGTGCCCAACCTCATGAGGTTGCGGTGACGCAAGTCATGACGACCAAGGCCAGGCGGGCGCTAGCGGGCGCAGAGAAGACAGTTTCCTCTTTGGTGCTAAGGAGGCAAGCGCAGGCGTGGGTTCCCGAGGACTCAGGCAAAGGTTTCCATTCCAGTGCAACATGACCAAGACCACCAGGATGGCAGGAAGGATGTCATCGCCGAGCCCACCACAGCATCACGACCAGAAGCTTTGCAGGCGAAGACCACCTTTCGTCAGGATAAGATGTACTACTTGTCCCCTTTCAAATTGGCCACTGCAGAATCCCTTCCCGCCTACGTTTTGGGGGAAGAGGACCGAGGTCACTATAAACATAGGTTAGCCACCACCATAGGGGGGGATTGGATCCTTTCCACCCTCACTAGAGCAGACCTCGCGAGGTTGTTCATCCCTTGTACTTGTTCCTACTCAGCCCCTCGTGAGGCAAATCCACCACAAAGCAGGAGTAGGGTCTTACACCGCAAGGTGGCCCGAACCTAGGTAAACTGCCGTGTTCATCTTCTTCCTTGTCCCTCGAGCTAGGCCGTGGGGCGACGAGCTAGTTGGCTGGATAGGTTGAGTTATTCGCACACACCCCAGAGTTCGAACCTTCCTTGGGTCTGCGGAGCCCTGAATCCGACAACAGCCGTCCATCCTGTAGAGCCCGTGCACACGGGGTTAGTTGGGCCCGTGCACACGGGTCCCGTGTGCATGGTACACGCCCGTGCGCATGGGGTGCTACACCGCCAACTCCGTGAGTAGCCCGTGGGCAAGGGGTCTCGGGGTCTCGGGGGGCCGTGCGCACGGGGTCACCTGGGGCTTGCATTCTTGCTCCCTTTGGACTCCTCCTTCCTCCTTGGTGACTTGAAGTGCTTCCCCTCCTCCTTGGTGGTGCTCCTTAGCTGCTTGGGAGTGTTCTTCTTCGTACCTAATGATACACAGAGCATTTTGGTGAGGTAGCAACCAAGTTCCACTTGTATCCATATGCATGTCAAGTAGGAAGGAGTTCACCTCGGTTTCCATTGCGCGTGCTTGAGCTCTTGTCATAGGTCCACGTTGTGCTTGATGCGTTGGTGTAGAGTCCATGGGGATGATGGAAGGATGCTCTGCATCATCTCCCCCCCCCCTTGGGAGAGATCCGTCCGCGGATCATGATCTTCATCACCATAGTATTTGGCCAAGTCCTTGACGTTGAAGATGTCGCTTACGTTGTACTTGTCACGTGGGATGTCGATCTTGTAGGCGTTGTCATTGTAGCGTGCTAGCACCTTGAAGGATCCATCGGATCGTGGTACTAGCTTGGACTTTCACTCATTGGGGAAGCGGTCCTTGCGAAGATGAAGCCATACGAGATCTCCTGATTGGACCACCATTGGTGTCTTGTTGATGTTGAGCTTGGTGGCAAGGCGTTGTACTTGGTGCTTGATCGTTGACCTTGTATCTTCATGCATCTTCTTGAGAAAACTTGCCCTTGCACTTGCATCCATGTTTGCGTGTTCTTGGAGCGGAAGAGGTAGAATGTCCAATGGGGACAATGGGTTGAAGCCATAGACAACCTCGAAGGGGGACTTGCCGGTAGTAGAGTGTCGAGCTCGATTGGAGGCGTACTCGGCGATGGGTAAGCACTCCTCCCACTCCTTGATGTTTTTCTTGATCAACACGCATAGGAGAGTAGATAGCGTCCGGTTGGTGACTTCCATTTGGCCATCGGTTTGGGGATGATAGGCCATCGAGAATAGTAGCTTGATGCCGAGCTTGGCGCATAGGGTCTTCCAAAAGTAGCTTAGGAACTTGACGTCGCGGTCCGACAAAATGGTCCTTGGCACTCCATGCAACCTCAAGATTTCCCTACAAAAGATATTTGCAACATGTGAAGCATCGTCAATCTTATTGCATGGGATCAAGTGTGCCATCTTAGAGAATCAGTCCACAACAACAAATACGGAATCCTTTCCATTTTGAGTCCTAGGCAAACCAAGCATGAAATCCATACTAATATCTTCCCATGGTTGATATGGAATTGGAAGAGGCATATGTAAACCATGAGATTGAGATTGGGACTTAGCTTTGCGGCATGTAGAGCATCGGTTGGTGAAGCGTGCCATGTCGCGGAACATCTTTGGCCAAAAGTACTTGAAGGAGAGTGTGGCAAAGGTCTTGTCGCGACCGAAATGTCCCATAAGTCCTCCTCCATGAGCCTCCCGCAAAAGTAACAAACAAAGCGAAGACTCGGGTATACAAAGTTTGTTAGCGCGCATAAGGTAGCCATTCTTGATGTAATAGTTCTCCCAACAAGTATGAGCAATACATTTGGCATAAGGAATCGCAAACATAGGATCATGTGCATAAAGATCTTTAACATGCTCAAATCCAATAACATTTAACTCAAGTTGAGTAACTAACATGCACTTGTGGGAAAGAGCATCCGCCACAACGTTTTCTTTACCCTTAATGTACTTGATCACATAAGGAAAAGATTCAATAAATTCACTCCATTTAGCATGCCGTTTATCCAACTTGGTTTGACCTTTAAGGTACTTTAGTGTCTCATGATCGGTATGTATGACAAATTCATGTGGCCGAAGATAATGCTCCCAAAGATGCAATGCGCGCACTAAAGCATACAATTCTTTGTCATAGATGGGATAATTGAGTTGAGCACCAGAAAGCTTTTCACTAAAGTATGCAATGGGTCACTTTTCTTGCATCAAAACTCCACCAATTCCATTACCACTAGCATCACAATGAACCTCAAAAGTTTTGTTGAAATTAGGCAATGCAAGAATTGGGGCATGTGTAAGCAAAGATTTGAGCTCATCAAATGCGGTAGATTGCGAGGATCCCCAAACAAAGGGTGCATTCTTCTTACTCAAGGCATGCAAAGGTGCAACAATAGTGCTAAAATCTTTCACAAAGCAATGATAAAAACCCGCTAGACCAAGGAAACTAAGCACTTGTTGCAAATTAGTGGGTTGTAGCCAAGTTTTAATTGCATCAATTTTAGACTCATCAACATGAACACCCTTTGAAGACACAACAAAGCCCAAGAAAACAATCTTGTCAACACCAAAAGTGCATTTTTCCATATTGGCATAAAGTTGCTCTTTTCGAAGAGTTTGCAAAACGGCCCTAAGATGATTTACATGCTCTTGGAGTGATTTCCTAACACAAGAATATTGTCAAAGTAGACCACAACAAACACTCCAATGTAACGACGAAGCACATAATGCATAACACGCATGAAAGTTTCGGGTGCTTCCGATAAACCCATAGGCATAACTATCCACTCGTACAAACCAAATTTTGTTTTGAAAGCGGTCTTCCATTCATCACCTTATTGTATGCGGATTTGATAATAACCACTTTTAAGATCAATTTTGAGAAAATTGTGGCGCCGCTAAGCTCATCTAGCATATCATCAAGGCGTGGAATGGGATGCCTATAGTGAACGGTGATAGCATTTATTGGTCTTCAATCGGAACACATGCGAAAACTACCATCGCGCTTAGGCACAAGAATGACCGGTATGGCACAAGGACTTAAACTTTGACGTACATGTCCATGGTCTATGAGATGTTGGACTTGCCTTTGTATTTGTTTTGTTTCTTCGGGGTTGACGCGGTATGGAGCCTTGTTAGGAAGAGGCACACCGGGGATGAGGTCGATCCGGTGTTCGATGCCACGTAGAGGAGGAAGACCGGGAGGTAGCTCATCGGGGAAAACATCAGCGAATTCCTGCAACAAATTTGACAACACTAGAGGAAGAGGTTTAGATGTGTTAGTCGTTGCCACCCCATCTTTGCACACTAGGACATAGTGCATGACACTCGATGGGTTCTCACACACTTCTCTCATCTCGCTTTTTGTGGCTAGGAGGACTAAGTTCTTCTCTCTTGATGTGTAGTCACTCATTTTGGGCTTGTGGCTCTCGCTCTCTTTGTGGTGGTTCACTCTCTCACTATTCTCTCCATGATGGGTGGATGCTTGCTTGTCGGCGATCACTTGACTTGGTGACATAGGTCATAGCACGCACTCTTTTCCCTTCATCTTGAAGCTATAGTGGTTAGTTCGTCCGTTGTGGATGACACTACGGTCTAATTGCCAAGGTGTTCCCAAGAGAAGATGGCACCCGGACATGGGAACCACATCACACTCCAAGGTGTCCTCGTAGGCGCCTATCTTGAACGAAACTTGCATGGTGTGCTCCACTTGGATGGCGCCGGATTTGCTAAGCCATTTAACCTTCTAGGGGCGAGGATGCTTCTTCTTGATGAATTGTAGCTTGGAACATAGCTCGTCACTTGCCAAGTTGTGACAACTTCCTCCGTCGATGATAACCTTTATGGAATGCCCATTGATGCCGGCCTTGGTGTGGAAGATGTGACACCGTTGGTCTTCGTCTTGTTGGTGTTGTAGCGTGGTAGACCACGAGAGCGGGACTTGAATCATTGTCGCAAAAGACTTGAACTTCTTCTTCTTCATTCGTTGACGTTGCATGGCGACATGATCGAGAGCTTCCATCTCATCTTCACTCATGGAGTCGTATGTGCCATCGTCATTGGCAATTATGGTTCGCCGGTTGATGCATTGGAAAGACTTGTGTCCACGTCCACCACATGTGAAGCACTTGAGAGAACTTGTCTTGACGGGGTCATCCGGTGGCGCCGATGATGAAGGAGTCTTGGACTTGTAGTTGCTTGCCGGAGGACGAGTCGAGGAAGGCGTCGCTTGCTTGGGACTTGACTTGTCGCCGGTACTTGGTGATGCTCTAGTCAAGGTAGGAGGTGTTGTAGTTGATGGAACTTGAGTGTAGGAGCCGTAGTTCTTGGATGAGTACTTGGCATACTTGAAGTCTTCTTGTACTTGTCACTCTGCCTTAGTCGCTTGATGAACTAGCTCGAGAAGGTTGGATTAGGGTTGGAAATCGGCAATTTTGCTTATTGGGTGATTGAGGCCGTTCAAGAAGTGTGCCATAGTTTGCTCATCATCTTCTTTGACATTGGCTCTTATCATTGCAATTTCCATCTCTTGATAGTATTCTTCCACCGTCTTCGTGCCTTGCTTGAGGAGTTGCAACTTCTTGAAGATATCTCGGGTGTAATGTGTAGGCACGAAGCGAGCTCTCATGACATCCTTCATTTGTGTCCAAGTTGTGATTGGTGGCTCGTTCTTCTCGCGGTGTCGCTCGATCACTTGTTCCCACCAAATGAGGACGTAGTCTTGAAACTCGAGAGATGCCATGGCGATCTTCTTTTCCTCGTCGTAGTTGTGAAGACAGAATATCCTGTCGACCTTTAATGCCCATGAGAGGTATTCCTCGGGATCGTTGCTTCCGGAGAACTTGGGCATGATAAACTTGAGCTTGTTGTAGCGGAGTTCTTCATCATAGTGACAATGTTGCTGGCGCTCTTGGCGCGGGGGAGGGTCTTTGAGCACTCGTGCCGCTTGGTGTCGCTCTTGCCGAGGAGGACGAGGAGGACGAGGCATGTGTGCCCAGTTCTGCCTTTCTTGTTGCTCTTCACGTCGGGCGGCTTCTTCTTGTCGAGCTTGACGAAGTGCTTCCTCTTGCTCACGTACTTGATGGTTGTGTTGGGCAATGACTCGAGTGGACTCTCAGAGTATGTCTTGAGCCGCTTGAGCTTGTGCTTCACGATGTTGTTGCTCTTACCGAAGTGCATCGCCGTCTTGAGATGCTTGACGTGGCCGATGTGGTGGAGGTTGCTCTTGCTCCATGGCTTGTTGTTCTTGGCGTCGCGCCTTTTGATGTGCTCGCATGCGGTCTTGTAAGCCATTTCCATGGAAAGGATTTTCATCATCTTGGCAATCCTGAGTGTCGTCATGTAGAGGGTAGCGAGCTCGAGGAGGACTTGCATCGGAAGAAGAGTATGACGACGAGTGGCTACTTGTGTGGCGCCGTCTTGGTGAAGAGGATGAGGAAGATGCGCGGCTCACGATTATGTTGCGGAAATCTTCCATTTGTTTGGAGAGCTTGGCATTGAGCTAGTCCCTTTGTCTTGCTTCCGATTGGCATAGGTCGGTGGCGAGTTGCTCGATGCGATCGCCCAAAGCTTCACTCTCTTGATGTAGAGCTCGTTGTGCGATGAAGAAGTGATTCTTGGTGATGAAGTCGCGTTCGTCATCTTGATCCTCGAAGAGAGGGTTCGCCGAAGAAGAAGGCCTATCCATCATGTAGAAGTGGTGGTGATTAGGAAAATGAGAGAACAATACCGAAGTTACCTTTTTCCAAAGATTGTGGATGTATCAAGTACGATCCCACGTGATGCTATAATAGTAGAATTGGTACCGGGTTTTGTTTTCTCACACCTACAATTAAAAGGCTTATGGAGGATCTCAGTTAGGAAGTGGTATAAATAATTCAAGCAAATGTTAGTCAATATGTTGAAAAAGTTGAAAACATGCACAAATCGCAAGTAAGACAAATAGATCAAACCCAAGGATATCACTAGGAACACACACACGGAAGATAGATGGGATCCACACAACCAAGGAATGAGCTCTAAGAGGTGGAACCACGAGTATGCTCTTGTTGTACAGATACTAGAGAGACGCTAGCTCGATTGCTCTAATGGGCTAGATACGCTAGTGCACCAACCTAAGAGAGAAAACAGGTTGTCTACTATCCTAAGTATGCTTATGTATGTATTGACCAAGATGATGTAACTATGGTATGAGGCTCAATGCTATTGCTTACAATCTCTTTGCTTCTCTTCTCTTATTTTTCTTTTGCTTAAAAGTTTTTCTTCTTTTTTTTGACTATGCCACAATGCTTGATATGCGAGCCTGGGTATGAGGTAACAAGTGATATATGCACGGGAGAGACGTAACACTAAAGGTGCACTAAGGTGTGGCCCAGCAATTCTCAACTTGCTAGTCTCCATGGGTAAGTGATACGTCCATTTTGCATCATGCTTTTATATCAATATTTATTGCATTATGGGCTGTTATTACATATTATGGAACAATACTTATGCCTTTTCTCTCTTATTTTACAAGGTTTACAAGAAGAGGGAGAATGCCGGCAGCTGGAATTCTGGGCTGGAAAAGGAGCAAATATTAGAGACCTATTCTGCACAACACCAAAAGTCCTAAAGCTTCACGAAGAGTCATTTTGGATTTAATAAAAAATATTGGGCGAAGAAAGCACCAGAGGGGGGCCACCTGCCATCCACAAGGGTGGAGGGCGCGCCCTACCCCCCTGGGCGTGCCCCCCGTCCTTGTGGGCCACCTGGCAGGCCCCCGATGCCCATCTTCTTCTATATGGTGTGTTTTGACCTGGAAAAAATAAGAAGGAAGCTTTCGGGACGAAGCGCCGCCGTCTAGAGGCGGAACCTGGGCAGAACCAATCTAGGGCTCCGGTGGAGCTGTTCTGCCGGGGAAACATCCCTCCCGGAGGGGGAAATCATCGCCATCATCATCACCATCGATCCTCTCATCGAGAGGGGGTCAATCTCCATCAGCATCTTCACCAGCACCATCTCCTCTCAAACCCTAGTTCATCTCTTGTATCCGATCTTTGTCTCAAAACCTCAGATTGGTACCTGTGGGTTGCTAGTAGTGTTGATTACTCCTTGTAGTTGATGCTAGTTGGTTTATTCGGTGGAAGATCATTTGTTCAGATCCTTAATGATAATTAATACTCCTCTGATTATGAACATGAATATGCTTTGTGAGTAGTTACATTTGTTCCTGAGGACATGGGAGAAGTCTTGTTATAAGTAATCACGTGAATTTGGTATTCGTTCGATATTTTGATGAGATGTATGTTGTCTTTCCTCTAGTGGTGTTATGTGACCGTCGACTACAAGACACTTCACCATGATTTGGGCCTAGGGGAAGGCATTGGGAAGTAATAAGTAGATGATGGGTTGCTAGAGTGACAGAAGCTTAAACCCTAGTTTATGAGTTGCTTCGTAAGGGGCTGATTTGGATCCATATGTTTCATGCTATGGTTAGATTTATCTTAATTCTTCTTTCGTAGTTGCGGATGCTTGTGAGAGGGGTTAATCATAAGTGGGAGGCTTGTCCAAGGAAGGGCAGCACCCAAGCACCGGTCCACCCACATATCAAATTATCAAAGTAACGAACGCGAATCATATGAGCATGATGAAAACTAGCTTGACAATAATTCCCATGTGTCCTCGGCAGCGCTTTGCTTTATATAAGAGTTCGTCCAGGCTTGTCCTTTGCTACAAAAAGGATTGGGCCACCTTGCTGCACCTTGTTTACTTTTGTTACTTGTTACCCGTTACGAATTATCTTATCACACAACTATCTGTTACCGGTAATTTCAGTGCTTGCAGAGAATACCTTGCTGAAAACCTCTTGTCATTTCCTTCTGCTCCTCATTGGGTTTGACACTCTTACTTATAGAAAGGACTACGATAGATCCCCTATACTTGTGGGTCATTAGTAAGTAATGCGAAAGAGGCTCGAGGCTATCAAGATAATAGCAAGGGTATGAACAAAGCGTCGTCGAAGTTACCGTCCTTGCTTACGGTTGGTATGAAAAGGGAGTGGTCGAAGCCGATGTGGAGTCCGAGTCGATGAGGAGTGGCGGTGATGATGAAGACAAATCGCTCCTAAGTAGTCGAAACACCTTAGGACACTTGAGAACCGCAACTCCAAAACTCAAACACTCACGAGAAGTATTGGGGAAGATCAAAGGTGGTGGTGGAGAGGCTAAATGGTGGAAAAATGGGGATGGCCAAAATGCTCTGTATGGCCCGCGCGCATAGGGTAAGTGATGCCCGTGTGCACGGGGTCCCGTGTGCATGGGTTCCCGATGGCCCATGCGCCCAGGGTGTTCTGGGAGCGCAAGAACACCTTCGGATCCGTGGATTTTTGCAAATTTCCGGCTAAAATTGATGGTTGGGTGGGTGGGGAAAGATGGTAAGGGTTAGATCAACTTATCAAACACCAAATTCGTGGATCAAATCAACCAAATCTCACAAGGACCAACAAATTGCAAGAAAATTTTTGGGGCTATTTTTGGTGGGGATTTTCGGATTAGGACGAAAAACAAACAAAATCAAGCTAGAATATGGGGGGTGAGGACTCCAAGATGTAAATCAACCTTTCTCATGATACCAAGATGTTGTAGGGTGAAACCCTAAGATGGATCTTTCACACTTGGACGGGGAAAAGGGATGAACACCAAGAACACAAAGAGGAATTCACTCCAACAAAACCCAATCACACATCCACTAGAATAGCAAACACATAGATCCACAAGATTACAAGCACAATCAAAGAAACAAGCACTAGGTAAAGTTCTTCCCACTCCTAAGGAGGTGAGGTATTGATGATAGTCTTCTATACTTGTTGGTCATCAAGACTCTTTTCTGGCGCCGTTACCGGGGAGTGAAGCGCCTTTGCTAAGTGGAATTTGGTAAGGAAACATTTATATAGTGTGCTGAAATTTACTGTCACTTGTTACTATGGAAAGTAATCCTTTGAGGGGCTTGTTCGAGGTATCTTCACCTCGACCGGAAGAGCAAAGAGTTGCCCCTCAACCTACTGCACCTACTGAAAATATTTATTATGAAATTTCTTCGGGTATGATAGAGAAACTGCTAGCTCATCCTTACACAGGAGATGGAACATTACATCTTGATATGCATCTAATCTATGTGGATGAAGTTTGTGGATTATTTAAGCTTGCAGGTTTGCCCGAGGATGAAGTCAAGAAGAAGGTCTTCCCTTTATCTTTGAAGGAGAAGGCATTGACATGGTATAGGCTATGTGATGATATTGGATCATGGAACTACAACCGATTGAAATTGGAATTTCATCAGAAGTTTTATCCTATGCATCTGTGTTGGGGAAACGACACCTATGGGATCAGGTGGATCCCTTCTACGGTTTGGCAGGTAGGAGGGGTGCACGAAGACAGATCTAGAGAACAACACGAGGGATTTTTACCCAGGTTCGGGCCGCTGAGAAGCGTAAAACCCTAGTCCTACTTGGTGTGTATATTATGTGTTCTTGAGCTTCGGCTAGCTGCATGCAAGCTGGGCCGTAGAGTCCAAAAAGTCCGAATCCTTCTACAGTATGCCTTGGGCCTCCTTTTATACGTCCAAGGGGCTGCCACAGTGGCACACAGAAGGTGTAAAGTGCTACAGTGCATGTGCTTATCTCTGGCGTCTGAGGACAAGCGCATTCAATGCGCTGCTTACGTGCCCCCTAACTTTATTGGGGACAGAAACAGAGCCCGTCCCATCCGTCGCTGCCTCACTCCATCCTGACACGCACCCAAGATGATGAGGCATGCGAGTGCCAAGCTGACTGGCTAGCCGCTGCGCTGGAGCGGTGGCAGGATCTTCACGAAGATCTGCATGCCGCCACGCAGGTGCTCGCCAGGTTGGCTGGCTTATTGCTGTGCCGGGACGGTGGCAAGGCGGTGGAGCCTTCTCGTGTGTGAGCCTTGCCGTGGCCTCACGATCATCCCCGGCAAGAGCCTTGCCGGGGCCTCGCAATCGTCCCCGGCAAGAACCTTGCTGGGAAATCCGCTCTCTGGTCTTCACGAAGATCTGCATGCTACCAGTCTTCACAAAGATCTGCATGCTACTACGCATGTGCCCCTGAGTCTTGGTCTTGACGTTGTCGATGGTGTCAGAGCTCTCAAGCTCAAGGGTGGTGTTCTTGTCAGTGCCTCACAAGTCGTCCCGGCAAGGATCTTGCCGGGGCCTCACGAGCTGCCCCGGCAAGGATCTTGCCGGGGCTCCAGCTTGTCTTCTGCTCCCTAGTTACTGGCTTGGATGCCGTCTTCGTTGTCATGTATTTTGCCTCCAACTGCCCCCGCCAAGCCTCGCCGCAGGTGCGGCTGCGATTTCCCGTGCACAAGTAAGGGGTACCAAAGGGCCCAAACTTTAGTACACCGACAGGAGCCACCGGGCCTGGGCCATACAAGAGTATGAAGCGTCGTTGGGCCAGGCCCAAACAGTGCGCGGGCACGCGTGGAAGGGATTAACTGCTGTAATCATCTCGTCTCTTGCGCTTCCCCACGATCTGCAATGGGTGCGCGACGTGGGGGTCGTGCATGGAACGGTCGCAGCACGCCTGCGAAAACGCCTTCATATCGAACAGTAAAGAGGCAGCCCCGCGCCTTCCCCATAAAAAGAGGAATCCGCAGGGGCGCTGCTCATTTACCCTTCCCCCCTTGCCTTTCCCAATCTAGGAACCGCCACCGTCTTCTTCTTCCTCAAGCCCAGACCATAGTTTTCTCGTCCACTCGCCCCTTCCGCGCTCCCACCGTCCTCGGCTTCCCTCACTCTTCCCAGTCGCCATGCCGCCCAAGGCGCCCAGAGCGAGCAAGGGCAAGGATGTGCCGGAGAGTGAGCTGGTGAAGATGCGGAAGCAGCTCGCCGTCTTCCCCCCGACGCTCGATGCTCACGCCTTGAGGGACAAGTACCTGCTCATGTGGGGGAGGGCGACGAATGGGCACGCCGCCACTCGGGTGACCCCAGCCGCCAAGTCTAAGGGTGGCCCGGACAAATTCCCCTTTTTCGTCGACTATTTCTATTGCGGGCTCTGCCCCCCTTTCTCTGATTTCTTCAACGACCTCATGTTTACCTTTGGCTTCCATCTCCTTGATTTCACGCCAAATGCCATAACTTGCATGTCTGTCTTTGCTCACATCTGCGAAAACTTTGCCGGGGTGGTCCCCAACACAGCCCTTTTCCGCCACTTCTTCATCCCTCGCATCCAGGCCGGAGAGGCCCTCTCCGACGGCATCGTTTGGCAGGGGGGAAACAACACCTATGGGATCGGGTGGATCCCTTCTACTGTTTGGCAGGGAGGAGGGGTGCACGAAGAGCAGATCTAGAGATCAACACGAGGGATTTTTACCCAGGTTCGGGCCGCTGAGAAGCGTAAAACCCTAGTCCTGCTTGGTGTGTATATTATGTGTTCTTGAGCCTCGGCTAGCTGCATGCAAGCTGGGCCATAGAGTCCAGAAAGTCCGAATCCTTCTACAGTATGCCTTGGGCCTCCTTTTATACGTCCAAGGGGCTGCCACAGTGGCACACAAGAGGTGTAAAGTGCTACAGTGCGCGTGCTTATCTCTGGTGTCTGAGGACAAGCGCATTCAATGCGCTGCTTACGTGCCCCCCTAACTTTATCAGGGAGGGAAACAGAGCCTGTCCCATCTGTCGCCGCCTCACTCTGTCCTGACATGCGCCCAAGATGACGAGGCATGCGAGTGCCAAGCTGACTGGCTAGCCGCTGCGCTGGAGCGGTGGGAGGATCTTCACGAAGATCTGCATGCCGCCATGCAGGTGCTCACCAGGTTGGCTGGCTTATTGCTGTGCCGGGACGGTGGCAAGGCGGTGGAGCCTTGTCGTGTGTGAGCCTTGCCGTGGCCTCGTGATCGTCCCCGGCAAGAGCCTTGCCGGGCCTCGCAATCGTCCCCGGCAAGAACCTTGCTGGGAAATCCGCTCTCTGGTCTTCATGAAGATATGCATGCTACCAGTCTTCACAAAGATCTGCATGCTACTATGCATGTGCCCCTGAGTCTTGATCTTAACGTTGTCGATGGTGTCAGAGCTCTCAACCTCATGGGTGGTGTTCTTGTCAGTGCCTCGCAAGTCGTCCCGGCAAGGATCTTGCCGGGGCCTCGGCAAGGATCTTGCAGGGGCTCCAGCTTGTCTTCTGCTCCCTAGTTACTGGCTTGGACGCCGCCTTCGTTGTATTGTATTTTGCCTCCAACTCCCCCCGCCAAGCCTCGCCGCAGGTGCGGGTACCAAAGGGCCCAAACTTTAGTACACCGACAATCTGGTTCGTCGTGATCAGAATTATATATATAATTTTTGGCCTCGTGAAGGAGAAAGTATCGCTCAAGCTTGGGGGAGGCTTAAGTCAATGTTATATTCATGCCCAAATCATGAGCTCCCAAGAGAAATTATTATTCAAAAAAATTATGCTTGGCTTTCTCATAATGATCGATCCATGCTCGATACTTCTTGTACTGGTTCTTTTATGAAGAAGACTATTGAATTCAAATGGGATTTATTGGAAAGAATTAAACGCAACTCTGAAGATTGAGAACTCGACGAAGGTAAGGAGTCAGGTATAAACCTTAAGTTTGATTGTGTTAAGTCTTTTATTGATACCGATGCTTTTCATGATTTTAGCACTAAATATGGACTTGACTCTGAGATAGTAGCTTCTTTCTGTGAATCTTTTGCTACTCATGTTGATCTCCCTAAGGAGAAGTGGTTTAAATATCATCCTCCCATTGAAGTTAAAGTAGTTGAACCTATTAAAGTTGAAGAAGAAACTATTACTTATAATGTTGATCCTATTGTTCCTACTGCTTATATTGAGAAACTGAGAAACCACCTTTTCCTGTTAGAATAAAGGATCATGCTAAAGCTTCAACTATGGTTTGTAAGAGTTATACTAGAACACCTACACCCCCTGAGCAAATTAAAGTTGAACCTAGTATTGCTATGGTTAAATATCTCTTGGTTGATAATATTGATGGGCATGTTATTTATTTCTGTGATGAAGCTGCTAGAATTGCTAAACCCGATATTAAAGATAAACATAGACCCGTTGTTCGCATGCCTGTTGTTTCAGTTAAAATATGAGATCATTGTTATCATGGCTTATGTGATATGGGTGCTAGTGTGAGTGCAATTCCTTTTTCCTTATATAAAGAAATTATGAATGATATTGCTCCTGCTGAGATAGAAGATATTGATGTTACTATTAAGCTTGCCAATAGAGATACTATTTCACCAATTGGGATTGTTAGAGATGTTGAAGTCTTGTGTGGGAAAATAAAATACCCTACTGATTTTCTTGTTCTTGCTTCCCCACAAGATGACTTTTGTCCCATTATATTTGGTAGACCTGTCTTGAATACTGTTAATGCTAAGATAGATTGCGAGAAAGATATTGTTACTTTCGATTTAGGGGATATGTCTCATGATTTTAATTTCTCTAAATTTCGTAGACAACCCCATGATAAAGAATTGCCTAGTAAGGATGAAATTATTGGTCTTGCTTCTATTGCCGTGCCTCCTACTGATCCCTTAGAACAATATTTGCTAGACCATGAGAATGATATGTTTATGAATGAAAGAAGGGAAATAGACGAGATATTCTTTAATCAAGGGCCTATTTTGAAAGACAATTTGCCTGTTGAAATCCTTGGGGATCCTCCTCCACCCAAGGGTGATCCCGTGTTTGAACTTAAGCAATTACCGGATACTTTGAAATATGCTTATCTCGATGAAAAGAAGATATATCCTGTTATTATTAGTGCTAACCTTTTAGAGAATGAAGAAAAGAAATTATTGAAAACTCTGAAGAAGCACCGAGAATGATGCTAAACCAGTTGTTGATCACCAACGACGGTTAAATCCTAAGATGAAGGAAGTGGTAAGAAATGAAATACAAAAGCTTCTGGAGGCAGGTATAATTTATCCTATTGCTGATAGTAAGTGGGTAAGTCCTGTTCATTGTGTCCCTAAGAAGGGAGGTATTACTGTTGTTCCTAATGATAAGAATGAATTGATCCCACAAAGAATTGTTACACGTTATAGAATGGTAATTGATTTTCGCAAATTAAATAAAGCTACTAGAAAAGATCATTACCCTCTACCTTTTAGTGATCAAATGCTAGAAAGACTATCCAAACATACACATTTTTGCTTTCTAGATGGTTATTCTGGTTTTTCTCAAATACCTGTGTTAAAAGATGATCAGGAAAAGACCACTTTTACTTGCCCTTTCGGTACCTTTGCTTATAGACGTATGCCTTTTGGTTTATGCAATGCACCTGCTACCTTTCAAAGATGTATGACTGCTATATTCTCTGATTTTTGTGACAAGATTGTTGAGGTTTTCATGGATGATTTCTCCGTTTACGGAACTTCTTTTGATGATTGCTTAAGCAACCTTGATCGAGTTTTGCAGAGATGTGAAGAAACTAATCTTGTCTTGAATTGGGAGAAGTGCCACTTTATGGTTAATGAAGGTATTGTCTTGGGGCATAAAATTTCTGAAAGAGGTATTGAAGTTGATAAGGCTAAAGTAGATGCTATTGAAAAGATGCCGTGTCCTAAAGATATCAAAGGTATAAGAAGTTTCCTTGGTCATGCTGGTTTCTATAGGAGGTTTATTAAAGACTTCTCTAAAATTTCTAGGCCTCTCACTAATCTCTTGCAAAAAGATGTTAAAAGATGTTCCTTTTGTTTTTGATGATGATTGTGTAGAGGCATTTGAAATACTTAAGAAAGCCTTGATTTCTATACCTATTGTTCAGCCACCTGATTGGAATTTACCCTTTGAAATTATGTGTGATGCTAGTGATTATGCTATTGGTGCTGTTCTAGGGCAAAGAGTTGATAAGAAATTGAATGTTATTCATTATGCTAGTAAAACTCTAGACAGTGCCCAGAGGAATTATGCTACTACTGAAAAAGAATTTTTAGCAGTTGTCTTTGCTTGTGATAAGTTCAGATCTTATATTGTTGATTCCAAAGTAACTGTTCACACTGATCATGCTGCTATTAAATATCTTTTGGAAAAGAAAGATGCTAAACCTAGACTTATTAGATGGGTTCTCTTGCTACAAGAATTTGATTTGCATATTATTGATAGAAAGGGAGCTGAGAACCCCGTTGCAGACAACTTGTCTAGGTTAGAAAATGTCCTTGATGACCCACTGCCTATTGATGATAGCTTTCCTGATGAACAATTAGCTGTCATAAATACTTCTCGTAATACTCCATGGTATGCTGATTATGCGAATTACATTTTTGCTAAATTTATACCACCTAGTTTCACATACCAGCAAAAGAAAAAGTTTTTCTATGATTTAAGACATTACTTTTGGGATGACCCACACCTTTATAAAGAAGGAGTAGATGGTGTTATTAGACATTGTGTACCTGAGCATGAACAGGAACAAATCCTACACAAGTGCCACTCCAAGTCTTACGGAGGACACCACGCTGGAGATAGAACTGCACACAAGGTATTGCAATCTGGTTTTTATTGGCCTACTCTCTTCAAGGATGCTCGTAAGTTTGTCTTGTCTTGTGATGAATGCCAGCGAATTGGTAATATTAGTAGACGTCAGGAAATGCCTATGAATTATTCACTTGTTATTGAACCATTCGATGTTTGGGGCTTTGATTATATGGGACCTTTTCCTTCCTCTAATGGGTATACACATATTTTAGTTGCTGTTGATTACGTTACTAAGTGGGTAGAAGCCATTCCAACTAGTAGTGCTGATCATAACACTTCTATTAAGATGCTTAAAGAAGTTATTTTTCCGAGGTTTGGAGTCCCTAGATATTTGATGACTGATGGTGGTTCACATTTTATTCATGGTGCTTTCCGTAAATTGCTTGCTAAGTATGATGTCAACCATAGAATTGCATCTCCTTATCATCCTCAGTCTAGTGGTCAAGTAGAATTGAGCAATAGAGAGATTAAGTTGATTTTGCAAAATATTGTTAATAGATCTAGAAAGAATTGGTCTAAGAAACTTGATGATGCATTATGGGCTAATAGAACTGCTTATAAAAACCCTATGGGTATGTCTCCATATAAAATGGTTTATGGAAAGGCTTGTCACTTACCTCTTGAACTAGAACATAAAGCTTATTGGGCAATTAAAGAGCTCAACTATGATTTCAAACTTGCCGGTGAGAAGAGGTTATTTGACATAAGCTCGCTTGATGAATGGAGAACCCAAGCCTATGAGAATGCCAAGTTGTTTAAAGAAAAAGTTAAAAGATGGCATGACAAAAGGATACAAAAGCGTGAGTTTAATATAGGTGATCATGTTTTGCATACAACTCTCGTTTAAGATTTTTTGCAGGAAAACTTCTCTCTAAATGGGAAGGTCCTTACATTATCGAGGAGGTCTATCATTCCGGTGCCATAAAAATCAACAACGCCGAAGGCACAAATCTGAAGGTGGTAAACGGTCAAAGAATCAAACATTATATCTCAGGTACTGCCATAAATGTAGAGACCAATATAATTGATACCGTAACACCGGAGGAGTACATAAGGAACACTTTCCAGAATGTTTCAGACTCCGAAAAGGAATAGGTATGTGGTACGGTAAGTAAACCGACTCCAAAACATTTCCAATGATAATTTTTCTCCGTTTTGGAATATTTAAAACATTAGGAAAATTAAAAGTAGTCCAAAAGAGACACGAGGCGACCACAAGGGTGGAGGGCGCGCCCTACCCCCCTGGGCGCGCCCCCCGACCTTGTGGCCACCTCGTGTGCCCTCCGGACTCCGTTTTCTTGCACAATACTTCTTTTGGTCGGTAAAAATTCATTATATAATCTCCCGAATGTTTTGACCACCGTACCACGGCAATATCTCCTGACTTTGTTTCGAGTTGTTTTTCTGACAGATCCAGATCGCCATGACGTCTCCAAGCGCCCCCAAGGACAAGTTTTTCGAGAAGGTCATCAACCCTTATCTCGCGGAGGTGCTGCAACACCCTCAAACCATTGAGATGCATGAGGGGGTGCTGCACATCCGCGATGTTGAGGGGCCTAAGAAGACCGGAAGCATGGAGACAAGGCTCGAAGCAGTGGAGCAGCAAGTCTTCAGGTGCCAAGGGATGGTGGAACGCGGACTCAACGCCAACCACATGATGATCGCTGAATTTACTAGTGGTCACAAGCTGAATGCCGAGAACATTGGGGAGGCCATCTTCAAGCTTCATGAGAAAATCGAGCATCTCCAAGCCCAGATCTATGACCTGCAGAACCAAAACTGTGAGTATGAATATAGATTTAAGAGGATGAGTTTGGCTGCAGATTTGAGGATCCTGGAGACTCGTTCATCTTTTTACGATGGTGAACCCATGCCTTGGAAGACGGAGGATAAAATTTCGTCATCAACAACTCCATCATCACCACCTCCGAAGAAAGAGACATAAATACATGGGTATGGGCACTCCCCTTGGCAACTGCCAAGCTTGGGGGAGGTGCCCCGGTATCGTATCACCATCACACCTCTACTTTTATCGTTTTTCTTAGTTCGATCCTTTTGGTTATATCTTGATCTAGTAGAATAAAGTTTTAGTATGATCTAGCTTTGAGTTTTGTTTTGATCTCTATCTATGTAATCGAGTCCATGAGTTATATAATAAAGAGTAGTTTTGAGTTGAGGGCTTTTTTTTTGCTATGATCTTGAGGGAATAAAATAATAAAAGAAATAAAAAGATCATATATTGATCTTGTGGAGAGTAATGACTTCACATATAAAGAGTATGATGAATAAAATTTGTTGGGAGTTGACAAACATAGTTTTGGTCATTGTTGCAATTAATAGGAAGTAATAAAGAAAGAGAGGCTTCACATATAAATATACTATCTTGGATATCTTTTGTAATTGTGAGCACTCATTAAAATATGACATGCTAAGAAGTTGATGTTGGACAAGGAAGACAACATAATGGGTTATGTTTCCTTATATCTGAATAGAAGTTATATTGTCATGGATCCTCCAACATGTTGAGCTTGCCTTTCCCTCTCATGCTAGCCAAATTCTTTGCACCAAGTAGAGATACTACTTGTGCTTCCAAACATCCCTAAACCCAGTTTTGCCATGAGAGTCCACCATACCTACCTATGGATTGAGTAAGATCCTTCAAGTAAGTTGTCATCGGTGCAAGCAATAAAAATTGCTCTCTAAATATGTATGATCTATTAGTGTGAAGAAAATAAGCTTTATACGAACTTGTGATATGGAAGAAATAAAAGCGACGGACTGCATAATAAAGGTCCTTATCACAAGCGGCAATATAAAGTGTTGTTCTTTTGCACTAAGATTTTGTGCATCCAACCAAAAAAGCGCATGACAACCTCTGCTTCCCTCTGCGAAGGGCCTATCTTTTACTTTTATCTTCTACCCTTATATAAGAGTCATGGTGATCTTCACCTTTCCTATTTACACTTGTTTCCTTTTGGCAAGCACTATGTGTTGGAGAAAGATCCAGATATATATATCCACTCGGATGTAGGTTATCATAAAGTATTATTGTTGACATTACCCTTGAGGTAAAAGGTTGGGAGGCGAAACTATAAGCCCCTATCTTTCTTTGTGTCCGATGGAAGCTTTGAACCCATAAGTATCGCGTGAGTGTTAGCAATTGTGAAAGACTAAATGATAGTTGAGTATGTGGACTTGCTGAAAAGCTCTTATATTGACTCTTTCCGATGTTATGATAAATTGCAATTGCTTCAATGATTGAGATCATAGTTTGTTAGTTTTCAATGAAGTTTTTGATTCATACTTTAACTTGTGAACGAATTGTTACTTTAGCATAAGAAATTATATGACAATATATGTGCTATTCTAAAGATGATCATGATGCCCTCATGTTCGTATTTTATTTTATCGACACCTCTATCTCTAAACATGTGGACATATTTTTAGATATCGGCTTTCGCTTGAGGACAAGCGAGGTCTAAGCTTGGGGGAGTTGATACGTCCATTTTGCATCATGCTTTTATATCAATATTTATTGCATTATGGGCTGTTATTACATATTATGGCACAATACTTATGTCTTTTCTCTCTTATTTTACAAGGTTTACAAGAAGAGGGAGAATGCCGGCAGCTGGAATTCTGGGCTGGAAAAGGAGCAAATATTAGAGACCTATTCTGCACAACTCCAAAAGTCCTGAAACTTCACGGAGAGTCATTTTGGATTTAATAAAAAATATTGGGCGAAGAAAGCACCAGAGGGGGCCACCTACCATCCACAAGGGTGGAGGGCGCGCCCTACCCCCTGGGCGCGCCCCCCGTCCTTGTGGGCCACCTGGCAGGCCCCCGACGCCCATCTTATGCTATATGGTGTGTTTTGACCTGGAAAAAATAACAAGGAAGCTTTCGGGACGAAGCGCCGCCGTCTCGAGGCGGAACCTGGGCAGAACCAATCTAGGGCTCAGGGTGAGCTGTTCTGTCGGGGAAACATCCCTCCCGGAGGGTGAAATCATCGCCATCGTCATCACCATCGATCCTCTCATCTAGAGGGGGTCAATCTCCATCAACATCTTCACCAGCACCATCTCCTCTCAAACCCTAGTTCATCTCTTGTATCCGATCTTTGTCTCAAAACCTCAGATTGGTACCTGTGGGTTGCTAGTAGTGTTGATTACTCCTTGTAGTTGATGCTAGGTGGTTTATTCGATGGAAGATCATTTGTTCAGATCCTTAATGATAATTAATACTCCTCTGATTATGAACATGAATATGCTTTGTGAGTAGTTATGTTTGTTCCTGAGGACATGGGAGAAGTCTTGTTATAAGTAATCTTGTGAATTTGGTATTCGTTCGATATTTTGATGAGATGTATGTTGTCTTTCTTCTAGAGGTGTTATGTGAACGTCGACTACATGACACTTCACCATGATTTGGGCCTAGGGGAAGGCATTGGGAAGTAATAAGTAGATGATGGGTTGCTAGAGTGACAGAAGCTTAAAACCTAGTTTATGCGTTGCTTCGTAAGGGGCTGATTTGGATCCATATGTTTCATGCTATGGTTAGATTTATCTTAATTCTTCTTTCGTAGTTGCGGATGCTTGCGAGAGAGGTTAATCATAAGTGGGAGGCTTGTCCAAGGAAGGGCAGCACCCAAGCACCGGTCCACCCACATATCAAATTATCAAAGTAACGAACGCGAATCATATGAGCATGATGAAAACTAGCTTGACAATAATTCCCATGTGTCCTCGGGAGCGCTTTGCTTTATATAAGAGTTTGTCCAGGCTTGTCCTTTGCTACAAAAAGGATTGGGCCACCTTGCTGCACCTTGTTTACTTTTGTTACTTGTTACCCGTTATGAATTATCTTATCACACAACTATATGTTACCAATAATTTCAGTGCTTGCAGAGAATACCTTTGCTGAAAACCGCTTGTCATTTCCTTCTGCTCCTCGTTGGGTTCGACACTCTTACTTATCAAAAGGACTACGATAGATCCCCTATACTTGTGGGTCATCAGTAAGTAACGCAAAAGAGGCTTGAGGCTATCAAGGTAATGGCAAGGGTATGAACAAAGCGTCGTCGAAGTTACCGTCCTTGCTTATGGTTGGTATGAAGAGGGAGTGGTCGAAACCGATGTGGAGTCCGAGTCGATGAGGAGTGGCGGTGATGATGAAGATAAATCACGCCTAAGTAGCCGAAACACCTTAGGACACTTGAGAACCGCAACTCCAAAACTCAAACACTCACGAGAAGTATTGGGGAAGATCAAAGGTGGTGGTGGAGAGGCTAAATGGTGGAAAAATGGGGATGGCCGAACTGCTCCGTATGGCCCGCGCGCACGGGGTAAGTGATGCCCGTGTGCACGGGTTCCTGATGGCCCATGCGCACGGGGTGTTCTGGGAGCGCAAGAACACCTTCGGATCCGTGGATTTTTGCAAATTTCCGGCTAAAATTGATGGTTGGGTGGGTGGGGAAAGATGGTAAGGGTTAGATCCACTTGTCAAACACCAAATTCGTGGATCAAATCAACCAAATCTCACAAGGACCAACAAATTGCAAGAAAATTTTTGGGGCTATTTTTGGTGGGGATTTTCGGATTAGGACGAAAAACAACAAAATCAAGCTAGAATATGGGGGGTGAGGACTCCAAGATGTGAATCAACCTTTCTCATGATACCAAGATGTTGTAGGGTGAAACCCTAAGATGGATCTTTTCACACTTGGACGGGGAAAAGGGATGAACACCAAGAACACAAAGAGGAATTCACTCCAACAAAACCCAATCACACATCCCCTAGAATAGCAAACACATAGATCCACAAGATTACAAGCACAGTCAAAGAAACAAGCACTAGGTAAAGTTCTTCCCACTCCTAAGGAGGTGAGGTATTGATGATAGTCTTTTCCAAGAGGAGGTCTTGAAATCCACAAGTGGATCCTCTCCTAAGAGGTCTACATCTCCAATGGAGTGGTAGAAGGAGCAAAGCTCTCAAATATCTCACATATACTTTGTTAACCCTAAACATGACCTGGGTACGGAATATATATACTTGGGGACAAAGTGGGTGAAGTGGAGGCCCAAACAGCAATCACAGCCGTCCATCCTGTAGAGCCCGTGCGCACAGGGTTAGTTGGGCCCGTGCGCACGGGGTGCTACCGCGCCAACTCCCTGAGTAGCCCGTGCGCATGGGGTCGCCTGGGGCTTGCAGTCTTACTCCCTTTGGACTCCTCCTTCCTCCTTGGTGACTTGAAGTGCTTCCCCTCCTCCTTGGTGGTGCTCCTTAGCTGCTTGGGAGAGTTCTTCTTCGTATCTAATGACACATAGAGCATTTTGGTGAGGTATCAACCAAATTCCACTTGTATCCATATGCTTGTCAAGTAGGAAGGAGTTCACCTTGGTTTCCATTGCGCATGCTCGAGCTCTTATCATAGGTCCATGTGGTGCTTGATGCGTTGGTGTAGAGTCCATGGGGATGATGGAAGGATGCTCCACATCATTACCCCATCTCCTCTTGAGAGAGTGAGATTGATACACCCACATGGAGTTGAAGACCTCCATGTGAGAAGATCCCTAGTGGATTCAAGACCCCACCTAGGGAAGATCCATCTTAGATTCAAGACCTCAGCTCCTCATGGATTGGGATGAACTAGCTACCTTTGTATCCCCCTTTGTTGGATTTGGATCATGTATCTCTTTGTGTGTCTGTGGATCTAGCACATGTGTGACCGTTTCTCATTGATTTGAGTGTTTCCTATCGTTTCCCCTCGTGTTTTCCCCTTATGTGTTCTTCGTGTTCTTCATGGGATCCGCTCCAATCGTGAAAGATCGGCCCCTAGGGTTCCACCCTACATCATCTTGGTATCATGAGCCACGTTGATCACGAATTTGGAGCCTCCCCCATAGTTTTCTAGCCTAGTTTTGTTTGATTTCGTCCTAAATTTCAAAAATCCCCACCAAAAATAGCCCAATTTTTTTTTGTGATTTGTTGGTTTGATGATGTTTTGTTGTTTTTGATCCGTGGATTCGTTGTGTCTTGAGTAGATCTAGCTTTCCCCCATCTTTCTCACCATTTCTATCCACGAAATCTTTCCAATTTTGCCCTTGGAATCATCAATTTCCGCCATTAAAATCGAGTTCATCCTCGGATTTGGAGCCCGGACATCCATCCCATGGCCCCGGACATCTGCCCCCTGTACATCCGGCCCGTAGCCCAGACATCCGGCTCCTGGAGCACAAATTCGTGTGTGGTTCTGTACATACAACCCCGGATTTCTGGCCCCGACCCCAGATGTCCGGCCCCTAGGGTTCCACCCTACATCAATGTGCCTACTCATTCATGATTGCTTATTATGCTGGCATGCTTAGAGTTGTGTCAGGTATGATTCATCCGGGATGGATTGCAATGGTGGTGAACATGTCCTACTGTTGAGAGTTAAGTGTGTGAACATGATTTGGTAAAGGTAGAGATGAGAGGCCATGTAGGAGTACATGGTGGGTTGTCTCATTGAAACCGTCCTCAGGAACTGAGTTCTGTGTTTGTGATCCAAGACAGTTAATACCACACATTGGGTTCCGGTAACACGGCCCCTCTCGGCTTATTAATCGCCTCGATCTCTGTCCAGGAGTTGCAACTAGTTTCTGGTGTTTGTAGGTTGTGTTAGTAATCTACCAAGTGGCACCCGGTACAGGTGGGCTTGGGACAGACTAGGCACCGTGGCCCAGTGTACCAAGTGTCACCCGAATGGTGGACTTGGGAACCCTGCACACATCGTTTGGGGCCATAGTGGAAACCTCGGCCGGACTTCCTTGCGGATGGAACTCAAATAGGCGATAAACCTGGACTAGAGACTTGTGTGGTTATTCAGGTCATGGCCGACACCCTCGTTGGGCTTCCGCTTGAAGGTTGCCGAGTACATGTCGTGTAAACAATGATAAGTGGTGAGAGCGTGTGTGAAGAAGTACACCCCTGCAGGGTAATATGATCTATTCGAATAGTCGCGTCCGCGAATATGGACTACTTGGAAAGCTTATATGGCTCATAGATAACTGGAAGTGGATACTCTAAAATGCGCAAGATAAGCGTGAGTGCTATGGATGGCCTTCTCGTAGGGAGACGGGAGCGGATCCATAGTGGTGTATTGATATGGTGAATATGTCGACTCGTGTGCGATGTCCCACCTCAAAGAAAATACTGGTAGTCGTAGTATAGGATAGCCACTGAGTCAAAGCTAGCTGGCTGTAGTTAAACTCCACTACCCTTTGTTGATACTGGTGCATATGTAGCTAGTTCTGATGTAAGTCTTGCTGAGTACATTTGTACTCATGTTTGCTTAATTTATGTTTTGCAAAGAGACTTCAGTCTCACTAGTAGTTCTACGTGGGCTTCGACGATTAGCTTGGGAATCCCAGACAGAGGTCTGGTTCCTTTGGAGGGCCTTGTAGATAGACAGGCTTTCTAGCCTTCTTTCTTTCTAGTTGTCTGTACTCGGACAGGATAAGCTTCCGCATGTACTTGTTGCTTGTATAACTTTGAATGTTGGGTCATGAGACCCATGTTTGTAATATCATGCTATGTATGGCTCCTCGGAGCCTTTTAATTAAATACTTTGAGTCATAGAGTTATGTTGTGATGCCATGTTTTATCTACACATATCAAGCATATTGTGTGTATGTTATTGAAATACTTTGGTATGTGTGGGATCCGACACCTAGTTGTTTATTCTTGGTAGCCTTCCTTATGGGGAAATGTCTCCTAGTGCTTCCACCAGAACACATGGATTGATCGGCATGTGTCCTTCTTTGCTCTTGTGTCTGTCCCTATGGGAAATATCACACGGTGTTTACCGGAGTCCTGATAGCTTGCTACAGCCTGGTTACAGTCGCTGCTGATCGACACGTGCATTGCTAGGTCATGTATGCCTCTCCTTGTAATTTTGTGCCACGTTGGGTTGACGACTAGTCATGTCGGCCCGGGTTCTGTGTTATATGGATGCTAGCGACACAATCATATACGTGAGCCAAAAGGCGCAAACGGTCCCAGCCAAGGTAAGGCTGCAGCCGTGGGAATACCGTGCATGAGGCCGCAAAGTGATATGATGTGTTACATGCTATATCGGTGTGACTTAGGATCGGGGTCCTGACAAGGGGGAAGAAACAATAAATATAATGCAATCTAATGCATCATTATGCATGACATGGCAACATGCTGTGCTAGGGGTGACCTAACGCAGTACTACGCATTATAGACGGAGTGGGAAAATGTCTGGGGATGTTTTCCCGGCTTTGGGCATTTATCGGACAGATGATCCGGAGGGGAAGGTTCCATGTTTGCAGTGTTAGAGGCATGTGACAAGCATGTGGATTCCTGGAATTAATATTAATTCGAAAATAAAGGCTAAAATGCTAAATGCACCCAAAACTGTACCCAACTATTCAGCACAGAGGCTGATAGTGGGCCCAGTTGACTGGGTCAAGGGTCCATTCAACAGAGGCTGACTGGTGGGCCCCCTGCTGAGTCAGCAGGCTGACTCAGCGGATCTTATCCAAACAAACAGTGATGCGAGCCCCACGTGAAAGTGTCTTAGGGTTAAATATTTTAACTAAAATGTTTTATTAATTAAAAGGCCGGGGCCCGCCTGTCATAGAGTAATAGGGGGTGATTAGCCCTTAATTAGGCCAGCCGGTGTCGGTGTACTAAGTATTGGGCCACTAGTACCCCGTACTTGTGCACGGGCAGTTGTAGCCATCCTCACGGCAAGGCTTGCCGGGAACAGCTCGAGGTCGATTCAAGCCACCAAGGAAATCATCAAGTCGGAGATCTGAAGATCAGCAGATAAGCAAAGCTGGAATCCGAAGGCCAGCTTCCCCGGCAAGATCCTTGCCGGGATGGCCTGTGGAGCCCGGCAAGGCTTAGCGCCCGGCAAGGCGTGGCGCCCGGCAAGGCTTGGCGCCCGACAAGGCTTGGTGCCCGGCAAGACTCAGCGCCTGGCGAGATTCTACCACTGTGCCACCGCTTCGGCATAGTAACAAGTCTGACATTCTGGGTCCTTCTCTGGATGCGTGGCAACGCGCCAGTGGAGGAGAGCTTAAGCGGTGCTGATGGGATGGCCCCATTTTCCATCCCTAAGAAAGTGAGGACACCTAAACGGACACCTCACGGTGCATTAAATGCGTTTGTCCTAATCCGTCAGGGGTTAGGTATGATACCCTGTAGCTACTTTTCACCTCAATGTATGTACATTTTGCCACTATGGAGACCCCTTTGAGCATATAAAAGGAGGCCCAAGGCAACTGCTACAGGGGGAGAGAACTTCTGGCCCATTCTGCATGCGTAGCTGCTCTTTGAACGTACTGTTCATTGCGAGCGCTCCTGAAGGCTGGGCTCAAGAACATTAATAAGAACACAAAGCAGGAGTAGGGTTTTACGCTGATCAGCGGCCCGAACCTGGGTAAAAACATCCCGTGTCGATCATTGGTTCTGCTCTTTGCGTATACCTCTCCCCCCGCCGAATCGTAAAGGGGTCTCTTGGGATCCCATAGTACCCCGTACTTGTGCACGGGCAGTTGTAGCCATCCTCGCGGCAAGGCTTGCCGGGAACAGCTCGAGGTCGATTCAAGCCACCAAGGAAATCATCAAGTCGGAGATCTGAAGATCAGCAGATAAGCAAAGCTGGAATCCGAAGGCCAGCTTCCCAGGCAAGATCCTTGCCGGGATGGCCTGTGGAGGCCGGCAAGGCTTAGGGCCCGGCAAGGCTTGGCGCCCGGCAAGGCTTGGCGCCCGGCAAGGCTTGGTGCCCGGCAAGACTCGGCGCCTGGCGAGATTCTACCACTGTGCCACCGCTTCAGCATAGTAACAAGTTTGACATTCTGGGTCCTTCTCTGGATGCGTGGCAACGCGCCAGTGGAGGAGAGCTTAAGCGGTGCTGATGGGATGGCCCCTTTTTCCATCCCCAAGAAAGTGAGGACACCTAAACGGACACCTCACGATGCATTAAATGCGTTTGTCCTAATCCGTCAGGGGTTAGGTATGATACCCTGTAGCTACTTTACACCTCAATGTATGTACATTTTGCCACTGTGGAGACCCCTTTGAGCATATAAAAGGAGGCCCAAGGCAACTGCTACAGGGGGAGAGAACTTCTGGCCCATTCTGCATGTGTAGCTGCTCTTTGAACATACTGTTCATTGCGAGCGCTCCTGAAGGCTGGGCTCAAGAACATTAATAAGAACACAAAGCAGGAGTAGGGTTTTATGCTGATCAGCGGCCCGAACCTGGGTAAAAACATCCCGCGTCGATCATTGGTTCTGCTCTTTGCATATACCTCTCCCCCCGCCGAATCGTAAAGGGGTCTCTCGGGATCCCATAGGTGTCGTACCCCGACATCTTTGGCGCGCCAGGTAGGGGGATTGAAGGTTGCGTGAAACTGATCTAGTGATCGGCGCCTTAGTTTCTTCATCATCTTCATCATCATGCCGCCCAAGAAGAAGAGCACTGCGACGGCGCAACCGTCCATGTCTGTTTTGCCTACACCTTCGCGTACGGGCGACGGTGTGGGTGCAAAAGGAAGAGGATTAGAACCCCCACGGCGTTCTGGGGATCTGAGCCAGGTGAGCGGCATCGTTCGCAGTGCAAGTGGTAACCTGCACGCCGCTGGATCTAGAGATGGCGCTGTGTTGCCTACGGGTGGCACAACGAACTCGAGAGATCGGAGGGCGCCTGCTGGAGCTCCCGCGCCGGCGCAAGCCTCACGACCTACCCAGGTCGTGCATGATGAGCGACGTCATGGCGCTGGTGGTTCAGGGCGTCCCCATGAAAAGGTTTCTGCGCATCGATCCCAAGATGCGTGGGACCAGCATGCACACCGAGCTGCTGGCGGAGGTGGCGCGCGGTCGCGTGACCCTGGTGGTGCTCCTTCTAACATGGTTAGAAGTCAGAGCACCTCACGTACCTCTCACCTGTCGCCGCCGCCCACGCCAGCAGAAGCCTTGGCACGTGCGCAGCTGCTCCTTGATTTTCCTCCTACTCCTGAGAAGATGGAGGAGTGGCGAGCTACTATCCAGAGCCTTATCGGCTTCGCCAACAAAGATGGGCCGCAAGAGGCAGGGCCCTCGCAGCGGAGGCCCATCGATCCGGCGCGAGCCGATGTAGAGAAAACCGAAGGTGGTGCAACCACTGTGCACTCCCCTCCGCGGCACCAGTGGCGGCCGACAACCCAGCAAGTCGACCGCCATGAAGAAGTTTCCACGACGTCATCCGATCCACGGATGCGCCGCGATCAGCGTCAAGTTCTCCAGGAACGAGGCAAGGAGGACGCTCGAACTACCATCGAGCGGCGACGGGAAGCGCGCTATCAGTCTGATAAGCGCGCGGGGCCGGCTGTCGACGAGCCTGCGCCAGGGGACGTAGGAGACTTGCCTTATGAGGTAGGGACTCCAGCCTTTACCCATGAGCTGCGGCAAGTTCGGTGGCCCAATTCCCAAACCTTCAAGCCGGAGGTCCCGGAGAAATATGATGGTAAGACCCATCCCTCAGAGTTCCTGAGCATCTACACCATTGCGGTGCAGGCTGCCGGGGGCCGAGATGACAAGATACTTGCCAACTACTTCACGTTGGTGCTCAAACCCAACGTCAAGTCGTGGTTGATGCATCTGCCGGAGAATTCTATTTCTTCCTGGTCAGATCTATGCCATCAGTTTGTTGGCGCCTTTGTTGGAGGCCACCAAGCTCCTGGCCAAGAGAGCGATTTGCACATCATCCCTCAGAAGGAGGGCGAGTCCCTGCGCAAGTTTATCCAGAGATTCAGACGGGTGAAGTATAATATTCCTGACGTTCACCCTGCCGCTGTCGTTAGCGCGTTCCACCAGAACATGCGTAACCGCAAAATGCGGGAAGAGCTGGCAATGAACAAAGTCAGGAGTATTGCCGAGCTTTACGCTCTGGCCGACAAGTGCGCTCGAGCTGAAGAGGGGAGGAAACTCCCTAGCGAGGCTGTTGGCGCGGCGGGCGAGTCCGAAGATGAAGACGCCGCGGCCCCGTCAAGGAAAGGCCGGCGGCGGAACAGGAAGCGCGGAGGCAAGGCCGTGCTTGCTGTCGAGGAATCCGACAACCCCGGCGCCGCCAAGAAGGCCAAGGTTGGTGACCCCAGCAAGTATCTTGCCGGGTGCCCTTCCTGTCAGGCCTTGGCGGCTGCCGGCAAGTCGGAGAACTCCGGCAAGCAGTATTGCAAGATCCATCGCACCAAGGGCCACGATCTCCAGAACTGCCGGCAAGTTGAGCAGCTTGCCGAGAAGCAGAGGACCGAATATGAGAGGCGAGATAAGGAGAAGGCCCAAGATGGTGCTGATGGGTCCGGCAAGAAGCGCGGTGGCCGAGGGGGTCGCCGCGGCAAGGCCAAGCAGCAAAAGGATCGGTCCGCTCGGGGCCGAGACAAAGAAGGAGATGATGATGAGGAGGATGATCAATCCAGTGAGCAAGAATTCCAGAAGGCTACGGAGGCCATGTGTATCGATGGGGGTGCCTCGCTGCATTCTTCTCACCGCCAACTCAAACAGTGGGTATGGGAGGTCAATGCAACAGAGCCATCCCGAGATGCATGTAGGCCCCTGAAGTGGTCCAGCACGCCTATCATTTTTTACGCCGAGGATCACCCTGATCGCACAACTGCGGTCGGGTGCTTGCCATTGTTGGTCTCGCCAATGATTCGCAACCTCAAGGTGATGAAAATGTTAGTTGACGGCGGGGCCGGCCTAAACTTAATCTCACTGGATGTGCTCAGAAAGCTCCAGATTCCCGACGAGGACCTCGAAGAAACGGGTACGTTTAAAGGGGTCAATCCGGGAAGAACCCAGCCTAAGGGCAAGATTACGCTGCCGGTAAAATTTGGCAGCGAGTTCAACTTCAGGACCGAGAAGGTGGTGTTTGATGTCGCCAAGATCCCCATGTCATACAATGGGATCCTTGGTCGGCCAGTGCTGGCTAAGTTTATGGCGGCATCACACTACGCGTACAATGTCTTGAAGATGCCTGGGCCGTTGGGCATCATCACTATCCATTCCGATAAGAAGGATGCGCTCATCTGTGCCGACCAACTTTACCGGGAAGCAGTTGCAGCACCTGCCATCAAGGCACCTGCTCCTGCCGCTGGAACTCTCGGGGGGAAGAAGAAGACCGGCAGGAACCTTGGCGCGAACTCCGGCAAGCGCACCTCCTCGGAGTGCTGCGCTTCCGTCGAGGACGTACCAGAGAGTTCCACCGGCAAGAACAAGAAGTCCAAGGCTGCTCCACCGGAGATAAAGAAGGTGCCTGTCAGAGAGGACGGAACGGGGGGAACTTTCACCATAAGTTCCACCCTAGATAACAAATAGGAAAGCGCGCTCGTTGCTTTCCTGCGGGCGAATGTCGACGTGTTTGCATGGCAACCGTCTGACATCCCCAGTGTTCCCAGGAAGGTAATTGAGCACCACCTTGCTGTCTGTCCTCATGCGCGGCCCATCAAGCAAAGGGTCAGGAAGCAAGCCTTGGAGCGGCAAGAATTCATTGCCGAAGAAATCAGAAAGCTGGAGGCGGCAGGACTGGTCAAAGGAGTGCTTCATCCAACCTGGTTGGCCAATCCGGTTGTAGTGCCGAAAGCGAATGGGAAATGGAGGCTTTGTATCGATTATACAGATATCAATAAAGCTTGTCCAAAAGATCCCTTTCCCTTGCCGCACATCGACCAGATTGTGGATGCCACCGCTGGTTGTGATCTTCTGTCCTTCCTTGATGCCTATTCAGGGTATCATCAGATTTTTATGGCAAAAGAAGATGAAGAGAAGACCGCCTTTATCACCCCATGTGGTACGTATTGTTTTATACGAATGCCTTTCGGGTTGAAAAGTGCTGGTTCAACATTTGCCAGAGCAATCCAGATTGGTTTTGAGCCACAACTCCATAGAAATATGGAGGCGTATATGGATGATATAGTGGTCAAAACCAAGGACAAAGCAACGCTCATTCAAGATTTAGAAGAAACATTTGCAAACTTGCGCAAGATCAACTTGAAGCTCAATCCTGAGAAGTGCGTGTTCGGTGTCCCTTCCGGCAAGCTCCTCGGATTTTTTGTATCTTGCCGGGAAATCAAATCGAACCCCGACAAGATCAAAGCTATTGAGCAAATTGAAGCGTCGAGACGCGTCAAGGATGTGCGTCGTCTTGCTGGCTGTGTTGCTGCTCTAAGCAGGTTTATTTCCAAATCTGCTGAGCGCGCCCTGCCCTTCTTCAAAATTTTGAAGAAGGCAGGTCCGATGAAATGGACTCCGGAGGCGGAGGCTGCGCTGCAAGATTTGAAGAAATACCTTTCCTCTCCACCGACACTAGTCGCGCCTAAACCACAAGAGTCGTTGCTGCTGTATCAGGCAGCAACAAATCAAGTGGTTAGTGCTGCGCTAGTGGCACAGAGAGAAGCTGATGAGGAAGCAACACCAGCGGCAGGACTGCCAGATGGCGCGGCAAGATCTTCCCCGGCAAGGGTTGATCCCGGCAAGATAGGATCTGCGCAAACAGAAGAACCCGTGCAGAAGAAGAAGGTGGTGCAGCGCCCAGTTTATTTTGTTAGCTCTCTTTTACAAGGAGCTAGGTCAAGATATTCTGGTGTGCAGAAATTGCTTTTCGGCCTTCTTATGGCCTCGAGAAAGCTGCGCCATTATTTTCAAGCACATGAAATCACCGTCGTCACTCGCTTTCCGTTGCAACGGATTTTGCAAAATCCAGAAGCAACCGGCAGGATCGTGGAGTGGGCGTTGGAGTTGTCCAGTTTTGGCCTCAAGTTTGAAAGCACTTCGACGATCCAGAGCAGGGCCTTGGCAGAGTTCATTGCAGAATGGACCCCAACGCCAGACGAAGAGGTTCAAGAAACGACTCTTCCCGGCAAGGAAATCGATCAGCAATGGGTTATGTACTTTGACGGGGCTTTCTCGCTGCAAGGCGCCGGTGCTGGCGTGCTGCTCGTCTCACCCACCGGAGAGCACCTCAAGTACGTAGTCCAAATGCACTTTCCCCGGGAGATTTAACCAACAACACTGCAGAATACGAGGGTTTGCTTGCCGGTCTCAGGATCGCGGCGGACCTTGGTATCAAAAAGCTCGTCATCAAAGGCGATTCACAACTTGTCGTCAGGCAAGTTAACAAGAGTTATCAAAGTCCATTGATGCAAGCCTATGTAGATGAAGTGAGGAAAATGGAAGAACATTTTGACGGTCTGCAGATGGAGCACGTTCCTCGTGC
This sequence comes from Thinopyrum elongatum, assembly GCA_011799875.1. NCBI lineage: Eukaryota > Viridiplantae > Streptophyta > Magnoliopsida > Poales > Poaceae > Thinopyrum > Thinopyrum elongatum. Next base: position 282,457,038 of record CM022299.1, on the reverse strand, counting down.
CGAGAACAGTGTTGCTGACGACCTGTCAAAGCGTGCCGCTCTCAAGTTGCCTGTGGAACCAGGAACTTTTGTGCTCCAATTGACTCAACCATCCGTGGCGCCATTGATGCGGCAAGAAAAGAGAAGAAAGTTGAACTCTGGCCAGTACTTCCCGGCAGAGCTCCCCGGAGCTGCCGGCAAGGAAGTTGCCGGGATCAACATGCCTGCCGGGGAACAACAGGCTCCGGCAGGGCCTCAGGCCCTTACTGTCGAGACGAACGTTCCCCTGGCAGAGGAGATGCCTTTAGTCCTAGCTGTCGAGCCTCAGGCTCCAGCATGGGTGCAGCACATTGTCCATTTTCTTCAGACAGGTGAACTCCCTGAGGAACAGGAAGAAGCAGAGAGAGTAGCCCGTCAGTCTGTTATGTACAAGCTCGTCGATGGCGTTCTGTACAGAAAGAGACCAAACGGTGTGAAATTGAAGTGCATTCCTCGAGAGGATGGACTAGAGCTGTTGGCGGAGATACATGGGGGCATATGTGGCTCTCACATAGGGTCAAGAGCGCTTGCCGGGAAAGCGTTCTGGCAAGGTTTCTTTTGGCCCACCGCTCTTCAGGATGCGACTGCACTAGTAACCAAGTGTGAAGCGTGCCAGTTTCATTCGAAGAAATTACATCAACCAGCTCAAGCTCTACAGACAATCCCTCTCTCCTGGCCATTTTCGGTCTGGGGGCTCGACATACTGGGCCCTTTCCCCCGTGATACCGGGGGCTTTGAGTACTTGTACGTTGCTATCGACAAGTTCACAAAGTGGCCGGAGGTGGAAGCAGTGAGGAAGGTGACAGCACAATCGGCCATCAAGTTCTTCAAGGGAATTGTTTGCCGTTTTGGTGTGCCCAACAGGATCATCACCGACAACGGCACGCAGTTCACAAGTCGCACCTTCATGCAGTACGTCCAAGACCTTGGCGGCAAGATTTGTTTTGCCTCTGTTGCTCACCCGAGAAGCAACAGCCAAGCGGAGAGGGCCAATGCTGAAGTGTTGCGCGGTCTCAGGACCAGAACCTTTGACAGGCTGAAAAAGTGCGGAAGACGCTGGATTGATGAGTTGCCGGCGGTTCTTTGGTCAATCAGAACGACACCAAATCGAGCCACCGGCAAGACGCCCTTCGCTCTGGTCTACGGAGCAGAAGCAGTTCTCCCCACGGAACTCATATACGGATCTCCTCGAGTGCTCGCTTATGATGAGCTTGAGCAAGAGCAACTGCGGCAAGATGACGCTGTGCTCCTTGAGGAGAATCGTCTTCAGGCTGCTGTGCGAGCTGCACGCTACCAACAAGCTTTGCGCCACTATCATAGCCGCAAAGTTCATGCCCGAAGCCTTGAGGAAGGCGACCTTGTTCTTCGGCGGATTCAGTCCGCCAAGAATTCAAACAAGTTGACGCCAAAGTGGGAAGGCCCTTATCGGGTAGTACGAGTCATCAGGCCCGGCGCTGTCCGCCTGGAGACCGAAGATGGCGTTCCAGTGAGCAATTCCTGGAATATCGAGCATCTTCGCAAATTCTACCCATAAGGCGCGGTTGCCGGGGGCCCCCGGCAACCACCCTTTTGTACAAGTCTTGCCGGCAAGGCATGTGATCCTTTGTACGAAGCCAGGCGCAGACCCTGAGCACAGATGAATAAATTTAAGTGTTGTACATTCCCTTATCGATTCCCATGTTCATATTTATATATATGCATGTTTGTCTAAGATGTTGTATGACACCTACTCCCGGTAAGTTCTAACGAACCGCCAAGGTTTCATGTCTTTATTTTCTCTTCTTTCTTTTTCTCAAAAGACAGAAGGATTCCTCGCGTGCACATTTGCCGGGGGGGGGGAAGGGAGATATGAATACCAGTTGGCGACGTTCGGAATCGACGCTTGCCGGAGGAAGGACAGTGATAGAAAGCTAAGTCCTAAAAACTCAGAGCAAGTTTTTCTTTTATTACAAGGTTATTCCCTTGGACGATTCCGACTCTTGTATGGAAAATCTGCACGCGAAGGAACCCTTGTTGTAATCGGTCGCGCCCTTATTTTGTTTCGAGCCCGCTCAGCAATTTAAGTGGCTGCACTGAGAACACCAAGGAGTCTTGCCGGCCGCTGCGCCTCCAGCAGGCTGCTGAAGTCCCGCACCCAGCGCTCGCGGCAGGTTGCGCGCCGGCAAGTTTTTCAGTAAGCGTAGGGTGAACTCCATACATAAGGGAATCAGACAAGCAAAATAGCAAGCATGTACCTAAACATAGGCAAATTATATTACATCCATGAGTTGCTGCAATTCTAACTTGAGACTTAATTGTCTTTTACATGGAATGACGACGGCAAGAAAAAGGGGAGCACTCAATCCCTGCGCTGGCCTTCGATCCTTTTGATGGAGTCCACCTTCTCAAGGATAGGCGCGATGCACTCTTCAAGCGCCTCGATATTTGCGTCCCTTGGCAGATGGCCGAGCGCGTTGGAGAGGTCGATGCCGGGATTGCTGTGCACCACCTTGATGAGCACCTTGCGGAGGACGGCCCGGCAAAGCCGGCGAGTCTCGTTGGCCAATTGGGTCGCCCGGCTAGACTGGAGCACCCTCAAGGCGTTGATGATGCTTTCAAAGAACATCGTCAACCTGGCGCTTGGAGATATTCTTTCCTCGGAAGAATACTTGAAGTTTGACAGGCCCATGGTTGACAGTTCTGCGGTAAGCTTCTCCGCGGTGGCGATGAGACGTCCAGTCCAGATCTCCACTCCCTTCTCGTACTTGGTTTGGGCGGCGGCGGCGCTCTTGAGCAGGTTCCTCTCTCCTTGGAGATCCTTGAGTAGAGCCTTCTCACGGGCCCTGCCGGTCTTGAGAGACTTCTGCAGCGTGGTCAGCTTCAACTCCAGAACCGCAATGTTATCAGCCGGATAGGAGAGCTGCTTGGTTTTGTCAGACAGGGCAACTTGCATCTCCGCCAAGGAGTGGAGGGTTTTTTCCCTGTCGCCCTTGAGCGTTGAGAGTTCCTTGCCGTGCTCTTCGAGATCTGTTTCCAGCCACTTCACCTTGTCGCTCAGCTCGTTCTTGGCGGCCTCTGTAGCTTCGGCAGCATCGACGGCCTCCTTGAGCTTGCCGGCGTGACTTGCAGTCAGAGCTTCGAGCGCCTCCTTATGTTTTTGCTCCAGCTCCTGGGTCCGCTGCGTGACAAGATTCTCGATATCTTCATCTTTGCTGCGAAGCTTGGCGGCGAGCGCCTACTCACGTGCGGTGAGATCTTCCTCATGAGCATCAAGAGCAACGCAGCGCCCCGTCAGGAGGGCATCTTCGGCAGCAATCCTTTGAGCAGCTTCATCATGCGCCTTCTCCATATCGGATTGCTTCAGGACGATTTCAGTCCACTGCTGGCTCACTTGTTCCCGGCCGGCAACCAACTCTTGGAGGGCCTCAGCGTGCCAGATCTGCATTTGTGCGACGTGCCTTTGAAAATCTGCTTCGGCCGCCTCGACAACTGCCATTCTGGAGTCCGCTTTGTCTTTCCGGGCGCGATGGAGAGCCTGGAGCTTGCGGAAATTCTCGCCCATGGCCTGAAGGAGCTGATCCTCTTCAGATTTGCCGCTGCTAGTGCTGGGGTCGTCAACAACTTCGAGCCCGGCAGCAGCAATGATTTCTTCAAAAACTTCTCCTTCGGCTGGTGCCCCAGTGCTTGCCGTCCCCGGTAAGTTGACGAACAGGTTCTCGCCAACCTTGAGGTATTTGCTGGATGAGGGGCCTTCGGATGTTGATGGCTGGTCTTCAGTGGCCGCCTCACCAGTGGCAGGGGCCTCTGTGGTCGGTGCAGCGCCTGGCGCTCCTGCGGCAGGAATGCCGTCAGTGCGGTCCTCAGCCTCCCTGTCGCCCCCTTCAGTAGGTTCTTCGGCGGGTTCCTCTTGTGCAGTCTTGGCGGCCTCCCCGTCAAGAGCACCACCAGCCTCGACAGTGTCATCCTTGGTGGCTTCGCTGGCAGCGATCCTATCTGCTTCGGCGGCAACGTCCCTGGCGGTCTCCTCAATGACAATGTCGACGTCCATGTGTTCCATCACAGGGAACTCTGAAGGACGAAGGAGGAAAACAGAATAAGATCGAGGTTGAAGTTTGAAGTGACTAAAGACAGAGAGATAAGGGAAAAAGAGTAACAAGCACTCTGAGGCAATCGAGTACCTGCGTCGGGCTGTCGGGAGGTGGCTTCGCCCCTGCCGGCAACTCCGGTTGCCGGGGGTGGGTTGCCGGAGTCCGCGCCTGCCGGCTCCTCCTCAATTAGGATGGGCTCGTCGGCAGGATCTCTTGCTGGGGATGTGGTTGTGGGCGGAGCGGTCGATGAAGGAGGCAGAATGGGGATGTCTTCCGACAGCTCTCCTTGTTGCCGTTCTTCTCCTGCGAACCCAAAGATATCAGCGGCAAGAATGAAAGCCTCGGCACCCGCCAGCGGAAAAAGAACAGTGAACTTACGCTGTGGGCTGTGCTGGGGGCTGCGCTGGGGGCTGCGTTGAGGACTGGACTCCGAGCTGACAACGACGGTTTCTGGCACGCTCGTGGAGCCTGCCGGGGGCTCGTCACCCGTAGAAGTCCTTGACCTCTTCGCCATCCTCTCCAGCAATGTTTCTGTGTCACTACAGAGGCAAATACGAGCAACTTAGTAAGATTGATCCAGGATTGGAATATAAAGGCTGCGGCAAAGTACTCACTCTTCTTCCTCTCGCTCCGGACTAAAGCCGGAGATGTCGAAGTCAACCTCTGCTGCGATGTCTGAGTGGGGAGGCAGAGGAGGAGTCCTAGGCCGCTTGGCTGTGGCAGGCGCCGGGGCAGCTTCCGGTGCGGTAGTACGAGACCCTCCTGCCGCCCCAGCAGTGGCCGCTGGTGTGGGTCTCGCGCGCCACGCAGGCTGTTGACGAGCCCCCTGCCGCGGTCCAGTCTTGCCGGCCACTTTCTTGCTGGGAGCTTCGCCGCTCGAAGAAGGCTGGCTTGCCGGGATGCCAGATGCAGCCTTCCGAAGAACACGCTTCATCTTCTTCGGGGGTGGGAGCTCTTCTCGCATTTCTTCTTCGGCCGTGTCCTCGCCGGACGAGCTCTCGGCGGCTGCGCTGCTCTGTTCCCCGGCAACCTTGTCCTCCCCGGCAGGTTTTACCTCCACTACCACCTCTGCGTCGCTGGCTTCCCACTCTGTGAAGCCGACGCTGCCGGCCTCCGCGGCAAGATTTGCCTCCTCCACTCTAGTAGCAATGTAAGCTACTTCTTGGTCGGTGGTGGCTCGGATGAAATCTGACTCTTGCTGGACAGGCCTCTCCGTCAAGCTGTCAAAAAACTTCTGCGCTTCCTCCTCGGTTGGCTCGGCCCAGGTCGGATCAAGACCGTGGGCGTTGAACATCGGCAAGAAGGCAATGATTGACCCCAAGGCAGAATTGTTGCACAAGGGAACAATCCTTGCCAGCAGCCGGTGCTTGTCTTCGCGCTGGAATAATTTTTGACGGAGAGCGCCAAGCTGCATAGCGGTCAGATTGTTGTTCAGCCCGGGGCGCAATCTCATGATATCTGCCGCGTTCTTGTATTCCCAAGCTGGCCTTCCCCTGTTCTGCAGAGGGGCGATGCGGCGGCGGAGAAAGTCGAAGCCGATCATCTCCATCGTCAGCCCAGCAGCCTTCAGGCGAAGGATCCTGGTGGTGGCGATTGTGAGCCTCTCGTCTTCCGCAGCGGGGTCGCTCCAATCCTTGCTGCGGACCACCTTCTATTGCCGAGGATGACAAAACGGATGGGGATCTGCTTCCTGGATCCAGCACCATTCAGCCCGCCACTCGTCCCACTTTTCACGGTAAACTCCTTCTGGGTATATCTCCTTATTCCAAGCCCTTGGAATCCAGGCGATAGAACCAGAGAGGGCCTCTCCTTTTTGGATGCGAGGAAAGAAGTAATGGCGAAAAAGAGCAGAATTGGGAATCACGCCGACGAAGTTTTCACAGAGATGGGCAAAGATGGACATGCAAAGTACTGCATTCGGCGTGAAATCGAGAAGACGAAAGCCGTATGTGTACATGATATCATTGAAGAAGTCGGAAAAGGGGGGACAGAGCCCGCAATAGAAATATGCAGTGAAGAAAGGGTATCTGTCCGATGCGCCTTCGGAACAAGCACCTGGGATTACGCGTGTGGCGGGGTGAGCTTGCGTCTCTTTCGCCCACATGCACTGGTATCGCCCCTTCAGAGCTTCAGCATCGAGCGATGGAGGGAAGACGACGAGCCTCTTCCGCATCTTCGCCAGTTCGCTCTCTGGAACGTCGGCTTTCGCCTCGTTGCCCTTGCCTTTGCTGGCCTTGGGCGGCATGGCGGCCGTGAGGACGGAAGCTGGGGGTGGAGCGAGCATGGAAGCAGCGGGCGGAAGAGGAAAAGGCTTCGCTCTGAGCTTGAGAGGAGGAAGGCGATGGCGATGGCCAGATTGAAAAGAAGAGGGGGGTAAATAGGCTTGTGCCTCTGCGACTTTTCCTTTTTATGGGGAAGGAGCAGGGCCGCCTCTTTTATTCCCCAATGTGAATGCGCCTCTATAGGCGCGAGGCAGTTGCAGCCTTTTTGGCACGCTTCCCACGTCGCGCGCTCGGTGCGTGTAGTGGGGGGCACAGTAAAACAAGATATTTACGAGCAGTTAATTCCCTGCCACGCGTGCCCGTGCACTGTTTGGGCCTAGCCCAACAATGCCTCGCACTCGTGTATGGCCTAGGGCTGGGGGCTCCTGTCGATGTACTAAGTATTGGGCCACTAGTACCCCGTACTTGTGCACGGGCAGTTGTAGCCATCCTCGCGGCAAGGCTTGCCGGGAACAGCTCGAGGTCGATTCAAGCCACCAAGGAAATCATCAAGTCGGAGATCTGAGGATCAGTAGATAAGCAAAGCTGGAATCCGAAGGCCTCTTGTCGGGATGGCCTGTGGAGCCCGGCAAGGCTTAGCGCCCGGCAAGGCTTGGCGCCCGGCAAGGCTTGGTGCCCGGCAAGACTCGGCGCCTGGCGAGATTCTACCACTGTGCCACCGCTTCGGCACAGTAACAAGTCTGACATTCTGGTTCCTTCTCTGGATGCGTGGCAACGCGCCAGTGGAGGAGAGCTTAAGCGGTGCTGATGGGATGGCCCCTTTTTCCATCCCCAAGAAAGTGAGGGCACCTAAACGGACACCTCACGGTGCATTAAATGTGTTTGTCCTAATCCGTCAAGGGTTAGGTATGATACCCTGTAGCTACTTTACACCTCAATGTATGTACATTTTGCCACTGTGGAGACCCCTTTGAGCATATAAAAGGAGGCCCAAGGCAACTGCTACAGGGGGAGAGAACTTCTAGCCCATTCTGCATGCGTAGCTGCTCTTTGAACATACTGTTCATTGCGAGCGCTCCTGAAGGCTGGGCTCAAGAACATTAATAAGAACACAAAGCAGGAGTAGGGTTTTACGCTGATCAGCGGCCTGAACCTGGGTAAAAACATCCCGCGTCGATCATTGGTTCTGCTCTTTGCGTATACCTCTCCCGCCGCCGAATCGTAAAGGGGTCACTCGGGATCCCATAGGTGTCGTACCCCGACAGCCGATTCCAACTGTCAGTGGTTCGGCCAATATGTTTAAACGCGTGCGTGCCTGAGACAGGCCGGCGGCGAGGCCTGACGCGGCGGCAGCCAACCGGAGCTGCTCCACGGTGACCAAATGGAACGGCGGCAACAACAAAAAGCACGCACGTGAAGCGCCGCATCCATTTGCGCTCGCGGTGGAGACGGGGGACGACCAGGTGGCAGCTACCACAAACCCGACGTCAATGGCACGAAAACACGCGAGAGAGGGATCGTGAGGCGACGCTCACAGCAAATGCAGAGGAGGACTCAGGGAGGCCGGAGGAGCTCGGGGCGACGCTGTAGGGTAACGCAGCAGAAAACAAAAAATTTCCGACCTACGCACCAGCCCAGGACCACTATGGAGACTGCATACAAGGTTTGATCATTTTCGTTACCGACTCGTAGCGCAGTGGAAGTAGAGTCGATGACGATCGGCGGTGCAGATCCCCGCAGCTAGGATTTACAACCTCCCAACCGCGAGGATGTACTCCCTCATCCACCACCCGGACAGCCCTCCGGGAGGCGGTCGGACAGTCCCCCGGACGGTGTCGCGGACAGCCCTTCGGGAGGACTCACAGAACTTGGACCGTCACTTGGACAGCCCTTCAGGAGGCACTCTCGAACAGCCCCTCGGGCACTAAGATCGAAATTATGACCTCTCTACAGAGTTGCACACATACGGTGTCACCTATCCGGCAGGGCTTCGCCGTCCAGAACTAGTTCCCACCGGAACCCAGACAGCCTTTCGGCTCTACGAAACTCTTTTCGTGGGAGGGAGAGAGAAGCTAGATCATTGCATGGCATGTGTATGTGAGAATGGATTGAGTGTGGAGGGCTGCCCCTCCACCTCTATTTATAGGAAATCCCAAGGGGTAGGGTGGTTTTACAAGAAAACCCAAAACCCACATGAAAAGAAGTCCTTCCCAAGGACCAAAGAATGAAACCAAGGGACAAGTGGGGGCTCCATGGAGGAGCCCCCATGTGGCCGGCCACTCCTTGTAGGGCCCCTTCAAAAGGGGCCTTATCCTTCCATGTCATCCCCCAAAAATATCTTGGGACAAAGCCCAAAAACAATGGCTTTCCAAAAAGTAACCCAAAAGGCACTTTCACTATTCACGACGACATTTTTCAGCGTCCGTTCGAACTGAAAATATTTATGTGGGCTTAGAACATTTCCAGTACCCACCATAACAATTTTCAACGCATTCTGGAACAATTCCATTTTAGTGATTTCATCTGCGAAAAGCATCTGAAGTGGTTCCGGCAGCTCCGGAACATTTCCGGTTTTTCTTCCAGAAAATTCCCAAAAGTTTCCAGAATGATTCTGGCACCCTCCAAGAATTATCGGGCATGTGCCAAAACCAATTTGACTTTATGGTATCCTCTGAAACAACTTTTCAGTTTCACCGGAACTCATCCGGTGACCTCTCTCTGCGGAACTTTTCCGCTGTCCGAAACTTTTCCGGTGTCCGAAACTTTTTCGGTGATTTTCTCTCAGACTCCCTGTCTAGTATTCAGTAGATAGATGACCCTTAAGAGTGTGACCCTATAGGTTCAGTGAAGTATAGACATGACACGGAACCCCTTCCGATCAATGATCAACATCGGAGCCGTGGACACCCATATTGACCCCTATACCCACACGAATGAATATTCGAGTGAACCTCCAGTTGCCGTGTGCTATTCCTGTTGCTTCGCGATATGTTACAAATACCCGAGGTGAGACATGTTGGCATTCCCGTTGATCAACAACTTGTCCACTATGCTTGTTACCTCGTTACTGGTATTGTTCTCTTTTCTCGTTACCGTGTTCCGGCATCCCCGTGATCAAATCACAAAGTGTCTGGCCAGACGATGATGGATACCGTAACACCGAGAGGGCCCAGAGATATCTCTCCATTGTCTGAGGAGCAAATCCCAATCTTGAGCTATCAAGTTACTTGACATACTTTTCCATGAACCCGTAAGCCGCCGTAATAGCCACCCAATTACGGATGATGTTTAACAAACCCCAAAGTTCATGAAGCAAGCATGAAGAAACTCGATACTCTCATGGTCTAAGGAATCATGCAAACATTAACCATCTCTGTGTTATTAACCATTAACTTGTGATGAAAGTAACTCATAGCATAACATCAATCGGGTCGATTCAACACAAATGTTCTTCTAACATTGTGCCCTCAAAGTTGCTGGCATAGACATGCCCATGATCAGGAAAACAAAACCATCATGCAACACTTGAGCCAGTCATAGAGGCTTGACTAGGAATACATTTTATCGTTTATTATCCCACACGTGCATATGAGTCTTCCTCCAAGCCTCGTTTTATTTGCAGACTTGAGAACCATAGAAGTTATAGCATGGAACATAAACCTAATTATGAACAGGGAGATAATCAATAACATTTATTATTGCCTCTAGGGCATATCTCCTACAGACTCCCACTTGCACTAGAGTCAATAATCTAGTTAATGCTAATGCACTTCACACCTGTGGCACACCGGTGTAAATATGCTTCGCTTGTGGTATAGCCTGATGTCCAATGGATCTGACGATTTCAGCTCCGTGTGTATCTATGCATATCCTCGCATTTCACGCTTTCACAAAATTCGTATTTTGTGTGGACTTGGCTTTGCATGTATGGGAATCACAGGTCAAACCTGGATTCCTCAGACTGAGTTATGGAGCAACTACCTGTAGTAGTGTCCCATTGACAAAAGCCATCTTGGAACCATACTAAGTTCATGAATGAACTATATGATTCAACATCTTCTTTGTCGCTTTTAAAAGCGGCGACATACTTTGCCTCTGCTATAGAATTCGCCACAGTAACTTGTTTGGAACAATTTCCAACTACCATGCCACCATATTGTGTGTTGCACAAAACCCCTAACTTAAATCAAAAATCACTTGGAGCATGGATGAAGACTGTATCGATGTAACCTTTTACAACGAACTCTTCATGATCTCCGCTTGCGAGAAAACATGTCATCAGTGCTACTATAGTACTCAATGACCCTTTTTCACTGTTGTCCCATGATCAGTACTTTTGATCACTTTGGTATCTATACTCGCAACAACTTTGGAAGAATTGGACATATCTGGTTGTTTTTACATACCATGGAATACATGATTAATCCAAACACAAGAGTGTGTGGAATCTCCATCATGTATTTTGCTCATCAGTGTTTTGGGACACCGAGTCTTGCAAAAACTCTTTCCATGTGACTTCGGCAAGAATCACTCCTTGACGTTTTTAATGCTAAAAGGTTTTAGCATCTTGTCAATATGTATCTTTGCTCAGCCCCATTAGGTAAATCTATCTCCATAGATCATCATGCCTAATATAAAGGCTATTTAGCCCAAGCACTTCATCGAAAAACTATTTTCAAATGAAGTCCTAATTCATGTCAAGAAATTTATTTCCAATTAACAATGTGTCAAGCACACAACGTTTTTAGAAATTTTATTATGCTCCCACTTACTTTCTTGAATCATAAGCATCTTCGTTACCCATTGATGAAGTCAACCCCCTTTGACTATTTCATCAAAACACGAAGATTCCAACTCCATTTTGCTCTCTTCTGTCCATTGCTGGAACTCTGAAGTTTGCATACTTACTAGCATCCTCTGGATTGACAAAATACCTTGGACTGTAACACATGCAAGTCCTTGGTTTCATTTCCATCAGATGGAAATCCTATTGTCATCCATGTTTCATATCTCATGACTGAAATATGTATTAATTGCTAGTTCAACCCGAACTGACTTTAAGCATCGCTACGATGAAACAACCTCATCGTAGTCAACTCCTTGAACTTGTTATTGCAACAAGTCGAGCTTTATGGATAAAACATTTTTATCCGTACCAGTTTCAAGTTCCATAAATATTCGTTAGACTCTAAGTCTTCCGAAAGGTGTATCAAGGTTTTAATCTTGAATCACTTATATGGAAACTAACTCGGGTTGTATTGGCATTTAGCTAATTTCGGAGTTAGGGCCCATCAACGCTTCCTTGTTTATCGTAGGTATATTGTTGTCTAACAACAATATCTCATTTGCGCACCTGAGAGGTTTGCACGAGCTTTTGCCTATGTGGTTCAGCTGCAAGTTCGACCGAAGTCCATACATTTTATTGTAGAGACTTCCGTATCAGTCGTAGTAGGAAAACCTGGAATTACTTCCAAGGTCTCTTTCCTTTGATCTGATGACGAAGATACTGTTTATCTCGTCGAGTTGCACTATTCTCCCACTCACCTTTTTGAAAGAACCATTTTCTTCAAAAAGCATACCGTCCTTAGTGGCAAACCTATTTGCCTCAGCATAGTGAGGGAGGAATACCCAACATTTTGGGATACCTACAAAGTAGCACTTGTCTGATTTGGAATAGGTTTGTAACCTTTTACACAAGCCCCATATTCCAAATGTTAAGAAAAGATATAACATGGTTGGGCGTACCATACCATGGCGTCATTTCAACAGACCTGATGGAGCTCTTTTCAGTGTAAAAGCCGTAGTCTCTAAAGCATCACTTTAAAAGGGATAATGGCAAATTTATTTATGTCATCTTTGATCTTACCATGTCATATATGGTTCAATTATATCTTCACGGATTTTCCACTCACAGTGGTATTCCGGGAGGTGTAAGTTATGAAACTCTTTTCACAACTCATCAGACATTCGCTAAACTTGTAACTCAAATATTCCTTTCTGCAATCCAATTGTAGAAATATAATTTTCTTGTTACAATGACTTCTACTTCATTCTTGAAAACCTTTTGAATGAATTCAAATGATCTAGACTTACGTCTCATCAAGTAAATATCCATATATCTACTTGAGTCATTTCTGAAGATAGATAAATCCACTACTTGCAACAACATTCATTGGACTACATACATCATGATGCATGATCACCAATACGTTCTTTGCTCGTTCCTTATGGCCTATGAACGGAATTTCAGTCACTTCACTTTTCGGAGGAAATTTGCAAGTGTCAGATGATTCAAAATCAAACGACTTCACAATCCATCATAATGGAATTTTCCATGCGGGTTTCTCCAATGTGACCAAATGCAGTGCCACACTTGTGTGGTATTTTTTTTAGTCTTACGACATTTAGCGTCAGTGTTATGGATGTATCATATTTCCATCAATATTCATAACATACATGCCATCTTGGATGGAAGCATGGCCCTTTATGTTATTCATAATATTGAACAACAATTGTTCTTTTATGAACAACCCTCTTGCAACAACATTGTGCAACGGGCTAGAGTGTGTAAAACTCTAAAATGAATTATGAAAGTAAATCCAGAGGTAATATATTATTATCATTATTCATAACATACATCTCATTCTCAATGAAAGTATGGCCCTTATGTTATTCATAACATCGAACATAAAAAGTTCTCTTATGAACAACCTTTTTGCAAGATACCTTATGTAAAGGGCTAGAATGTATGAAACTCTAAAATGAATTATGAAAGTAAATACATTGGGAATACACCGATGGAAGTTATAGTAACTATTACTATGTTCCCAGCGTGTATCAAAACCTCATTCCTGGCTAGTCTTTTAGGCCATAGTAGTTCTTACATCGAGTTGCAACAGAATGCAATCAAGCGGGTGTCTTTGGGATCAACTCACAATACCCAAGAATTAGTGATTAACATGTTTAACCATAATTCCCAATAACTATATCTTTGACCAGCCTTCTATACATCAAAAACTTGTATGACATTCATACATGAGCTTGATATTCCAGTCTTCTTTCTTTCTTCCTTTATACTTCTAACAGTTTAACTTTCAGTATTTCTCCTACTCTCAGAAGAAGCACCCAACTTAAGAGTGGCGTTAGCCCCGGACTTCCTAGGCGTGAGAGTTTCACTAACACCCTTCGGACACTTCCTTTCTCTTTAAGTTGTTGTTTTATTCACCTTTCATCATATGACAGGCATTCTTCTGGATCCCTCTCTTATCAGTCTAATGCCTAGTAAACTCCTTTACTAATAGTTTGCAAACAAACATTGCTTTGGATATCTCATATCTTTTAGCCTTTGTCTGTCTCTGAAAATGATTTTTAGATTCCATGAATATCACATAACTATCCAAACTTTCGAAGTTCGGGTCTCATGGAAGCAAACATAATGCACTTGACTGAAACGGAATTCTAGCTTTTGGATCGAAGGACGAGAGTCACATGATCCATAGCATAAGCGAGAGAATACCGAAAGTATGCGATAGGACAAAGTCCTTCTCGGCACTCTTGAGGACAATCCTCGCATTACCTTACCAACCGTAAAGTTTTAACCAGATATTTTAACAGCTATTCAATTTTAACAGGGAAGGTGGAAATGTGAGCCATTATTCTACAACTATTATGCATATAACACTTAGACAGTGTTCACAATTAATTGCAATGAGAATTAAACAACATAATTCTACAGTGCGCTCCCACTCAAATCAATATCTCTCATAATTGATTGTGAGCGATTCAAGACCCGCATTTCCATTCAACGCCATTGAACGAGATGAACACTGATGGCGCGAACTTCAATCGGTAGGCAAACTTGCCGATCATATCTCTATGTGACTCTTGTTCATCTTTCGATGTGCGTGTTTCGAGCTCAGGGAGATCCTTCCAGAACGTCAAGACAACCAAGTGATCTTGATGTGAGGTCTCAACTCACCCGCCTCACACATCCCTAATCGTTCGTACCCAGGGAGATCCTGTGATACCCCGAAAAGTTAGGTGCCGTGACGGTGCTACACTTGGGAGAACACTAACTACTTGATATTTTTGTGAGAGATCACCCTAATAAAAAGCGACTACCGCGCAATCAAGAAGGGTGCAACATAAGGGATAAACATCTCAGGCAATTCATAATAGCATGATATGGTGTAGCCCTTTCTGATGGAGAAGTCTTGTATTTCTTCGTCTTCGGCATTCGCGTTGGTGTTCACCTTCGCGAAGATTGCCACCACCTTGTCGATGCACCAGATAATATTGCTATCTCCATAGCAGATAAAATAAATGCAATACTTAAGGTTGACACGCAGGCCATTAAAGTGCAATCATATGGCTCCAGCCATCATGCCGAATCATGACACACAGGTCATGTTAATCAATTTACATCATATAGTCATCTCATACATAACCAAATTATTATGAGCACTGCTATACCACATCATATGCACATGCAAACCCTCCTGCAAAACCAAGTTAGACGCCTCTAATCGGTTCATGCAAAAACTTGTTTTACGTGGCTTCTAAGGTTTCGAAACAAACCGAAGCTACCAACGTCCATCATCAAGTATGATAATTCAAGTCACTAGATTAACTTTCCAGGGTGTATGAAAACCGAGATAATAAAATCTCGAGCCCCATACTAAACTTCGTCATACGCATGACCCCCGTGCAGATCATATCTGCATTGCCCTTTCGTCTGCGAAATTTCATCTTTCTTTTTAACTACGGTGGAATTCAATGAACTGTTAGCACTTCATTGATCAATCAGGATCGCGGATTGCCAGAACATTGAAACTCCACCATGCTGTTATCAAGATCAGAAATATGCAAATTCCAGGGAAGCAACAAGAACCTCGGGTAACAGATTTCATCTGCTACCCGCACAAATAATTTTCAGTAATAGAACTCATCTACTACCTAATTATATTGTGCAACACCCATACATCTCATGTATTCTAGATCGAACCTGCATCTTCACATAGCACGGATCATGATGCCACTGTAGGGTAACACAGCAAAAAACAAAAAAATTCCGACCTACGCACCAGCCCAGGACCACTATGGAGACTGCATACAAGGTTTGATCATTTTCGTTACCGACTCGTAGCGCAGCGGAAGTAGAGTCGATGACGATCGGCGGTGCAGATCCCCGCAGCTAGGATTTACAACCTCCCAACCGCGAGGATGTACTCCCTCATCCGCCACCTGGACAGCCCTCCGGGAGGCGGTCGGACAGTCCCCCGGACGGTGTCGCGGACAGCCCTTCGGGAGGACTCACAGAACTCGGACCGTCACTTGGACAGCCCTTCGGGAGGCACTCTCGAACAGCCCCTCGGGCACTAAGATCGAAACTACGACCTCTCTACAGAGTTGCACACATACGGTGTCACCTATCCGGCAGGGCTTCACCGTCCAGAACTAGTTCCCACCGAAACCCAGACAGCCTTTCGGCTCTACGAAACTCTTTTCGTGGGAGGGAGAGAGAAGCCAGATCATTGCATGGCATGTGTATGTGAGAATGGATTGAGTGTGGAGGGCTGCCCCTCCACCTCTATTTATAGGAAATCCCAAGGGGTAGGGTGGTTTTACCAGAAAACCCAAAACCCACATGAAAAGAAGTCCTTCCCAAGGACCAAAGAGTGAAACCAAGGGACAAGTGGGGGCTCCATGGAGGAGCCCCCATGTGGCCGGCCACTCCTTGTAGGGCCCCTTCAAAAGGGGCCTTATCCTTCCATGTCATCCCCCAAAAATATCTTGGGACAAAGCCCAAAAATAATGACTTTCCAAAAAGTAACCCAAAAAGCACTTCACTATTCACGACGACATTTTTCAGCGTCCGTTCGAACTGAAAATATTTATGTGGGCTTAGAACATTTCCAGTACCCACCATAACAATTTTCAACGTGTTCTGGAACAATTCCAGTTTAGTGATTTCATCTGTGAAAAGCATCTGAAGTGGTTCCGGCAGCTCCGGAACATTTCCGGTTTTTCTTCCAGAAAATTCCCAAAAGTTTCCAGAATGATTCTAGCACCCTCCAAGAATTATCGGGCATGTGCCGAAACCAATTTGACTTTATGGTATCCTCTGAAACAACTTTTCAGTTTCACCGGAACTCATCCGGTGACCTCTCTCTGCGGAACTTTTCCACTGTCCGAAACTTTTCCGGTGTCTGAAACTTTTTCGGTGATTTTCTCTCAGACTCCCTGTCTAGTATTCAGCTGATAGATGACCCTTAAGCATGTGACCCTATAGGTTCGGTGAAGTATAGACATGACACGGAACCCCTTCCGATCAATGATCAACATCGGAGCCGTGGACACCCATATTGACCCCTATACCCACACGAATGAATATTCGAGTGAACCTCCAGTTGCCGTGTGCTATTCCTGTTGCTTCGCGATATGTTACAAATACCCGAGGTGAGACATGTTGGCATTCCCGTGGATCAACAACTTGTCCACTATGCTTGTTACCTCGTTACCGGTATTGTTCTCTTTTCTCGTTACCGTGTTCCGGCATCCCCGTGATCAAATCACAAAGTGTCTGGCCAGACGATGATGGATACCATAACACCGAGAGGGCCCAGAGATATCTCTCCATCGTCTGAGGAGCAAATCCCAATCTTGAGCTATCAAGTTACTTGACATACTTTTCCATGAACCTGTAAGCCGCCGTAATAGCCACCCAATTACGGATGACGTTTAACAAACCCCAAAGTTCATGAAGCAAGCATGAAGAAACTCGATACTCTCATGGTCTAAGGAATCATGCAAACGTTAACCATCTCTGTGTTATTAACCATTAACTTGTGACGAAAGTAACTCATAGCATAACATCAATCGGGTCGATTCAACACAAATGTTCTTCTAACATTGTGTCCTCAAAGTTGCTGGCATAGACATGCCCATGATCAGGAAAACAGAACCATCATGCAACACTTGAGCCAGTCATAGAGGCTTGACTAGGAATACATTTTATCGTTTATTATCCCACACGTGCATATGAGTCTTCCTCCAAGCCTCGTTTTATTTGCAGACTTGAGAACCATAGCAGTTATAGCATGGAACATAAACCTAATTATGAATAGGGAGATAATCAATAACATTTATTATTGCCTCTAGGGCATATCTCCTATAGACGCGGATCGAAGCGGTGGTCGCCAGAGCCCGAGGAGGAAGACGGTGGCGTGGACGACGCTG
This sequence comes from Thinopyrum elongatum, assembly GCA_011799875.1. Taxonomy (NCBI): domain Eukaryota; kingdom Viridiplantae; phylum Streptophyta; class Magnoliopsida; order Poales; family Poaceae; genus Thinopyrum; species Thinopyrum elongatum. The sequence goes on along the minus strand of CM022299.1, from coordinate 282,439,493 downwards.
TGGAGTGCTCCCGGTCATGTGGCTCAACTGAGAGGAAGAGGAGGTCGCGGCGTATTATCCGTTGCCATTTTATTTGTCGTCGTATTATCCGTTGCCATTTTATTTGTCATCGTATTATCCGTTGCCCTATGTGGCATTTTAAATTATCCGGAATACGAGTTGAAAACACGAACAAAGCAAATGCTAACGTTGAGTGGGGCCATGGGATCACAAGCAAACACCCTCCGTCCAGGTGCTTTTATTAACCGCGTGTTAAACAGCGGCTCGGCCGCCATTAATGGGGAAGGCGAGGCGGGCGGCTGGTGGATGGAGATCAAAGAGCTCGCTTCCCGGTGAGCATGGGCGGCCTTGCTGCTCGCACGTGTCCCGTCGAGCCTGCGAGGTGGACAGGATGTGCGCGTCCTGTTGAGCCTGCACGGCGGACTGCTCGCACGCGTCCCGTCGAGCCTGCACGGCGGACTTCTCGCTGTCATCCCATCTAATCAAACAGCTGCACGCATGCCACCGAGTATGGTTAAATTTTGGCACGAAATACAAAGATGACTAATGAACGAGGACGGAGGTAGTACTATCCCATAAGAAAAGAGGGATGCGTGGCCGCACTTAAATGGTTACAGGAACACACGGTTCATATAATACAATCGTTTGCAATGTTAACGTGTCAGCTATTTGTTTCAAAAGGACTTCGTTGGCTATTAATGTGTGCGCCTTGTCTCAAACTGGATGATTTTTTTACCACGGCATATATCTGCCATGTCATGAAACCATGCCAAGTTTCATGTTTTTTGGGTGAGTTTTTGATTTACTGGGATTTGAAAACCGAGATTCTCAATGTTTCAGGACGACGAGACGTTTGTAATTCATTCCCATTCCTTCAATGACACCTAAACATGCACCCAATGACACATGTACGATTTTCCACCCATTTTGCTTCACTGGAGCATGTGCTTGTAGTTCAAATTTGAATTATGGACTACATTAAATGCCTAGAAAACTCAATTAATATAGAAAATGGCCAACCGAACCCTGAACAGTTTCAAATTTCAGCACGACACTCCTGTTATTCTATGTTGCCTATAGAAAACAAAGTTCAAGGCGAGAAGAGGCAGCGATTATCGTTTCGCCCACAAGAGGGGCATGTTTCCCTACCGGAACCACGAGGGTTGTGAGAAGCTTCGGTTTGTAAGAGGCTTGTAATATAACTTGGCCCAAATTGGACAATTTTTTTACCACGACATATATGTGCCATGTAGTGACACCATGCCAAGTTTGATGATTTTCTGGTGAGTTTTGGATTTACGGAGATTTAAAAACCAAGATTTGCAATGTTTGAGGCCGAGCCAGGACGCCGAGACGGTTGAATTCATTCCCATTCCTTCCATGGGACCTAAACATGCACCCCAAGGGCACGTGTACAATTATTCTAGACATTTAGGTGCACTGGAGCCTGTATTTGTAGTTCGGATTTGAATTATGGACATTAAATGCCTAGAAAACTCAATTAATGAATAAAAAAGGTCAAACGAACCCTGAATAATTTCAAAGTTTAGCGCGAATCTCCCGTTGTTCCATGCTGCGTGTAGAAGAAAATACAAGGCTAGAAGAGGGAGCGATTATCGTTTCGCCCACAAGGGGACACGGTTCCCTATCAAAACCACGAGGGTTCTTGCGACAGGCTCTGGTTTGTAAGAGGTTTGTAATAAAGCTTGGCCCAAATTGGACAATTTTTCACCACGACATATATGTGCCATGACGTGACACCATGCCAACTTTCATGACTTTCTGGTGAGTTTTGGATTTACGGGGATTTAAAAACTGAGATTCCAAATGTTTGAGGACGAGCCAGGATGCCGGTACGGTTGTAATTCATTCCCATTCCTTGCATGGGATCTAAACATGCACCCAAGGACACATGTATGATTTTTCTAGCCATTTTGGTGAACTGGAGCATGTATTTGCAGTTCAGATTTGAATTATGGACATTAAATGCCTAGGAAACTCAATTAATGTATAAAAAGGCCAAACGAACCCTGAATAATTATAAATTTCAGCACGAATATCCTGTCGTTCCATGTTGCCTGTAGAAGAAAATACAAGGCAAAAAGAGGCAGTGATTATCGTTTCGCCCACAAGGGGGACACGTTTTCCTATCGGAACAACGAGGCTTCTTGAGAGAAGCTCCGGTTTGTAAGAGGCATGTAATACAACTTGCCCCAAAATGGACAAAAACAATTCCTTGACATATATGTGCCATGTCATGACACCATGCCAAGTTTCACGATTTTCGGGTGAGTTTTGGATTTACGGGGATTTAAAAACCGAGATTCTTATGAAATGTTTTCAAATAGCACGCGGTTCACTCACGAAAGTCGTGTGCCTACCAAACCATGGCCGATGCCCCCCTGCTGCGCGTGCGATCTGAGTCGTGCATTCTGATTGGCCAGAACCCAAACCCCACGGATCGTACGTCTACATCGTTGGATGCTCCCAGATCGAACGGCAATCCTCATCCCTTTCGACAACACATGTAGTTCCAATTGTGATTTTATTTATATGGATAAGCACTATGCGCATGCGTCGTGCTAGCTCACACTTCCTTCTCTACTAAGTTTTCCATATTCATATCAAAAAAAGTTTTCCATATTAATGTTGTTATATATCCAAACACGCTACCGTTTCCCGCGACTCCTCCCATCGGTTTCCCGCCTCTTCTCCCATTGTTTTCCCGCTGCCAGTGTCAGTGCTCATAGAAGGCTAGGCGGCGACACACCGGCCATGTTAATATTGCACACAGTTTCTAAAAGCACAAACGTGTGTGATAGTAGGGAGTAGGTCTCATAGGGTGACCAGCGTGAAACGCATTAAAGGCAAGGAGGCAATTCCTATCAGCAAGAGGCGGCTTCCCATCCGCTAGCCTAGTCGAATAGAATGCAGAAGTTAAGCGTGCTCGGGCTGGAGTAGTCTAAGGATTGGGTGACCCGGTGGGAAGTTGCATATCTCAAGCTTCATTTAAACGCTATGATACGGTCATTATAGACATTTATCATCTAAATGTCTCTATAATGGAAGTTGCATATCTCAAGCTTCATTTAAACGCTATGATACGGTCATTATAGACATTTATCATCTAAATGTCTCTATAGTGACCTGTCATGACGATTATATAAACCTTGGGATCCTTGTTTTGCTAATTTGTAGACTAAGTTTTTTATTGGTTATTTTTTGTTCTAAAAAATCAAAGAATGATCGACATCTGTAGGCCCACACAAATTATCCCTTTGACCCAACGCACGAGAAGGGTTTACTCTTTGCTCCGTGTGCTATGTTAGAGCAAATCAAGTTTTAGCACATGCGTTGGACGGCACCCGGCCCCTACCCCCCCCCCCCCACCTGCCTCAAAGTTGCGTTCCCGACATCGTACGTCTTTAACCTATCTGCGGGGGTACGATGTTCAGTTTGTAATGTTACTGATGTAGTTGGTGCCCCATCGAACTTGTGCTTTCGGGATTTGAACAAATCACACACCAGACCCATACATTTTTTTCGGGCCGCATGCAGGGTATAGGGGGCCGGGTGTTCTGATAAAGCATGTCCCCCTTGTGCGGTTTATAGACGCCGCACATATCTGTCGGCTCCTCGAGGTATATATATATATCATTCTTGATCGATAACCAGGGGGGCCCACACAATCTATCCCTTTGACCCAACATACGAGAAGGGTTTGACCATGATGGTTTCCTATTGCTATGTGTGCCATGTTAGACCAAATAAAGTTTGAGCGCATGCGTTGGACGACACCCCCCTCCCCCGCCTCGAAGTTGGGGAACCGACATCGTACGTATTGAACCTGGCTTGGGGTCGGGTACGGTGTTCGGTTTGTAATGTAGTTGGTGCCCCATCAAAGTTGTGCATTCGGGATTTGAACACATCACACACCACCGTACCCGTACATATTTTTGGGCCGCTGATACGTCTCCAATGTATCTATAATTTTTTATTGTTCCATGCTGTTATATTATCATTCTTGCATGTTTTACAATCATTTTATAGCAACTTTATATCATTTCTTGGGACTAACCTATTGACATAGTGCCCAGTGCCAGTTGCTGTTTTTTGCTTGTTTTTTACTTCGCAGGAAATCAATACCAAACGGAGTCCAAACGTAGCGAAACTTTTTGGTGATTTTTTCTGGACCAGAAGACACAAGTTGGGCCAAGAAAATACCTGAGGGGGGCTCCAAGGGGAGCACAACCCACCAGGGCGCGCCTGGGGGCCCAGGCGCACCCAGGTGGGTTGTGCCCACCTCGACCGCCTCCCGCACCACCTCTTTGCTCTATAAATACCCCAATATTCCAGAAACCCTAGGGGAGTCGACGAAAATCAATTCCAGCCGCCGCAAGTTCCAGAAACCACAGATCCAATCTAGACACCATCACGGAGGAGTTCATCATCCTCATTGGTGCCTCTCCGATGATGCGTGAGTAGTTCATTGTAGACCTACGGGTCCGTAGGCAGTAGCTAGATGGCTTCCTCTCTCTCTTTTGATTCTCAATACAATGGTCTCTTGGAGATCTATTTGATGTAACTCTTTTTGCGGTGTGTTTGTTGGGATCCGATGAACTTTGAGTTTATGATCAGATTTATGTTTTTATCCATGAAAGTTATTTGAGTCTTTTGATCTCTTATATGCATGATTACTTATAACCTTGTATTTCTTCTTCGAATCTTTGGTTTAGTTAGGCCAACTAGATCGATTTTTCTTGCCATGGGAAGAGGAGCTTTGTGATGGGTTCGATCTTACGGTGCTTGATCCCAGTGACAGAAGGGGAACCGACACATATGTATCGTTGCTATTAAGGATAACAAGATGGGGTATATTTCTACATAAATAGATCTTGTCTACATCATGTCATCGTTCTTATTGCATTACTCCGTTTCTCCATGAACTTAATACACTAGATGCATGCTGGATAGCGGTCGATGTGTGGAGTAATAGTAGTAGATGCAGGCAGGAGTCGGTCTACTAATCTTGGACGTGATGCCTATATAATGATCATTGCCTGGATATCGTCATAATTATTTGAGGTTCTATCAATTGCCCAACAGTAATTTGTTTACCCACCGTATGCTATTTTTTCTCGAGAGAAGCCACTAGTGAAATCTACGGCCCCCGGGTCTATTTTCCTCATCATATATTTTCAGATCTATTTTGCTATTTACCTTTTTATTTATTTGCCACTTTTATTTTCAGATCTATATTATCAAAAACCCAAAAATATCTCGCTGAATATTATTTGCTTTTATTTGCATCTATCAATCTATTACAACTTTCTCATGTCCGTTTGCCAATTTCTGGCGCCGTTACCCGAAAGGGATTGACAACCCCTTTAATACGTCGGGTTGCAAGTATTTGTTCTTTGTGTGTAGGTGCTGTTTACGTAGTGTTGCTTGGTTCTCCTACTGGTTCCATAACCTTGGTCTCATCACTGAGGGAAATACCTACCGTTGCTGTGCTGCATCATCCCTTCCTCTTTGGGGAAATACCGACGTAGTTCAAGCAAACATCAAAAGGAATTTCTGGCGCCGTTGCCGGGGAGACATCATCAACATCTATCAGGTTCCTAATCACAAATTTCATCTCCTTGCAATTTACATTATTTGCCATTTGCCTCTCGTTTTCATCTCCCACACTTCACAAAAATTTGCCTTTTTATTCGCCCTCTTTTTCATTCGCCTATTTCTCGTCAGATCTCTTGTTTGCTATCTCTACTTGTGTTACCATGTGCCTTCTATTTGCTTGCATCTTTGCTTGCTAAAAATCTATTGATATGGATCCTCATCCACTTGCTAATCTTTTCAAAAGATCCAATTATGACGAACCAATTGATAGTGAATAGAATTCACTACATTATCTTTATGAAGTTTTGCTTGAGATTCATGAATCTGAAAATTGTGATGAAGTGTTAAACGAAGGAATTTGTAAAGTGATTCATGATAGCTCCTTGAATGAAAAGCATGATTGCAATGATATTGTTATAAATTCTATTAATGTCAATTGTGTTTGTGATATGCAAAACCCCAAGCTTGGGGATGCTTGTTTTGTTATGTCCACTACTTATTGCAATGATCATGATTGGGGTGATAATGATTCTTATGATCTTGAAAATTTATTTAAACCTGATGATGAATATGCTTGCGATAATATTAAAAGTGGGTTTGGAAGAGTGTCAACTTTAGCTAAAAATAATCCCACATATTTGGAGAGTGTTCAATCTTATAATTTTTTTGATAAAAGTGGGCTTGGAGAGGTCATGACTTTATTTGATTATAATCCCACTATTTTGGAAGAGTGTCAACTTTGCATGCATGTGGATCATGAAGAGAATATTTTATATGATAGTTATATTGTTGAATTTGATTATGATCCTACATGTAATTATTATGAGAGAGGAAAATATGGTTGTAGAAATTTTCATGTTACTAAATTACCTCTCGTTATGTTGAGATCGTCAATGTTTTATTCCTCCTCTTTGCATATGTTAGATGTTTCTTGTCTTGATAATTTGTTTGCTTATAAAATTCCTATGCATAGGAAGTATGTTAGAATAAAATGTTTTTGTCATATATTTCATGATGCTCTTTTTGTGTTTCAATTCTTATCTTTCGTGCGAGCATCATCAAAATTACTTATGCCTAGCTAGGGGCATAAAACGATAGCGCTTGTTGGGAGGCAACCCAATGAATAAAATTTATTTTAGTCTTTTTATTTCTGTTATTGAGTGTTTGCACAATTATGCTACTTTTATGATTGTGTTCTTTATGATTTAATTAGTGTTTGTGCCAAGCAAAGCCTTTGGGATAGCTTTGGTGATAGTTGATTTGATCTTGTTGGAAAACAGAAACTTTTGTGTCCCGTAAAATAATTTTAGAAATTCACAGAAGCGACGAAAAATTCTGAATGTTTTACACAAGATTTGTATACCAATTTCCTATGTTGTCCTAATTTGTCAGAAGTTTTGGAGTTACATAAGTTTGAGAACAATTCGTATCTTTGCAGACTGTTCTGTTTTTTGACAGATTCTGCTTTCTTTGCATTGTATGCTTATTTTGATGAATCTATGGTTTGTATTGGAGGTTATAAGCCATGGTAAAGTTAGAATACAGTATATATAATGCAAGAACAAAATTTGAATGGGTTTTCTACCGTACTTAAAGTAAATATTAGTTTTCTTATACTAACGGATCTCATGAAGGTTTTGTTGAGTTTTGTGTGATTGAAGTTTTCAAGTTTTGGGTGACATTATGATGGATGAAGGAATAAGGAGTAAGAAGAGCCTAAGCTGGGAGATGCCCCATGGCACCCCAAGCCATTATCCAAAGAGAAGCAAGCAACTAAGCTTGGGGATGCCCGAGTGGCATCCCCTCTTTCTTCTAACAACCATCGGTATTTTACTTGGAGCTATATTTTTATTCGTCACATATCATGAGTTTTGCTTGGAGCGTCTTGTATGATATGAGTCTTTGCTTGTTTTGCTTTTTATTTTTAGTCATGAATCCTTGCTGGACAAACCTATTTGAGAGAGCCAAAATTATGCTATGACTTGTTAGAATTGCTCTCTATGCTTCACTTAAATCTTTATGAGCTATGGAATTGCTCTAGTGCTTCACTTGTATCTTTTTGAGCACGGTGTGCTTTAGTAATTTTGAAGAAATGCTCTCATGCTTCACTTAGATTTATTTGAGAGTTAGTAAATTTTTAGAAATTCTCTCTTGCTTCACTTAAATTATTTTGAGAGAAGAAAATTTTATGCTCATGTTCTTCACTTAGATTTGTTTGAGCTATCAAAAGCAACAAATGAAATTAGTCCCAGAGTGATAGATATTCAAGAGGGATATAATAAAAACTTTCATGAAGATCATTGGACAAAATAAACTTGATTCCTTGTAATAGTTTTGCGATATGTTGATATAATATGTGAGTCAAGTTGATGAGTAATTATGCTTGAGTAAGAATATTGGTGTTAAGGTTTGTGATTCTCTATGCAAGCACGAAAGTCAATAGTTATGCAATGAAATTACATCCTACTTGTGGTGTATTATTCGGTGTTAGTTATGCTTAATGCTCGCTTATGAGATTTTTCGTTTCTTGGTTGGATGCTTCTCAATCTTTTGCTAGCCTTCATTTGCACTAAGTATGATCACTACTTGTGCATCCAAAATCCTTAAACCAGTTTTGCCATATGAGTCCACTATACCTACCTATATGCGGTATTTCCGTGCCGTTCCAAGCAAATTTGTATGTGCCATCTCTAATTTCAAAATAATTTCTCTTTTGTGTGCTCGTACCGCTCATGAAACGGTAGGGGGTGGCTGATATATTTCCATGCTAGATGTGTTATTCTCAAGATGAGTGTTTATTCACTTGTCATTGCACGAGAGTACGGCAAAGGTATTAGGGATGCCCAGTCCCGAAATGAAAAATGAATTTACTTTATGTTGTCAAGTAATAAATTCCTTGGAAAGTGTTGGTATGGAGGGCACCCATGGATACGGCTAGCCATGGAAAGTGAAAGTATGGTTGAAAAAGGAATAAACTTTATTTTCTGTTTGGGAACCGCCTATGATATATCTAGCATGGAAAGTATTGGGAACTACTCGATCGTTTTCGTTGACAGGAAAAGCATGCCACCCAAAATGTTTTATCTCTATTTTTTTTCGCTTCGATCTCTGGCACCTCTACAAATCCTTACTTCCCTCTACGAAGGGCCTTTCTTTTACTTTATGCAATTTTTATTTTATTTTGAGTCTCCATCTTCTCTTATAAAGCACCAGCTAAGGGGCACTATGATCGTACTTGAGCATTGGGTGTAGCTAATATGCGAGTGTGTTTCATGAATGGATCAATGATTGAGCATGATGGGCTAGGGATAACTTGCTTTAGTGTTGATATTTTGAAAGACATGGTTGCTTGTTGGTATGCTTGAGTATTGAAATCTTCATGTCAAAACTAGACTATTGCTTTGAATCATATAAAAGTCCAAATGTCCATGCTACAAAGAAAAGAATATGTGATGAACATGTTAGGCAGCATTCCACATCAAAAATTCTGTTTTTATCATTTACCTACTCGAGGATGAGCAGGAATTAAGCTTGGGGATGCTGATACGTCTCCAACGTATCTATAATTTTTTATTGTTCCATGCTGTTATATTATCATTCTTGGATGTTTTACAATCATTTTATAGCAACTTTATATCATTTTTTGGGACTAACCTATTGACATAGTGCCCAGTGCCAGTTGCTGTTTTTTGCTTATTTTTTACTTCGCAGGAAATCAATACCAAACGGAGTCCAAACACAACGAAACTTTTTGGTGATTTTTTCTGGACCAGAAGACACAAGTTGGGCCAAGAAAGTACCTGAGGGGGGCTCCAAGGGGCGCACAACCCACCAGGGCGCGCCTGGGGGCCCAGGCGCGCCCAGGTGGGTTGTGCCCACCTAGACCGCCTCCCGCACCGCCTTTTTGCTCTATAAATACCCCAATATTCCAGAAATCCTAGGGGAGTCGACAAAAATCAATTCCAGCCGCCGCAAGTTCCAGAAACCACAGATCCAATCTAGACACCATCACGGAGGGGTTCATCAACCTCATTGGTGCCTCTCCGATGATGCGTGAGTAGTTCATTGTAGACCTACGGGTCCGTAGGCAGTAGCTAGATGGCTTCCTCTCTCTTTTTTGATTCTCAATACAATGGTCTCTTGGAGATCTATTTGATGTAACTCTTTTTGGGGTGTGTTTGTTGGGATCCGATGAACTTTGAGTTTATGATCAGATTTATGTTTTTATCCATGAAAGTTATTTGAGTCTTTTGATCTCTTATATGCATGATTACTTATAACCTCGTATTTCTTCTTCGAATCTTTGGTTTAGTTAGGCCAACTAGATCAATTTTTCTTGCCATGGGAAGAGGTGCTTTGTGATGGGTTCAATCTTACGGTGCTTGATCCTAGTGACAGAAGGGGAACCCACACGTATGTATCGTTGCCATTAAGGATAACAAGATGGGGTCTATTTCTACATAAATAGATCTTGTCTACATCATGTCATCGTTCTTATTGCATTACTCCGTTTCTCCATGAACTTAATACACTAGATGCATGCCGGATAGCGGTCGATGTGTGGAGTAATAGTAGTAGATGCAGACAGGAGTCGGTCTACTAATCTTGGACGTGATGCCTATATAATGATCATTGCCTGGATATCGTCATAATTATTTGAAGTTCTATCAATTGCCCAACAATAATTTGTTTACCCACCATATGCTATTTTTCTCGACAAAAACCACTAGTGAAATCTACGGCCCCCGGGTCTATTTTCCTCATCATATATTTTCAGATCTATTTTGCTATTTTCCTTTTTATTTATTTGCCACTTTTATTTTCAGATCTATATTATCAAAAATCCAAAAATACCTCGCTGAATTTTATTTGTTTTTATTTGCATCTATCAATCTATTACAACTTTCTCACGTCCGTTTGCCAATTTCTGGCGCCGTTACCCGAAAGGGATTGACAACCCCTTTAACACGTCGGGTTGCAAGTATTTGTTCTTTGTGTGTAGGTGCTGTTTACGTAGTGTTGCTTGGTTCTCCTACTGGTTCGATAAGCTTGGTTTGATCACTGAGGGAAATACCTACCGTTGCTGTGCTGCATCATCCCTTCCTCTTTGGGGAAATACCGACGTAGTTCAAGCAAACATCAGCCGCATGCAGTGTATAGGGGGTCTTCTGATCGACCACTTCTCCCTTGTGCGGTTTATTTTGAAGACACACATATATGTGGGCTCCCCGAGTGTATATATATCATCCCTTTGACCGATAACGAGGGGTATGTGTTGGCCATGAATGGATTCCTCCTAGTTCGTGTTAGGGCCGGTCACCATCACATGTTGTTCAACCAAAGCTCAAGCTCATGTGTTGTCAGGATTCCCTCCCACATGCTCGGATTGCTGGGTTCGACCGACACCGTACCCTGCGTATCTCGTCCTTAACTACCTGGCTTTCATTGTTGTTGTATATATCGAGAGGCAGGCGCCACATGTAAATTGTACATTATTCGATATTGAAAACACACATCACCCCTTCCAACGTACATCATTTTGGGCCGCATGCAGGCGGTGCTGGTTTTGTGGTCTCTCTCGTGCGATTTTTTATGATGGTTTAATCTGTTGGCCCAAGTGGTTTATATATATATTCTATCAATTTTTTATCGACAACAACAGTTGTCGTTTGACCAAGCGATAGATTCACTGGTCCGTTTATGGAGGTCATGGCGACATGCATGTATGTCCAAAGTATCATTACGTGCATCCGCCCCGCTGACACGAAGTGGGAGGTGGGTCAAGCACCCTAGCTAGGTAGCTAAGACATTATTGTCATTATAGATATATCCAAGGTTGCTTTTGGATTTGCGAGGCAGGTGCCACCAAAGTTGTGCATTGTGTATTTAAATTTTTAAACATCACACCCTATATTCCTACATATATTTGGCCACTTCCAGGTGGTTCTTGACTTCTGGCCCCTCTCATCGATCTTCGACGACGCGCCCAAACGTGGGCCCTCGCGGTCAAAGTTGTGCATTGGAATTTTGAACATCACAGACCACCCTTTTCACTCATATATATTTGGGCCACATGCTGGTGTGGCTGTCTTCTGACCCTCTCTAACATTTTTTTTTGCTGCAAAGACTCGGATGATGCTCAACGGACACAGGTGTACTGGCTTAACCGTGTGCGATGCAAGTGCGCTGTGAATCACCACGACTGTGCAAGCGCGAGCAAAGGTGGAGGTACTGGCTTAACCGTGTGTGATGCTAGTGCGCTGTAAATCACCACCTGCGCAAGCTAAAGGCGGGTAGTTTATTTAGATTGAATTCCACGTCTACGTATGAAAATTAGGACAAACCATGTGCGATAGACCAGCTAGCTAGAAATCTAAAAACAAACTACCCGCCTTGAGCGTTGCAAAAATCGGCGGTTCCGCAACTTTTCCTTATTATCATACATGCATATTCTTATTGGACCGTGTGCAATCTTGGGTACTCCCGCCCCGCATCAATTCCTTTACCCAAATTTTAGTAGCCGACGTACTTCAACCGTCGCCCCCACTCCTCCAGCACCGACCTTATAGTAAAATTGCAGTAGCCGAGGCATATGAACCGTCGCCCTCCCTCGTCCACCACCATCTCCACCCACCATTACTAAAATTTTCAGTAGTCGTGGCGTATCCTCAAACATCACCCCGCCCACCCCCCTCCACAGTCCCCCACCCTGCCCCCACCCCTCCTAGAACCCTAGCTTGCCGCCGCCAACCCCTGCCGGTCTGCCTGTTCCTCCTAGCTTAGATAATAAAGTTCAGGTTACCCAGCGATTCCCATACCGTCGCCCCATTCCCCTGAGTTTTTAGATGAGGCCTGCGGTGTCCCTCCCCGCCAGATCCACATCCCCTGCTCCAGAATGTCGCAGCCTAAGCCTGACCGCGTATCCCGGGGAGCCCGACGAGCGTTCGGCCAAGAAGAGGTTTATCATGGCCTCTCCGGCGGACATTGGCGAGGTGGCCGCCATTCGCCCCGACCTGTCGATCCCGGAGCAACACCTTGCCGCGGAAGCTGGCGAAGACGTTGACCACGTTGCCATGCCGAAGGCTTCATGTCAGCGGGCTAGCGTATTACTGTATCTCGGAAAAGCTGGTTACGACATCAAGCTCGTCGACAGCGACAGCTTCACGCGGGTCATGTCACAGGTTAAGTGGTCCACACTAGTGGAAAAAGGGCTAGCCACAACTTCAATTGGTGGCGCCTCATTTTCAATCCACGCCACCATTATTTTTTTTAAATAGTGATGGCGTTGGCATATTTGGTACGTCACCACTATGTTATTACTGGTGGCGTGTCGCCTAAAATTCACGTCACTATTATTTGAGATCCAACAGTCCACCCATCATCAAGTTAGTGGTGGCGTGTAGTTGTTTACCACGCCACCAGTATTTTCTCTACTGGTGGCGTATGCCATTTTATGACGCCACCGGTAATCAGACCGACCAGTTTAAAAATAATAAAAAATTTGAGCCAATTACTGATGGCGTGTGTACATGTACGGATGTACCGATGCCATTGCTAACTGAATGTGTCTCACGCCAGGAGTAAAGTCTACACCATTCCACTTAATTCCCGTCAAATCATTTCACTCTCTACTGATCAAATTTCTTTATTTTTTGAGACAAATCAATTTTCTTTGTTTTTTTCGAGACAAATGTAGAAAATGCCACGATGGCGCAGCACCCAAAAGCCCAACAGCCCAAAGGACGGACCTATCTCTCCCCGATCCCCAATTCTCCCATGGGCCACGGCCGCCCCGCGCCCTCCCTCCGAGCAGATCTCGCCGCCCCCCTCGTCGGCGTCGGTCCCCGAACCCTGACCTAACTCCTGGTCTACCTCCTCCGCTCCCCGGATCTGCCGCTGCCCGCCTGCCATGGACTTCGGCGGTGCCGGCGGCGGGGCCACGGCCATCCGCGTGCCGTACCGCGACGCCGAGACGGAGGTAGTCCGCCTCACCAGCGGCGGCGGCGACGCCGAGCGGCCCAAGGAGGAGCAGGGCACCGGTCACAGCGCGGGGGCGGGGAAGGGCGCGCCCAAGTACCGGGTGATGCTGGCCTGTATGGTCGCCGCGGGCGTGCAGTTCGGCTGGGCGCTGCAGCTCTCCCTCCTCACCCCATACATCCAGGTACACAAATGCTAGATCTCGCCCAAATCCCTCTCATCTTACTGCTCCGGGGACTATTCTGTTTGTTGAGTATGCCTGCGCGTTCTGGATGGCTGGTTAGTAAATAATACCAGCTCACAACTAGACATCACTACTACCTCATGTCAGCGTGAGCCGTCTGTCTGAATTCGGTCTTTGAATTTTCCATTTTGCACACAGATGTTGTCAGGCCAACTGTGATCCCCTTGGTGAGACAGAGGTTGCAGCCAATTAGGCAAGAAAAACAGGGCGATCCCCTTTACTTCCGTTCCAGATTTTTTTTATTTACACATAGACATAGCCGAAGCGTGACCACACTTAGCGATGCAGAGGTTGCTACGTATTAGGCAAGAACAGGACACTCTGTTTTGTTACCGTGTTTGCCGCAGTAAACAAGCTGAAGCGGGGTTCTGGTCTGCGCTCATTTGCCTGGAATATCCTGGGAAGCATCTGCTGTGTATTTCTCCCTCGGTCCCATAATATAAGAGCGTTTTTGACACTATAAGTACTAGTGTTTTCTGCTGCAATGGTAAGATACTCCCTAGCTAGATGGCTACTTTTCTGTTATATAATCAAGTTTTCCGGCAAACCTTTGATCAGTCCATAGTTGATAATCTATTGTTGCAATGTTGCTCTATTTGAATTATTTTTTTAATATACGGCACATTTGTATTGGGAACCTTTGATTATAATTTTTTGTGCCGTGCATAGCTAATCATAACTTCCCAAACTTTAATAATAAATTAATAATTTGGTAGAGCTCGCACTTACTTTTTCACTAGCTTTATACGCAAGAATATTCTTGATGATATGTCACATTAAGGGTTTACTTTAGGTCCTAAGTCCCAAATTCATATATTGAGCATTTAGAAGTACAGTTGAGACAAGGAGAATTCAAGTGGATTGAGAAGTTCACCGATGGCGACGGAGCGCCGCCCAGCTGCTACTCCGCGGTCGCCCTCAAGGTCGACAAGCTCGCTGATCAGGTATGCACAGGCACACAGTACTGTTTTCCCTCCACCATCGATGGTGATATGAACTCGCTAGTGCTGCTGCTTATCCCACCGCTGATGTGTCTCATGCCACTGCTGCTGCTATGAAGTTATATTATTTATGGCACAATCTATGTCTTCCGCTTCTAGAAATTGAGTTAGACAAGAGTACTATGTTAATTGATCACTTTTAAGTAGCTCTATGAATTTCCTATTTATTTGTTATCGGCAAAACAGTTAGGATTTCCGTTTGTCATATATTAGTGGCTGGAAATTCTCGCAAATGTACATATCTGATGTGTCCTAGCTTCAGCTTCATCAATTTAGTTTTGAAGCTACTTAGAAGTGACATAATCATTGTTTGGCCTTACCAGAAACAGTGGACTGCATGTACTGCTACTTGTACTTGTTAGTCCACACTTACAGAAATAATCAAGATTTAACTTTGCTATCTTAAGGATACCCTTTGTTAGAACTTGAAGCTTTCTTAACAACGAAAAAAGAATGTAATCTCAAGCTCACAATTGGTAGACTAACATTAAAGATGAACAAGGGTATTCCCTGGTTTTGAATTCGTGCATAATTATAGCCCACTATTTTCCTGCAGAACCATATATTTGATATACTTATTGGGAAGGTGAACAAATCCAAGAAACTTCTCTTGGATGTTTTGTGCATCTAATCTGTACATAAGAAAACTTCCCTGTTGATTTGAGTGCATGATTTTTTCACAGTTTGTTGTTAGCAACATGAGCATGAACAGAATACCATTTGCTTATCTTGCTTTACTATCCATGATCACTAGTTTTGCTATTGTGTGACATGCTCTGGACGTGTTCTTTCCAAATTGTGTTTTCATCTTGTAAAGTAGTAGTTCTTTCTTGTACTGCTTGAGCTAACTTCTTGTTCATGCGAAATTCTCTGTTTGTAAAGTAGTTCATTAATGGCACGGTGCTGCGGCAGCGATGACGACGATGACACCGACACAGGCCCACGGCGACATCGACATCGACACGGGGCCGCGGCGACAACGACGACGACATCCACGCGAGGCTGCAAACGACGACGACAAAGACAACCACCTCTACGCTCGGCAATGTATATACACTAAATGTATGGATGAAACTCGGCAATGTATATATACTAAATGTATGGATGAAACGTATGTATTTGGTGTGCGGATGAATGCTATAAAATATGGTGTCATTTGGTGGCCGATATTCGAGAGCTAATATGTAATTTGTAATAATATTTAACTATTGATTTTGTATATGTAATTTGTAATCATACGAAACCTTTTTTTTTTGTTTTGTGAAATTGTTAGTGTTGGCGTGTGAGTAAATGTGCACCTCACTAGTACTATGGGCATAGTGATGGCGTGCGAAACCGTGCCACGTCATTGGTACTATAAATAGTGGTGGCGTGAGTGAGCAGTGCCACGCCGTCAGTATGTAAAATACCGATGGCGTGGGGTCTGCACGCGATCGATATTTTTTAACACTGGCGTCATATTGGTGGCGTTGACCTCTCACGCTAGCAATGTGGTTTTTAGAACGCCGGCACTAGCGTTTTCTGCACTAGTGCCATCCCCAACCCCTTTGGTTCAACCGCTGTCGATCTCTCAGACGGCCTTGCCGCTGATCTCCTTCGCCACGTGGTCAAGGATCTGTGATCCACTGATCCTTGTAAGCCATCGAGCCTATTTTGTCATTTCTGAAGGACACGTTCTACGGCGGCGGCTTGGGATCCTCAATTGCCAAGTCAGATCTTATCGACCACGACCACGAGGAGGGCACCCACAAAGGTTCTTCCAAGGTGAAACAACCCATCTGTGACATCAGAGAGCGCACCATGGGTCTGTGCTCTTCCAACTGAAAGGATCTCGTCCATGACATGTGAGGCAACATCCTATCAGCAAATCTTACCTTTTCTAGCTTGCCAACCCGTACCCTTCGTTGTAGTAGTTTTTGCCATGCGGTGTTTTAACTGTGCCATATTTAATTATTTCAGTTATGCAAAAATGTAATGTTCCATAGGGCTATGTGATGTTTAAGTATGAATTGTCCACTTGAGTTTCATGAATGACTATATTTGGTTGTTTATAGTGAGTAGATGCCTTGTTTATCTGTATTTGGTTGTTAGGTTGGTTGTAGTGAGCATTTGTCTAGTTTTAAGCAGATACCTTGTTTATCTGTATTTGGTTGTTAGGTTGGTTGCAGTGAGCATTTCTCCAGTTTTCAAGCATATGCCCTATTTATCTGTATTTGCTTGTTAGGTTGGTTGCAGTGAGACTCTGTCCAGTTTTCAATGGCTATATTTGATTGTTATACTGATCATTTATGCCTTGTTTATTTCAGTCATTCACAATGTGATGTTCATTATGTGCAAGTCGGAACTGTGCCGCTCGATTGCATCAATACCAGTTTGAACGGCTATATTTGGTTCCAGTTATGCCTGGTGTAGTTAACACATGCCCTTTATTTCAGTTTTACACATTTATCCAGTGTGATGTTTAAGTATGACCTACGTTCTATTCATTTTCAACAATACCAGTTTGAATTACAATATTTGATAGTTGTTAAGCCTGTTGTTGGTAACATTCCATTCCATTTTATATCTACTTTAACAGCATGCTGAAACCACCACATTCAAGGTATCATTTGGAGATGATGTTGTTTACCTTTGCTATATTTGTTTGATGTTAAGGTTGTTGTACTTATCATGCCTTTCCACTACTTATGCAGGACAACAACGGGAGTGGCCACCATTTTCCGCCGAGGTTAGTTTCATCCCTCGGCTTGTACTCCCCCCATCGTTCCATAATGTAGTGCATATAGATCCAGGCCTGGACACTTGTTAGCTTCTAATATTGACTTGTTGCTTGTAGGTACATATGCCCTTTGCAAGGATCCACGCATCGACCCTTTTTGCGTATGGGGCAATGAGATATTCATGAACAAGCATCAAGTGAGGAAACTGATAAGGATTATTAGCAAAAAGATACGAACGGTGGCAAGGAAATTATTTGTTTACGCTCTATCCAACACAACAGTGAGCTGTAGGATGGTAACTACAAACTCTACGGCCTTCTCTTTTTACTGCCCATAATCAATTGTTAGACAACAATGTCTGAATCTTTTTCGTTCGCAGTGGTTCCCGAAGCAGTTTACTCGAGATTACCTCGCAAAGTACATGTTTGCTGGACACGCAATGAAGGTTAAAGTATTTCATCCAGACTACAATGACCATCGAGAAGTCCTAATGAAGAGAGTGAACGATGGATGGGCAGCCATCACAAGGGGTTGGCCTAAAGTCATGCGCGCATTACGCATGGAGGAGGGCACAATATGGGCATTCCGCTTCACCTTCTCCAGCAACCGGAATGTCTTTCGCCTATCCCTTTATAGTCTTTAGTACAACTGTGGTTCATCATTCTTTACTTGGTGCTTCTGTAGTTCTTCAGTATATGTACATGTGCATCGAATTATGCATTCGTGGTTGAACCTATATTTGTAATAAACATGGTTCGATATGAAATAAGTGATTGCCTACTTTCAAATTCAAAATCTATGATTTTTAAATGCAGGGTTTAAATTAGGGATTAATTATGGATAAATTAGGGATTAATTATGGATAAATTAGGGATTACACTGCACACGGTTTGCGAAAGCGAAACGTCTGCGATAGACGTGGAGATCAGACACGTTTCTCGGATCCACTACGTGTGCGATAAATCTCTACTGCACACGATCAGCCAAGAAAAAACGTGTGCGATTAACAACAGCATCGCACACAGTTCCTTCTTATTAAATGTTTGCGAAAGTCACCTTATCACACACGCTTGGCAATTATGGACTGTTTATGATGTTTTGCGCATCGCAAATGTTTGGTCATAGAAGAACGCGTGCGATAGGTCTTCATCCGACACGGGTACGACGGATGAATCGTGTGGGATGTATTCAAGCTTCGCATACAGTTTTATAGGGACAACTGTATGCGCTCTTACGTCGAATCGCATACAGTCGAGGAAAAGTAAATGTGTGTGATTGTCTGCTTATCGTACATGTTCTATAATCGTGAACTGTTTGTGATGGGTCGCGCATCGTAAACGTAGCACCACAGAATACCGACTGCGATGGCAATGCGAGCACAAACGAGTAGCAAGGATGAAGCGTTTTGGATATTCGAGATATCAGAAACAGTTTTATAGGGACAACTGTATGCATGATGGCTCCCTATCCCCGATGGTTTTTGGGTCGTGTGGGAAGGACCCCCCTATCGCAGTCACTCACTTGGCGATGGTTCAAAATGCCGTCATGGAAAGGGGTTAAAAACCGTTTGTATAGCACCTCGCTGTACCAGTGTCTCGGCGTCCTGGCTCGGCCTCAAACATTGCGAATCTCGTTTTTTAAATCTCTGTAAATCCAAACTCACCAGAAAATCATGAAACTTCGCATGGTGTCACGACGTGGCACATATATGTCGTGGTAAAAAAATTGTCCAATTTGAGCCAATCTATATTACAAGCCTCTTACAAACCGAAACTTCTCGCAACCCTCATGGTTCCGGTAGGGAAACATGCCCTTCTTGTGGGCGAAACGAAATCGCTTCCTCTTCTCGCCTTGTATTTTGTTTTCTACAGGCAACATAGAATAACAAGAGTGTCGTGCTGAAATTTGAAACTGTTCAGGGTTTGTTTGGCCATTTTATATATTAATTGAGTTTTCTAGGCATTTAATGTAGTCCATAATTCAAATTTAAACTACAAGCACATGCTCCAGTGAAGCAAAATGGGTGGAAAATCGTACATGTGTCATTGAGTGCATGTTTAGATCTCATTGAAGGAATGAGAATGAATTACAAATGTCACGTCGTCCTGAAACATTGAGAATCTCAGTTTTTAAATCCCAGTAAATCAAAAACTCACCCAAAAGACATGAAACTTGACATGGTTTCATGACATGGCACATATATGCCGTGGTAAAAAAATCGTCCAGTTTGAGACAAGGCGCACACATTAATAGCCAACGAAGTCCTTTTGAAACAAATAGCTGACACGTCAATATCGCAAACGGTTGTATTATATGAACCGTGTGTTCTCGTAACCATTTAAGTGCGGCCACGCGTCCCTCTTTTCTTATGGGATATTAGTACCTCCATCCTCGTTCATTGATCATCTTTGTATTTTGTGCCAAAATTTAGCCATACTCGGTGGCGTGTGTGCAGCTGTTTGATTAGATGGGACGAGAGCGAGAAGTCCACCGTGCATGCTCGACGGGATGCGTGTGAGCAGTCCGCCGTGCAGGCTCGACGGGACGCGCGCATCCTGTCCACGTCGCAGGCTCGATGGGACACGTGCGAGCAGCAAGGCCGCCCATGCACACCGGGAAGCGAGCTCTTTGACCTCCATCCACCAGCCGCCTGCCTCGCCTTCTCCATTAATGGCGACCGAGCCGCTGTTTAACACGCGGTTAATTAAAGCACCTGTACGAAGGGTGTTGCTTGTGATCCCATGGCCCCGCTCAACGTTAGCATTTGCTTTGTTCGTGTTTTCAACTCCTATTCCGGATAATTTAAAATGCCACATAGGGCAACAGATAATATGATGACAAATAAAATGGCAACGGATAATACGATGACAAATTTACAATGGTGCAGATAATAATTGTCTTACATATTCCGGATAATTTAAAATGCCACATGCGGCAAAGCCCGGAAGACACGGGGGCAAGAGAAGAAGGAAATCGCAGACAACGATCTGGGTCGCTACTGTCTCCACTCCTAGATGGATCGTCGGGCGACGACATCCTCCAGCTCCTTTTTCAATTCCTCATGACTTTGCTTGATAGCAGCCACAGATTCCTCCACCTCCTGCTCGCGCTCGATCCGGAGCTTCCTCAAGTCACCCATCAGTTCCTCGACGACATTTGATTGAAGACAATAACGCTGGAACGATATGTAGCCAACCATGCAAACACTAGATTTGTCACATTCTTCCTGCTGAATGCGAGGTTACTATTGTCCATCAGGCTTAAGTTTATCAGCAACATGGTTTTGACAGATGGGTATGTCGAAGAGCAAAAAAAGGAGTTTCAGGTGGACAAAAGGGCTTCTGAACGTGCCGGACTTCTATTTACAACATCTTGTGGTCATAATCCAGTAAATTTTATGACCCAGGATGTTCATTCTATGGACCTGACCAATCCATTTGATTGTGACTGCCGAAAACAGTGCTGGAGTTAGATGTTGTTGCCCTTTTCAATCTGGATTTTGTCTAAATCTGATGAACAATTAACCCTCATGCTTTTATACAGTTTGTAAGCTGAAGTTAGATGTTGTTGCCCTTTTCAACTCGGCTGTGACTGTCATATTTTCTTTGAAACAAGGCAAATGGCTTGCCATTTGTTTAATTAAGAGAGAAATATTGTAACAAATCCCAGCCAAGGGAAATAACGTCACTCTCGCCGGCTGCTTGAGCTCACTGTGCATTACAGAACCCAAGTGATTAGCCCCCACCAGCACCCACAAACTTATTTTGAACTAGCACACCAAATGGGCTATAAATTTTCATAAGAAAGGCTGCATGGCCGTGACAGATTTGGATTCTGACATTTGGGACCCACGAGGAAAAAGCCTATCCAAGGTATGTCGACTTACTAGTCAACAAACGATTCTGCCTACCAGCCGTTGGATTGACATCCAACATCTGTCGTGTATCTTCTATCTCTTGTCTTCTACTCTTCTTCCTCCAGCCGCCCAAACCAAACCACCCCATCGGTCCCGCCTGCTCTCGCCTCCCATGGCTGGCTGCGCCTCCGCCTCCGCCACCCTACCGTACCCTCAAACGTTGCCCAGTCCATCCCTCTATTCCCCCGCACGTCCTGTTATTCTCCAGCGACGTCAGCCCCAACACGCACCCGCACCCGAACCAGTCAACCCTCGTACTCCCCTCCGCCTGCGACTAGACTGCCGCATCTTCCACGGCTCCTATTCGTTCCCATCTGAGGCCTCGTCGTTGTCCTCCGCCTTGGTTCACTCGCCGTGCGTGGTGCACCGCCGTTTGGCATTGTCAACGTGGTCAACAACCGAGAGGAATAAGGAGATGACTGTACATGGAGAGGATGACAGTAGGGACCTACCAGGGTCATGGCAGTACGCAAGTAAGTGCCTCATTATTACAAGCCCCAAAAAAATGGTTCTTCCTAATGGTTGGACATCTGGGTCCCACGCCATTGTCAACGTAGTCAATAAACGAGAGAATTACACAACGAGCAGCTGACACCAGGGACCCAGTAGGTCGCACAGTTGTTATTTACTTTTTTTTGAGGAATAAGCAGTTGTTATTTAGTACTAGTTTTCAGACGGATCAGGGTAACAACGGGGATGTGCGAGGGCGGTGGCCCGTCTAGCCAGGGTTTTATTTTATGTTTACCACATGATGAGCCTAGTTGTGTTTTTTTCAATCTGAAAACGGCTAGCCCAGTTCTACTTTTTTTAAAGAAATACCCAACGGAGGCCTACTTGCTTTCTTAGCCCTGCTGGGCTGCAAATCTTTCAAGACGAGAGCGATGTATTCGCTTGCCCAAAAAATGAAGCAGCAAGAAATGGGATGTAAATTTTAAAAACACAGCAAACCGGCAATTAGTTTCAAATGTCGTTTTTTTTAAGATTTCGAGTTCGAATTTAATTGTTTTTTGGGGGGGGGGAGGGGAATTAAGTTGGATTTTAAATTGATATAAATTTATTATTTTTAAATTAGTTTGAACGTGATTCGAAATTTCGGGATTAAAAACAGTTGTGATCGCACCGAAATATGAAAATTTCGTTGAATTTTTAACCGTGGCCAGAATATGGGCTGTAATGGTAACAAAAAGAATATGGGCTTCAAAAAAATCATTAAGAATTAGCTAATGGGTTGTACATTTATTAGCAATAATGGCAGATGGGTTGTATGCTTGTCTAAAAAAAGATGGGTTGTATGCTATTTTCCACATATTTGAGGCTGACTTGTGGGCCTACTAGGTTGACACGTACGCTTTCCTAAAAAAAGGTTGACGCACACGCAAAGGCCGTGTCAACTTAGTCAACGCACGAGAGCAGTGACTGTTGGATGTCGATCCAATGGCCGTCGTGCTTCTTCAATCTCTGCTCTTCCTGCTCCATCCGCTCAAACCAGCGCCGGCGGGACTGCCTGCTCCCTCCTCCCGTGGCCGACTGTGCTGCCCCACAGGCCTCACCGCCCCACCCTACTCCCATCGTTGGCCTGGCCATCCCTCTACTCACCCACACCTGATGTTATTCTCCGGTGACAGCAGACGAACCAGTAAACCCTCGTACTCCCCTCCGCGTGGGAAACAACTGCCGAGTCTTCCCTGGCTCTGTGTCGTTCCCTTCCTAGGCCTCGCCGTCGTCCACCGCCCTAGTGCTCTCGACGCAGCGTGGTCAACATGGTCAACGAATGACATCCATTGGAAGAGGACTGTACGTGGAGAGGATGATAGGTGGGTCCACGGCCGCACGCAAGGAAGTGCCTCTTATTACGCGCAAAATAATGATTCCTCCACCTGACAACGGGGAGCCACTGGAAGGGCCTTTGTATTTCGCAAAAAAACGTTCCTCCCGCTGACAGCTCGGACCCACCAGCTATATCTTCGTACACAAGGAAGTGCCTCCTTATTACGCACAAAAAAAAAATGAATACTCCCACTGCTAGCTGGGACCCACCATATTTGGAGGCTGACTTGTGGGCCTACTAAGTTGACGCGGATGGAGGGCTTTGTCAACTTAGTCAATATAAACGATTCTAGCTGCAGTGACTGTACGATGTCCATCCAATAGCCATCGTGCTTCTTCAACCTCTGGTCTTCTTGCTCCAGCCGCCCAAACTAGCGCCGGCCGTGCCGCCTGCTCCTGCCTCCCGTGGCCGGCTCTGCTGCCGCACAGGCCTCACCGCCCCACCCTACTCCCACCACTGGCCTGGCCGTCCCTGTACTCACCCAGACCTCCTGTTATTCTCCGGCGACGGCAGCCTCACACTGCAGCCGAACCAGTAAACCCTCGTACTCCCCTCCGCGTGGGAAACAACTGCCAAGTCTTCCCCGGCTCTGGGTCATTCCCTTCCTAGGCCTCGCCGTCGTCCATCGCCTTGGTACTCTCGCCGCGGCATGGTCAACGTGGTCAAGGAACGACTTACATCGGAAGAGGACTGTACGTGGAGAGGCTGACAGCTGGGTCCACGGCCGCAGTAAGGAAGTGCCTCCTTATTACGCGCAAAATAATGATTCATCCACCTGATAGCGGGGACCTACCGGAAGGGCCTCTGTATTTTGGCTTAGCTGTATTTTGCGAAAAAAAAAGTTTCCGCCCTAACAGCTGGGACCCACCAGCTACATCTTCGCACGCAAGGAAGTGCGTCCATATTACGGGCAAAAAATGATTCTTCCCCCTGATAGCTGGGACCCACCAGCTATATCTTCGCATGCAAGGAAGTGCCTCCTTATCCTCCCTAACAGCTGGGACCCACCCGGTCGAAGCGTACATAGCGTTGTCTGTCTGGTCGCGAACGTGTACGTACATACTAGTCGATCAGTCTCTCTGCAACGATGAACCGTGGCCGAGCAAGCAGCGGCACGTGTAGTAGTAGAGCCCCCAACGTAGCAGTTCAGGCAGTCCCTTCTAAACCGTGTACACGTACATACAGCCAGATGCCAAAAAATACGGCCACGTACGTACATACGAGCGGGGTCTTGAACGCGCACTCGCGCATACGTACGGCCAGGGCTCGTGTACATAGAGAGGCAACGGACGACAGCAATGGCGTCCCGCTCATCGGAAGCCAACCGGCTGGGTCAGAACAGAGAAACTGCGTCGTGTTCATCGGGAGGCAACGAAATGTGTCGTGTTCATCGAGAGCCAACCGGCTTGGACGGAACAGCCGAAACGGGGTCTGGCGTACCGCAGTACAGAGGAAACGGCCTTCTGTTCTACCGGCTATGGTCGAAACGGGATTCTGTTGATCAGGAGGGGTGTGGCGTACCACAAAACGGAGGAAACGGACTTGTGTTGGAGCGCCTACGGTCGAAACGGGGTCCTGTTCATCGGGAGGGGTGTGGCGTACCGCAAAACGGGATTCCATGGGCTATTGTTCATCCACCATCTACTGCCTCGCTCCAGCCTCCACGGGCTACTGTTCATCCACCATCGACTTCCTACAGCCTCCACCTGCTAATGTTCATCCACCGACGACTTCCTCCAGCCTCCACCAGCTACTGTTCATCCACGGGCTACTGTTCATCCAGCCTCCACCGGCTACTGTTCAACCAGCCCTCCACGGGTTCCTGTTCATCCAGCAAAATGGCCTACTACTACCACGGGGTCTTGTTCATCCAACCCCCATCGGGAACTGTTCATCCAACCCCCAACAACGGTCACTGTTCATCAAGAGGCAGGTTCGATCGGCTTCAGTTAGCAGTAGTAGAGAAGGAATCGCCCGGGTTCAGTTAACAGCCAAGGGATCGATCACTCGGCTTCAGTAATGTAGCTAGTGCAATCGCTCGGGTTCAGTAACATAGCTACTGCAATTGCTCGGGTTCAGTAAGCGAACGCCTCTCTCGGGTTCAGTTAGAGCCCAATGCTTCACACACACATGCGCGTACGTGTATGAGAGAAACGCGCAAACCTTCGTGCATCGCTCGGCCCTGACCACCCACCGTAACCGAGAACTTCCTGAAATTTTCCTCGCCCTCGCTTCTACCATGATTTTTTCCTTCATGGACGGCCCAAAGAATGTCATGCAGGTGCATCCCCGGCTCACCCAGGACGAAAAGCCCAGTTTCTGTCATGATTTTTTGTCATAGAAGTAGGATCCCACCACATCTATGATGATACGTGTTTTTGTCACAATTATCATCACAGAAGTGTCATAAGCATGACAGAAAAAAAATTTGTTCGGCAAAAATGTCACGGATGTGTCTTTTTTTTGTAGTGACGGGGTCGCCTGGGAGGTGTTGTCTTCATCTTCTTGGACTCCTTCCCCTTTGTCGTGGCATTGGGGTGCTTCTCCTACTCCTTTGGGATGTCCCTTAGCTACTTGGTGGCGTTCATCTTTGTACCTAATGACACATAGCATGTTTTGGTGAGGTAGCAACCAAGTTCCATTCATATCCATATCTATCTCAAGTAAGAGTGAGTTCACCTCGGTTTCAATGGCGCGTGCTCGAGCTCTTGTCATAGGTCCACATGGTGCTTGATGTGTTGGTGTAGAGTCCATGGGGATGATTTAAGGATGCTCCACATCATCTCCCCCCTTGGGAGAGATCCGTCCTCAGATCGTTATCTTCATCACCATGGTATGGAGCCAATTCCTTGACATTTAAGATGTCGCTTACATTGTACTTGTCGCGTGGGATGTCGATCTTGTAGGCGTTGTCATTGTAATGGACGAGCACTTTGAAGGGTCCGTCGGCTCACGGTAGTAGCTTGGACTTGCTCTTGTTGGGGAAACGGTCCTTGCGGAGGTGTAGCCATACTAGATCGCCCGGTTTGAACACCATGGGGTTCTTGTTGATGTTGAGCTTGGTGGCGAGGCGGTGTACTTGACGCTCGATCGTGGTCCTCGTATCTTCATGCACCTTCTTGAGATAACTTGCTCTTACACTTGCGTCCATGTTCGCTCGTTCTTGGAGTGGTAGAGGAAGGATGTCCAAGGGTGATAACGGGTTGAAGCCGTAGACGACCTCGAAGGGGGACTTGCCGGTAGTAGAGTGTCTTGCACGATTGTAGGCGTACTCGGTGATGGGTAAGCACTCCTCCCACTCCTTGATGTTCTTCTTGATCAACACACGTAGGAGAGTAGATAGCGTTCGGTTGGTGACTTCCGTTTGGCCATTGGTTTGAGGATGATAGGCCGTCAATAATAGTAGCTTGATGCCGAGCTTGGCGCATAGTGTCTTCCAAAAGTAGCTTAGGAACTTGACGTCGCGGTCCGACACGATTGTCCTTGGCACTCCATGTAACCTCAAGATTTCCCTACAAAAGAGATTTGCAACTGTGAAGCATCGTCTATCTTATTGCATGGGATGAAATGTGCCATTTTCGAGAATCGTTCCACAACAACAAATACCGAATCCTTGCCATTTTGAGTCCTAGGTAATCCAAGCACAAAATCCATGATAATATCTTCCAATGGTTGATATGGAATAGGAAGTGGCATATGTAAAACATGAGATTGAGCTTGTGACATAGCTTTGCGGCATGTAGAGCACCGGTTGGTGAAGCGTCCGACGTTGCGAAACATCTTGGGCCAAAAGTACTTGAAGGAGAGTGTGGCAAAGGTGATGCGGAGCATCCCTCGACAATCCCCATGGACGTCGCACCACCACCGCAAGCACGGAGAGGATCCTATGACGAGAGCTCGCGCACGTGCCATCGAAATTGAGGTTAACTCCTTCCTCTTCGAACTCCATTCGAATTCACATGTGAATTGAGTCCTACCTCAAACGGAGACGTTATGCACTCTTAGGTACCAAGGAGATGATCGGGAGGAAATGAGGACGGAGAGTCAAGCATCCATGGAGAAGGAAGAGCAACAAGGGAACGAGAAGAACGAAGGAACGGAGTTCCTGGACACCCCGGGTACCTGGACAGAAGGACCCCGGGTGCCCGGACACACAGCCACGGGGAGGGCAAAACCCCCTGGACACCCCGGGTGCCCGTCCTTCTGGCCCTAGGTGCCCGGCCGTTTCGGCCCCGGGTGCCCGGCCTTCTGGCCCTAGGTGCCCGGCCTCTCGCCTGGGCCGCGCCAGCTGCCACCCCGGGTGCCCGGGCTCTCAACCCCCAGGTGCCCAGCCACCCCAGCGCCAAGGCCACGGCGCCCCTGACTGGTCCGGGTGCCCGGGCCCTCAGCCCCCGGGTGCCCGGCCACCTCCAGCCGCATCCCCTCCGGGTACCCGGGCCACTTTACCCCAGGTGCCCGGACCCCTCCGATATGCATGCGTGCATTTAGGGTGAAAATGACCCTTGTACCCCCCTTTTTCCTCTTATTTCATCCCTTGCCTATATAAACTCTTCCCCTAGCTCATTCTTGAGGTTAGAAAAGTATTTGATAGACACTAGAGAGCTTTGCTCCTTGTATCCCCTCCTCTTGGAGATCAAGCCCCCACTTTGGGAAGAATCCTTGTGGATTATCAAGGCCTCCTCTTGGAGAAGATCAACATCAAGACCTCATCTCCTAGGAGTGGGAAGAACTTTACCTAGTGCTATTTTCCTTGAATTGTTCTTGTATGCTTGTGGATCTGATGTATGCTACTCTAGTGGATGTGTTATTTGGGTTTGTTTGAGTGATTTCCCTCTTGTGTTCTTGTGTGTTCATCACTTTCCCCCCTCCAAGTGTGAAAAGATCCCCTCTAGGGTTTCACCCTACAACATCTTGGTACCATGAGCAAGGTTGATTCACATCTTGGAGTCCCATCCCCCCATTTGCTAGCTTGATTTTGTTGTTTTTCGTCCTAATTCAAAAATCCCCACAAAAATAGCCCCAAAAATTTTTCTTGCAATTTGTTGGATCTTGTGAGATTTGGTTGTTTTGGTCCATGGATTTGTTGTTTGGCAAGTGGATCTAGCCCCTACACCTTCATCCCCACCCTTCCCACCACGAAATCCACCGAATTTGGCCATTTCCCAAAACAATTTGCCCAAATCCGTGACCCCCGGGCACCGGCACCCCGAACCCCCGGGTGCCTGCACCCCCGGGCTGTTTGCCCCTGACCACCCCGGGCACCCACACCTCCCACCCCCGGGTGCCCGCACCCCCCGAATCAGCCCAACTACAACTCCATTTTGGCCATAACTTTCACCTCCCAAGTCCGTTTTTCGTGTTCTTTAGCTCGTTTGGAAGCTCTTGACATCCCCCATCCACTTATATCATTGCCACCACCATTTGCCTCCATCAAAATTTTCACCATAAAAACACCCAAGCATTTGACCGATTTTGAGTTGCGGTTTCCGTTTCCTAAGGTGTTTCGGCTACTTAGGAACATGTGACATCGACATCACCGCCATTCATCATCGCCCCGGAGTCGTCATCGCCAACAATCTTCACCTTTGACATCGCTAACCGTAAGCAAGGGCGGTAACCTCGACGACACTTAGTTCATTTCCTTGCTTTTGCATTGATAACCCGAGCCATTTTGCGTTACTTACCCATCGAGACTAGCGAGTTGAGAATTGCCGGGCCACGCTATATTGTGCACCGTAGTGATCTTGCTATCATCATTGTGCCCTAAGTCTCTCCCGTGCATATCTTACATACTTGTCTCATATCATACTTGGCTCGAGCATCAAGCATAGTGAAAAAAAAGAGGGATGAAAGCATTTAAGCAAAAGAGGAGAAACAAAGAGCTTGTAAGAAATAGCATTGAGCCAATTTACATCGCTACATCATCTTGGTCACCACATACATAGCATAGTTGGGATTGAAGACGGCACGTTTCTCTCATAGGTTGGTGCACAAGCGTATCTTGCCCATTTGAGCAATTGAGCTAGCGTCTCTCTAGCATCCGTACAACAAGAGCATTTTCCGTGGTTACACTTCTTGAGCTCACTCCTTGGTTGTGCGGATCCCATCTATCTTCCGTGTGTGTGTTCCTAGTGATATTGTTGGGTTTGATCTATTTGCTTTACTTGCAATTTTGTGAACTTTCTCAACCTTATCGATATCTTGACTAACAATTGCTTGAAATTTTGTGCCACTGTCCTAACCAAGCTCCTCCATAAGCTTTACTTGTATAGGTGTGAGAAACAAACCCAGTACCAATTCTCCTATTGTGGCATTACATTGAGCGATACCTGATACATCCACAATCCTCGGAAAAGGTAACTTTGGTATTGTTCTCTCATTTCCCTACTCACCCCACTTGGTTATGATGGATAGGCCAAGTTCTTCGGCGAACCCACTATTCGAGGAGCAAGGCGACGATCGCGACTACGTCACCAAGAACCACTTCTTCGTCGCCCAGCGAGCTCTACATCAAGAAAGTGAAGCTTTGGGTGAGCGCCTCGAGCAACTCGCCACCGACCTTCGTCAATCAGAAGGAAGGAACCGCGACTACGTCGACGCCAAGCTCACCACACAAATGGAAGAATTCCGCAACATGATCATGAGCCGCGCGTCTTCCTCAACCTCTACGCCAAGACGGCGCCACTCAAGCCGCCGCTCAAGTCGTCAATATTCGGACTACTCTTCTTATGATGCAAGTCCTCCCCGAGCTTACTTTCATCGACGTGACGATCCTCAAGATCGCCAAGCTCAAGAAAATCCATTCCATGGAAATGGTTTGCAAGACCGAGTCCGAGCACGTGAAAGGGTGAGAGGCCAAGCTCAAGACGCCGAGGACCAAGAGCAACCCCCACAAGTGCAACATCAAGCACCTCAAGATGGTGATGCAATCCGACAAGCACAAGAGCGCCGTGAAGCTCAAGCACTCGAAGCACAACGTGCACTCCGCGAGGCCACTAGAGCTGTCGACGGGCACAACCGCCAAGTGCGTGAACAAGAAGAAGCACTTCGATAAGCATGACAAGAAGAAGCCACCCGACTGGAGGAGCAACAAGAAAGGCGTAACCAAGCGCATATGCCTCGTCCTCCTCCTCGACAAGAGTGACACCAAGCAAAACAAGTGCATGAAGACCCTCCTCCACGCTAAGAGCGACATCAAGAGGAACGAGCATGAGGACCTTCCACCATGGCAAGAGCGACATCAAAACTGCCACTATGATGAAGAACTCCGCTACAGCAAGCTCAAGTTCACCATGCCCAAGTTCTCCGGTAGCAATCATCCCGAACAATATCTCTCATGGGCATTGAAAGTGGACAAGATATTCCGTCTTCACAACTACGACGAGGACAAGAAGATCGCCATGGCCTCCCTCGAGTTTCAAGACTACGTCCTCATTTGGCGGGAAC
Organism: Thinopyrum elongatum; assembly: GCA_011799875.1. Classification (NCBI taxonomy): domain Eukaryota; kingdom Viridiplantae; phylum Streptophyta; class Magnoliopsida; order Poales; family Poaceae; genus Thinopyrum; species Thinopyrum elongatum. The sequence goes on along the minus strand of CM022299.1, from coordinate 282,408,742 downwards.
AAGTGATCGAGCGACAACAAGCAAGAGGCGAACCACCAATCACAACTTGGACGCACATGAAGGATGTCATGAGAGCTTGCTTCGTGCCTACACACTACACCCATGATCTTTTCAAGAAGTTACAACTCCTCAAGCAAGGTGCGAAGACAGTGGAAGAATACTACCAAGAAATGGAGATTGCCATGATAAGATCCAATGTCAAGGAAGATGACGAGCAAACTATGGCACGCTTCTTGAACGGCCTCAACCACCCAATCAAGCGGATTGCTAACTTCCAACCCTACTCCAACCTTCTCGAGCTAGTTCATCAAGCGACCAAGGCCAAGCGATAAGTGCAAGATGACTTCAAATACGCCAAGTACTCTTCCAAGACCTACGGCTCCTACACTCAAGTTCCTACGATTTCGGCACCTCCTACCTCAACTAGAGCATCACCAAGTACGGGCGACAAGTCAAGTTCCAAGAAAGTTACGCCTTCCTCGACTCATCCTCCAGTAAGCAACTACAAATCCAAAACTCCCTCATCTTTGGCGCCACCGAATGATCCCGTCAAGACAAGTTCTATCAAGTGCTTCACATGTGGTGGCCAAGGACACAAGTCCTTCGAATGCTCCAACAAGCGAACCATGATATTCAACGATAATGGCACATACGACTCCATGAGTGAGGAAGAAATGGAAGCCCTTGAACAAGTGGCCATGCACCGGCGCGTGAATGAAGATGATCAAGTCTTTTGTGACAACGATTCAAGTCCCTCTCTCGTGGTATCCAAGGTCTTGATGCTTCAACACCACCAAGAAGAAGACCAACGGTGCCACATCTTCCACACCAAGGCCGGCATCAACGGGCGTTCCGTGAAAGTCATCATCGACGGAGGAAGTTGCCACAACTTGGCAAGTGAAGAGCTATGTTCCAAGCTACAATTGGTGAAGAAGAAGCATCCTCGTCCCTACAAGGTCCAATGGCTTAGCAACTTCGGCACTATTCAAGTGGAGCATACGGTGCAAGTTTCCTTCAAGATCGGCACCTACGAGGACACCTTGGAGTGCGACGTGGTTCCAATGTCCGTGTGCCATCTTCTCTTGGGAAGACCTTGGCAATTCGACCGCGGCGTCATCCACAATGGAAGAACAAACCACTATAGCTTCAAGATGAAGGGAAAAGAGTACGTACTATGACCTATGTCTCCAAGTCAAGTGATCGCCGACAAGCAGGCATCCACCCATCGTGGAGAGACTAGTGAGAGAGTGAACCACCACAAAGAGAGTGAGCGACACAAGCCCAAAATGAGTGACCCTTCACCGAGAGAGAAAATTTTAGTCCTCCTAGCCACCAAAAGAGAGATGAGAGAAGTGTGTGAGAACCCATCGAGTGTCATCCACTATGTCCTACTATGCAAAGATGAGGTGGCAAAAACTAATCCTTCTAATCCTCTCCCTCTAGTGTTCTCTAACTTGTTGCAGGAATTCACGGATGTTTTCCCCGATGAGCTACCTCTGGGTCTTCCTCCTCTATGTGGCATTGAACACCGGATCAACCTCATCCCCGGTGCACCTCTTCCGAACAAGGCTCCCTACCGCTTCAACCCCGAAGAAACTAAGGAGATCCAACGGCAAGTACAACAACTCATCGATAGCGGCCATGTACGTGAAAGCTTAAGCCCTTGTGCTGTTCCGGTTATCCTTGTGCCTAAGAAAGATGGTAGTTTCCGCATGTGTTTCGATTGTAGACCCATCAATACTATCACCGTTCGCTATAGGCATCCCATTCCACGCCTAGATGATATGCTAGATGAGCTTAGCGGTGCCACCATTTTCTCGAAAATTGATCTTAAAAGTGGCTATTACCAAATACGCATTCAAGAAGGCGATGCATGGAAAACCGCTTTTAAAACAAAATTTGGCTTGTACGAGCGGTTAGTTATGCCTATGGGTTTATCCGAAGCTCCCGGTACTTTCATGCGTGTTATGCATTTTGTGCTTCGCCCTTACATTGGAATGTTTGTTGTGGTCTACTTTGACGACATACTTGTATTTAGCAAATCCCTAAAAGATCATGTAAATCATCTTAGGGCCGTTTTGCCAACTCTTCGAAAAGAATGTCTTTATGCCAATATGGAAAAATGCACGTTTGGTGTTTACAAGCTTGTTTTCTTGGGTTTCGTTGTTTCTTCCAAGGGTGTTCATGTTGACGAGTCCAAAATTGAAGCAATTAAAACTTGGCCACAACCCACTAATTTGCAACAAGTGCGTACCTTTCTTGGTCTAGCGGGTTTCTATCGTCGCTTTGTGAAAGACTTTAGCACTATTGCCGCACCGCTGCATGCCTTGAGTAAAAAAAATGCACCCTTTGTTTTGGGACCCTTGCAATCTACCACATTTGATGAGCTCAAATCTTTTCTTACTCATGCTCCGATTCTTGCTTTGCCTAACTTTGACAAAACTTTTGAGGTTCATTGTGATGCTAGTGGTAATGGAATTGGTGGAGTTTTAATGCAAGAAAAGCGAGCCATTGCATATTTTAGTGAAAAACTTTCCGGTGCTCAACTTAACTATCCCATCTATGACAAAGAATTGTATGCTTTAGTGCATGTATTGCATGTTTGGGAGCATTATCTTTGCCCACATGAATTTGTCATACATACCGATCATGAGACAGTTAAGTACCTTAAAGGTCAAACCAAGTTGAATAAACGCCATGCTAAATGGAGTGAATTTATTGAATCTTTCCCTTATGTGATCAAGTACATTAAGGGCAAACAAAATGTTGTGGCGGATGCTCTTTCCCGCAATTGCATGTTAGTTACTCAACTTGAATTGAATGTTGTTGGATTCGAACATATCAAAGACTTGTATGAGCATGATGTTACTTTTGCTACTCCTTATGCTAAGTGTGTGACGCATACATCTTGGGAACGATATTATATAAAAAATGGTTATCTAATGAGAGCTAACAAACTATGCATCCCCGAGTCTTCTCTTCGTTTGTTACTTTTGCAAGAGGCTCATGGAGGAGGGCTCATGGGACATTTTGGACGCGACAAGACTTTTGCCACGCTCTCCAAGAACTACTTTTGGCCCAAGATGTTCCGTGATGTCTCATGCTTCACCAACCGGTGCTCTACATGCCGCAAAGCTAAGTCACACGCTCAATCCCATGGTTTACACATGCCACTTCCTATTCCACATCAACCATGGGAAGATATTAGCATGGATTTTGTGCTTGGATTACCTAGGACTCAAAATGGCAAGGATTCCGTATTTGTTGTTGTGGACCGATTCTCTAAAATGGATCATTTCATCCCATGCAATAAGATAGACGATGCTTCACATGTTGCAAATCTTTTTTGTAGGGAAACCTTGAGGTTACATGGAGTGCCAATGACAATTGTGTCGGACCGCGACGTCAAGTTCCTAAGCTACTTTTGGAAGACATTATGCGCCAAGCTCGGCATCAAGCTACTATTCTCCATGGCATATCATCCTCACACCGATGGCCAAACGGAAGTCACCAACCAGACGCTCTCCACTCTTCTACGTGTGTTGATCAAGAAGAACATCAAGGAGTGGGAGGAGTGCTTGCCCATCGCCGAGTACGCCTACAATCGCGCAAGACACTCTACTACCGGCAAGTCCCCCTTCGAGGTTGTCTACGGCTTCAACCCTTTGTCGCCCTTGGAAATCCTTCCTCTACCGCTCCAAGAACGAGCGAACATGGATGCTAGTGCAAGAGCCACCTACCTCAAGAAGATGCATGAAGAAACAAGGTCCGCGATCGAGCGTCAAGTACACCGCCTTGCCACCAAGCTCAACATCAACAAGTCACCGATGGTGTTCCAACCGGGCGATCTCGTATGGATACATCTCTGTAAGGACCGCTTCCCCAAGGAGCGCAAGTCCAATCTACTTCCAAGAGCCGATGGACCCTTCAAGGTGCTCGCACGCTACAATGATAACGCCTACAAGATCGACATTCCACGTGACAAGTACAACGTAAGCAACACGCATCTTCAATGTCAAAGACTTGGCCAAGTACCATGGTGATGAAGATCATGATCCGCGGACGGATCTCTCCTGGGGGGGAGATGATGCGGAGCATCCGTTGACCATCCCCATGGACGTCACACCACCACCGCAAACATGGAGAGGACCTATGACGAGAGCTCGTGCACGTGCCATCGAAACCGAGGTTAACTCCTTCCTCTTCAAACTCCATTCGAATTCACATGTGAATTGGGTCCTACCTCAAACGGAGACGTTATGTACTCTTAGGTACCAAGGAGATGACCGGGAGGAAACGAGGATGGAGAGTCAAGCATCCATGGAGAAGGAAGAGCAACAAGGGAACGAGAAGAACGAAGGAACGGAGTTCCTGGACACCCCGGGTACCTGGGCAGAAGGACCTCGGGTGCCCGGACATGCAGCCACGGGGAGGGCAAAACCCCCTGGACACCCCGGATGCCTGGACGCTTCGGCCCCGGGTGCCCGGCCGCCGCCTGGGCCTTTCCCCAGCCCACCCTGGGTGCCCGGCCTCCTCCTCGGCCTCGCCCAGCCCGCCCCGGGTGCCCAGCCTCCCGCCTGGGCCGCGTCAGCTGCCACCCCGGGTGCCCGGGCTCTCAACCCCCGGGTGCCCGGCCACCCCAGCGCCAAGGCCACGGCGCCCCTGACCGGTCCGGGTGCCCGGGCCCTCAGCCGCCGGGTGCCCGGCCACCTCCAGCCGCATCCCATCCGGGTGCCTGATACGTCTCCAACGTATCTATAATTTATGAAGTTTTCATGCCATGTTTACAACAATTTTATATGGTTTTGGTATGATTTTATTAGAACTAACCCGGACTAACGCTGTTTTCAGCAGAACTACTGTGGTGTCATTTTTTGTGCAGAAATAAAAGTTCTCGAAATGAGCTGAAAATTTACGGAGAATATTTTTGGAAATTATAAAAAATACTGGAGCGAAAAGATACCAGGGAGGAGTCCCGATGCAACCACAAGGGTGGGAGGCGCCCCCCCTAGGGTGCGCCCCCTGCCTTGCCGCCGCCTCGTGGACCCCCTTGACTTGTCGCCGATGCCAAAAACTCCTATAAATACAGAAACCCCCGAAAAGAAACCTAGATCGGGAGTTCCGCCGCCACAAGCCTTTGTAGCCACGAAACACCAATCGGGAGCCCGTTCCGGCACCCTGCCGGAGGGGGAAACCATCACCGGTGGCCATCTTCATCATCCCGGTGGTCTCCATGATGAGGAGGGAGTAGTTCACCCTCGAGGCTGCGGGTATGTACCAGTAGCTATGTGTTTGATCTCTCTCTCTCTCTCTCTCGTGTTCTTGATTTGGCACGATCTTGATGTACCGCGAGCTTTGTTATTATAGTTGGATCATATGGTGTTTCTCCCCCTCTACCTTCTTGTGATGAATTGAGTCTTGCTCTTTGAGGTTTCGTTATGTTGGATTGAGTATTGGATTTGAGAACACTTGATGTATGTCTTGCGATGGAATATCTGTGGTGACAATGGGATGTTCAATTGATTCACTTGATGTATGTTTTGGCACTCAACTTGCGGATTCCCGAGGTGACATTGGGGTAATCTATGCATAGGGGTTGATGCACGTTTTCGTCCTACGTTCTCCGATAGAAACTTTGGAGTGATTCTTTGTTGCACGTTGAGGGATTGTTATGTGATCCAATTATGTTATCATTGTTGAGAGAACTTGCACTAGTGAAAGTATGAACCTAGGCCTTGTTTCCAAGCATTGCAATACCGTTTTTTCTCACTTTTGTTCCTAGTTACCTTGCTGTTTTTATATTTTCAGATTACAAAAACCTATATCTACCATCCATATTACACTTGTATCACCATCTCTTCATCGAACTAGTGCACCTATACAATTTACCATTGTATTGGGTGTGTTGGGGACACAAGAGACTCTTTGTTATTTGGTTGCAGGGTTGTTTGAGAGAGACCATCTTCATCCTACGCCTCCCACGGATTGATAAACCTTAGGTCATCCACTTGAGGGAAATTTGCTACTGTCCTACAAAACTCTGCGCTTGGAGAACACGAGTCTATAAGAAGAAGGTTGCGTAGTAGACATCAAGCTCTTTTCTCGCGACGTTGCCGGGGAGGTTAGTGCTTGAAGGTATATCTTTAGATCTTGCAATCGAATCTTTTAGTTTCTTGTTTTATCACTAGTTTTGTCTATAAAAGAAAACTACAAAAAAAATGGAATTGAGGTTGCCTCATATGCTTCATCTTTTTAATGTCTTTCGTGAAAATGAAGGAAAGGAAAATTGTGCTCAAGTGTTAGAAGAAGAAGTCTATAAATTGTTTGGCACTAAATCTTTGAATGATAAACATGATTGCAATGTTGTTAGTATGAATTCTTTGAATATCCATAGTTCTAATGATGATAGCACTAGTCATGATAAAAATGTTTCTTATAAGCATGTCAATTTTTGTGGAGTGCGTAGAGTTTGCAATTACTTACCAAAAAGGGAAGATAGATTTTGCAAGAAGCATAAGTATTTAGAAACTAAATGGTTGCAAGAGAGGCTAGATGTTTGTGCTGAAAGATTTAATTTTTCTCGTCGTCCTTGTGAACTTTGCAATGAACATGGTCATTTAAATCTCCAATGCAAATTGTTTCATGATCGAATCATGTCCAAAAATTGTGATGACTTGATTTCCCTTGCGCATCATAATGAACTTAGTTTGCTTCTGGGATATGAAGGAATGAAACGTATAACTAGGGATATTCCAGAATATAACCTTAAGAGATTTCTTGATTTTGATCTAGAGGAAATTTATATGTATTGTGCGGTAAATTGCATTGAGAATCCTTATATTGCCAATTACTTAAAGACAAGAAAACAAATAGAAGATGAAGAGAACACTAATGAAGGGGAAGAGGTTTCCCAAAATCCTCCTATTTTTTCTTATGATGAATCAGGTAACGAGGAGGAGCTTTTTATTCAACCAATCTCATCAATAAGGAGCTCCAAAAAGGTGATTAAACCCACACATGATGTGGAGAAGAAAAAGAAAAGGCGGAGAAGCAAAGGTAAAAAGGTATCCCTCCCAAATGATGTTGCTCCTATTATTGTTATGCCTCATGAGAGTGAATCAAAAATAAATGTGGAAGATGATATACTTGATGATGATATTGATTCTTTACCTTATGGTACAACGTCCGAAGAAACTATTGAGGATGATTTTGTTATGCCTATTACTCATTGTGATGATTATGATTGGGAAAATAATGATACTTCTTATAATCTTGAAAATCTTTTTGGCACCAACTTAGAGAGTTGTGATGATAATAATTGCTATACTATTGGTGCTATTGATGCTATGTTTGATGAGAATGACATGTTTGAGAATTTATTTGCTGCAATTAATGTTTGTCCCAAGCTTGGGGATGCTATGTTTAATGAAAATGATATTTTTAGTCCCCCAAGTTTTGATGTGCAAATTTATTATGATGATAGCATGCCTCCTATTTATGATGATTGCAATATTTATGAAAGTGGGTTTGGAAGAGTGTCAAATCTAGGTAGTATTGATCCCACTATTTTGGAGGGTGTTGAATCTTATTATAATGATAAAAGTGGATTTGGAGAGGTCATGACTTTATTTAGTAATGATTCCACTATCTTGGAAGAGGTTTCAATTGATTATGATGAGAACAAAGTTGCTACTTATGATGATTATTGTGATGACACTTATGTTATAAAAGGTAGTGATGATTATATATATAAAACTTTTCATAATTATGATTACCCTTTTTCTGAACATTACTCTTTTAATGTGGAAACAATTTATAGTATTCGAGTTTCTTATGATACTCCCACTATTCCGAATGAGAAGAATTTTGCTTATGTTGAGAGTAGTAAAATTTCTATGCTTACGAATCATGAAAAGAATGCTTTATGTGATGGTTATATTGTTGAATTCATCCATGATGCTACTGAAAATTATTATGAGAGAGGAACATATGCTTTTACATATTGCAATAATATCAAGTTTCCTCTCTATGTGTTGAAAATCTTGAAGTTTTGCTTGGTTTGCCTTCCTATGCAAGTTGATTCTTGTTCCCATAAATTTTTTGCTCACAAAATCCCTATGCATAGGAAATGGGTTAGACTTAAATGTGCTAATCATATGCTTCATGATGCTCCCATTATGTTTCAATTCTTATCTTTTATGTGAGCATCATTGAAATCATCATGCCTAGCTAAAAAGGCATTAAAGAAAAGCGCTTGTTGGGAGACAACCCAACATTTACCCCTACTGTTTTTGTGTGTTCACATGATTAAGCTACTGTATTAATCATGTTTTATATCTTTTGTTTGAATAAAGTGCCAAGTAAAGCCTTTGAGATAGTGTGGTTGATAGTTGATTTGATTCTGTGCAAAAACAGAATCTTTTGCATCCAGTACAGAAATTCCTATATTTTAATGGAACTTGGAATGTTTTTGAAATTTTTACAGTTGATTTATATACAAATTTTCTACGTTTTCCTAATTTTTCAGAATTTTTGGAGTAACAAAAGTATGAGCTTAATTCAGATATTTACAGACTGTTCTGTTTTTGACAGATTCTGTTTTCGATGCATAGTTTTTTTGTTTTCTAGTTTCTATGGCTTATATTTCTTAACATAAATTGTAGAAATGATAGGGTACAGTAGGTATCATGTGAGAAAAATTTTGAATCTTGTCTTTACAGTACCAAAGTGAATGATTTGTTTTACCATACTAACCCATCTCACGAAGTTTCGTTAAGTTTTGTGTGATTGAAGTTTTCAAGTTTTGGGTGAGATATCGATATGAGGAGAATAAGGAGTGACAAGACCCTAATCTTGGGGATTCCCAAGGCACCCCAAGGTAATATTCAAGGAATATCCAAGCAACTAAGCTTGGGGATGCCCCGGAAGGCATCCCTTCATTCATCTTCAACATTATCGGTAACCTCACTTGGAGCTATATTTTTATTCGTCACATGATATGAGTTTTGCTTGGAGCATCATTTTATTTTATTAGGACTTGCTTGCTGTTATTTATAATAATGTTTTATATCTTTTAGTTCAATAAAAAGGTCAAGCATAGCCTTTACCATGCTTATTTTGCAAGTCTATATGTTGCTGTTTTGAAAACAGAAAGATTTCTATCGTTGTCTGAATTCTTATGGAAAGTAAGAACATGATAAAATCTTGAAATTTTTACAAAACGAGTAACAACAAATTTTCTGCAGTTTGGTAATTTTTCATAATTTTAGGAGTTAGGGAAGTAGGAGTACAATTTCACTCTTTACAGACTGTTTTGTTTTGATAGATTGCTGTTATGTTTGCATTGTTTGCATATGTTTGCTTGTTTAATAATTCTATTTGAGGATAGGAGCATTAAATATGCAGAGGAATTTAGTATGCAATGTTAAATAATAATTTTAGTGACTTGCTACAGTAGAGAATGATAAGGTTTTGCATTTGATTTATACTAACTTTTCTCACGAGTTCTTGTTGAGTTTTGTGTGGATGAAGTTTTTAAGATTTAGGAGACACAAAAGCTCAAGCTTGGGGATGCCCAAGGCATCCCTAGTTAATATTTCAAGAAGTCTCAAGCATCTAAGCTTGGGGATGCCCTGGTTGGCATCCCACCTTTCTTCTTCAACAATGATCGGTCAGTTTCGGTTGAGCCTAAGTTTTTGCTTCTTCACATGATATGTGCTATCCTTAGAATGTCGTTTTATTTTGTTTTTCTTGATGTTTGAATAGAGTACTTAAGATCAAAATTTTCTTTATGAGAGAGAGTCCTCACATAGCTAAATAATTATTTGACTACTCATTGATCTTCACTTATATCTTTTGGAGTAGTTTGTCATTTACTCTCGTGCTTCACTTATATAATATGAGTAAATGGTTGAATGAATTGAATATCATAAATCTGAATTTATATATGTTTCATATGCTTATACCATGGGGAGTAATGACTTCACGTATAAGAAGTAGAGGTGGTAAATTTATTGAAAGTTAGCAAACATAGAATTGGCCACTTGAACAATTCATGAAAGAATATTGAAGGAAGAGAGGTTTCACATATAAATATATTATCTTGGACATCTTCTATGATTGTGAGCCCCATTAATTATTTTCAAACTTGAGCATATTAGTTGAAGTTGAACAAGGAAGACAACATAATGAGTTATGCTTGGGTATATTTGTATAGAAGTTATATTGTTATGGATCCTCCAACATGTGGTGCTTGCTATTTAGAATCTTTTGCTAGCCAAAATTTCTGTACTAAGCGGGAATACTGCTTGTGCATCCAAAATCCTTGAACCAAGTTTCTTCCATGAGTGTCCACCATATTTACCTATATGCGGTAATTACCTGTCGTTCCAAGTAAATTTGCATGTGCCAAACTCTAAACCTTCAAATAATAATCTGTTTTGTATGCCCGAATTGCTCATGTAGCGACTAGGGGTTGTCAGTATCTTCCATGCTAGGTGGGTTATTCTCACGATGAGTGTTGACTCACTTGTCATTCATGAGAAAGTGGCTGGTATTCGGGATGCCCAGTCCCGTGCTCAAAGTCAAATCAAAATATAATATCAAACAAAACTCCCCCAGGACAGCTGTTGGTATGGACGGTACCTGTTGTTTTGGACTAGCCGTGGAGTGTGATTGTTGGTGGAGGGGGAGTAAAAACTTTACCATTCTGTTTGGGAACCGCCTATAATGTATCTAGCATGGAAGATAGTGAGAACTCTTGGTTTTTATGTTGACAATGAAAGCATATCTCTCAAAATTATGTTCATCTCTGTTTTAAAAGCTTCGAGCTCTGGCACCTCTGCAAATCCCTGCTTCCCTCTGCGAAGGGCCTATCTTTTACTTTTATGCAAGAGTCGGTAGTATTCCTTATCATTCCAACCTACTCTTTAGTTGGCAAGCATCATGTGATGGGGAAAGATCTAAGCATATATGGCCATTCAAATATATTTGATCATGAATTATTATTGTTGACAATTATCTATATGATAAATAAGTTGGGAGGCGAAACATTAAGCCCCTATCTTTCTATATGTTCAATGGATGCTATTTGTTCTAAAAATATGCTTTGAGTGGTAGCATTCATGGAAGACTACATGATAGTTGAGTATGTGGAATTTGCTAAATCAAAGCTCTTACATAGACCCTTCCTGAAAATAAGATGAATTGCAATTGTTTGATGACTAAGAACATAGTTTGTTAGTTTTCAAGAAAGTTTATGATCTATGCTTTAACATGTGAATAGCTTGCTACTTGATCATGAGAAGTTTTATGAGATGAGCTACTGTTTATGATTATAATGATGCTAGAAAAAGTGATTGAAATTATCATTGATCAAACTTGTGCACTTGCTAGCATTCACACTTCATAAATTATTTATTTTATCATTTACCTACTCGAGGACGAGTAGGAATTAAGCTTGGGGATGCTGATACGTCTCCAACGTATCTATAATTTATGAAGTATTCATGCCATGTTTACAACAATTTTATATGGTTTTGGTATGATTTTATTAGAACTAACCCGGACTGACGCTGTTTTCAACAGAACTACTGTGGTGTCATTTTTTGGGCAGAAATAAAAGTTCTCGGAATGAGCTGGAAATTTACGGAGAATATTTTTGGAAAATATAAAAAATACTGGAGTGAAAAGATACCAGAGAGGAGTCCCGAGGCAACCACAAGGGTGGGAGGCGCGCCCCCCCTAGGGCGCGCCCCTTGCCTTGCCGCCGCCTCGTGGACCCCCTTGACTTGTCCCTGATACCAAAAACTCCTATAAATACAGAAACCCCCGAAAAGAAACCTAGATCGGGAGTTCCGCCGCCGCAAGCCTTTGTAGCCACGAAAAACCAATCGGGAGCCCGTTCCGGCACCCTGCTGGAGGGGGAAACCATCACCGGTGGCCATCTTCATCATCCCGGCGGTCTCCATGATGAGGAGGGAGTAGTTCACCCTCGGGGCTGAGGGTATGTACCAGTAGCTATGTGTTTGAACTCTCTCTCTCATGTTCTTGATTTGGCACGATCTTGATGTACCGCGAGCTTTGTTATTATAGTTGGATCATATGGTGTTTCTCCCCCTCTACCTTCTTGGGATGAATTGAGTCTTGCTCTTTGAGGTTTACTTATGTTGGATTGAGTATTGGATTTGAGAACACTTGATGTATGTCTTGCGATGGGATATCTGTGGTGACAATGGCATGTTCTATTGATTCACTTGATGTATGTTTTGGCACTCAACTTGCAGATTCCCGAGGTGACATTGGGGTAATCTATGCATAGATAGGGGTTGATGCACGTTTTCCTCCTACGTTCTCCGATAGAAACTTTGGAGTGATTCTTTGTTGCACGTTGAGGGATTGTTATGTGATCCAATTATGTTATCATTGTTGAGAGAACTTGCACTAGTGAAAGTATGAACCCTAGGCCTTGTTTCCAAGCATTGCAATACCGTTTTCGCTCACTTTTGTTACTAGTTACCTTGCTCTTTTTATATTTTCAGATTACAAAAACCTATATCTACCATCCATATTACACTTGTATCACCATCTCTTCGCCAAACTAGTGCACCTATACAATTTACCATTGTATTGGGTGTGTTGGGGACACAAGAGACTCTTTGTTATTTGGTTGCAGGGTTGTTTGAGAGAGACCATCTTCATCCTACGCCTCCCACGGATTGATAAACCTTAGGTCATCCACTTGAGGGAAATTTGCTATTGTCCTACAAACTCTGCGCTTGGAGGCCCAACACGAGTCTACAAGAAGAAGGTTGCGTAGTAGACATCAGTGCCCGGGGCACGTTACCCCGGGTGCCCGGACCCCTCCGATATGCCTGCGTGCATTTAGGGTGAAAATGACCCTTGTACCCCCTTTTTCCTCTTATTTCGTCCCTAGCCTATATAAGCTCTTCCCCTAGCTCATTCTTGAGGTTAGAAAAGTATTTGATAGACACTAGAGAGCTTTGCTCCTTGTATCCCCTCCTCTTGGAGATCAAGCCCCCACTTTGGGAAGAATCCTTGTGGATTATCAAGGCCTCCTCTTGGAGAAGATCAACATCAAGACCTCATCTCCTAGGAGTGGGAAGAACTTTATCTAGTGCTATTTTCCTTGAATTGTTCTTGTATGCTTGTGGATCTCATGTATGCTACTCTAGTGGATGTGTTATTTGGGTTTGTTTGAGTGATTTCCCTCTTGTGTTCTTGTGTGTTCATCACTTTTCCCCTCCTCCAAGTGTGAAAAGATCCCCTATAGGGTTTCACCCTACAACAAAAGGTCTTGTCGCACCCGAAATGTCCCATAAGTCCTCCGCCACGAGCCTCTTGCAAAAGTAACAAACGAAGAGATGACTCGGTTATACAAAGTTTGTTAGCACGCATTGTCGGGGTACGACACCTATGGGATCCCGAGAGACCCCTTTACGATTCGGCGGGGGGGAGAGGTATACGCAAAGAGCAGAACCAATGATCGACGCGTGAGGTTTTTACCCAGGTTCGGGCCGCTGATCAGCGTAAAACCCTACTCCTGCTTTGTGTTCTTATTGATGTTCTTGAGCCCAGCCTTCAGGTGCGCTCGCAATGAACAGTACGTTCAAAGGGCAGCTACGCATGCAGAATGGGCCAGAAGTTCTCCTCCTCTGTAGCAGTTGCCTTGGGCCTCCTTTTATATGCTCAAAGGGGTCTCCACAGTGGCAAAATGTACATACATTGAGGTGTAAAGTAGCTACAGGGTATCATACCTAACCCCTGACGGATTAGGACAGGCGCATTTAATGCACCGTGAGGTGTCCGTTTAGGTGTCCTCACTTTCTTGGGGATGGAAAAAGGGGCCATCCCATCAGCACCGCTTAAGCTCTCCTCCACTGGCGCGTCGCCACGCATCTAGAGAAGGACCCAGAATGTCAGACTTGTTACTGTGCCGAAGCGGTGGCACAGTGGCAGAATCTCGCCAGGCGCCGAGTCTTGCCGGGCTCCAAGCCTTGCCGGGCGCCAAGCCTTGCCGGACGCCAAGGCTTGTCGGGCGCCAAGCCTTGCCGGGGAAGCTGGCCTTCGGATTCCAGCTTTGCTTATCCGCTGATCCTCAGATCTCTGACTTGATGATTTCCTTGGTGGCTTGAATCGACCTTGAGCTGTTCCCGGCAAGCCTTGCCGCGAGGATGGCTACAACTGCCCGTGCACAAGTACGGGGTACTAGTGGCCCAATACTTAGTACACCGACAGGAGCCCCCGGGCCTGGGCCATACACGAGTGCGAGGCGTTGTTGGGCTAGGCCCAAACAGTGCACGGGCACGCGTGGCAGGGAATTAACTGCTCGTAAATATCTCGTTTTACTGTGCCCCCCACTACACGCACGGAGTGCACGACGTGGGAAGCGTGCCAAAAAGGCTGCAACTGCCTCGTGCCTATAGAGGTGCATTCACATTGGGGAATAAAAGAGGCGGCCCCGCTCCTTCCCCATAAAAAGGAGAAGTCGCAGAGGCACAAGCCTATTTACCCCCCTCTTCTTTTCAATCTGGCCATCGCCATCGCCTTCCTCCTCTCGAGCTCCGAGCGAAGCCCTTTTCCTCTTCCGCCCGCTGTTTCCACGCTCGCCTCACTCCCAGCTCCCGTCCTCACAGTCGCCATGCCGCCCAAGGCCAGCAAAGGCAAGGGCAAGGAGGCGAAAGCCGACGTTCCGAAGAGCGAACTGGCAAAGATGCGGAAGAGGCTTGTCGTCTTCCCTCCAACGCTCAATGCTGAAGCTCTGAAGGGGCGATACCAATGCATGTGGGCGAAAGGGACGCAAGCTCACCCCGCCACACGCGTAATCCCAGGTGCTTGTTCCAAAGGCGGATCGGACAGATACCCTTTCTTCACTGCATATTTCTATTGCGGGCTCTGTCCCCCCTTTTCCGACTTCTTCAATGATATCATGTACACATACGGCTTTCGCCTTCTCGATTTCACGCCGAATGCAGTACTTTGCATGTCCATATTTGCCCATCTCTGTGAAAATTTTGTTGGCGTGATCCCCAATTCTGCTCTTTTTCGCCATTATTTCTTCCCTCGAATCCAAAAAGGAGAGGCTCTCTCTGGTTCTATCGCCTGGATTCCAAGAGCTTGGAATAAGGAAATATACCCAGAAGGAGTTTACCCCGAAAAGTGGGACGAGTGGCGGGCTGAATGGTGCTGGATCCAGGAAGCAGATCCCCATCCATTTTGTCATCCCCGGCAACAGAAGGTGGTCCGCGGCAAGGATTGGAGCGACCCCGCAGCGGAGGACGAGAGGCTCACAATCGCCACCACCAGGATCCTTCGCCTGAAGGCTGCCGGACTGACGATGGAGATGATCAGCTTCGACTTTCTCCGCCGCCGCATCGCCCCTCTGCAGAACAGGGGAAGGCCAGCTTGGGAATACAAGAACGCGGCAGATATCATGAGATTGCGCCCCGGGCTGAACAACAATCTGACCGCTATGCAGCTTGGCGCTCTCCGTCAAAAGTTATTCCAGCGCGAAGACAAGCACCGGCTGCCGGCAAGGATTGTCCCCTTGTGCAACAATTCTGCCTTGGGGTCAATCATTGCCTTCATGCCGATGTTCAGTGCCCACGGTCTTGACCCGACCTGGGCCGAGCCATCCGAGGAGGAAGCGCAGAAGTTTTTTGACAACTTGACGGAGAGGCCTGTCTGGCAAGAGTCAGATTTCATCCGAGCCACCACCGACCAAGAAGTAGCTTACATTGCTACTAGGGTGGAGGAGGCAAATCTTGCCGCGGAGGCCGGCAGCGTCGGCTTCACAGAGTGGGAAGCTAGCGACGCAGAGGTGGTAGTGGAGGTAAAGCCTGCCGGGGAGGGCAAGGTTGCCGGGGAGGAGAGCAGCGCAGCCGCTGAGAGCTCGTCCGACGAGGACACGGCCGAAGAAGAGACGCGAGAAGAGCCCCCACCCTCGAAGAAGACGAAGCGTGTTCTTCGGAAGGCTGCATCTGGCGTCCCGGCAAGCCAGCCTTCTTCGAGCGGCGAAGCCCCCGGCAAGAAAGTGGCCGGCAAGACTGGACCGTGGCAGGGGGCTCGTCAACAGCCTGCGCGGCGCGCGAGACCCACACCAGCGGCCACTGCTGGGGCGGCAGGAGGGTCTCGTACTACCGCACCAGAAGCTGCCCCGGCGCCTGTCACAGCCAAGCGGCCTAGGACTCCTCCTCCGCCTCCCCACTCAGACATCGCAGCGGAGGTCGACTTCGACATCTCCGGCTTTAGTCCAGAGCGAGAGGAAGAAGAGTGAGTACTTTGCCACAGCTTTTACCTTCCAATCCTGGATCAATCTTACTGACTTGCTTGTATTGTCTCTGCAGTGACACAGAAACCTTGCTGGAGAGGATGGCGAAGAGGTCAAGGACTTCTACGGGTGACGAGCCCCCGGCAGGCTCCACAAGCGTGCCAGAAACCGTTGTTGTCAGCCCGGAGTCCAGTCCTCAACGCAGCCCCCAGCGCAGCCCCCAGCACAGCCCCCAGCGTAAGTTCATTGTTCTTTTTTTGCTGGCGGGTGCCGAGGCTTTCATTCTTGCCGCTGATATCTTTGGGTTCGCAGGAGAAGAACGGCAACAAGGAGAAGACATCCCCATTGTGCCTCCATCGACCGCTCCGTCCACAAGCACATCCCCGGCAAGAGATCCTGCCGACGAGCCCGTCCTAATTGAGGAGGAGCCGGCAAGCGCGGACTCTGGCAACACGCCCCCGGCAACCGGAGTTGCCAGGAGGGGCGAAGCCACCTCCCGACAGCCCGATGCAGGTACTCGATTGCCTCAGAGTGCTTGTTACTCTTTTTCTCTTATCTCTCTGTCTTTAGTCACTTCAAACTTCAACCTCGATCTTATTCTATTTTCCACCTTCGCCCTTCAGAGTTCCCTGTGATGGAACACATGGACGTCGACGTTGTCATCGAGGAGACCGCCAGGGATGCCGCCGCCGAAGCAGGCAGGATCGCTGCCAGCGAGGCCACCAAGGATGAAACTGTCGAGGCTGGTGGTGCTCTTGACGGGGAGGCTGCCAAGACAGCACAAGAGGAAACCGCCAAAGAACCTGCTGAAGGGGGCGACAGGGAGGCTGAGGACCGCACTGACAGCATTCCTGCCGCAGGAGCGCCAGGCGCTGCACCGGCCATAGAGCCCCCTGCCACCGGTGAGGCGGCCACTGAAGACCAGCCATCAACATCTGAAGGCCCCTCATCCAGCAAGTACCTCAAGGTTGGCGAGAACCTGTTCGTCAACTTGCCGGGGACGGCAAGCACTGGGGCACCAGCCAAAGGAGAAATTTTTGAAGAAATCATTGCTGCTGCCGGGCTCGAAGTTGTTGACGACCCTAGCACTAGCAGCGGCAAATCTGAAGAGGATCAGCTCCTTCAGGCCATGGGCGAGAATTTCCGCAAGCTCCAGACTCTCCATCGCGCCCGGAAAGACAAAGCGGACTCCAGAATGGCAATTGTCGAGGCAGCCGAAGCAGATTTTCAAAGGCACGTCGCACAAATGCAGATCTGGCATGCCGAGGCCCTCCAAGAGTTGGTTGCCGGCCGGGAACAAGTGAGCCAGCAGTGGAATGAGATCCTCCTGAAGCAATCCGATATGGAGAAGGCGCATGATGAAGCTGCTCAAAGGATTGCTACCAAAGATGCCCTCCTGACGGGGCGCCGTGTTGCTCTTGATGCTCATGAGGAAGATCTCACCGCACGTGAGCAGGCGCTCGCCGCCAAGCTTCGTAGCAAGGATGAGGATATCGAGAATCTTGTCGCGCGGCGGATCCAGGAGCTGGAGCAAAAACATAAGGAGGCGCTCGAAGCTCTGACTGCAAGTCACGCCGGCAAGCTCAAGGAGGCCGTCGATGCTGCCGAAGCTGCAAAGGCCGCCAAGAACAAGCTGAGCGACAAAGTGAAGAGGCTGGAAACAGATCTTGAAGAGAACGGCAAGGAGCTCTCGACGCTCAAGGGGGACAGGGAAAAAACCCTCCACTCCTTGGCGGAGATGCAAGTTGCCCTGTCCGACAAGACCAAGCAGCTCTCCTCTGCGGCTGATAATATTGCGGTTCTGGAGCTGAAGCTGACCACGGTGTAGAAGTCTCTCGAGACCGGCAGGGCCCGTGAGAAGGCTCTACTCAAGGATCTCCAAGGAGAGAGGAACCTGCTCAAGAGTGCCGCCGCCGCCCAAACCGAGTACGAGAAGGGAGTGGAGATCTGGACTGGACGTCTCATCGCCACCGCGGAGAAGCTTACCGCAGAACTATCAACCATGGGCTTGTTGAACTTCAAGTATTCTTCCGAGGAAAGAATATCTCCAAGTGCCAGGTTGACGATGTTCTTTGAAAGCATCATCAACGCGTTGAGGGTGCTCCAGTCTAGCCGGGCGACCCAACTGGCCAACGAGACTCGCCGGCTTTGCCGGGCCGTCCTCCGCAAGGTGCTCATCAAGGTGGTGCACAGCAATCCCGGCATCGACCTCTCCAACGCGCTCGGCCATCTGCCAAGGGATGCAAATGTTGAGGCGCTTGAAGAGTGCATCGCGCCTATCCTTGAGAAGGTGGACTCCATCAAAAGGATTGAAGGCCAGCGCAGGGATTGAGTGCTTCCTTTTTTTTTCCTTGCCGTCGTCATCTCATGTAAAAGACAATTAAGTCTCAAGTTAGAATTGTGGCAACTCATGGATGTAATACAATTTGCCTACGTTTAGGTTCATGCTTGCTATTTTCCTTGTCTGATTCCTTTATGTATGGAGTTCATCCTACGCTTATTGAAAAACTTGCCGGCGCGCAACCTGCCGCGAGCGCTGGGTGCGGGACTTCAGCAGCCTGCTGGAGGCGCAGCGGCCGGCAAGACTCCTTGGTGTTCTCAGTGCAGCCACTTAAATCGCTGAGCGGGCTCGAAACAAAATAAGGGCGCGACCGATTACAACAAGGGTTCCTTCACGTGCAGATTTTCCATACAAGAGTCGGAATCGTCCAAGGAAATAACTTTGTAATAAAAGAAAAACTTGCTCTGAGTTTTTAGGACTTAGCTTTCTGTCTTTGTCCTTCCTCCGGCAAGCGTTGATTCCGAACGTCGCCAACTGGTATTCATATCTCCCTTCCCCCCCGGCAAATGTGCACGCGAGCAATCCTTCTGTCTTTTGAGAAAAAGAAAGAAGAGAAAATAAAGACATGAAACCTTGGCGGTTCGTTAGAACTTACCGGGATTAGGTGTCATACAACATCTTAGACAAACATGCATATATATAAATATGAACATGGGAATCAATAAGGGAATGTACAACACTTAAATTTATTCATCTGTGCTCAGGGTCTACGCTTGGCTTTGTACAAAGGATCACATGCCTTGCCGGCAAGACTTGTACAAAAGGGTGGTTGCCGGGAGCCCCCGGCAACCGCGCCTTATGGGTAGAACTTGCGAAGATGTTCGATATTCCAGGAATTACTCACTGGAACGCCATCTTCGGTCTCCAGGCGGACAGCGCCAGGCCTGGTGACTCGTACTACCCGATAAGGGCCTTCCCACTTTGGCGTCAACTTGTTTGAATTCTTGACGGACTGAATCCGCCGAAGAACAAGGTCGCCTTCCTCAAGGCTTCGGGCATGAACTTTGTGGCTATGATAGCGGCGCAAAGCTTGCTGGTAGCGTGCAGCTCGCACAGCAGCCTGAAGACGATTCTCCTCAAGGAGCACGGCGTCATCTTGCCGCAGTTGCTCTTGCTCGAGCTCATCATAAGCGAGCACTCGAGGAGATCCGTATATGAGTTCCGTGGGGAGAACTGCTTCCGCTCCGTAGACCAGAGCGAAGGGCGTCTGGCCGGTGGCTCGATTTGGTGTTGTTCTGATTGACCAAAGTACCGTCGGCAACTCATCAATCCAGCGTCTTCCGCACTTTTTCAGCCTGTCAAAGGTTCTGGTCCTGAGACCGCGCAACACTTCAGCATTGGCCCTCTCCGCTTGGCCATTGCTTCTTGGGTGAGCAACAGAGGCAAAACAAATCTTGCCGCCAAGGTCTTGGACGTACTGCATGAAGGTGCGACTTGTGAACTGCGTGCCGTTGTCGGTGATGATCCTGTTCGGCACACCGAAACGGCAAACAATTCCCTTGAAGAACTTGACAGCTGATTGCGCTGTCACCTTCCTCACTGCTTCCACCTCCGGCCACTTTGTGAACTTGTCGATAGCAACGTACAAGTACTCAAAGCCCCCGGTAGCACGGGGAAAAGGGCCCAGTATGTCGAGCCCCCAGACCGAAAATGGCCAGGAGAGAGGGATTGTCTGAAGAGCTTGAGCTGGCTGATGTAATTTCTTCGAATGAAACTGGCACGCTTCACACTTGGTTACTAGTGCAGTCGCATCCTGGAGAGCAGTGGGCCAAAAGAAACCTTGCCGGAAGGCTTTCCCGGCAAGCGCTCTTGACCCTATGTGAGAGCCACATATGCCCCCATGTATCTCTGCCAACAGCTCTAGTCCATCCTCCCGAGTTATGCACTTCAATTTCACACCGTTTGGTCTCTTTCTGTACAGGACGTCCTCGACGAACTTGTACATAACAGACCGACAGGCTACTCTCTCTGCTTCTTCCTGTTCCTCAGGGAGTTCACCTGTCTGAAGGAAATGGACAATGTGCTGCGCCCATGCTGGAGCCTGAGGCTCGACAGCTAGGACTAAAGGCATCTCCTCTGCCGGGGGAACGTTCGTCTCGATAGCAAGGGCCTGAGGCCCTGCCGGAGCCTGTTGTTCCCCGGCAGGCATGTCGATCCCGGCAACTTCCTTGCCGGCGGCTCCGGGGAGCTCTGCCGGGAAGTACTGGCCAGAGTTCAACTTTCTTCTCTTTTCTTGCCGCATCGATGGCGCCACGGATGGCTGAGTCAATTGGAGCACAAAAGTACCTGGTTCCACAGGCAACTTGAGGGCGGCACGCTTTGACAGGTCGTCAGCAATATTGTTCTCGGCACGAGGAACGTGCTCCATTTGGAGACCGTCAAAGCGCTCTTCCAATTTCCTCACGTCATCTACGTAGGCCTGCATCAATGGACTTTGATAACTCTTGTTAACTTGCCTGACGACAAGTTGTGAATCGCCTTTGATGACGAGCTTTTTGATACCAAGGTCCGCCGCGATCCTGAGACTAGCAAGCAAACCCTCGTATTCTGCAGTGTTGTTCGTCGAACTCTCTCGGGGAAAGTGCATTTGGACTACTTACTTGAGGTGCTCTCCGGTGGGTGCGACAAGCAGCACGCCAGCACCGGCACCTTGCAGCGAGAAAGCCCCGTCAAAGTACATAACCCATTGCTAATCGATTTCCTTGCTGGGGAGAGTTGTTTCTTGAACTTCTTCGTCTGGCGTTGGGGTCCATTCTGCAATGAACTCCGCCAAGGCCCTGCTCTGGATCGTTGAAGTGCTTTCAAACTTAAGGCCAAAGCTGGACAACTCCAACGCCCACTCCACGATCCTGCCGGTTGCCTCCGGATTTTGCAAAATCCGTTGCAACGGAAAGCGAGTGACGACGGTGATCTCATGTGCTTGAAAATGATGGCGCAGCTTCCTCGAGGCCATAAGGAGGCCGAAAAGCAACTTCTACACACCAGAATATCTTGACCTAGCTCCTTGTAAAAGAAAGCTAACAAAAATAAACTGGGCGCTGCACCACCTTCTTCTTCTGCACGGGTTCTTCTGTTTGCGCAGATCCTGTCTTGCCGGGATCAACCCTTGCCGGGGAAGATCTTGCCGCGTCATCTGGCGGTCCTGCCGCTGGTGTTGCTTCCTCATCAGCTTCTCTCTGCGCCACTAGCGCAGCGCTAACCACTTGATTTGTTGCTGCCAGATATAGCAGCAACGGCTCTTGTGGTTTAGGCGCGACTAGCGTCGGCGGAGAGGAAAGGTATTTCTTCAAATCTTGCAGCGCAGCCTCCGCCTCCGGAGTCCATTTCATCGGACCTGCCTTCTTCAAAATTTTGAAGAAGGGCAGGGCATGCTCAGCAGATTTGGAAATAAACCTGCTTAGAGCAGCAACACAGCCGGCAAGACGACGCACATCCTTGACGCGCCTCGGCGCTTCAATTTGCTCAATAGATTTGATCTTGTCGGGGTTCGCTTCGATTCCCCGGCAAGATACAAAGAATCCGAGGAGCTTGCTGGAAGGAACACCGAACACGCACTTCTCAGGATTGAGCTTCAAGTTGATCTTGCGCAAGTTTGCAAATGTTTCTTCTAAGTCTTGAATGAGCGTTGCTTTGTCTTTGGTTTTGACCACTATATCATCCATATACGCCTCCGTATTTCTATGGAGTTGTGGCTCAAAACCAATCTGGATTGCTCTGGCAAATGTTGAACCAGCACTTTTCAACCCGAAAGGCATTCGTATAAAACAATACGTACCACATGGGGGTGATAAAGGCGGTCTTCTCTTCATCTTCTTTTGCCATAAAAATCTGATGATACCCTGAATAGGCATCAAGGAAGGACAGGAGATCACAACCAGCGGTGGCATCCACAATCTGGTCGATGCGCGGCAAGGGAAAGGGATCTTTTGGACAAGCTTTATTGATATCTGTATAATCGATACAAAGCCTCCATTTCCCATTCGCTTTCCGCACTACGACCGGATTGGCCAACCAGGTCGGATGAAGCACTCCTTTGACCAGTCCTGCCGCCTCCAGCTTTTTAATCTCTTCGGCAATGAATTCTTGCCGCTCCAAGGCCTGCTTCCTGACCCTTTGCTTGACGGGCCGCGCATGAGGACAGACAGCATGGTGGTGCTCAATTACCTTCCTGGGAACACCGGGGATGTCAGATGGTTGCCATGCAAACACGTTGACATTCGCCCGCAGGAAAGCAACGAGCGCTCTTTCCTATTTGTCATCTAGGGTGGAACTTATGGTGAAAGTTCCCCCCGTTCTGTCCTCTCTGACAGGCACCTTCTTGGTCTCCGGCGGAGCAGCCTTGGACTTCTTGTTCTTGCCGGTGGAACTCTCTGGTACGTCCTCAATGGAAGCGCAGCACTCCAAGGAGGTGCGCTTGCCGGAGTTCGCGCCAAGGTTCTTGCCGGTCTTCTTCCGCCCAGGAGTTCCAGCGGCAGGAGCAGATGCCTCGATGGCAGGTGCTGCAACTGCTTCCCTGTAAAGTTGGTCGGCACAGATGAGCGCATCCTTCTTATCGGAATGGATAGTGATGACGCCCAACGGCCCAGGCATCTTCAAGACGTTGTACGCGTAGTGTGATGCCGCCATAAACTTAGCCAGCGCTGGCCGACCAAGGATCCCGTTGTATGACATGGGGATCGTGGCGACATCAAACACCACCTTCTCGGTCCTGAAGTTGAGCTCGCTGCCAAATGTTACCGGCAGCGTAATCTTGCCCTTAGGCTGGGTTCTTCCCGGATTGACCCCTTGAAACGTTCCCGTTTCCTCGAGGTCCTCGTCGGGAATCTGGAGCTTTCTGAGCACATCCGGCGAGATTAAGTTTAGGCCGGCCCCGCCGTCAACTAACATTTTCGTCACCTTGAGGTTGCGAATCATTGGCGAGACCAACAATGGCAAGCACCCGACCGCAGTTGTGCGATCAGGGTGATCCTCGGCGTCGAAAATGATAGGCGTGCTGGACCACTTCAGGGGCCTACATGCATCTGGGGATGGCTCTGCCGCATTGACCTCCCGCACCCACTGTTTGAGTTGGCGGTGGGAGGAATGCAGCGAGGCACCTCCATCAATGCACATGGCCTCCGTAGCCTTCTGGAATTCTTGCTCACTGGATTCATCATCTTCCTCATCATCATCTCCTTCTTTATCTCGGCCCCGAGTGGGCCGATCCTTTTGCTGCTTGGCCTTGCCGCGGGGACCCCCTCGGCCACCGTGCTTCTTGCCGGACCCCTCAGCACCATCTTGGGCCTTCTCCTTATCTCGCCTCTCGTATTCGGCCCTCTGCTTCTCGGCAAGCTGCTCAACTTGCCGGCAGTTCTGGAGATCGTGGCCCTTGGTGCGATGGATCTTGCAATACTGCTTGTTGGAGTTCTCCGACTTGTCGGCAGCCGCCAAGGCCTGACAGGAAGGGCACTCGGCAAGATCCTTGCCGGGGTCGCCAACCTTGGCCTTCTTGGCGGCGCCGGGGTTGTCGGATTCCTCGACAGCAAGCATGGCCTTGCCTCCGCGCTTCCTGTTCCGCCGCCGGCCTTTCCTTGACAGGGCCGCGGCGTCTTCATCTTCGGACTCGCCCGCCACGCCAACAGCCTCACCAGGGAGTTTCCTCCCCTCTTCAGCTCGAGCGCACTTGTCGGCCAGAGCGTAAAGCTCGGCAATACTCCTGACTTTGTTCATTGCCAGCTCTTCCCGCATTTTGCGGTTACGCACGTTCTGGTGGAACACGCTAACGACAGCGGTAGGATGAACGTCAGGAATATTGTACTGCACCCAGCTAAATCTCTGGATAAACTTGCGCAGGGACTCGCCCTCCTTCTGAGGGATGATGTGCAGATCACTCTCTTGGCCAGGAGCTTGGTGGCCTCCAACGAAGGCACCAACAAACTGGTGGCACAGATCTGACCAGGAAGAAATAGAATTCTCCGGCAGATGCATCAACCATGACCTGACGTTGGGCTTGAGCACCAACGGGAAGTAGTTGGCAAGTATCTTGTCATCTCGGCCCCCGGCAGCCTGCACCGCAATGGTGTAGATGCTCAGGAACTCCGAGGGATGGGTCTTACCGTCATATTTCTCCGGGACCTCCGGCATGAAGGTTCGGGAATTGGGCCACCGGACTTGCCGCAGCTCACGGGTAAACGCTGGAGTCCCTACCTCATAAGGCAAGTCTCCTACGTCCCCTGGCGCAGGCTCATCAACAGCCGGCCCTGCGTGCTTATCAGACTGATAGCGCGCTTCCCGTCGCCGCTCGATGGTAGTTCGAGCGTCCTCCTTGCCTCATTCCTGGAGAACTTGACGCTGATCACGGCGCATCCGTGGATCGGATGACGCCATGGAAACTTCTTCATGGCGGTCGACTTGCTGAGTTGTCGGCCGCCGCTGGTGCCGCGGAGGGGAGTGCACTGTGGTTGCACCACCTCCGGTTTTCTCAACATTGACTCGCGCCAGATCGATGGGCCTCCGCTGCGAGGGCCCTGCCTCTTGCGGTCCATCTTTGTTGGCGAAGCCGATGAGGCTCTGGATGGTAGCTCGCCACTCCTCCATCTTCTCCGGGGCAGGAGGAAAATCGAGGAGCAGCTGCGCACGTGCCAAGGCTTCCGCTGGCGTAGACGGCGGCGACAGGTGCGAGGTACGTGAGGTGCTCTGACTCCTAACCATGTTAGAAGGAGCACCACCACGGTCTCGCGACCGCGTGCCACCCTCGCCAGCAGCTCGGTGTGCATGCTGGCCCCGCGCATCTTGTGATCGATGCGCAGAAACCTTTTCATGGGGACGCCCTGAACCACCAGCGCCATGACGTCGCTCATCAGGCACGACCTGGGTAGGTCGTGAGGCTTGGGCCGGCGCGGGAGCTCCAGCAGGCGCCCTCCGATCTCTCGAGTTCGTTGTGCCACCCGTAGGCAACACAGCGCCATCTCTAGATCCAGCGGTGTGCAGGTTACCACTGCCACTGCGAACGATACCGCTCGCTTGGCTCGGATCACCAGAATGCCGCGGGGGTTCTAGTTCTCTTCCTTCTGCACCCACGCCGTCGCCTGTACGCAAAGGTGTAGGCAAAACGGATGCGGACGGTTGCGCCGCCGCAGTGCTCTTCTTCTTGGGTGGCATGATGATGAAGAAACTAAGGCGCCGATCACTAGATCAGGTTCACGCAACCTTCAATCCCCCTACCTGGCGCACCAAAGATGTCGGGGTACGACACCTATGGGATCCCGAGAGACCCCTTTACGATTCGGCGGGGGGGGGGGGGAGAGGTTATACGCAAAGAGCAGAACCAATGATCGACGCGTGAGGTTTTTACCCAGGTTCGGGCCGCTGATCAGCGTAAAACCCTACTCCTGCTTTGTGTTCTTATTGATGTTCTTGAGCCCAGCCTTCAGGAGCGCTCGCAATGAACAGTACGTTCAAAGAGCAGCTACGCATGCAGAATGGGCCAGAAGTTCTCCTCCTCTGTAGTAGTTGCCTTGGGCCTCCTTTTATATGCTCAAAGGGGTCTCCACAGTGCAAAATGTACATACATTGAGGTGTAAAGTAGCTACAGGGTATCATACCTAACCCCTGACGGATTAGGACAGGCGCATTTAATGCATCATGAGGTGTCCGTTTAGGTGTCCTCACTTTCTTGGGGATGGAAAAAGGGGCCATCCCATCAGCACCGCTTAAGCTCTCCTCCACTGGCGCGTCGCCACGCATCCAGAGAAGGACCCAGAATGTCAGACTTGTTACTGTGCCGAAGCGGTGGCACAGTGGCAGAATCTCGCCAGGCGCCGAGTCTTGCCGGGCTCCAAGCCTTGCCGGGCTCCAAGCCTTGCCGGACACCAAGGCTTGTCGGGCGCCAAGCCTTGCCGGGCTCCACAGGCCATCCCGACAAGGATCTTGCCGGGGAAGCTGGCCTTCGGATTCCAGCTTTGCTTATCCGCTGATCCTCAGATCTCTGACTTGATGATTTCCTTGGTGGCTTGAATCGACCTCGAGCTGTTCCCGGCAAGCCTTGCCGCGAGGATGGCTACAACTGCCCGTGCACAAGTACGGGGTACTAGTGGCCCAATACTTAGTACACCGACACGCATAAGATAGCCATTTTTGATGTAATAGTTCTCCCAACAAGTGTTAGCAAGACATTTGGCATAAGGAATCACAAACAAAGGACATGTGCATATATATCTTTAACATGCTCAAAGCCAATAACATTCAATTCAATTTGAGTAACTAACATGCACTTGCGGTAAAGGGCATCGGCCACAACATTCTCTTTACCCTTAATGTACTTGGTCACATAAGGAAAAGATTTAATAAATTCACTCCACTTAGCATGCCGTTTGTTGAACTTTGTTTGACCTTTAAGGTATTTAAGTGTCTCATGATCGGTATGTATGACAAACTCATATGGGCGAAGATAATGCTCCCAAACATGCAATACTCACACTAAAGCATATAATTCTTTGTCATAGATGGGATAGTTGAGTTGAGCTCTAGAAAGTTTTTCAGTAAAATATGCAATGGGTCGCTTTTCTTGCATTAAAACTCCACCAATACCATTTCCACTAGCATCACATGGACCTCAAAATTTGGTCAAAATTAGGCAATGCAAGAATTGGAGCATGTGTAAGCAAAGATTTAAGTTCATCAAATGTGGTAGCTTGAGATGGTCCCCAAACAAAGGGTGCATTCTTCTTACTCAAGGCATGCAATGGTGCTAAAGTCCTTAACAAAGCGACGGTAGAAGCCGGCGAGACCAAGGAAACTACGCTTTTGTTGTAAATTTGTGGGTTGTGGCCCAGTTTTAATTGCTTCAATTTTAGACTCATCAACATGAACACTCTTAGAAGACACAACAAAGCCCAAGAAAACAAGCTTGTCAACACCAAGAATGCATTTCTCCATGTTATCATAAAGAAGCTCGTTTCTAAGAACTTGCAAAACATCCCTAAGATGGGTGACATGATCTTCTAATGATTCTCTAAACACAAGTATATCATCAAAGTAGACCACAACACATATGCTTATGTATTTGCGAAGAACATAGTGCATCACACGCATGAAAGTGTCGGGTGCTTCCGATAAGCCCATAGGCATAACTAACCACTCGTACAAGCCAAATTTAGTTTTAAAAGCGGTTTTCCATTCATCACCTTGTTGAATGCGGATTTGGTAATAGCCACTTTTAAGATCAATTTTGAGAAAATGGTGGCGCTGCTAAGCTCATCTAGCATATCGTCAAGGCGTGGAATGGGATGCCTATAGCGAACGGTGATAGCATTTATGGGATGACAATCAGAACACATGTGGAAACTACCACCTTAGGAACAAGAATGACAGGAACGACACAAGGACTCAAGCTTTCACTTACATGTCCATTGTCAATGAGGTATTGTACTTGCCTTTGTATCTCCTTAGTTTCTTCGGGGTTGACGGGGTACAGAGCCTTGTTCGGTAGGGGTGCGCCGGGGATGAGGTCGATCTAGTGCTTGATGC
Organism: Thinopyrum elongatum; assembly: GCA_011799875.1. Classification (NCBI taxonomy): domain Eukaryota; kingdom Viridiplantae; phylum Streptophyta; class Magnoliopsida; order Poales; family Poaceae; genus Thinopyrum; species Thinopyrum elongatum. Next base: position 282,380,606 of record CM022299.1, on the reverse strand, counting down.
CTCGTAGAAGAGGAAGGCCGGGAGGTAGCTCATCGGGGAAAACATCCGCGAACTCCTACAACAAATTAGACAACACTAGAGGAAGATGGTTAGAAGTGTTAGTTCTTGCCGCCTCATCTTTGCACACTGGGACATAGTGTATGACACTAGATGGGTTCTCACACACTTCTCTCATGTCTCTTTTGGTAGCTAAAAGCACTAAGTTTTTCTTGTCGCTCATTGTGGAGGCACTCATTTTTGGCTTGTGTCGCTCACTCTCTTGTTGGTGGTTCACTCTCTCACTATTCTCTCCATGATGGGTGGATGCTTGCTTGTCGGTGATCACTTGACTTGGCGACATAGGTCATAGCACGTACTCCTTACCCTTCATCTTGAAGCTATAGTGGTTTGTTCTTCCGTTGTGAATGACGTCGCGGTTGAATTACCTAGGTCTTCGTAAGAGGAGATGGCACACGGACATAGGAACCACATCACACTCCAAGGTATCTTCGTATGCGCCGATCTTGAAGGAAACTTGCACGGTGTGCTCCACTTGAATGGTGTCGGAGTCGCTAAGCCATTGGACCTTGTAGGGACGAGGATGCTTCATCCTGACCAATTGTAGCTTGGAACATAGCTCTTCACTTGCCAAATTGTGGCAACTTCCTCCGTCGATGATGACCTTCACGGAACGTTTGTTGATGCTCACTTTGGTGTTGAAGATGTGGCAATGTTGGTCTTCATCTTGTTGGTTTTGAAGCATCAAGACCTTGGAGACAACGAGAGCGGGGCTCGAATCATTGTCACAAAAGACTTGGTCATCTTCATCTTCATTCACGCATCGGTGCATGGCCACGTGCTCAAAGGCTTCCATTTATTCTTCACTCATCGATTCATAGGTGTCGTCGTCGTTGGAAATCATGGTGCGCCGAGTGGGGCACTCAAATGTCTTGTGGCCTCGGCCTTTACATGTGAAGCATTTGATGGAACTTGTCTTGACGGTCTCATCCGTTGGAGTAGATGATGATGAAGCTCTTGGCTTTAAGTTGCTTGTAGTAGGAGGATGACTTGAAGGTGTTGAAGTTTTCTTGTAACTTGACTTGTCGCCATTGCTTGGAGATGCTTTAGTCGAGGTAGGAGGTGCCGTAGTTGTGGAAGCTAGATTGTATGAGCCATAGGTCTTGGAAGAGTACTTGGCGTATTTGAAGCCATCTTGCACTTGTCACTCGGCCTTGGTCACTTGATGAACTAGCTCGAGAAGGTTGGAGTACGGTTGGAAGTCGGCAATCTTCTTTATTGGGTGATTGAGGCCATTCAAGAAACGTGCCTTAATTTGCTCATCATCTTCCTTGACATTGGCACGTATCGTGGCAATCTCCATTTCTTGGTAGTATTCTTCCACTGTCTTCGTGCCTTGCTTGAGGAGTTGCAACTTCTTGAAAAGATCGCGGGTGTAGTGTGTACGCACGAAGCGAGCTCTCATGACATCCTTCATTTGTGTCCAAGTCGTGATGGGTGGTTCACCTCTCTCCCATCATCTTGCGAGCACTTGTTCCCACCAAATGAGGATGTAGTCTTGAAACTCAAGGGAGGCCATGGCGATTTTCTTCTCATCTTCATAGTTGTGAGGGCGAAATATCTTGTCGACCTCCAATGCCCATGAGAGATATTCCTCAGGATCGATGCTTCCAGAAAACCTGGGCATGGTGAACTTGAGCTTGCCGTAGCGTAGTTCTTCATCATGTGGACGATGGTGATGTCGCGCTTGGCGTGAAGGAGGGTCTTCAATTTCACGCTCCTCATGATGGCGCTCTTGTCATGGAGGAGGACAAGGCATACGTGTTTGGTTCATTCTCTCTTGTTGCTCCTTAAGGCGAGTGGCTTCATCTTGTCGTTCTTAGCGAAGTGCTTCTTCTTGTTCACGTACTTGACGATTGCGGTCGACGATGGCTCTAGTGGCCTTGCGGAGTGCGCGTTATGCTTCGAGGGCTTGTTCCTCACGGCGTCTTTGTTCTTGTCGACTCGCATCACCGTCTTCAGGTGCTTGACATGTATGTTTTGGCGGTTGAGGTTGCTCTTGGTCCTCGGTGTCTTGTTCTTGTCGTCTCGCTCTTTCACGTGCGCAGTCTCGGTCTTGCAACCCATTGCCATGGAATGGGTTGTGGTTGTCGTTGCATTGGGGTGAGCGAGCTCGAGTAGGACTTGCATCGGAAGAAGAGTAGGTCGAAGAGTGACGACTTGAGTGGCGCCGTCTTGGTGAAGAAGTGGTGGAGGACGCGCGGCTCACGATCACATTGTGGAATTCTTCCATTTGTGTGGTGAGCATGGCGTTGAGGTAGTCCCATTGTCTTTCTTCCAATTGGCGTAGGTCGGTGGTGAGTTGCTCAATGCGATCACCCAAAGCTTCACTTTCTTGATGGAGAGCTCGTTGGGCGACAAAGAAGTGATTCTTGGTGACGTACTCACATTCATCATCTCAATCCTCGAAGAGTGGGTTCATCGAAGAACTTGGCCTATCCATCATAACCAAGTGGTGTGAGTAGGAAAATGATGGAACAATACCAAAGTTACCTTTTCCAAAGATTGTGGATGTATTGAGTATCACTCAACGGAATGCTATAATAGCAGAATTGGTATCGGGTTTTGTTTTCTCACACCTACAAGTAAAAGGCTTATGGAGGATCTTGGTTAGGGGGTGGCACAATAATTCAAGCAAATGTTAGTCAAGATGTCAAAAATGTTGAAAAGATTCACAAATGGCAAGTAAGACAAATAGATCGAACCCAAGGATATCACTAGTAACACACACACGGAAGATAAGTTGGATCCGCACAACCAAGGAATGAGTTCAAAATGTGGAACCACGGAAAAATGCTCTTGTTGTACGGATACTAGAGAGATGCTAGCTTGATTGCTCAAATGGGCTAGATACGCTTGTGCACCCACCTATGAGAGAAATGGGTCGTCAACTATCCCATGTATGCTTATGTATGTATTGACCAAGATGATGGAACTATGCTAAAAGGCTCAATGCTAATGCTTACAAGCTCTTTGTTTCTCTTTTCTTTTGCTTAAAAGCTTTTTTTTACTATGCCACAATGCTTGATATTCGACCTGGAATATGAGATAACAAGTATGATATGCACGGGAGAGACGTATCACTAAAGGTGCACAAATAGCATGGCACGGCAATTCTCAACTTGCTAGTCTCGATGGGTAAGTGGCGCAAAAAGGCTCGAGGCTATCAATGCAAAGGCAAGGAAAGAGTATAAGATTTTGTAGAGGTTACCGTCCTTGCTTACGGTTAGTATGAAGATGAAGTGGTCGATGTCGATGTGGAGTTTGACGCGATGACGAGTGGCGGTGATATCGAAGTCGAACCGTCCCTAAGTAGCCGAAACACCTTAGGAGATGGTGAACCGCAACTCAAAAGCTCAAACACCAACGGGAAGTAGTGCGGAAGGCAAATGGTAGTGGTGGGATGTCAAAAAGATGCAAAAAGGGTGATGCCCGAAGTCCCTGTATGGTCCGTGCGGACAAGGTAAGTTGTGCCCGTGTGCACAGGGTCCCGTTGGCCCATGCGCACGGGGTGCTCCGCCTGCGCAAGAACACCTTCAGATCCGTGGCAAATATCTCAAATTCGGCCAAACTCAACTGTGGGATGGATGGGGGATGGTGGTAAGGGGTAGATCCACTTGTCAAACACGAAATTCGTGGACCAAATCAACAAAATCTCACAAGATCCAACAAATTGTAAGAAACATTTTGGGGCTATTTTTGGTGGGGATTTTTGAATTGGGACAAAAAGCAACAAAATTAGGCTAGAATATGAGGGGTAGGGACTCCAAGATGTGAATCAACCATGGCTCATGATACCAAGATGTTGTAGGGTGGAGCCCTAAGTGAAGATCTTTTCACACTTGGAGGGGAAAAGGGGATGAACACAAGAACACAAAGAGGAAATTCACTCAAACAAATCCCAATCATACATCCACTAGAATAGCATAGTTGGGATCCACAAGAATACAAGAACAATCCAAGGAAACAAGCACAAAGGTAAGGTTCTTCCCACTCCTAAGGAGGTGAGGTCTTGATGGTAGTCTTCTCCAAAAGGAGGTCTTGATATCCACTTGGGATCCTCTCCTAAGAAGTCTTGATCTCCAAGAGGAGTGGTAGAAGGAGCAAAGCTCTATCAATGTCTCCCACATACTTTGCTAACCCTAACAACTGTCTTAGACCCTAAATATATAGCTAGAGGGAGTAAGGGGACGACTTGGGAGGCAAGGAAGGGCATCCACGGCCGAAACCTGGGAGGCCTGTGCGCACGGGGTAAGTTGGGCCCGTGCGCACGGGGTCTAGAGGCCGTGCACACGGGGGTGCATGTCTTGTTTACAGAAGTCTCCTGGGAGGCCCGTGGGCACGAGGTCGGGGAGGCCCGTGTGCACGGGGTCGCCTGGGAGGTGCTGTCTACATCTTCTTGGACTCCTTCCCCTTCCTCGTGGCCTTGGGGTGCTTCTCCTACTCCTTTGGGATGTCCCTTAGCTGCTTGGTGGCATTCGTCTTCGTACCTAATGACACATAGCATGTTTTCATGAGGTAGCAACCAAGTTCCATTCATATCCATATCTATCTCAAGTAAGAGTGAGTTCACCTCGGTTTCAATGGCGCGTGCTCGAGCTCATGTCATAGGTCCACGTGGTGCTTGATGTGTTGGTGTAGAGTCCATGGGGATGATTGAAGGATGCTCCGCTTCAGAGTGTTAAAGTGTGATTTTGCTCCTTAGACCATGAGAGTATCATGGTCACTTCTTACCGTACGGTGGACTTTGGGGTTGCTCAAACTTCACCTGTAACACGGTGATTATAACGACAACTTACAAGCTCATCGGAAAGTTTGACAAGTGGCCGGATAGCTCAAGAGTGGGATTTGCTCCTCTGACGATGGAGAGATATTCCTAGAGCCCTCTCGGTGTGATAGCATCCATCATCGTCTGCCCAGACACAGGTGACTACGTCACGGGGATGCCGGAACACAATAACAAGAAAGAAGAACAAAACCGGTAACGAGGATTTTGGTGTAGTGAGCATAGTGATGACTCAGGAGGATACCGATGGATCCCGAGTTTTCTGAAGTATCACGAAGCAAAGGGAACATCACATGATAACCAAGGGTTCACTCAAATATCATTCGTGTGCTCATAGGGATAGATATGGACGTCCACGGTCTCACTATTGAACATTGAACGAACTGTTTGGTTCATGTCTATAAGTTACCGAACCTACGGGGTCACAAGCTTAAGGTAATCATGATCTGCTGAGTGTTAGTAGGATGGGAGTGATGATAATATATTTGCGGAATTGTTTCATTAATATTCAGAATAGTTCTGAGAGGATACGAAAGCGTTTCGGGGTCAGCGGAAGGGTTTCGGTGAATATTGGGTAATACTGGGTATTACTGATAAATATACAGGTGGAAAATGTTTTCAGGGATGTTAAATTATATATAAAATGGTCTAAAAGTATTCCAAACAAATTTATATTTAATTTAATATCAACGGGCCTAAAAAGGCTAAGAGGTGGAAGGCAACTTGGGCTCAAAGGCCCAAGTGGGAAGGCGCCTCCCTTCAATAAGGAAGGAGGCCGAGTATGAGTGGGGGAGGAGTCCAACTCCTCACCCCCCCTTGGACGGCGCCCCAAGGAGGCTTTCCTTCCTTGGTGGCTGCCCTCCCACTCCCCTCTAACCTATATATGCGTGAGGATTTGTGCTCTTTGAATACACAAGTTTTGGAGCCTCCTCTAGTTCTTCTAGTTCTAGTTCTAGTTGGTCCTAGTTGACTAATTAGAGCTTGACTAATCCTCTTGTCGTCATAATTAGAAGCCCTGTGTGGTTCTAATCTCCTCCCTCTAATTCTCCGGTGATGATTAGCTCTAGAAGGTGAAGCGCTGCCGAATCATGAAGGTTGCACGCTTGCAACCAAGTAGAGAGGCCATGCTTTCGGTCTTTGGTTCGAGGGACTGTTCGTAGGCAGTACGAGGGATCGTTCATCGACTATTCGAGGGACTCCAAGTATGATCTACACTAACATGGCGTTCTTCCGATCCAACTCGGTGACGGTAACAATCGTGATCCCAACCCGTTATGCATCTTCATATTGATCTTAGGTGTGCATAGGCGCGGATTTTTTTGTTTTCTACTACGTTTCCCAACAGCATTGTGCGAGGACGGGAGGAGAATACGGTGAGCCATTGTGTCATTTGGGGAGCATTGTGCCTTCACACCACTCCAATGGAGATTAGCATCCACAAGGGTGTGAACATCGGGATACATCATTGTCTCCATGTGTCTCGGTTATCTCTTACCCGAGCCCTTTACTTATGCACTTACTTTGTGATGGCCCTCGTGGTTCAAGTTATATATCTTTCTATCACATAGTTTTTTATCTTGTTTAGCATAAGTTGTTGGTGCATATAGCTGAGCCTAGATTATTTAGGTTTTGTGCTCGATAAATTAAACGCTAGTTTTATTTTGCATTTATTCAATCCTAAACCACCATTGTTTTTAAGACCACCCATTCACCCCCCTCTAGGCGATATCCACGTCCTTTCACATTGGCAAGGTCTTACTTCTGCCGAGTGATATTGAAGTGTGGCTCATGGTAGGCGCCCCTCGCAGTGCTCTAGCTCAAAGAACTCCCGGTGCCCCTCGAAAGATAGTTCCTCATCATCTCCATTTTTTGATATTTTTTCAACATCTCAAGAAAAGTTAACAAAACCTAAAACAAATGGTAGTAGCTACTTCTACAAGCATCTAGAGTCTATACCATGCATCAAAACTACTTAGAACACAATACATTTGACATGCAAGCTCATAATCAAAATCACCAACAACAGCAAAATAAGCAACGTATAGTGCACTAGAGGAAAGCCTAATTGGACCAATGAAGAAGTCACATACAAGGAGAAATCCCTCCATATAAATGCAGAAATGGAGGTCAAAGCAAAGAGATTGAAAACTGTTCACAAAGGAGCAAGAAATCATGCTGAAACTTTTTGTGAAATTTTTTTAGAGGTAGGAGAAGGCAGGGCACTAGCATCACTTTAGAGGGGCAATCTGGGCCCCACACGCCCCCATGGCGCGCCCTAAGAGGGGGCGCTACTTGGCCGTGTGGAGCCCTGGTGGGCCCCCTGAGTTGTCTCAGGTACCAATTTTTTTTGTTACAGAAAAATTGTACTAAATTTTTAGGTCATTTCAGGAACTTTTTTTTATGCATTTTTATTTGTACGAAAGTCAGAATCTGGGTAGAACTGGCTATTCTAAAAACATTTAAACTTTAACATAACTAAACAGATGGCAAAATAAAAAATGACAGAAAGTTGTGCTTACAGAATTCATCGATCATATGCTTTTAAAAAACAATCTATTTACAAGGTTGATCAAGTCTTATTAACAAACTATTTCTGAGTAATATAAAACCGAAGAATTTATAATACATTAAGTTACCTCAACTTGAATAAACATGGTGCCAATCATAATAGTTTTTTTTCAGGAACCAGAATAGGGAATTCAAAGTCTCCAATAGTGATAGTCATAGTTTTTTCTAGTGGAGTTGAGACTGTATCCCTTGTTTGCTTTCTTGGGCAAATAGACCGTATGCTCATTGGCATTGACATGAAAAGTACGCTTTTATTACAACCAGTAACAGTCCCTGCAGTGTTAAGAAAGGGTCTACTAAGAATAACAGACATGTTATCATCCTCGAGCATATTAAGTATAACAAAGTCAGTTAACACCATAACATTACCAAACACACCAGGGGCATCCTCACAAATGCCAATAGGAACTACATTAGTTTTATCCCCCATTTACAAAGATCTTTCATGAGGTATCATTTTATTCAAGTCAAGTCTTTTATAAAGAGAGAAAAGCATAACACTAACTCCTGCTCCTAACTCACATAAAGTAGTTTTAACATAATTATTTTTAATAGAGTAAGGTATAGTAAGTATCCCTGGAACTTCAAGTATTCTCCCCTTGGAAGAATAATTAGCAAGCAAAGTAGATATTTTAGCTTCAGGTATTTTTCTTTGGTTATCGACAATTTCATTCATATACTTAGCATAAGGAGACATTTTAATAGCATCAGTCAAAGGAACACGAAGGAATAGAGGTCTAAGGGCGTGTTTGCTTTCTGTCATGGGATCGAACATAATGGGCCGGACCCATCCCGAGAGACCATTCTCGCGTTTGGCTCGTTGTAGGAACCGGAAACCACCAATTCCTAGGAACGACATATTCGCTCATTATCCCGAACTAGGCAGTTCCTCGAAAATGAGCGGACCATGCATAACGCCTCTCTCACCCGGCTCTCATCCTCTTCCTTGTCTCTCTCCGCCTCGGTGCGCCACCAGCCGCCACCCCCTCGTCTCTCTCTCCATCTGATCAACGAAGCCGGCAGCCACTCCCGCATCCCTCCTCTCCGGCGCCGCCACTCCCTCCCCAATCTCACTCATTTTCTTTAGCCGAGCAAGAAGGTCAGGCAGCCCTCTCGGTCGTCTTCTTCAGCCAGTCATGGAGGCCGGGTGTGACACCCCAATAGTTAAGCTACAATAAACCCCTGTTAATGATGCCAGGTCATCATAATTAATTTTTTGCTAAACCTCATTTGTTTCAAACTAAGTTCATTTCCAAATTCAAATTTTAAAATAAAGTCAAAATTAATATTTCTCTAAACAGTGGAACAAAAATGTTTACGATATCTTACAAAATCCCCTACTATTGGTAAAAATGTTTTCAGCCCCATTTTGGATTACCAAATTACCCGTGGCAATTATTTAGTGGACCAACAACACTTAATCATCCCATTTAAATTCAAACATAATTTAAATGAACTCCAACTGATCCCAAACTTTGTGGGCAGCTCTAAAAATAATCCAGTATATTTATGTGTCAAGTTTCACATTTAACTAAAATTATTTGATACAAAAGAAAATGCAAAACTAAAAGGAATAAAGAAAACAGAAAAAGAAAAGAACAAAAGAAAAGAAAAACCGGCACTGTACATCTGGGCTCTAAGTCCACAGTGCACAACCCAGCCCACCTATCCCTCTTCTCCTTCCTACTGCTCACAGGGAGCTCGGTGGCTACAAGCGCCGCGTCCACGCCGCGGATCTTCCACGCGACGGCCATCCGGACCTCCCCGGCGTCTACAAGACCCCCTTGACCCCTGGATGAACCCTAGCTGCCTTATCCCCTCTCTCTCGGTCGCCCCCTTCTCCACAACACGCACCGATCGCCGCCGTCGCCATGGACGTCGCCGTTCCTGCGCTCTTCATCGTCCCGCACCGCCAGCTGATGTCCAGGATTGATCACCGTCGTCTATGCGTAACCGTCCGAGCTCAGAGGCTCGAAATCGCCGCCATCGACCGCGTCGTCCACCTCGGGCTCCAACCGACATCATCGCCCGATTCCGCCACCGTCCGGCCTCCCCGACCCACCGGACCACGCCGCCGACCTCCGCTGTGAGGCCACCTCCGTTCCCCCCCTTTCTACCCTCCTCACCATCGCCGTAGGGTCACCGCCCCGCCATGGCCGAGCCCCCTAGGGGCTCGCGCTCACCTTGGCTGCGCGGGCCCGTAGCCGCGGACCCGTGCGTCGCCCGCGCCCGCAAAGTTCCGCCGCTACTCCCACTTTGCCCGCCGCTGCCTATGGCCGCCGCACTCGCCGCCACAAGCGGCTGCTCCGCCCAAGGTTCGCCGGGGCCCAACGCAGTCCTGGCTGTGGCCGCCGGCGACCGTGAGCGCCCGTGCAAGCCCAGCCCCCCCTTTGATTGGCCTGGTCCCTCTGACGGTGGGGCCGGCTGATTCTATTTAGTACTAGCTAGGAAAAAAATACCATTAGACTAACCCCCCATGTGCCACTAACTACTGGGACCCGCCAGTAATTAACTCAGACTCAATTAATTGACTAATCAACCAACTTGTGTATGACATGCGGGTCTCCTGTTAACTAAACCATTTTAATTAAAATCTGCTAGCTAGTAGTCAATGACAGGTGGGCCCCTGTTGACTGGTCAACAGTTGACGTGCTGACTCAGCTAACTGGCCCCACATGTCAGCCACACACGCACATCTGTGGGTATACTTCTATGTACCCATAGCATTTAACAGTTAATATAATTCTGAATTAAAATAAATCCAGAAATTTCAGAAATTGTTTAAAACATTGAAAATTAATAAAAAATAAACCGTAACTCGGATGAAAATAATTTATATATGAAAGTTTCTCAGAAAAATATGACGAATCAGAATATGCCTTTCGTTCGTCTTTACCATGCCCCTAGCATAGTGAACATGAAATCTTCCCCCTCCGTCTCATCTGTCAGTCAATGCCAAACTTCGGGAAAACATTCCCGGATATTTTCCCCCTTCACCTATATCGTGTAGCACTGCGATAGGTCACACCTAGCACTGCTTATTGTCTTGTTATGCATAGTGTTGCACTTGTTTGCTTTATATTTATTGTTTCTTCCCCCTTTTCTCTTCGGTAGACCCCGAGACCGATGCTGCCCCTGTGATCGACTACATCACCGATGACCCTTCTTCCTTTTCAGCAGAGCTTCCAGGCAAGCAAACCCCCCTTGATCATTCTGATATCGCCCATTCCATTCTCTCTCATGTTTGCATTAGATTTTGCTATTGTATTTGATTGCTTCTATTCTGATGCATAGCCTGCTTTTGTAACCTCTCTTGTACCTTACCTGCTTATCCTAAATTGCTTAGTATATGTTGGTTAGTGATCCATCAGTGACCCCTCACCTTGTCCTAGTTGCCCCGGCTTGATAACCGATGACTCAATCAACGTGATCGACGTCTAGAGCCCGACACATCACCTCACACCCCTTAGTTGTACAACTCCACAGAGCTACTATCGAGTGCCAAGGGTGATACCTCGTAATGCACTCCTGATGATAAATCTGTAGTATAGCTAGTCGGTAGTGGATTACGAAGGGTGATTCGTACTTCACCACTCCCAATAACGACTATGTCGTGCAACATTGCAAGCGTGAACCTTCGAGGGCGATTCCTCGAATTCCCCCTTGATGTTATGGACACACGGTTACCTTGGCTTTACCCTAGGCCCATGTTAAAGTCGGGTCGGCCCCGAGGGGTACCCGCGAGATATGTGATTTCGGGTTGACCGTGGGGGTACCCGCGAGAGTTACTATTACTGCAGGACTGAAGGGACAGGTGGTACCAGCCCGGTAGAGGTGGACCTGAGTTCCCAACAGTCTCTGGATAGTCGGGATGGCCTAGAGGGTACCCGCGAGATAATTACGAGGCACGGCCGGGCATGTAGACCGCCCTAGAGAGAGAGAGGGTTGGGCTTGGCCCTTGCCATATTTTTTCGAGGTGGGGCGATGGGGTCACATGATCGTGAGTCTCTACTCGTTACCGCGAGCTCCCAGTACACTAAGGGTTTGGGTATTTGATCTAAGTTGTCCACTGGCCTATACGCACTAACAACCACACGGGAACAGTTATGGGCACTCGGTGTCGTATGTTCTTCCGAAAGGTCTGTCAGACGTCCAATCCAGCATTGTGGCCGGGCCAAATCGCGCCATCCAGGAAGAGGTGGCGCTAGTATTTCCCTGCGCACAACGCCCCGGAGTGCAAAGGGCGATGGGCCCAAGACCCCCGAGCGCTTAGGATGTAGACCGGCGGGGACCTCTCTATGGAGTCTAGGTAGGACTACGATGTGTTGATCTTCCGAGGCCGGGCATGACCCAGGAAAGTGTGTCCGGCTAGAGTAATCAATCGTGTTGGGTAATGTGATGTACCCCTGCAGGGAAGTTATCTATTCGAATAGCCATGTCCACGGTAACGGACGTTCGGAGTTGTATCCCGATCGATTACAACTAGAACTGGATACTTGAGACTTGAGATGGATATGATGGCTTCGGGATTGCTTTCTCGCAGGGAGTCGAGGAAGGATCTCTGGGCGTTAATGCTACAACATACTTATTACTTATGCTATGTTACTCTTATCTCTTCTGATGCTGCAAGATGCTTGAAGATGCTAGTCTTCGATAGGCTAGGCTTTCCCTTCTCTTCTGGCATTTTGCAGTTCAGTCCACAGATACAGCCCCATCCCTTTGATACTGATGCATACTTACCATAGTTTTGATGTCTGTCTTGCGAGTCCTTTGGATGAGTACTCACGGTTTCTTTGCTACCTCTTTCCCCCCTAAACCCGGTGTATGCGACCAGATGACAGATCCCAGCAGCCAGATGCCACCACTGACGGCTACTACTAGTACTACCCTGAGGATGCCTACTACTACGTGGAGGCTGCCGACGACCAGGAGTAGTTAGGAGGCTCCTAGGCAGGAGGCCTTGCCTTTTCGATCGATGTTGCTTTTGTCCTAGCCTTCTTAAGGCAAACTTGTCTAACTTATGTCTGTACTCAGATATTGTTGCTTCCGCTGACTCGTTTGTATTCGAGCCCTCGAGGCCCCTGGCTTGTAATATGAAGCTTGTATTATTTCAATTTGTGTCTGGAGTTGTGTTGTGATATCTTCCCATGAGTCTCTGATCTTGATTGTACACATTTGCGTGTATGATTAGTGTACGATAGAATCGGGGGCGTCACAAGTTGGTATGAGAGCCAACTGCCTATAGGTAGCCCTCTTTCCATCTCCTTGGCCGAAGTTGAGTCTAGCCTTTGAACAACTCTTACTAACATTTTTGTGTGGCATACGGGCCCACAACACAAATGGGTGGTATTAGGATCTTTTATTCTTCATCTTTACTGTGGGATTCTGATCTCTCTTCCATTCGGGTTAATTTTTTTGCTAACTCTAACTTTAGGTTCTCGTAACTACTTCCTCCCGGAGAGCCCCTCATTCCAGATGATGGCTTGATTCATCAGAAGACTTCGAAGATACTCTCCGATGTTCTCCAGAGAACTTGTGCTCATTGCGTTTGCAATTCCCTTCCACCGTCAACCCCTATGGATAACTACATACACCTGTCGTTCATACTTTCATTCCCAGTTGCTCTTGTTATACAAGATACATCAAATTATTCTTCGACTTTTTAAGAATCCCTTGTGCCACTGCCTTGCAGTTCTTTGCCGCATGAATACCCCTACGAATAATTCCTCACATTTATCGAGGATTTGTTCACCCCAGTTGTTCATATGTTTCATAAGATACTTTGAAATACTATTCGATATTCCGAAATCCTCAGTAGCCTATTGCTCTTGATCTTCCTTACCTGCTAGCATTATGGTTAATTCCCTATGTCTAGCAATATTCATTAAAGTCCTTTATGATTGTCATTTTTATCCCATTGATTTAACATGTGCGTGAATACTCGCAATTATCAATCAAAACTAGAATTCGTCCCTTCAACTCAGACGTCACTCCAGACATGAGCTAGTTTTCAGCTAATCAAATCTTGACCGATTGTGCCCCTAAGTCTATTCAACTTACTCATATCTTCATGAAAGCTTTTGCTTCTGATCCCCTGATATAGAAATCGCAATCCCTTTGTATTTTATATACCTCAAATTATCCATATATTACTATAATCCGGTGCGTTGCATTTTTTCTTCTTCTGGCTGAGTACCGATACTCCCATCAGATTCTTTGTGGACCATCGAATCCTTTGTTAGATAATTATCCGACAGTGTCATTCATATTCAAATTACCTTGTGAGTTCTTACCATGATACATAATGCCTTTGGTAATTTGTATTCTCTGATTTGGCTAACCATGCTCTACTATCGAGCTTGTGTTGTTTACTCCTGAAGTTTGTGGTATATGTTCCTAAGATGCCCCGATGGGTTGAACGAATGCCTTCCCTAATCTATGTGAACCCGAAAGATTTCACGGGTCATACTCATCTAGTATTTCACCAGGTAAAACTTGCGACACTAATGCCATTTTTGAAATGAGAAGTGAATGTAAGGTTGTGTTTTGGAAAAGTGGGAGTCGACCTTGAATTTGTGTTCATGCCCATCGACCCGATGTGGAACTTATCATGGAACCTTCTTGTAATAATAATACTCCCCTTGTTACAAGTTTATCTTGTATCTATGCTTGGTCCTTTGCAACCATGGTTCTGACCATGATTATTTTTCTTTGATCCCATTTCTCGGACAAGTTAAAGTGCTTGTCTTCTGCAGATCAATACGCCTGCCCAACCTCAATTCTGCTCTACCTTCGAGTATTACCCTATGGTCTCTCGAGAATATCACGGAACAACATAACTTCTTATGAGTTCTTCACCAAGTATTATTTCTCACTGATTCCAATCCTTTCTGGGTTAGGAGTTATTAGGCACTCAAGGACACCGATAACGGAATCGAGTCCGCACCGTGATTCAAGAACTCTTAGTAATCCTCATTGCTTATGAGTTTGTACTCTATCAAGTCATTCCCAGCTAATTGGTTACATCATCATCGTCATGCTAAAGCTTGACCTTGTTATCTATGTCTTTCACCCCTCAGAGCATGATTCCGACAATGTGCAAAGCTACCTCGAGCTTTCAACATCATGTTGTTTGTCTTGAAAGGTAATTTCGATTTTGAGCTTGCAATCCTATCTGTGGTTCCAATAATTTCCCGCTTCACCATACCTTGCTTGATGCCGTTTTTGATCGGTTACCTCTTCATGAAACCTCTCCACATAATGTGTCATGATCATTGTCAACCTTTCGACTTCTTCTGAGTTGTGAATCGAATTCCTTATGAGAAATACCATCCTTGTCCCTCGATAATTTGTGTTGTCCTCGGCAACATCCTTACCTTCATTCCAACATAGACTTGGTCGTGTTCTGGTTATACCTTGCATTTCTTGCTATTCTTGGAATTGCTCCTTGTCTACTTCTTGTGATCTTCATATCCAATCTTTGCTTTAACACCATATCATTGCTACCCCAAAGCATGATTTTGGTACTCCGAACGTCAACAAGAACAATGGAAGCGCGAAGCTAATTATTTCTTAATCAATTATCCAAACACTATTGTATGAAGGAAATGACAAGTGGTTTTCAGCAAGGTATTTTCTGCAAGCACTGAAATAGTCGGTAACAAGTAGTTTGATAGCAAGATAATTTGTAACAAGCAAGTAACAGTAACGTTATATAATATGCAGCAAGGTAGCCCAATCCTTTTGTGCTCTTTGAATACACAAGTTTGGAGCCTCCTCTAGTTCTTCTAGTTCTAGTTCTAGTTGGTCCTAATTGACTAATTAGAGCTTGACTAATCCTCTTGTCATCATAATTAGAAGCCCCGTGTGGTTCTAATCTCCTCCCTCTAATTCTCCGGTGATGATTAGCTCTGGAAGGTGAAGCGCTGCCGGATCGTGAAGGTTGCACGCTTGCAACCAAGTAGAGAGGACATGCTTTCGGTCTTCGGTTCGAGGGACTGTTCGTAGGCAGTACGAGGGGTCGTTCATCGACTATTCGAGGGACTCCAAGTATGATCTACATTGACATGACGTTCTTCTGATCCAACTCGGTGACGGTAACAATCGTGATCCCAACCCATTATGCATCTTCATATTGATCTTAGGTGTGTGTAGGCGCGGATTTTTTTGTTTTCTACTATGTTTCCCAACAACATTGTGCGAGGACGGAAGGAGAATACGGTGAGCCATTGTGGCATTTGGGGAGCATTATGCCTTCACACCACTCCAATGGAGATTAGCATCTCCAAGGGTGTGAACTTTGGGATACATCATTGTCTCCGTGTGTCTCGGTTATCTCTTACCCGAGCCCTTTACTTATGCACTTACTTTGTGATGGCCATCGTGGTTCAAGTTATATATCTTTCTATCACATAGTTGTTTATCTTGTTTAGCATAAGTTGTTGGTGCATATAGCTAAGCCTAGATTATTTAGGTTTTGTGCTCGATAAATTAAACGCTAGTTTTATTCTGCATTTATTCAAGCCTAAACCACCATTGTTTTTAAGACCACCCATTCACCCCCCTCTAGGCAATATCCACATCCTTTCACATTGGCAAGGTCTTACTTCTGCCGAGTGATATTGAAGTGTGGTTCATGGTAGGCGCCCCTTGCGGTGCTCTAGCTCGAAGAACTCCCGGTGCCCCTCGAAAGATAGTTCCTCATCGTCTCCATTTTCTGATATTTTTTCAACATCTCAAGAAAAGTTAACAAAACCTAAAACAAATGGTAGTAGCTACTTCTACAAGCATCTAGAGTCTATACCATGCATCAAAACTACTTAGAACACAATACATTTGACATGCAAGCTCATAATCAAAATCACCAACAACAGCAAAATAAGCAAAGTATAGTGCACTAGAGGAAAGCCTAATTGGACCAATGAAGAAGTTATATACAAGGAGAAATCCCTCCATATAAATGCAGAAATGGAGGTCGAAGCAAAGAGATTGAAAAATGTTCACAAAGGAGCAAGAAATCATGCTGAAACTTTTTGTGAAATTTTTCTAGAGGTAGGAGAAGGTAGGACACTAGCATCACTTGAGAGGGGCAATCTGGGCCCCACACGCCCCCATGGCGCACCCTAAGAAGGGGCGCTACTTGGCCGTGTGGAGCCCTGGTGGCCCCCTGAGTTGTCTCAGGTACCAATTTTTTTTGTTACGGAAAAATTCTACTAAGTTTTTTAGGTCATTTCAGGAACTTTTTATGCCTTTTTATTTTTTACGAAAGTCAGAATCTGGGTAGAACTGGCTATTCTAAAAACATTTAAACTTTAACATAACTAAACAGATGGCAAAATAAAAAATGAGAGAGAGTTGTGCTTACAGAATTCATCGATCATATGCTTTTCAAAAACAATCTATTTACAAGGTTGATCAAGTCTTATTAACAAACTATTTCCGAGTAATATAAAACCGAAGATTTTATAATACACTAAGTTACCTCAACTTGAATAAACATGGTGCCAATCATAATAGTTTGGTTTTCTTTTCAGGAACCAGAATAGGGAATTCAATGTCTCCAATAGTGATAGTCATAATTTTTTCCAGTGGAGTCGAGACTGTATCCCTTGTTTGCTTTCTTGGGCAATTAAACCGTATGCTCATTGGCATTGACATGAAAAACATTCTTTTATTACAATCAGTAACAGTCCCTGCAGTGTTAAGAAAGGGTCTACTAAGAATAACAGACATGTTATCATCCTCGAGCATATTAAGTATAACAAAGTCAGTTAACATCATAACATTACCAAACACACCAGGGGCATCCTCACAAATGCCAATAGGAACTACAGTAGTTTTATCGCCCATTTACAAAGATATTTCATGAGGTATCATTTTATTCAAGTCAAGTCTTTTATAAAGAGAGAAAAGCATAACACTAACTCCTGCTCCTAACTCACATAAAGTAGTTTTTACATAATTATTTTTAATAGAGTAAGGTATAGTAGGTATACCTGGATCTTTCAGGTATTCTCCCCTTGGAAGAATAATTAGCAAGCAAAGTAGATATTTCAGCTTCGGGTATTTTTCTCTTGTTATCGACAATTTCATTCATATACTTAGCATAAGGAGACATTTTAATAGCATCAGTCAAAGGAACATGAAGGAATAGAGGTCTAAGGGTGTGTTTGCTTTTTGCCATGGGATCGAACATAATGGGCCAGACCCATCCCGAGAGACCATTCTCGCGTTTGGCTCGTTGTAGGAACCGGAAACCCCCAGTTCCCAGGAACGGAATATTCGCTTATTGTCCCGAACCGGGCAGCTCCTCGAAAACGAGCGGACCACACAGAATGCCTCTCTCACCCGGCTCTCATCCTCTTCCTCGTATCTCTCTGCCTCGGTGCGCCGCCAGCCTCCACCCCCTCGTCTCTCTCTCTCCATCTGGTCTACGACGCCAGCAGCCACTCCCGCATCCCTCCTCTCCGGCGCCGCCACTCCCTTCCCAATCTCACTCATTTTCTTTAGCTGAGCAAGAAGGCCGGGCAGCCCTCTCGGTCGTCTTCTTCAGCCAGTCATGGAGTCTTCTTTAGCCAGTCATGGAGGCCGGGTGTGACACCCCAATAGTTAAGCTACAATAAACCCCTGTTAATGATTCCAGGTCATCATAATTAAATTTTTGCTAAACCTCATTTGTTTCAAACTAAGTTCAATTCCAAATTCCAATTTAAAAATAAAGTCAAAATTAATATTTCTCTAAACAGTGGGAAAAAATGTTTACAATATCTTACAAAATCTCCAAGTATTGGTAAAAATGTTTTCAGCCCCATTTTGGATTACCAAATTACCCGTGGCAATTATTTAGTGGACCAACAACACTTAACCATACGATTTAAATTCAAACATAATTTAAATGAACTCCAAATGATCCCAAACTTTGTGGGCCGCTCTAAAAATAATCCAGTGTATTTATGTGTCAAGTTTCACATTTAACTAAAATCATTTGATACAAAAGAAAATGCAAAACTGAAAGGAATAAAGAAAATAGAAAAAGAAAAGAACAAAAGAAAAACTGGCACTGTACATCTGGGCTCTAAGTCCACAGTGCACAACCCAGCCCACCTATCCCTCTTCTCCTTCCTACTGCTCACAGGGAGCTCGGTGGCTGCACACGCTGCGGATCTTCCACGCGGCGGCCATCTGGACCTCCCCGGCATCTACAAGACCCCTGGATGAACCCTAGCTGCCTTATCCCCTCTCTCTCGGTCGGCCCCTTCTCCACAGCACGCACCCATCGCCGCCGTCGCCATGGACGTCGCCGTTCCCGCGCTCTTTGTCGTCCAGCCCTGCCAGCTGATGTCCAGGATGGATCACCGTCGTCTACGTGTAACCGTCCGAGCTTGGAGGCTCGAAATCGCTGCCATCGACTGCGTCGTCCACCTTGGGCTCTAACCAACGTCGTCGCCCGATTCCGCCACCATCCAGCCTCCCCGACCTACCGGACCATGCTGCCGACCTCCGCTGTGAGGCCACCTCCATTCCCCCTTTCTCCCCTCCTCACCATCGCCGTAGGGTGACCGCCCCGCCATTGCCGAGCCCCCTAGGGGCTCGCGCTCACCTCGGCTGCGCGCGCCCGTAGCCGCGGACCCGTGTGCCGCCCGCGCCCGCGAAGCTCCGCCGCTACTCCCACTTCGCCTGCCGCTGCCTATGGCCGCCGCACTCGCCGCCACAAGCGACTGCTCCGCCCAAGGTTCGCCGGGCCCCCCGCAGTCCTAGCTGTGGCTGCCGGAGACCGTGAGCGCTCGTGCAAGCCCAGCCCCCCCTCTGATTGGCCTGGTCCCTCTAACTGTGGGGCTGGCATTTTCTATTTAGTAGATAGGAAAAAAAATACAATTAGACTAACCCCCCATGTGCCACTGACTACCGGGACCCGCCAGTAATTAACCCAGACTCAATTAATTGACTAATTAACCAACTTGCTATGTATGAAATGCGGCTCTCCTGTTAACTAAACCATTTTAATTAAAATCCGTTAGCTAGTAGTCAATGATAGATGGGCCCGTGTTGACCCAGTTGACCTGCTGAATCAGCTAACTGGCCCCACATGTCAGCCACACATGCACATCTGTGGGTATACTTCTATGTACCCATAGCATTTAACAGTTAATATAATTCCGAATTAAAATAAATCTATAAATTTCAGAAATTGTTTAAAACTTTGGAAATTAATAGAAAGTAAACTGTAACTCGGATGAAAATAATTTATATATGAAAGTTGCTCAGAAAAATATGACGAATCCGAGTATGCCTTGCGTTCGTCTGTACCATGCCCCTAGCATAGCGAACATGGAACCTTTCCTCTCCGTCTCATCTTTTAGTCAATGCCAAACTTCGGGAAAGCATTCCCGAATGTTTTCCCCCTTCACCTATATCGTGTAGCACTGCGATAGGTCACATCTAGCACTGCTTATTGTCTTGTCATGCATAGTGTTGCATTTGTTTTCTTTATATTTATTGTTTCTTCCCCCTCTTCTCTTCGGTACACCCCGAGACCGATGCTGCCCCTGTGATCGACTACATCACCAATGACCCTTCTTCCTTTTCAGCAGAGCTTCTAGGGAAGCAAACCCCCCTTGGTCATTCTGATATCACCCATTCCATTCTCTCTCATGCTTGCATTAGATTTTGCTATTGTATTTGATTGCTCCTATTCTGATGCATAGCTTGCTTTTGTAACTTGCTCTTGTACCTTACCTGCTTATCCTAAACTGCTTAGTATATGTTGGTTAGTGATCCATCAGTGACCCCTCACCTTGTCCTAGTTGCCCCGGCTTGATGACTGATGACTCAATCAACGTGATCGACGTCCAGAGCCCGACACATCACCTCACACCCCTTAGTTGTACAACTCTGCAGAGCTACTATCGAGTGCCAAGAGTGATACCTTGTAACGCACTCCTGATGATAACTCTGTAGTATAGCTAGTCGGTAGTGGATTACGAAGGGTGATTCCTCCTTCACCACTCCCAATAACGACTCTGTCGTGCAACATTGCAAGCGTGAACCTTCGAGGGTCATTCCTCGAATTCCCCCTTGATGTTATGGACAGATGGTTACCTTGGCTTTACCCCAGGCCCATGTTAAAGTCGGGTCGGCACCGAGGGGTACCCGCGAGATATGTGATTTTGGGTTGACCGTGGGGGTACCCGCGAGAGTTACTATTACTGCGGGACTGAAGGGACAGGCGGTACTAGCCCGGTAGAGGTGGACCAGAGTTCCCAACAGTCTTTGGTTAGTCAGATTGGCCTCGAGGGTACCCGCGAGATAATTACGAGGCACGGCCGGGCAGGTAGACTGCCCTAGAGAGAGAGAGGGTTGGGCCTGTCCCTTGCCATATTTCTTTGAGGCGGGGCGACGGGGTCACATGATCGTGAGTCTCTGCTCATTACTGCGAGCTCCCAATACACTAAAGGTTTGGGTATTTGATCTAAGTTTACCACTGGCCTATACGCACTAACAGCCACGCGGGAACAGTTATGGGCACTCGGCGTCTTATGTTTCTTCCAAAAGCTCCGTCAGACGTCCAATTCAGCATTGTGGCCGGGCCAAATCGCGCCATCCACGAAGAGGTGGCGCTAGTATTCCCCTGCGCACAATGACCCGGAGTGCAAAGGGCGATGGGCCCAAGACCCCCGAGCGCTTAGGATGTAGACCGGTGGGGACCTCTCTCTGAAGTCTAGGTAGGACTACGACGTGTTGATCCTCCGAGGCCGAGCATGGCCCAGGAAAGTGTGTCCGACTAGAGTAATCAAGCGTGCTGGGTAATATGGTGCACCCCTGTAGGGAAGTTATCTATTTGAATAGCTGTGTCCACGGTAACGGACGCTCAGAGTTGTGTCCCGATCTATTACAACTAGAACTGGATACTTGAGACATGAGATGGATATGATGGCTCCGGGATTGCTTTATCGCAGGGAGTTGAGCAAGGATCTCTGGGCGTTAATGCTAAACATACTTATTACTTATTCTATGTTACTCTTATCTCTTCTGATGCTGCAAGATGCTTGAAGATGCTAGTATTTGATAGGCTAGGCTTTCCCTTCTCTTCTGGCATTCTACAGTTCAGTCCACAGATACAACCCCATCCCTTTGATACTGATGCATACTTAGCATAGTTTTGATGTCTGTCTTGCGAGTCCTTTGGATGAGTACTCACGGTTTCTTTGCTACCTCTTTTTCTCCTATACCCGGTTGATGCGACCAGATGACGGATCCCAGGAGCCAGATGCCACCACTGACGACTACTACTACTACTACTACCCCGAGGATGCGTACTACTACATGGAGGCCGCCAACGAGCAGGAGTAGTTAGGAGGCTCCCAGGCAGGAGGCCTTGCCTTTTCGATCAATGTTGCTTTTGTGCTAGCCTTCTCAAGGTAAACTTGTCTAACTTATGTCTGTACTTAGATATTGTTGCTTCCGCTGACTCATTTGTCTTCGAGCTTCTGTATTCGAGCCCTCGAGGCCCCTGGC
Source organism: Thinopyrum elongatum (assembly GCA_011799875.1). NCBI lineage: Eukaryota > Viridiplantae > Streptophyta > Magnoliopsida > Poales > Poaceae > Thinopyrum > Thinopyrum elongatum. Next base: position 282,358,681 of record CM022299.1, on the reverse strand, counting down.
TTGTAATATGAAGCTTGTATTATTTCAATTTGTGTCTAGAGTTATGTTGTGATATCTTCCCGTGAGTCCCTGATCTTGATCGTACACATTTGCGTGTATGATTAGTGTACGATTGAATCGGGGGCGTCACAAGTTGGTATCAGAGCCAACTGCCTGTAGGTAGTCCCCTTTCCAACTCCTTGGCCGAAGTTGAGTCTAGCCTTTGAACAACTCTTACTAACATTTTTGTGTGGCTTACGGGCCCACAACACAAATGGGTGGTATTAGGATCTTTTATTCTTCATCTTTACTGTGGGATTCTGATCTCTCTTCTATTCGGGTTAAATTTTTTGCTAACTCTAACTTTAGGTTCTTGTAACTACTTCCTCCTGAAGAGCCCCTCATTCCAGATGATGGCTTGATTCATCAGAAGACTTCGAAGATACTCTCCGATGCTCTCCAGAGAACTTGTGCTCATTGCGTTTGCAATTCCCTTCCACCGTCAAGCCCTATGGATAACTACATACACCTATCGTTCATACTTTCATTCCCAGTTGCTCTTGTTATACAAGATACATCAAATTATTCTTTGACTTTTTAAGAATCCCTTGTGCCACTGCCTTGCAGTTCTTTGCCGCATGAATACCCCTACGAATAATTTCTCACATTTATTGAGGATTTGTTCACCCCAGTTGTTCATATGTTTCATAAGATACTTTGAAATACTATTCGATCTTCCAAAATCCTCAGTAGCCTATTGCTCTTGATCTTCCTTACCTGCTAGCGTTATGGTTAATTCCCTATGTCTAGCAATATTCATTAAAGTCCTTTGTGATTGTCATTTTTATCCTATTGATTTAACATGTGTGTGAATACTCGCAATCATCAATCAAAACTAGAATTCGTCCCTTTGGCTCAGACGTCACTCCGAACATGAGCTAGTTTTCAGCTAATCAAATCTTGACCGACTGTGCCCCTAAGTCTATTCAACTTACTCATATCTTCATCAGAGCTTTTGCTTCTGATCGCCTGATATAGAAATCATAATCCCATTGTATTCCATATACCTCAAATTATCCAGATATTACTATAATTCGGTGCCTTGCATTCTTTCTTCTTCTGGCTGAGTACCGATACTCACATCAGATCCTTTGTGGACCGTCAAATCCTTTGTTAGATAATTATCCGATAGTGTGATTCATATTCAAATTACCTTGTGAGTTCTTACCATGATACATAATGCCGTTGGTAATTTGTATTATCTGATTTGGCTAACCATGCTCTACTATCGAGCTTGTGTTGTTTACTCCTGAAGTTTGTGGTATATGTTCCTAAGATGCCCCGATGGGTTGAACCAATGCCTTCCCTAATCTATGTGAACCCGAAAGATTTCACGGGTCATACTCATCTGGTATTTCACCAGGTAAAACTTTCGACGCTAATGCCATTTTTGAAATGGGAAGTGAATGTAAGGTTGTGTTTTGGAGAAGTGGGAGTCGACCTTGAATTTGTGTTCAAGCCCATCGACCCGATGTGGAACTTATCATGGAAGCTTCTTGTAATAATAATAATCCCCTTGTTACAAGTTTATCTTGTATCTATGCTTGGTCCTTTGCAACCGTGGTTCCGACCATGATTCTTTTTCTTTGATCCCATTTCTCGGACAAGTTAAAGCGCTTGTCTTCTACAGATCAATACGCCCGCCCAACCTCGATTCTGCTCTACCTTCGAGTATTACCCTCTGGTATCTCGAGAATATCACGGAACTACATAACTTCTTATGAGTTCTTCACCAAGTATTATTTCTCACCGATTCCAATCCTTCTTGGGTTAGGAGTTGTTAGGCACTCAAGGACACCGATAACCGAATCGAGTCCGCACCACGATTCAACAACTCTTAGTAATCCTCATTACTTACAAGTTTGTACTCTATCATGTCATTCCCAGCTAATTGGTTACATCATCATCGTCATGCTAAAGCTTGACCTTGTTATCTATGTCCTTCACCCCCCGAAACATGATTCCGACAATGTGCAAAGCTACCTCGAGCTTTCAACATCATGTTGTTTGTCTTGAAAGGTAATTTTGATTTTATGCTTGCAATCCTATCTGTGGTTCCAATAATTTCCCGCTACACCATACCTTGCTTGATGCCATTTTTGATCGGTTACCTCTTCATGAAACCTGTCCACATAATGTGTCGTGATCATTGTCAACCTTTCGACTTCTTTCGAGTTGTGAATCGAATTCCTGATGAGAAATACCATCCTTGTCCCTCGATAACTTGTGTTGTCATCGGCAACATCCTTACCTTCATTCCAACATAGACTTGGTCGTGTTCTGGTTATACCTTACATTTCTTGCTATTCTTGGAATTGCTCCTTGTGTACTTCTTGTGATCTTCATATCCAATCTTTACTTTAACACCATACCATTGCTACCCCGAAGCATGATTTTGGTACTCCGCACGTCAACAAGAACAATGGAAGCGCGAAGCTAATTGTTTCTTAATCAATTATGCAAACACTATTGTATGGATAACTGATGACCCACAAGTATAGGGGATCAATTGTAGTCCTTTTCTTAAGTAAGATTGTCGAACCCAACGAGCAGCAGAAGGAAATGACAAGTGGTTCTCAGCAAGGTATTTTCTGCAAGCACTGAAATAGTCGGTAACAGATAGTTTGATAGCAAAATAATTTGTAACGAGCAAGTAACGGTAACGGTAAATAATGTGCAGCCAGGTAGCCCAATCCTTTTGTGGCAAAGGATAGGCCAAAATAGTCTCTTATGATCGGCAAATCATTCTTGAGGGGACACGGGAATTTCATCATATCACTTTCATCATGTTGATTTGATTCGTGTTCGCTACTTTGATAATTTCATATGTGGGTGGACCGGTGCTCAGGTGCTGTTCTTACTTGAACAAACCTCCCACTTATGATTAACCCCCTCGCAAGCATCCGCAACTATGAGAAAAGTATTAATATAAAATCTAACCATAGCATTAAACTTTTGGATCTAAATCAGTCCCTTACGAAGTAGCGCATAAACTAGGGTTTAAGCTTCTATCACTCTAGCAACCCATCATCTAATAACTACTCCACAATGCATTCCCTTAGGCCCAAATATGGTGAAGTGCCATGTAGTCGATGTTCACATGACACCACTAATGGAATCACAACATGCATATCATGAAAATATCGAACACATATCAAGTTCACATGATTACTTGCAACATGACTTCTCCCGTGACCTCAAGAACAAAAGTGACTACTCACAAATAATAATCATGCTCAAGATCAAAGGGGTATTAAATAGCATAATGGATCTGAACATATAATCTTCCACCTAATAAACCATATAGTAATCAACTACAAGATGTAATCAACACTACTAGTCACCCACAAGTACCAATCTAAGGTTTTGGTACAAAGATTGAACACAAGAGATGAACTAGGGTTTGAGAGGAGATAGTGTTGTTGAAGATGTTGATGGATATGGCCCTCCCAAAGATGGGAGAGTTGTTGGTGATGACGATGATGATGATTTTCCCCTCTGGGAGGGAAGTTCCCCCGGCGGAATCGCTCCGCCGGAGGGCAAAAGTGCTCCTGTCCAAGTTCCGCCTTGGGACGGATACGCTTCATCCCGAAAGTCCTCCTCTTATTTTTTCTAGGTCAAAATGACTTATATACTAGAAAGGGGCACCAGAGGTGGGCCGAGGAGGGCACAACCCACCAGGGCGCGCCTGGGCTCCCTGGCGCACCAAGGTGGGTTGTGCCCACCTGGTGGGCCTCCTCTGGTTGTTATTTGCTCCAATATTCTTCATATATTCCAAAAGAATTCTCCGTAAATTTTAAGCTTATTTGGATATGTGCAGAATAGGTAACTCTGATGTAGCTTTTTCAGGTCCAGAATTCCAGCTGCTGGTATTCTCCCTCTTTGTGTAAACCTTGCATAATATGAGAGAAAAGGCATTAGGAATACTCCAAAAAGCATTATTATGCATAAAAACATTATAAATAACAGTAGGAAAACATGATGCAAAATGGATGTATAAACTCCCCCAAGCTTAGGCCTTGCTTGTTCTCAAGCAAAAACCAAAATCGAAAAACATTCCCACATGCTTAGAGAGAGAGAGGTGTCGATAAAAACAAAATACGGACATAGAAGCATCATGCATATTATTATAACAGCAAAGAACTTTAACATAAAACTTTGTCAAATAACTTTTATCACATAACTTTTATCATATAACTTCTCATGAACAAGTAACAATTCATCACAACATTGAAGTATAAAGCATAAACCTTATTGAAAACCAACAAACTATGTTCTCTGTCAACTTTGCAACTACAATTCATCATATTTTCAGGAAGGGTCACGTATCGGAGCCTTTAGGCAAGTCCACATACTCAACCATCATTTAATCTTCTATGATTGCTAACACTCACAGTGTACCCATGAACAAAAAGTTTCAAACGGACACATAGAAAGATAGGGGCTTATATTTTCGCCTCCCAATGTATTCACCTCAAGGGTGATGTCAACAATAATAACTCATGCCTACTCATATCCAACTGGATATATGTGCCTAGATCTTTCCTCACAACGTGATGCTTACAAGAAGAGAAAATAAAAAGGAATAGGGAAGAAAACTTTGACTCTACATAAAAGTAAATGCATAAAAGTAAAAGATAGGCCCTTCGCAGAGGTTGTCATGTGCTTATTTGTTTGTATGCCAAATCCCTTAATGTAAAAGAACGCCACGTTATATTGCCCCTTATGATAGCAACCTTTATTATGCAGTCCGTCGCTTTTATTACTTTGCCATCACAAGTTCGTACAACGCTCAATTTTCTCTTACACTAAATGATCCAACACATTTAGAACAATTTTTATTGCCTTATTGCACCGATGAAAACTTACTTGAAGGATCTTACTCAATCCATAGGTAGGTATGGTGGACTCTCAAAGTAAGATTTGGGTTAAGGGTTTTTGGATGCACAAGTAGTATTTCTACTTAGTGCGGAATTTTTGGCTAGAAAAGATATTGAGCAAGCACCACATGTTAAAGGATCTATGACAATATAACTTCTATGTGAATATGAACAAACATAAATCATTACGTTGTATCTTGTCCAACGTCAACTATTTTGACACAAAATATTTAATGGGGGCTCACAATCATAAAAGATGTCCAAGATAGTGTATTTGCATGTGAATCTTCTCTTCCCTTATTAATTCTTTCATGAGTTTCGTCATTGACCAATGCTATGTTTGTCAATCTCCAACAAATTTTACCACTTATAATTTTCCTTATGTGATGTCATTACTTACCATAAGATTAGCATATGATCTTTTTCATTTATTTTCCTTTATTTTTATTGAGACATAAAAGTAAAGAAACAAAACTCAAACTACTCTTTAGTATATATCTCACACATGATTACATCATTGATAGATCACTAAGCAAATACTCGAAAAGAAAGGATCAAACTGAATTTTTATTCAACTAAATCATAGGAAACTAAAGATCGAACTAGATAAAAGCAAAGATATTGCTGGTGATACGATACCGGGACACCTCCCCCAAGCTTGGCACAAGCCATGGGGAGTGTCCATACCATGAACTCAAGTCTCCTTTGGTGATGAAGAAGGTGGAGGTGGTAATGAGGTAGCGTCACACTTCAGGCTCAGGAGGTACTCCAATCTACGAATGATGCTTCGGAGGGCGATGACATGCTCTTGCAACAGAATATTTTCACGAGTGAGATATTTATTTTTCACACGAACCGTTTCGATGATCCTAAAAGCCTGAATTTCAGTAGGGGTAAGATGATCATAGTAAGGCTGAAGGATGTCCGCTTCTTTTGCTGCTGGAATGGCTTGCCCCTCTTCCGGAACTTGATCTCCCTCGACTTCCTTGAACTTGTCACCCTTGATGGTCTTCTCTGGTTCCTCTCTCTTTAGTTCCATCTTCATCAACCAAGCATCCTCTTCTACTTTGGAGGAGGGAGAAGACATGATGCTTGGCTTAACAGATCTGACAGAAAATAGCAAGAAAGAAGAACAGAAGATTTCTTCGCGATACGGTGGTCAATACGTTCGGGGGGTATATAAAGATTTTTTTATCTTGGGAAACAAGCAAACAGGAGGAAAACGGAGCCGGGAAGGTTCCCGAGGTGGGCACAACCCACCTGGGCACGCCAGGGGGCCCAAGCGCGCCCTGGTGTCTTGTGCCCTCCTCGGGTGCCTTCCTGGTTGTTTCTTATTTTCCTAAATTTTAAAATATTCCAAAACTGACAAAAATATTTTTGCGGATTTTTCGGAGTTTGTTTACTTACCGTATCACGTACCTCCCCTTTTTTAATTATTTTGGAGTGTTTCGGAAGGTCTCTTTTATGTGTTCCTCACGTGTCATAGTTTGAATAATATTGCTTTCAACATTAATAGGCGTACCTGAAATATAATGTTTAATTCTTTGCCCATTAACCACCTTCGGGTTAGTACCTTCGGCATTATTTATTTTGATAGCTCTAGAGCGGTAAACCTCTTCAATGATATATGGTCCTACCCATTTGGAGAGAAGTTTTCCTGCAAATAATCTCAAGCGAGAGTTGTACAATAGAACATATTCTCCAACTTTGAATTCTCTTGTCATGCCATCTTTTAACTTTTTCTTTAAATAATTTGGCATTTTCATAGGCTTGGTTCTCCATTCATCAAGTGAGCTAATAGCAAATAACCTCTTTTCACCGGCAAGTTTGAAATCATAGTTGAGTTCTTTAATTGCCCAATATGCTTTATGTTCTAACTCAAGAGGCAAATGACAAGCTTTTCCATAAAGCATTTTATAGGGAGATATACCCATAGGATTTTTATATGCGGTTCTGTAGGCCCAAAGTGCATCATCCAATTTCTTAGACCAATTCTTTCGGGACCTATTAACAGTTTTCTATAATATTAATTTTATTTCTCTATTGCTAAGTTCAACTTAACCACTAGATTGAGGATGATAGGATGATGCAATTCTATGGTTAACATCATATTTAGCAAGCATTTTACGGAAAGCACCATGAATAAAGTGTGAACCACCATCAGCCATTAAATATCTAGGGACTCCAAACCTTGGGAAAATAATTTCTTTAAGCATTTTAATGGAAGTGTTATGATCAACACTACTAGTTGGAATAGCTTCTACCCACTTAGTAACGTAATCAACAGCAACCAAAATATGTGTATACCCATTAGAGGAAGGAAAAGGTCCCATATAATCAAAATCCCAAACATCAAACGGTTCAACAGCAAGTGAATAATTCATAGGCATTTCTTGACGCTTAACAATATTACTGATTCGTTAACATTCATCACAAGATAAAACAAACTTACGGGCATCCTTGAAGAGAGTAGGCCAATAAAAACCAGATTGCAATACCTTGTGAGCAGTTCTATCTCTCGCATGATGCCCTCCATAAGCTTCAGAGTGACATTTCTGTAGGATTTGTTCCTGTTCATGGTCAGGTACACAACGTCTAATAATACCATCTACTCCTTCTTTATAAAGATGTGGGTCATCCCAAAAGTAATGCCTTAAATCATAGAAGAAAATTTTCTTTTGTTGGTATGTGAAACTAGGTGGTATGTATTTAGCAACAATATAATTAGCATAGTTAGCATACCAAGGAGTATTATGAGAAAAATTTATTGCAGCTAGTTGTTAATCAGGAAAGCTATCATCAATTGGTAGTGGGTCATCAAGGATATTTTCCAACCTAGATAAGTTATCAGCTACGGGGTTCTCAGCTTCTTTTCTATCAGTTATATATAAATCAAATTCTTGTAGCAAGAGAACCCACCTAAAGAGTCTAGGTTTAGCATCTTTCTTTTCCACAAGATATTTAATAGCAGCATGATCGGTGTGAACAATAACTTTGGAATTAACAATGTAAGATCTGAATTTGTCACAAGCAAACACAACTGTTAAAAATTCTTTTTCAGTGGTAGCATAATTTCTTTGGGCACTGTCTAGAGTTTTGCTATCATAATGAATAACATTTAGTTTCTTATCAACTCTTTGTCCTAGAACAGCTCCAACATCATAATCACTAGCATCACACATATTTTCAAAAGGCAAGTTCCAATCAGGTGGTTGAACAATAGGTGCAGAAGTTAAGGCTTTCTTAAGTGTTTCAAAGGCTTCTACACAATCATCATCAAAAACAAATGGGACATCCTTTTGTAAAAGATTTGTAAGAGGCCTAGAAATTTTAGAGAAGTCTTTAATAAACCTCCTATAGAAACCAGCATGACCTAGGAAACTATGAATACCTTTAATATCTTTAGGACATGGCATTTTCTCAATTGCATCAACTTTAGCTTTATCCACCTCAATACCTCGTTCAGAAATTTTATGTTTCAAGACAATACCTTCATTAACCATAAAGTGGCACTTCTCCCAATTCAATACAAGATTAGTTTGCTCACATCTCTGCAAAACTCGATCAAGTTTGCTCATGCAATCATCAAAAGAAGTTCCATAAACAGAAAAATCATCCATGAAAACCTCAACAATCTTTTCACAAAAATCAGAGAATATAGCAGTCATACATCTTTCAAAGGTAGCAGGTGCATTGCATAAACCAAAAGGCATACATCTATAAGCATAAGTTCCAAAAGGGCAAGTAAAAGTGGTTTTCTCTTGATCAGGTTGTGAAACAGGTATTTGAGAAAAACCAGAATATCCATCTAGGAAGCAAAAGTGTGTGTTATTTGACAATCTTTCTAGCATTTGATCAATAAAAGGCAAAGGGTAATGATATTTCTAGTTGCTTTATTTAATTTTCTAAAATCAATAACCATTCTATAGCCAGTAACAATTCTTTGTGGAATGAGTTCATTTTTATCATTAGGAACAACGGTAATACCTCCCTTCTTAGGGACACAATGAATGGGACTCACCAAATACTATCAGCTATGGGATAGATTATACCTGCTTCCAGAAGCTTTAATATTTCAGTTCTTGCCACTTCTTTCATCTTAGGATTCAAACGTCGTTGATGATCAACAACGGGTTTAGCATCAGGTTCCATATTAATCTTGTGCTGACAAAGAGTGTGACTAATGCCCTTAAGATCATCAAGAGTATATCCAATAGCAGCACGGTGCTTCTTCAGAATTTTCAATAATCTTTCTTATTCATGTTCTGAAAGGTTAGCACTAATAATAATAACAGGATATATCTTTTTCTCATCAAGATAAGCATATTTCAAAGTGTTAGGCAATTGTTTCAATTCAAACACAGGATCACCTTGAGGTGGAGGAGGACCTCCTAGAGTTTCAATAGGCAAATTATGTTTGAGCAGAGGTCGTTGTTCAAAGAAAATTTTATCTATCTCATTTCTTTCATGCATGTGCATATCATTTTCATGGTCTAGCAAACATTGTTCTAGTGGATCTGTGGGAGGCACAGCAATAGAAGCAAGACCAATTATTTCATCCTTACTAGGTAATTCTTTCTTGTGAGGTTGTCTATTAAACTTGGAAAAATTAAACTTATGAGACTCATCACCAAAGCTAACACCGACAGTTTGTTTTTCACAATCTATTTTAGCATTGACAGTGTTCAAGAAAGGTCTACCAAAGATAATGGGACATAAGTCATCTTGTGGGGAACAAAGAACTAGAAAATCAGTAGGGTATTTTATTTTCCCACACAAGACTTCAACATCTCTAACAATCCCAAGTGGTGTGATGGTGTCTCTATTAGCAAGTTTAATAGTAACATCTATGTCTTCTATTTCAGCGGATGCTATGTCATTCATAATTTCTTGGTATAAGGTAAAAGGAATAGCACTCACACTAGCACCTAAATCACATAAACCATGATAACAATTATCTTCTATTTTAACTGAGACAACAGGCGTGCCAATAACAGGTCTATGTTTATATTTTTCATCGGGTTTGGCAAATCTAGCAGCTTCATCGCAGAAGTAAATAACATGACCATCAATATTTTCTACCAGGAGATCTTTAACCATAGCAACACTAGGTTGTACTTTAATTTGTTCGGTAGGTTTAGGTGCTCTAATATTACTTTTGCAAACCACAGTTGAAACCTTAGCATGTTCCTTTATCCTAACAGGGAAAGATGGTTTTTCAATATAAGCCGTAGGAACAACTGAGTCAACATTATAAATAATAGTTTCATCCTTAGCTTTGTCGAGTTCTTTAATTTCTTCTTTGATAGGTGGGTGATATTTAAATCACTTCTCCTTAGGGAGATCAACATGAGTAGCAAATGATTCACAAAAGGAGGCTACTATCTCAGAGTCAAGTCCATATTTAGTGCTAAACTTGTGAAAATCATTGGTATTCATAAAAGATTTAACACAATCAAATTCAAGCTTAATACCTGACTCTTTACCTTTGTCGAGTTTCCAATCTTCAGAGTTACATTTAATTTTTTCTAAAAGATCCCACCTGAATTCAATAGTCTTCTTCATAAAAGAGCCAATACAAGAAGTATCGAGCATGGATCGATCATCATGAGAAAGCCGAGCATAAAAATTCTGAATAATAATTTCTCTTGAGAGCTCATGATTAGGGCATGAATATAACATTGACTTAAGCCTCCCCCAAGCTAGAGCGATACTTTCTCCTTCATGAGGCCAAAAATTATATATATAATTCCGATCACGATGAACTAGATGTATAGGATAATTTTTTTGGTGAAATTCCAATTTCAATCGATTCCAGTTCCAAGATCCAATATCATCGCATAGCCTATACCATGCCAATGCTTTTCCCTTCAAAGATAAATGGAAAACCTTCTTCTTAGCTTAATCTTCGGGCAAACCTGCAAGCTTAAATAATCCACAAATTTCATCCTCATATATCAAGTGCATATCAGGATGTTCGCTTCCATCTCATGCATAAGGATTAGCTAGCAGTTGTTCTATCATGCCAGAATGAATTTCATAAACAATATTTTCAGTAGGTGCAGTAGGTTGACAGGTAGCTAATTGTGGTTCCGATCGAGGTGAAGATACCCCAAACAAACCCCTCAAAGGATGATTCTCCATAGTAACAAGTGACAATAAATTTCAGCACGTAGTAATAGTTTTCCCTTACCAAGAGCGCTTCACTCCCCGGCAACGGCGCCAGAAAAGAGCCTTGATAACCCACAAGTATAGGGGATCAATCATAATCCTTTCGATAAGTAAGAGTGCCGAACCCAACGAGGAGCAGAAGGAAATGACAAGTGGTTCTCAGCAAGGTATTTTCTGCAAGCACTGAAATAGTCGGTAACAGATAGTTTGATAGCAAGATAATTTGTAACGGTAATGGTAAATAATGTGCAGCAAGGTAGCCCAATCCTTTTGTGGCAAAGGATAGGCCAAAACAGTCTCTTATGATAGGCAAAGAGTTCTTGAGGGGACACAGGAATTTCATCATATCACTTTCATCATGTTGATTTGATTCGTGTTCGCTACTTTGATAATTTGATATGTGGGTGGACCGGTGCTTAGGTGCTGTTATTACTTGAACAAACCTCCTACTTTGGATTAACCCCCTCGCAAGCATCTGCAACTACGAGAAAAGTATTAAGATAAAATCTAACCATAGCATTAAACTTTTGGATCCAAATCAGTCCCTTACGAAGTAGCGCATAAACTAGGGTTTAAGCTTCTGTCACTCTAGCAACCCATCATCTAATAACTACTCCACAATACAGTCCCTTAGGCCCAAATATGGTGAAGTGCCATGTAGTTGACGTTCACATGTCACCACTAAGGGAATCACAACATACATATCATCAAAATATCGAACACATATCAAGCTCACATGATTACTTGCAACATGACTTCTCCCGTGACCTCAAGAACAAAAGTGACTACTCACAATTAATAATCAAGCTCAAGATTAGAGGGGTATTAAATAGCATAATGGATCTGAACATATAATCTTCCACCAAATAAACCATATAGTAATCAACAACAAGATGTAATCAACACTACTAGTCACCCACAAGTACAAATCTAAGGTTCTGGTACAAAGATTGAACACAAGAGATGAACTAGGGTTTGAGAGGAGATGGTGCAGTTGAAGATGTTGATGGATATGGCCCTCCCAAAGATGGGAGAGTTGTTGGTGATGACGATGACGATGACGATGATTTCCCCCTCCGGGAGGGAAGTTCCCCCGGCAGAATCGCTCCGCCGGAGGGCAAAAGTGCTCCTGCCCAAGTTCCGCCTCGAGACGGCGGCGCTTCATCCCGAAAGTCCTCCTCTTATTTTTTCTATGTCAAAATGGCTTATATACCAGAAGAAGGGCACCGGAGGTGGGCCGAGGAGGGCACAACCCACCAGGGCGCGCCTAGGCTCCCTGGTGCACCCAGATGGGTTGTGCCCACCTGGTGGGCCACCTCTGGTAGTTATTTGCTCCAATATTCTTCATATATTCCAAAACAATTCTCTGTAAATTTTAGCTCATTTGGAGATGTGCAGAATAGGTAACTCTGATGTAGCTTTTTCAGGTCTAGAATTCCAGCTGCCGGTATTCTCCCTCTTTGTGTAAACCTTGCATAATATGAGAGAAAAGGCATTAGGAATACTCCAAAAAGAATTACTATGCATAAAAACATTATAAATAATAGTAGGAAAACATGACGCAAAATGGACGTATCAATAACCTCATGAATTTCATGCCCCTTTGTCTAAATGGTTATGTACTTGATATCCAGTCAAGTATGTCATGCTTTGCTTGTCTTTGGGAAGGATATACTTGTGTGTAATTACATTTTCCTTTCCATTGGTTTGTTTAAACTGATAATCACATTTTTCCTTTCCATTGTTTTGTTTAACCTTCCTGGTGATCTATATGATCTAAGCAGTAATATCTTCCTGCTTAAGCAAACAGCTCGGTGTACAACTCTACTAGTAAGAACATGTTCCTATTGTTGATGACATTTTGGTAGTCACCGATGGACGAGAACTTTGCCTATTGGTCTGCCTCGTTCAACGAGCAGGAAAATGGTTCTTTTCGTCCCTCGCCCTTGGTACCAATGTTGTTGCCAACATAACTGACAGTCTATCCTCTTACATGCCTTGCCATCATGACCGTGCAAGATGTCAGCGCCCTTCCTACTTTGAACCCACATGGTGGGCCCATAACCCATAGTTCCACATGATCGAAACCTGACTCCTGTACATCCCTATGTCCAAAATTATTCCTCGTGTGTAATTCATGACCCACCTTCCTAGAGATCTACTCTAGTATCAAATGCAATGTTTATTTCATTGCTCTAAACCCCTTTCACCTTGTGATTAGGCATCGAGTGATTGCCTGCCCGTTCGAAACCTCTCTTGGAACCTTCTTACTTTGCTCTTGAAGTTTTTCTAAAAGTTTCAGTTCTAGAGTTACTTTCCGCCATCTTCCCTGTTGTTATATACCAGATAAGCAACCTTGTAGAGGACCGTTCTTCCAAAGTTAACCCTTTTCCATTCGTAAGTACGCTGAAGAATTGGAAGGAAGAACGACAACTTCATCATGATGCATTGATGCAGAGAAATGAAGACATCAACGCTATAGATCAACCTCTTTGAGTGGAGCAAACAAAAACGAGAAGATCCGTTAGAATTTCGTAACCAAACTTTTCCCCTTACTCCACTTCTTAAATCTCGGGACGAGATTTCTTGTAGTGGAGGAGATTTGTGACACCCTGATGACCCACAAGTATAGGGGATCAATTGTAGTCCTTTCGATAAGTAAGAGTGTCAAACCAAACAAGGAGCAGAAGGAAATGACAAGTGGTTTTCAGCAAGTTATTTTCTACAAGCACTGGAATAGTCGGTAACGAGTAGTTTGATAGCAAGATAATTTTAAAAAGCAAGTAACAGTAATGGTAAATAATATGCAGCAAGGTAGCCCAATCCTTTTGTGACAAAGGATAGGCCAAAATGGTCTCTTATAATAGGCAAAGCGTTCTTGAGGGTACACGGGAATTTCATCATATCACTTTTATCATGTTAGTTTGATTCGTGTTCGCTACTTTGATAATTTGATATGTGGGTGGACCGGTGCTTAGGTGTTCTTCTTACTTGAACAAACCTCCTACTTATGATTAACCCCCTCGCAAGCATCCGCAACTACGAGAAAAGTATTAAGATAAAATCTAACCATAGCATTAAAATTTTGGATCCAAATCGGTCCCTTACGAAGTAGCGCATAAACTAGGGTTTAAGCTTCTATCACTCTAGCAACCCATCATCTAATAACTACTCCATAATGCATTCCCTTAGGCCCAAATATGGTGAAGTGCCATGTAGTCGACGTTCACATGACACCACTAAGGGAATCACAACATATATATCATCAAAATATCGAACACATATCAAGTTCACATGATTACTTGCAACATGACTTCTCCCGTGACCTCAAGAACAAAAGTAACTACTCACAAATAATAATCATGCTCAAGATCAGAGGGGTATTAAATAGCATAATGGATCTGAACATATAATCTTCCACCAAATAAACCATATAGTAATCAACTACAAGATGTAATCAACAATACTAGTCACCCACAAGTACCAATCTAAGGTTCCGGTACAAAGATTGAACACAAGAGATGAACTAGGGTTTGAGAGGAGATGGTGATGTTGAAGATGTTGATGGAGATGGCCCTCCCAAAGATGGGAGAGTTGTTGGTGATGACGATGGCGATGATTTCCCCCTCCGGGAGGGAAGTTCCCCCAGCGGAATCACTCCACCGGAGGGCAAAAGTGCTCCTGCCCAAGTTCCGCCTCGAGACGGCGCTTCGTCCCGAAAGTCCCCCCCCCCCCTGGTTTTTTCTAGGTCAAAATGACCTATATACCAGAAGATGGGCACCGAATGTGGACCGAGGAGGGCACAACCCACCAGGGCGCGCCTGGGGGCTCTGGCGCGCCCAGGTGGGTTGTGCCCACCTGGTGGGCCTCCTCCGGTTGTTATTTACTCTAGTATTTTTTATATATTGCAAAATAATTCTATGAAATTTTCAGCTCATTTCGAGATGTGCAGAATAGGTAACTCTGATGTAGCTTTTTCAGGTCCTGAATTCCAGCTGCCGGTATTCTCCCTCTTTGTGTAAACCTTGCATATTATGAGAGAAAAGGCATTAGAATTGCTTCAAAAAGCATTATTATGCATAAAAACATTATAAATAACAGTAGGAAAACATGATGCAAAATGGACGTATCAACTCCCCAAAGCTTAGACCTTGCTTGTCCTCAAGCGAAAAACTGAAATCGAAAAACATGCCCACATGCTTAGAGAGAGAGAGAGAGGTGTCGATAAAAACAAAATACGGACATACAAGCATCATGCATATTATTATAACAACAATGAACTTTAACATAAAATTCTATCAAATAACTTTTATCATATAACTTTTCATGAACAAGTAACAATTCATCACAACATTGAAGTATACATCATAAACCTTATTGAAAACGAACAAACTATGTTCTCAGTCAACTTTGCAATTACAATTCATCATATTTTCAGGAAGGGTCATGTATCGGAGCCTTTAGGCAAGTCCACATACTCAACCATCATTTAATATTCTATGATTGCTAACACTCACAGCGTACCCATGAACAAAAAGTTTCAATCGGACACATGGAAAGATAGGGGCTTATAGTTTCGCCTCCCAACGTATTCACCTCAAGGGTGATGTCAACAATGATAAGTCATGCCCACTCATATCCAACTGGATATATGTGCCTAGATCTTTCCCCACCAAATGATGCTTGCAAAAAGAGAAAATAAAAAGGAATAGGGGAGAATACTTTGACTCTTACATAAAAGTAATGCATAAAAGTAAAAGATAGGCCCTTTGCAGAGGGAAGTAGAGGTTGTCATGCGCTTATTTGTTTGTATGCCAAATCCCTTAATGCAAAAGAACATCATGTTATATTGCCCCTTATGATAGCAACCTTTATTATGCAGTCCGTCGCTTTTATTACTTTGCCATCATAAGTTCGTACAACGCTTAATTTTCTCTTACACTAAACAATCCAACACTTTTAGAAGCAAATTTTATTGCCTTATTGCACCGATGACAACTTACTTGAAGGATCTTACTCAATCCATAGGTAGGGATGGTGGACTCTCAAAATTGGATTTTGGGCTAAGGGTTTTTGGATGCGCAAGTAGTATCTCTACTTAGTGCGGAATTTTTGGCTAGAAAAGATATTGAGCAAGCACCACATGTTGAAGGATCTATGACAATATAACTTTTATGTGAATATGAACAAACATAAATCATTATGTTGTCTTCCTTGTCCAACGTCAACAATTTTGAAACAAAATATTTAATGGGGGCTCACAATCATAAAAGATGTCCAAGATAGTGTATTTGCGTGTGAATCTTCTCTTCCCTTATTAATTCTTTCATGAATTGCATCATTGACCAATGCTATGTTTGTCAATCTCCAACAAATTTTACCACTTATACTTTTCCTTATGTGATGTCATTACTTACCATAAGATTAGCATATGATCTTTTTCATTTATTTTCCTTTCTTTTTATTGGAACAAAAGAGTAAAGAAACAAAACTCAAACTACTCTTTATTATTTATCTCGCACATGATTACATAGATAGATCACTAAGCAAGCACTCGAAAAGAAAGGATCGAACTAAACTTTTATTCAACTAAATCATAGGATAACTAAAGATCGAACTAAAATAGATGAAAGCATAGATAGTGGTGGTGATACGATACCGGGGCACCTCCCCCAAGCTTGGCACAAGCCAAGGGGAGTGGCCATACCATGAACTCAAGTTTCTTTTGTTGGAGAAGACGATGAAGGTGGTGGTGAAGTAGTAGCGGGCTCATCCTTCTTCCTCAGCTTATGCTTGAGGATGGAATTTTCCTCCCTCAAGTCATCGATCTCCTACTCAAGCTTTAATATCTTTTTGCATAATTCCTGCTTGTTTTCCTGCAAGAGACGAAAAGCGATAAACTGGATCTTAGGTTCCTTTGCTTTATTAGGAAGACTTGACTTCTTGAATTCCACGTGCATGTCCCCAGGTTGGGGTAATGGAACTTCATCTTCATCTGAGCTTGTCTCTTCTTTCCCTTTTGGATCATAATCTTCTTCTTTCTCCGTGGTCCAACCATAATGTTCCACATCTCTGTAAACCTTGGGGTTTGCAATATAATCAACAACATAGCTCTCACCCTTCAAATCTTGAGATGACATATTTCAGCTCTGCCAGAAAATAGCAAGAAAGAAGAACAGAAGATCTCCCCACGATATTGTGGTCAATACGTTCTGGGGGTATATAAAGATTTTTTTATCTTGGGAAACAAGCAAACGGGAGGAAAACGGAGTCGGCAAGGTTCCCGAGATGGGCACAACCCATCTGGGCGCGCCAGGGGGCCCAGGCGCACCCTAGTGTCTTGTGCCCTCCTCGGGTGCCTTCCTGGTTGTTTCTTATTTTCCTAAATTTTAAAATATTCCAAAACTGACAAAAAATATTTTTGCGGATTTTTCGGAGTCCGTTTACTTACCGTATCACATACCTCCTCTTTTTTAATTATTCTGGAGTGTTCCGGAGGGTCTCTTTTATGTGTTCCTCAGGTGTCATAGTTTGAATAATATTGCTTTCAACATTAATAGGCATACCTGAAATATAATGTTTAATTCTTTGCCCATTGACCACCTTCGGGTTAGTACCTTTAGCATTATTTATTTTGATAGCTCCAGAGAGGTAAACCTCTTCGATGATATATGGTCCTTCCCATTTAGAGAGAATTTTCCTGCAAAGAATCTGAAGCGAGAGTTGTACAATAGAACATATTCTCCAACTTTGAATTCTATCTTTTGGATTGTCTTGTCATGCCATCTTTTAACCTTTTCTTTAAATAATTTGGCATTTTCATAGGCTTGGGTTCTTCATTCATCAAGTGAGCTAATATCAAATAACCTCTTTTCACCGGCAAGTTTGAAATCATAGTTGAGTTCTTTAATTGCCCAATATGCTTTATGTTCTAACTCAAGAGGCAAATGAAAAGCTCTTCCATAAACCATTTTATAGGGAAACATACCCATAGGACTTTTATATGCGGTTCTGTAGGCCCAAAGTGCATCATCCAATTTCTTAGACCAATTCTTTCGGGACCTATTAACAGTTTTCTGTAAAATTAATTTTATTTCTCTATTGCTAATTTCAACTTGACCACTAGATTGAGGATGATAGGGTGATGCAATTCTATGGTTAACATCATATTTAGCAAGCATTTTACGGAAAGCACCATGAATAAAGTGTGAACCACCATCAGTCATTAAGTATCTAGGGACTCCAAACCTTGGGAAAATAACTTCTTTAAGCATTTTAATGGAGGTGTTATGATCAGCACTACTAGTTGGAATAGCTTCTACCCACTTAGTAACATAATCAACAACAACCAAAATATGTGTATACCCATTAGAGGAAGGAAAAGGTCCCATATAATCAAAACCCCAAAACATCAAATGGTTCAACATCAAGTGAATAATTCATAGGCATTTCTTGACGCTTACCAATATTACCGATTCGTTGACATTCATCACAAGATAAAACAAACTTACGGGCATCCTTGAAGAGAGTAGGCCAATAAAAACCAAATTGCAATACCTTATGACCAGTTCTATCTCCTGCATGATGCCCTCCATAAGCTTCGGAGTGACATTTCCGTAGGATTTGTTCCTGTTCATGCTCAGGTACACAACGTCTAATAATACCATCTACTCCTTCTTTATAAAGATGTGGATCATCCAAAAAGTAATGTCTTAAATCATAGAAGAATTTTTTCTTTTGTTGGTATGTGAAACAAGGTGGTATGTATTTAGCAACAATATAATTAGCATAGTCAGCATACCAAGGAGTATTATGAGAAACATTTATTGTAGCTAGTTGTTCATCAGGAAAGTTATCATCAATAGGTGGTGGGTCATCAAGGATATTCTCTAACCTAGATAAGTTGTCAGCTCCTTTCCTATCAGTAATATGTAAATCAAATTCTTGTAGCAAGAGAACCCACCTAATGAGTCTAGGTTTAGCATCTTTCTTTTCCATGAGATATTTAATAGCAGCATGATCGGTTTGAACAATAACTTTAGAATCAACAATGTAAGATCTGAATTTATCACAAGCAAACACAACTGCTAAAAATTCATTTTCAGTAGTAGCATAATTTCTTTGAGCACTGTCTAGAGTTTTGCTAGCATAATGAATAACATTTAATTTCTTATCAACTCTTTGTCCTAGAACAACACCAACAGCATAATCACTAGCATCACACATGATTTCAAAAGGCAAGTTCCAATCAGGTGGTTGAACAATAGGTGCAGAAGTTAAGGCTTTCTTAAGTGTTTCAAAGGCTTCTATACAATCATCATAAAAAACAAATGGAACATCCTTTTGTAAAAGATTTGTAAGAGGCCTAGAAATTTTAGAGAAGTCTTTCATAAACCTCCTATAGAAACTAGCATGACCAAGGAAACTACGAATACCTTTAATATCTGTAGGACATGGCATTTTCTCAATTGCATCAACTTTAGCTTGGTCCACCTCAATACCTTGTTCAGAAATTTTATGCCCCAAGAAAATACCTTCATTAACCATAAAGTGGCACTTCTCCCAATTCAAGATAAGATTAGTTTGCTCACATCTCTGCAAAACTCGATCAAGGTTGCTTAAGCAATCATCGAAAGAAGTTCCATAAGCAAAAAAATCATCCATGAAAACCTCAACAATCTTTTCATAAAAATCAGAGAATATAGCAGTCATACATCTTTGAAAGGTAGCAGGTGCATTGCATAAACCAAAATTCATACGTCTATAAGCATAAGTTCTAAAAGGGCAGGTAAAGGTGGTTTTCTCTTGATCAGGTTGTGAAACAGGTATTTGAGAAAAAACCAGAATATCCATCAAGAAAACAGAAGTGTGTGTGCTTAGAAAATCTCTCCAACATTTGATCAATAAAAGGCAAAGGGTAATGATCTTTTCTAGTTGCTTTATTTAATTTTCTAAAATCAATTACCATTCTATAGCCAGTAACAATTCTTTGTGGAATAAGTTCATTTTTGTCATTAGGAACAACAGTGATACCTCCCTTCTTAGGGACACAATGAATGGGACTTACCCATCTACTATCAGCTATGGGATAGATTATACCTGCTTCCAAAAGCTTCAATATTTCAGTTCTTACCACTTCTTTCATCTTAGGATTCAAACATCCTTGATGATCAACAACGGGTTTATCACCAGGTTCCATATTAATCTTGTGCTGACAGAGAGTGGGACTAATGCCCTTAAGATCATCAAGTGTATATCCAATAGCAGCACGATGCTTCTTCAGAATTTTTAATAGTCTTTCTTCTTGATGTTCTGAAAGGTTAGCACTAATTATAACATGATATATCTTTTTCTCATCGAGATAAGCTTAATTCAAAGTGCTAGGCAATTGTTTTAATTCAAACATGGGATCACCTTTAGGTGGCGGAGGACCTCCTAGAGTTTCAATAGGCAAATTGTGTTTGAGCTGGGGTCGTTTTTCAAAGAAAAATTTATCTATCTCATTTATTTCATGCATATGCATATCATTTTCATGGTCTAGCAAATATTGTTCTAGTGCTTCAGTAGGAGGCACGCCAATAGAAGCAAGACCAATTATTTCATCCTTACTAGTTAGTTCTTTCTTATGAGGTTGTCTAATAAACTTGGAAAAATTAAATTCATGAGACTCATCACCAAAGCTAACACTAACAGTTTGTTTATGACAATCTATAGTAGCATTGACAGTGTTCAAGAAAGGTCTACCAAAGATAATGGGACAGAAGTCATCTTGTGGGGAACTAAGAACTAGAAAATCAATAGGGTATTTTATTTTCCCACAAAAGACTTCAACATCTCTAACAATCCCAAGTGGTATGATGGTGTCTCTATTAGCAAGTTTAATAGTGACATCTATGTCTTCTATTTCAGCAGGTGCTATGGCATTCATAATTTCTTGGTATAAGGTAAAAGGAATAGCACTCACGCTAGCACCTAAGTCACATAAACCATGATACCAATGATCTCCTATTTTAACTGAGACAATAGGCATGCCAACAACATGTCTATGTTTATCTTTTTCATCGGGTTTGGCAATTCTAGCAGCTTCATCACATAAGTAAATAACATGCCCGTCAATATTTTCTACCAAGAGATCTTTAACCATAGCAACACTAGGTTCTACTTTAATTTGTTCTGCAGGTTTACGTGATCTAATATTACTTTTGTGAACCACAGTTGAAACCTTAGCATGTTCCTTCATCCTAACAGGGAAAGATGGTTTTTCAATATAAGCAGTAGGCACAAACTGGATCAACATTGTAAATAATAGTTTCATCTTTAACTATGTCAGGTTCTTTAATTTGTTCTTTGATAGGGGGATGATATTTAAACCACTTCTCTTTAGGGAGATCGACATGAGTAGCAAAGGATTCACAAAAAGAAGCTACTATCTCAAAGTCAAGTCCATATTTAGTGCTAAACTTGTGAAAAGCATCAGTATTCATAAAAGATTTAACACAATCAAATTCAAGCTTAATACCTGACTCTTTACCTTCGTCGAGTTCCCAATCTTTAGAGTTGCATTTAATTCTTTCTAAAAGATCCCACCTGAATTCAATAGTCTTCTACATAAAAGAACTAGTACAAGAAGTATCGAGCATAGATTGTTCCTCACGAGAAAGCCGAGCATAAAAATTCTGAACGATAATTTCTCTATAGAGCTCATGATTGGGGCATGAATATAACATTGACTTCAGCCTCCCCCAAGCTAGAGCGATACTTTCTCCTTCACGAGGCCAAAATTATATATATAATTCCGATCACGATGAACTAGATGCATAGGATAAAATTTTTGGTGAAATTCTCAAGGCGGCTGATTTTGTTGAATTCTTCGAGGCACAATCCATTGAAGAGAATATCGCAAGCTTGAGCATTGTATTGCAACATCTTCATTTCTTCCACGGACGCCTCACGATCCAGTTCTTTTCCATCCTCGAAGAAATCACCTTGCAAGCGAATGCGCACAATAGCCCAAATGGCGGGGTTATGACCAAGAATATGCATTTTCATTTTATGCTTCCAACTAGCAAATTAGTACCATCAAAGTAAGGACCTCTACGGTGGTAATTTCCCTTGCTAGACGCCATACTCTCCTAGGTTGCGAAACCAAGGCTTTGATCACCAAAGCTATGGAAATCAAGGCAAATGGAGACCAAAGCTCTGATATCACTTGTAGGATCAAAAGTAGGTCTAGAGGGGTGGTGATTAGACTACTTGACCAATAAAAATCTAACCTTTTCCCAATTTTAGTTAGGGGAGATTTTAGCAATTAGCACAAGTCAAGCAATCAACCTACACATGCAATTCTAAGAGTGTAGCAGCGGAAAGTAAAACATTGCATATGAAGGTAAAGGGAAGGGTTTGGAGAGTGCAAACGCAATGATGACACGGAGATTTTTGGCGTGGTTCCGATAGGTGGTGCTATCGTACATCCATGTTGATGGAGACTTCAACCCACGAAGGGTAACGGTTGCACTAGTCCACGGAGGGCTCCACCCACGAAGGGTCCACGAAGAAGCAACCTTGTCTATCCCACCATGGACATCGCCCACGAAGGACTTGCCTCACTCGGGTAGATCATCACGAAGTAGGCGATCTCCTTGCCCTACAAACTTCTTGGTTCAACTCCACAATCTTGTCGGAGGCTACCAAGCGACACCTAACCAATCTAGGAGATACCACTCTCCAAAAGGTAATAGATGTTGTGTTGATGATGAACTCCTTGCTCTTGTGCTTCAAATGATAGTCTCCCCAACACTCAACTCTGTCTCACAGATTTGGATATGGTGGAAAGATGATTTGAGTGGAAAGCAACTTGGGGAAGGCTAGAAATCAAGATTCTTGTGGTAGGATTGGTATATCTTGATCTCAACACATGAGTATGTGGTTCTCTCTCAGAAAATGTATGCTGGAAGTGTAGGCATGTTCTGATGGCTCTCTCACATATGGAGAAGGGGGTGGAGGGGTATATATAGCCTCCACAAAAAATCCAACCGTTACACACATTTGACCCAACTCGGTCAGACCGAATAGAAGAACTCGGTGAGACCGATTTAGTTCAAAATGTGAACATTAGGAATCTCAGTGGGACCGACTGGAACAACTCGGTGGGACTGATGTGCTAGGGCTTAGGGAAAACATCAACTCGGTGAGACCGAAGTGAAGCAATAAGGCAACAGAGAAAATGTTAAGCCAACTCGGTGTGACCGATCGCAATTTCGGTGGGACCGAAACAATTGCAACAGGCAACAAAGAGTTTGCAAGGCCATCTCGGTGAGACCGAGATCCATATCGATGTGACCGAACTGTTAGGGTTTCTGGCAGTGGCTATGTCATATGAACTCGGTGGCGCTAGATAGAAAGAATCGGTGGGGCCGAGTTGGAGTTTAGGATTTTGACATATTTGGAATGAGAAAGTGGTTGAGGGCTTTGGAGCAATATCACTAAGCACTTTGAGCAAGCAAGCCATTAAGCAACACCTCATCCCCTTTTAATATTATTGGCTTTCCTATGGACTCAATGTGATCTTGGATCACTAAAAATGAAATGAAGAGTCTTGAGCTTTTGCCAATATGTGTCTTTAGCATTTTGAGGGGTCCACATCTCTAGTCCATGCCATGCCATTCATTGAACTTTCTGAAATATTAAACTTGAATGGATATTAGTTCAATGAGATATATGTTGTTATGAATTACCAAAACCACCCGGGGATTAGTTGCACTTTCGATCTCCCCCTTTTTGGTAATTGATGACAACATATAGATCAAAGCTTCGACAAATGATAATATGAATGAAATACATCATCGCTTTGAGAAGTATGTGATAAGAAAGAGCTCCCCCTAAATTTGTGCATTATTTAAAATTTGCGTTTGAATGCAAATGCACAATCGATTAGGATCATGGGTCACTCTTCCATGTCACATACATCTTCGTGGAGCGCTCAAAATGATAAGAATTAAATAACATGCACTCATCACCAAGGATACAAGTGATTGATCATACACAAACATTCATAGATATAATCATGCAAGCACACATTAAGCGTAGTATGATCAAACACATGATCACATAAAGTATCTCACGAGCATTACACAAATGTAGCAAGAGTAGCAACAACCAAACAAACCAAAGTAGCAAGTAGCAAGGCAAATAAGACCAACAAAAGCAAAAGACACACTCTCTCTCTCTCTCGAAGCCTATGATCTATACACTTTCTCCCCCTTTGGCAACAAGTTACCAAAAAGTTCGAAAACGTATAGTGCTATGCGGCTCTCTAGGCACGATCTCCGGGAGCTCCTAAAGTGGTCTTCTGGCTTGTAGCTCTGGTGTGCGTAGATGGCATTGAGATGACTGTGTCTGCAAATGCTTCTGCTGAAGTCTGTGGAGCTGGAGGAGTGGATACTGGAGGAGCAACTGGGGCTGTGGCTGCAGTGGCAGGAGCAGAGTGAGCAGGCCTCAAATCTGCAACTGACTCATTAGCTAACCTCTGTGCCCTTGGCACTGACTAGAACTTGTCTATAGTGGGTCTGTCATCATTGTCCCCAGCATCATCCCTTAGCTTCTCCACAATGGTTTGAATCTCCGTGACCTTCACATCAAGGTCATACATCTTAGTCTGAATTACCCTCTCTAAGCTTTCCTGATTCTAAGACAAGGTGGCCAAGCTCTTCTCAATCCTCACGGTAGCCTCAAGCAGGTAACTAAGCTGATCGTGCTTGGTCTTCAGATTCACTATTGAAGCATCTGAAGCACTTGCTGCCTTCGCTGCTTTTGCAGCCTTTGCTTTCTCGATCTTCTCCTGGGCCTCAGCACATGTAGGATGTGATGCATCCATGACAACCTCGTAGTCCTCAAAATCAGGCCTAAGAGGTAGATGCTCTTTGTCAAGCAGATATGTCCCAGTTCCAACCTTGGAGTTGATCAACATCTGAATGTGTGGGGCATATCCACAAGACCTCTTCTGGTCGGCTGCTGTCCTCTTCACTGTCTCAACAATCAAGCTCATGACTTTAAACTTCTAGGGGATGTCAAACAAATGAAGCAAGTTGATGGAGTGACCACGTATCATCCTGTGATCTCCAGACTTGGGCAACAGAGTATACCTCAAGATGGTGTTCATGGTGGTCAGTCCAGCAAGCAGATAATATATTGATCCTAGCTTTTTTAGAAAGGAGGCATCTGCCCGGCCTTAAACTGAGGCCCTTAAAGTCGAAAAGAGGTACACGAAAACACAAAAGCGCCACAGCGCGAAAGTAGCAGCTACGCAATCAGGCAGTACGGATACAGGCCGGCGGCCATACATGCGACGCAGTGCGGTAGAAGCAGGAAGCAAAAGCGACAGCTAGAGAAAGCTAGACCACAATCCAGCAGGCGAAGGGCGAGGGCTGTCGAGGTAGCCGGGGCAGCGCAAACCAGCGGAGACCCCTAGGGAGGACGACGAAGCTCAGTGCACTTTGTTCGCACCCTTGAAGTGAGCACCTCCACGTGTCTTCTATCTTGGGATGTTGCCAACAGTTTCCACAACTGCAAGAAAGAGACCAATTTATATAATAGGCCAGCCGGGTGTCGAATGAATTGCCCCTCAATCAAAGCCTTATTTCTAGTAGTCCAAAGGGCCCACGCAATGGCCCTGAAGCCCAACCATGCCATCCGATGGTCTTGCCCCACCGTGGGATTTGTTAGGCGATAGAATTTAGAGAAGCCGCTCGGGTTCCAGGTGCAACTGGTCACGTCTCTAATGGGGCTCCATACAAATCGAGCCAAGGAGCAGCGAAAGAGGATATGGTCACGGTCCTCACTCTCACCGCACCAGATGCATTTGCCATCCCCTGGCCCCCTACATTTTTGGACTTGGTCACCACTCGTGATTTTGTTTCGCGCAACTTGCCAAAGGAAAATTTTTATCTTGGCTGGGAGGCACGCCTTCCAAATTCCGGAAAGGTCACAGAGAGGAGCAGCCCTGAAGATCTCCTTATATAGCGAACCGGTGGAGAACTGGCCCGAAGGGTCAAGCCGCCACATCACCTTGTCCTGTCCCGCAGTGATGTGCACATCCTGAAGCTTGGAGCGGAGCGTATCCCATTCGCTGCCTTCTAGTGGCCCAAGGGGGCGGCGGAACCTAGGTTCCCACCGGTCTTGATGCCACATGTTAGCCACCCTCGCGGTTGGATTATCGGAAATATCAAATAGCCGAGGGAACACCACCTGGAGTGGCTCCTCCTCGAGCCACCGGTCCGTCCAAAAACAAGCCGACTTCCCGCTATGTATTCGAAACTTGGTTCCAAGCCACAACAAAGGCTAGACCTTTTTAATACCTCTTGAGAACTGGGATAGCATAATGTTTGGGTGGAAATCTAGGCCATCCGGAGTTAGGTATTTCCTCCCAAAGATGTCAAGCCACAACCCTCCTTGGCTAGTTAGGATTTTCCATGCCCATTTAGTCATGAGACACCAATTCATGATTTTGGTATTGATAACTCCCAAGCTGCCAATCTCTTTGGGTTGGCATATACTCTCCCAACTAACCAAGTGATACTTTTGTTTCTGGTTCTCCTTGGCCCAGAAAAATCTGGATCTCACTCTATTTAGCTTGTCATGCACCCCGTCCTGAAGCAAATAGAAGCCATAACAAACATTGGAATGTTCATTAGGTAGTCATTGACAAGAACAAGTCTCCCTCCTGAAGCTAAGAGCTTCCCTTGCCATGGTTCCACCCTTGCTGCAGTCTTGTCCACTACTGGTTGGAACTCTCCCATGGTAAGAGCCCTCGCAGATATCAGCATTCCTAGATATTTCATCGGGATTGAGCCTAGTTCACAATTCATCATGTGTGCCGCACGAAGCTGGGATTCAAGGTCACCACCTGTGACAAAAGCCTCACTCTTATCGAAGTTGATCTTAAGGCCTGACATCTCCTCAAAACACATCAGAAGAAATTATAAGTTAATGATTTCCCTCTCAGAATTCCTAATAAATATCAGTGTGTCGTCAGCATATTGGAGGTGAGAGATCCCACCAGGGATTATACCTGTCGCCACTCCCAAGATGTGACCAGCCGCCTTGGCATGGTCCAGGATCCCAGCCAGGGCGTCCGCAATGATATTGAATAACAGAGGCGAGATTGGGTCACCTTGGCGAACTCCCCATTTGTTCCTAAAGAACGACCCAATGTGACCATTGATATTTACCGCCGTCTGGCTCTCTCTGACCAATTTTCTCATCCAGCTAGTCCATAACGGGTCAAAGCCCTTTTGGTTTAAAACCTCCTCAAGAAAATCCCATCGGACCCTGTCGTATGCTTTCTCAAAATCAATCTTGAGGATAAACACCTCTTCCTTGGTGAGACTAATCTCATGTAAAACCTCATGAAGAACTTCCACCCTGTCTAAAATGCTTCTTCCACGGATGAAGGCCGATTGGCTAGGGTCAATCACCTTGTTGGCCACCGACGCGAGCCGGTTCGCAAACCCTTTAGCCAGAAGGCGGAAGCTCACATTGATAAGGGTTAGAGGCCGAAATTGCCGAATATTGTCCGCACCCTGGACTTTAGGAATCAACGCAAGGACCCCATAATTTAGGCGTTTAACATCTATCCTGCCCAAGGTAAACTCGTGGACTAAAGAAGCAAACTTAGGCCCCACCAAACTCCAAAACTTCTTATAGAACGCAACTGGAAACCCGTCCGGGCCGGGAGTAGTGTTACCTCTCATGGCTTTGAGGTTATTTGTGATCTCCTCAAAGGAAAAGGGATGAGTAAGAGCCAGGTTATCGAGAGGGGAGACTAGCCCGTGGCCTTCCCACATATTCGGACCAAGGGAAGCTGCTCTCCCGCAGTGGAGCCCAAGAGGTCACGGTAAAAGCCGTCAATGTGGGATCTCAGAGTCTCACTATCTGAGAAAACAATGTTTCCCTCTCTTAGGGAGGTGATCATGCATCTCCTACGTCGGCCGTTAGCCACCGCGTGAAAAAATTCCGTACTGGCATCTCCCTTTAATACCCATCTCTGTTGCCCTCTCTGCTGCCAGTATATTTCCTCACATGTAAGAATGAAGATCATCTCATCCTCCGCAGCATATCTTCTAGCCCATTCCGAATTGGAAAGCCCCACCGAATCTGCCTTGCAATCAAGATCTCTAATCTCAGACATCAGGGTCTCTTTACGAGCACGAGCAAGGCTCCCCACATTAGCCCCCCAACCCCTAAGGTGATGGCGCAGGCTCCGGATGCAGTGTTGCCATTCATCCAGCACGTCACATAGTGGGCCGTAGCGGTGAGGCCGGTTTCGCCTCGCATCCCCCAAAATCTTATACACTCTATCCACAAAACCGGGTAGAAGCACCCACTGACGCTCAAAGAAGAAATGTTTCGGCGGCCGGCGGAGGGGCTCTCCGGATTGCAGAATTAAGGGACAATGATCCGACCCAAGGCGGGTCTCGGCCGATAAGGCACAAGTTGGAAACTTCACCTCCCACTCCGTCGAAACGAAGACCCGGTCGAGCACACTCCTTACAGGGTTGTATTGATTATTCATCCAAGTGAACCGAGCCCCCGCCCTTTGCAACTCGATCAGTTGCAAATCCGCCACCCAATCATTAAAGTCATCCACCAAATTTTGATGATTCACCCTTCGATTACTCTTATCATCTGCCGACCTAATGAGATTAAAATCTCTGCCAATAACCATGGGGAGCTGGGAGCTTGTCACCTTGGCATAAAGCTCACGCAAGAAGTCCAGGGATCTTGAGTGATCTGCTAGCCCGTACACCACTATAAGCTCCCACCTAAAATTATTGTTCTTTTGGAGCACCTCCGCTCCCAGGAAGAATTCAACCCTTGAGAAGGAAATATCGGCAAAGTAGTCTTTATTGAGTCCTAGCAGGATGCCACCCGACCGCCCCGAGGCCGGGATCCACTCCCATTGGAAATCCATGGCACCCCCTAGGGAGTCCACCTCTACTTGCGAAAAGGAGGAGCGAATCA
Organism: Thinopyrum elongatum; assembly: GCA_011799875.1. Lineage (NCBI taxonomy): Eukaryota > Viridiplantae > Streptophyta > Magnoliopsida > Poales > Poaceae > Thinopyrum > Thinopyrum elongatum. The sequence continues at coordinate 282,329,573 of CM022299.1, read as the reverse complement.
TCTCTTGCAGCCTGACAAAGTCAAGATACTGCTCCCGGATGTACTCGATCAGCTGCCTACGCCGGTCCCATTGGCTGAACCCCCTCAGATTCCAAAATATGCCTTTCATTGCACAACCGAGGGGGAACAGGCCCCCGCCTCATCATCTGTAGAAGCCTCTCTCCTCTGAGGCGAAATGGCCCGGCCTCGACCCCTCCCTCTTCCACGGCCCCTGCCGCGCCCATGGCTCGAGGTCGCTCGGCCCGAGGCCCCGATCGTCGCCCTGGTCAGTTCCTCAGGTCCCAGATCCAGCCCCTCGGCCTGGGCCTCGGCCAGCGCCGTGCGGGCCAAATCACAACGCGCAATGGCCTCGGCGATGACGGCTTGCGCAGCCTCCTGAGCACGGAAGCATTCGATCACCTCCAGGGGAGATCTCTCCTCCGAGCCCAGCACAATATTGCTATCCTTAGCAACTCTCAAAAGGTGGGCATTAGAAGCCAGAGCCAACACTTTAAAGGAAGACATCGATCTAGTAATAGGTTTTGAAGATATACCTTGGATGTTCTTGCCGGCCTTGAGGGACATCGCCTTGTCCATCATCTTGGAAGCTTTGGTAGTGGTCACCCTGGCGCTGGACCTTGCAGCCCTAATCGATGACGCGGTTGCTGCAGCCGCAGGAGGGGCCGGAGAGTCGGGGCGCAGCTCCGTGTCCCGGAAGGCCTCGAATGCCTCAACGCAGTCCCCCACCGACATTAAGTTGTCAACAAACTTCTCTCCCTCGAAGCGGTCTGCCAGGTACACTGGGCTCACCCCTGCAGCATGGGCAGAGGCCGCAGCAGGAATGGCAGCAGCAGAAGCCATCGATTGCATCGTAGGAGACGAGAACGGCGTAGAAGAGGCGCTCGGGATGGGCGAATATGCAACTGTGATGCCCGAGCCCACCGTGCGCACACCGCCGCCGCACTGAGTCGGGGACTCCACACCAGCAGCTACCACTGCAGGGGCGGGGGATTTGAGGTTGGGGATTGGTAGCGGCAGACCACTGGGGATCAAGTTTGAGCCGTACTGGTTGACAGGGAGAGGAGGCGAGCCCTCTTCATGCCTGAGCATGCGGGGGACGTCCACCGGAGGAAGCCGTGGAGATGCCACCCTCTCCTGGGGAACATTGACATCCGCCATGACCGGCAATAGTGCGGACATCTGCCGGCCCGAAACACCCGAGGAAACCACCGCTGACGAGCTGACATCCTTGCATTTCCCTGTCTTGGCGCCCGCCGCATCCCACTCAGCAGTGTTCAAACTTGGCCCTGATTTGTCGCCGCCGTCTGGGTCTTCATCTGACCGTGGGCGAGGAGTGGAGGGCAGAGCAGGAGGCGGGGCAAGAGGACCACCAAGCTCATGCTCCACCCTCATCTTGAAGCCATTGGGGCCGCAGAAGATTTCAAATATCCCATTGATCACCGCCGGGTCTCTACACCAGATTTTGGCCCTAACCGGCTCTCCACGGAGGCCGCCCATGTTCGACCGGACAATCAACAGCTCATCAATGACCACAACCTTGCCAACAACACGGAGAAATTCATGCACCAACGAAGGTTGCCGCAGCTTGTCTGGTATCCCGGTGACCCGCACCCAGCATTCTTGCAGCCTAGAGACCGCGTGAGGTTCACGGAGCGGCTCCCCAACCTCAGCCTTGTGTTCACTTATCGGGAGGGTAATAGTACCACTCTTCTTGGCCATCCGCAAGACCTCTTTGGATGGATACACCACCGAGAAGCAATTCTTTCGAACCTCCGTGATCTGCCAGTCCTAATCAGAGTCCCACATGCCGTCCAACCCGTCGAATCGACTCCTCCGTAGCTTGCCCTTGCGTAACCACCAAAGAAGCAGCATTTGCCAGAAGCTCAACCTCTTCATGCACACCTCCCTCAAGAAGATAGAAGTCTTGTCCCTTCACCCCAAAGCCAAACATGACGAGCTCCAGCTTGGCATGTCGGGTCGGGCAGTGGCTCGATGTGTGGCCCTCTTTTTTGCACACGAAGTAGAGCGGGTCGAACTCACACTCTATCTGAAAGTTCCTTTCCGTCCACACTTAAAGCATAACACCTCAGAGATATCTCTCTCGCCTACCGATGGCCTCCGAACCAGCCGAGCCGCCCCGCCCACACCATCCTAGGAGCGGCGGTCACCCTCACCGCCCCGGGCGTCATGGCCCCCACCATGATACGTCTCCGTCGTATCTACTTTTCCAAACTCTTTTGCCCTTGTTTTGGACTCTAATTTGCATGATTTGAATGGAACTAACCCGGACTGACGCTGTTTTCAGCAGAATGGCCTTGGTGTTATTTTTGTGCAGAAATAAAAGTTCTCGGAATGACCTGAAACCTCACAGAGAATATTTTTGGAATAAATAAAAAATATTGATGAAAGAATCAACCGGAGGGGACCCACCGGCTGTCCACAAGGGTGGAGGGCGCCCCCCCTAGGGTGCGCCCCCTGCCTTGTGGGTCCCCAGGACCTCCACCGACCACAACTCCAACTCTATATATTCACTTTCGGGGAGAAAAAAATCAGAGAGAAGGATTCATCGCGTTTTACGATACGGAGCCGCCATCACCTCCTGTTCTTCATCGGGAGGGCAGATCTGGAGTCCGTTCGGGGCCCCAGAGAGGGGAAATCATCGCCATCATCATCACCAACCTTCCTCCATCACCAATTTCATGATGCTCACTGCTGTGCGTGAGTAATTCCATCGTAGGCTTGGTGGACAGTGATGGGTTGGATGAGATCTATCATGTAATCGAGTTAGTTTTGTTAGGGTTTGATCCCTAGTATCCATTATGTTCTGAGATTGATGTTGCTATGACTTTGCTATGCTTAATGCTTGTCACTAGGGCCCGAGTGCCATGATTTCAGATCTGAACCTATTATGTTTCCATGAATATATTTGTGTTCTTGATCCTATCTTGCAAGTTGTAGACACCTATTATGTCTTATGATCCGCATACCCCAAGGTGACAATAATTGGGGTTCTTTCCGGTGATTACCGTAGTTTGAGGAGATCATCTATTCACTAAGTGCTAATGCTTTGGTCCGGTTCTCTATTAAAACGAGGCCTTAATATCCCTTAGTTTCCATTAGGACCCCGCTGCCACGGGCGGGTAGGACAAAAGATGTCATGCAAATTCTTTTCCATAAGCACGTATGACTATATTCGGAATACATGCCTACATTATATTGATGAATTGGAGCTAGTTCTGTGTCACCCTAGGTTATGACTGTTGCATGATGAATGCCATCCGACATAATTATCCATCATTGATCCATTGCCTATGAGCTTTTCACATATTGATCTTTGCTACATTACTTTTCCGTTGCCACTGTTACCATTGCTACAAAACTGCTACTGTTACTTTTGCCACCGTTACTTCCATACTACTTTGCTACTAAATACTTTGCTGTAGATATTAAGTCTTTCAGGTGTGGTTGAATTGACAACTCAGATGCTAATACTTGAGAATATTCTTTGGCTCCCCTTGTGTCGAATCAATAAATTTGGGTTGAATACTCTACCCTCAAAAACAGTTGCGACCCCCTATACTTGTGGGTTGTCAAGACCTTTTTCTGGCGCCGTTGCCGGGGAGCATAGCTCTATTATCTGAGTCACTTGGGATTTATATCTGTTGATCACTATGAGGAATTTGAAAGATACTAGAACCAAGATTTTTCCCTCTACTACGAGGGGAGGTAAGGAACTGCCATCTAGCTCTGCACGTGATTCACCTTCTATTTTGAGTAAGTTTGCGACACCTACACCTGCTATTGATTCTGATATGTCTAATGTTATTGATGATGCTACTTCTACTATGAATGATGCTTATGATACTACTAATGTGCCACTGGGTGAATTACTTGATAAACATCTTGCTAGAGTTAGAACTATTGATTATGCTGAAGATGATGATATTTCTGAAACTGATGAAATATTGAAACTGAAAATTTTGAAACACCTGATAAGACTAGCTCTCCTAGATATGAACTTCCTGTTATGCCTAAGGGTTATGTTATGGATGGAGAGGTAGCTAGGGACTTTCTTGCTTGTAAGGATAGAGATGATCTTAAGAAATTATTATGCAAGTGGAAAGAAAAATCTTTGAATGCTAGAATGCAATATGATCCTAAGTTTGCTACTTCACCTATCTTTGTTACTGATAAGGATTATGAATTCTCTGTCGATCCTGAGTTAATTACTTTGGTTGAATCTGATCCTTTCCATGGTTATGAATCTGAAACTGTTGTGGCACATCTTATTAAATTAAATGATATAGCCACCCTATTTGCTCATGAGGAAAAATTTGTTATTACTATATTCTTAAGTTGTTTCCTTTCTCATTAAACGGTGATGCCAAGTTATGGTTCAATTCTCTTGCTCCTGGTTGTGTGCGTTGTCCCCAGGATATGATTTACTACTTCTGTGAAAAATATTTCCCTGCCCATAAGAAACAAGCTGCTTTAAAGGAAATATTTAACTTTGTGCAAATTGAAGAAGAGAGTCTCCCACAAGCTTGGGGGAGGCTTCTCCAATTACTTAATGCTTTGCCTGATCATTCTCTCAAGAAAAATGAAATACTTGATATCTTTTATAATGGACTAACCGATGCTTCTAGGGACCACCTAGATAGTTGTGCTGGTTGTGTTTTCAGGGAACGAACTGTTGAGCAAGCTGAATTGCTATTGAATAATATATTGAGTAATGATAATGATTGGACACTTCTTGAACCAACTCCTAAGCCAACTCCAAAGAAAAGAGGTATTCTATTCCTCAGTCCTGAAGATATGCAAGAGGCAAAGAAATCTATGAAAGAAAAAGGTATTAAAGCTGAAGATGTTAAGAATTTACCACCTATTGAAGAGATACATGGTCTTGATAACCCGACACAGGTAGTAGAGGTAAATTCTCTCTATAGATTTGATGAAGGTGATATCCCTTATAATAAGTCTGCTAGTCAATGCTTGGATGAGTTTGATAATTTTATTGTTAAACAAGAGAACTTCAATGCTTACGTTAGTAGACAATTGAAACGTAATGCTTACATGCTTGACTGCTTGGGTGATTATATGAGTAGAACTATTAGTGATCTGAAAATTATTAGTAAACATGCTTCCATGGTTAAGACTCAAGTAGAACAAGTACTTAAGGCACATGATGATTTGCTCAATGAGTTGAATAGTACAAACAATGATAATGCTGTTAGGGTTATGACTAGGGGTGGTAAAATGACCCAGGAACCTTTGTATCCTGAGGGCCATCCTAAGAGAGTTGAGCAAGATTCTCAGAGAATCAACACTGATGCACCTAGTCCTAGTAATAAAAAGACAAAGAAAACTGATAGGACTTTGCATGCTTCTAGTGAACCTGTTATAGACACACCTGAGAATCCAAACGATATTTCTATTTCTAATGCTGAGACACAATCTGGTGATGAACATGAACCTAGTGTTAATGTTAATGATGATGTTCATGTTGATGCTCAACCTAGTAATGATAATGATGTGGAGATTGAACCTGTTGTTGATCTTGATAACCCACAATCTAAAAATAAATGTTATGATAAGAGAGACTTTGTTGCTAGGAAGCACGGTAAAGAAAGAGAACCATGGGTTCAGAAACCTATGCCCTTTCCTCCTAAACCATCCAAGAAAAAGGATGATGAGGATTTTGAGCGCTTTGTTGAAATGCTTAGACCTGTCATTTTGCGTATGCGTTTGATTGATATTTTGAAAATGTCTCCTTATGCTAAGTTTATAAAAGATATTGTTACAAATAAAAGAAAGATACAGGAGGCTGAAATTTCCACCATGCTTGCTAATTACACTTCTAAGGGTGGAATACCTAAGAAACTAGGAGATCCAGGAATACCAACTATACCATGCTCCATTAAAAGAAACTGTGTTAAAACTGCTTTATGTGATTTGGGAGCCGGTGTTAGTGTTATGCCCTTCTCTTTATATTGTAGAATTGAATTGAATAAGTTGACACCTACTGAAATCTCTTTGCAAATGGCTGAAAAATCAACTGCTATACCCATCGGTATTTGTGAGGATGTGCTTGTTGTGGTTGCAAACGTTACTATTTTAACGGACTTTGTTATTCTTGATATTCCCGAGGACGATAGTATGTCGATCATCCTTGGTAGACCCTTTTTGAATACTACAGGGGATGTTATTGATTGCAACAAGGGCAATGTCACTTTTCATGTTAATGGTAATGCGCATACGGTACACTTTCCGAAGAAGCAACCTCAAGTTCATAGTATCAATTCTATTGGAAAATTTTCAACTATTACTATTGGAGGTTTTGAATTCCCTCTTCCTACTATCAAAAAGAAATATGATATTCTTATTGTTGGGGACATGCATATCTCTGTTGAGATAACCTAGTGTTATTCAAAAATTCTCTGGTTTAATGTTATTCGAAAGAAGTTTGTTAATAAGACTTGATCAGCCTTGTTAATGGATTCCTTTTGATGAGCATGAGATGGATGAATTTCGGAAGCACAACTTTCTGTACCCACTTTTTACTTTCTGTACCCACTTTTTACTCTCTGTTATTTAGAATAAATAAAGCAAAAATAGTATTGTCCGTCTATTTTCTGAATTATCCGTGCAATAAAAAATGTCCCGAAAATAAAAGTTCTCCAAATGCACTGAAAATTTAGTATGATTTTTTATATAATATTTTAGAATTTCTGGCACTGAGATTGCACCAGGGGGCTGCACCAGTGGGCCACAAGGGTGGAGGGCGTGCCCTACCCCCTGGGCACGCCCCCTGCCTTGTGGGTCCCATGTGGGTCCCCCTCACTTATTCCAGCACCCATCCACTTCGTCTTTCTCCAGAAAAAATCATCCCGTTGCTCAAACCCGTGTTCTAGCTCATATTGCTGCCATTTTCGATCTCCTTGTGCAAAGCTCCATTTGCAAAACTGTTTTGGGGGATTGTTCTTTGGTATGTGACTCCTCCAATGGTCCAATTAGTTTTTGTTCTAGTGCTTTATATATTGCAAATTTTTGCTGCTGGGGTGACCTTGTTCTTGAGCTTGCATGTCAAATTTATATGGTCTAAAGTAGTTTTGATGCATGATATAGCCTCTAGACACTTGTAGGAGTAGTTGCTATCAGTTTCGTTGAGTTTGGTTCACTTTTATTTTAAGTCACTAAAAATTTCAGAAATTTTTCAGAGGAAGAAAAATGTTTAGGAAAATATACCAAGGTGGTTCCTAGAAGAAGCAAGCCCCAAGGCTCGCGATACGTGAGCCGGACCTTGAACAACCAAGAGAAGCTCCAGTGCGGCCTTGTGAGTGGTTGTTGGATCAATTCATGGTTGATGTCAGTTTCAAAAATGAATTTGATGCGTACGTGCAAAATGCTGACCTTGAGGACTTCATGTCAGATAAGTGCCTACAATACTATCACCTCACTGATTCGTTTGTGGGAAGATTTAAGTTTACATCCCAGCGCAATACTCATTTTGTCCTGTTCGATCTTTATGATAAATCATATACCATGGACCTAAGAGATTTTAATGAAGCATGTAAAATTCCACAGTGGGGAACTCATAGTGAACCTCGCAAAACTGAATACAATGATTTCCTTGATAGCCTCACTGTAGGAGAAACTAGAAATATTACACAAGCTACCATGGGGAGCATTCATTTTCCTGCCATTCATTATTTTGCTCTCTTTATAGGTAGATGCAATAATGGTAAACATGATCATAGCCATCTTTGTGCTTCAGATCTTAGTGTCCTCAAGTGTGCGGTAACGGGTGACAAACGATATAACTTGGGGGCTATTATTGCAAGGAGGTTACATAATAATGCTATAGATGGAGATTTCTTCGGTGGGATTTATGCCACCCGTTTAGCTAACTATCTCGGGGTACCCATAACGGGGATGACATTGAGTTACCACCTGCTTTTCTTGATTATAATGCTATGGTACGCTACCTGTTTCTTGAGAGGAACGAACAGTCCCTCCTGTACCGACTAATCTTTGACAGGCAGCATGCTATCTATATTACCCTTCCTGCTCCTGCCTTCTTTGACTTTCAGGTAAAAAGAAGATAGTTTATAACTAGTGAGGAGGCAAACAAGTATGAGAGAGAGAGGTGGAGGCTACTCGCCTCCATGCTCCAGCCCTTCAGGCAGTAGCTGCCGCATCCCAGTACAACCCCGACTATAACTTTGGATATCCTCCAGGCCAGCCGTGGCCATAGACCAACTTAGGCCAAAAGCCTAAGCTTGGGGGAGTACGTATTTCTCACCGACATTACATTCATGTTCACACACTCATTCCAGTTGTCGGTGTTCATACTTTTTCATTGTATTATCCATGTTAGTTTATTTCTTTTTCTCGCTTTCTTCTTGTGTGTTTGAAAACCTTTGAGAAAATCCAAAAAAATTAGTTGTAGCTTCTTTTTAGTTTCCTTTCCATGTTTAATTAGTAGTACTATTAAAAGAAAACCCAAAAAGATTTCTCGTTCTTCTTTTGCTTGTTGGGAGCTTTCCCGTGTAAATAGTTTTTCTCGTTCTTGTTTTATTTTCTGCAGAAAAACAAAAACTCCAAAAACATTTTAGTGTGTTTCTTTGAAATTCTTTTTCCTTTCTTTGGGTCGAGAGGAGAAGACCATGATGAAAATGATGAGTGGCTCTCATATGCATTATTGTTGATCTAACAAAGAGCCCATATTACCTTGTCTTCTCCTTTGAATAAATGTTTGCAGATTCCAGCTTAGTCCAATGGACGTGCACTATTATTATTATCCACACCGTTCGGTCATGCAAGTGAAGGGCAATAATGACGGTATAAGATGAAATGATTGAGATGAGGAAAAGCTGTATTAACTCGACCTATCTTGTTTTTGTAAATATGATTAGTTCATCATTCTTGATTCAGCCCATTATGAATGAAACATGTTTGCAATGACAATTAGAGATTATAGTTACTCATGCCATGCTTAATTAGCTAGGAGTTTATAATGGTTTACCTTGCGTGCCAACATGCTTTTAAAATGGTTATGATGTAGTATGATAGCATGTTATCCTCCTTTGAATGATTCGAATGGCTTGACTTGGCACATGTTCACGCATGTAGTTGAAACAAAATCAACATAGCCTCCATGATATTTATGTTCATGGTGATTTTATCCTACTCATGCTTGCACTGAATGTTGGTTAATCTGAATGCATGTTTATGACTGTTGTCGCTCTCTAGTTGGTCGCTCCTCAATCTTTTGCTAGCCTTCACTTGTACTAAGCGGGAATACTGCTTGTGCATCCACTTCCATAAACCCAAAGTTGTTCCATAAGAGTCCACCATACCTACCTATATGCGGTATTTACCTGCCGTTCCAAGTAAATTTGCATGTGCCAAACTCTACACCTTTAAATGATAATCTATATTGTATGCCCGAATCGCTCATGTAGCGACTAGGGGCTGTCAGTATCTTCCATGCTAGGTGGGTTATTCTCACGATGAGTGTTTATTCACTTATCATTCACGAGAAAGTGGCTGGTATTCGGGATGCCTAGTCCCATGCTCAAATCAAATCAAAATAATTTCAAACAAAACTCCCCCAGGAATGTTGTTTGTATGGATGGTACCCGTTGTTTCGGACCAGCCGTGGAATGTGCTTGTTGGTTGAGGGGGAGTAAAAACTTTACCATTCTGTTTGGGAACCGCCTATAATGTATGTAGCATGGAAGATACCGAGATCTCTTGGTTGTTATGTTGACAATGAAAGCATACCGCTCAAAATTATATTCATCTCTGTTTCAAAAAGCTCGAGCTCTCGCACCTCTGCAAATCCCTGCTTCCCTCTGCGAAGGGCGTATCTATTTACTATTATGCCGAGTCATCATCCTCTTATAAAAAGCACCAGTTAGAGAGCACCACTGTCATTTGTATGTGTTGTTATTAATTAATATTGAGTATGACTGTGACTGGATCTCTTTTACCATGAATTACAATGTCTAGTCAGTCCTTGATCTTCAGGGGTGCTCTGCATTTATGTTTTGCGGTCTCAGAAAGGGCTAGCGAGATACCATTTTGTTATATCATATCACGATTGTTTTGAAAAAGTGTTGTCATCCGAGATTTATTATTATTGCTCGCTAGTTGATTATGCCATTGATATGAGTAAATGTGAGACCTAAATGTTATTGTGAATATGGTTAGTTTATAATCTTTGCTGAAAACTTGAATGCTGACTTTACATATTTGCAAAAACAAGATCAAACAGAGTTTGTAAAAGTTTTTCTTTATCACTTTCAGTTTATCAACTGAATTGCTTGAAGACAAGCAATGGGTTAAGCTCGGGGGAGTTGATACGTCTCCATTGTATCTAATTTTCCAAACTCTTTTGCCCTTGTTTTGGACTCCAATTTGCATGATTTGAATGGAACTAACCCGGACTGACGCTGTTTTCAGCAGAATTGCCTTGGTGTTATTTTTGTGCAGAAATAAAAGTTCTCGGAATGACCTGAAACTTCACGGAGAATATTTTTGGAATAACTAAAAAATATTGGCTAAAGAATCAACCGGAGGGGACCCACCGGCTGTCCATAAGGGTGGAGGGCGCGCCCCCTGCCTTATGGGTCCCCTGGACCTCCACCGACCACAACTCCAACTCTATATATTCACTTTCGGGGAGAAAAAAATCGGAGAGAAGGATTCATCGCGGTTTATGATACAGAGCCGCCGTCAACTCCTGTTCTTCCTCGGGAGGGCAGATCTGGAGTCCGTTTGGGGCTCCGGAGAGGGAAATCATCGCAATCATCATCACCAACCTTCCTCCATCACCAATTTCATGATGCTCACCGCCGTGCGTGAGTAATTCCATCGTAGGCTTGCTGGGCGGTGATGGGTTGGATGAGATCTATCATGTAATCGAGTTAGTTTTGTTAGGGTTTGATCCCCAGTATCCATTATGTTCTGAGATTGATGTTGCTATGACTTTGCTATGCTTAATTCTTGTCACTAGGGCCCGAGTGCCATGATTTCAGATCTGAACCTATTATGTTTCCATGAATATATTTGTGTTCTTGATCCTATCTTGCAAGTTGTAGACACCTATTACGTGTTATGATCCGCATACCCCAAGGTGACAATAATTGGGATTCTTTCCGATGATTACCGTAGTTTGAGGAGTTCATGTATTCACTAAGTGCTAATGCTTTGGTCTGGTTCTCTATTAAAAGGAGGCCTTAATATCCCTTAGTTTCCATTAGGACCCCACTGCCACGGGAGGGTAGGACATAAGATGTCATGCAAGTTCTTTTCCATAGGCACGTATGACTATATTCGGAATACATGCCTACATTATATTGATGAATTGGAGCTAGTTCTGTGTCACCCTAGGTTATGACTGTTGCATGATGAATGCCATCTGACATAATTATCCATCATTGATCCATTGCCTACGAGCTTTTCACATATTGATCTTTGCTATGTTACTTTTCTGTTGCCACTGTTACCATTGCTACAAAACTGCTACTGTTACTTTTGCCACCGTTACCGTTACTTCCATACTACTTTGCTACTAAATACTTTGCTGCAGATATTAAGTCTTCAGGTCTGGTTGAATTGACAACTCAAATGCTAATACTTGAGAATATTCTTTGGCTCCCCTTGTGTCGAATCAATAAATTTGGGTTGAATACTGTACCCTCAAAAACTGTTGCGATCCTCTATACTTGTGGGTTATCAAGACCTTTTTCTGGCGCCGTTGCCGGGGAGCATAGCTCTATTCTCTGAGTCACTTGGGATTTATATCTGTTGATCACTATGAGGAATTTGAAAGATACTAGAACCAAGATTTTTCCCTCTACCACGAGGGGAGGTAAGGAACTCCCATCTAGCTCTACACTTGATTCACCTTTTGTTTTGAGTAAGCTTGTGACACCTACACCTGCTATTGATTCTGATAAGTCTCATGTTATTGATGATGCTACTTCTACTATGAATGATGCTTATGATACTACTACTGTGCCACTGGGTGAATTACTTGATGAACATCTTGCTAGAGTTAGAACTATTGATTATGCTGAAGATGATGATATTTCTGAAACTGAAAACTTTCAAACACCTGATAAGACTAGCTCTCCTAGATATGAACTTCCTGTTATGCCTGAGGGTTATGTTATGGATGGAGAGGTAGCTAGGGACTTTCTTGCTTGTAAGGATAGAGATGATCTTAAGAAATTATTATGCAAGTGGAAAGAAAAATCTTTGAATGCTAGAATGCAATATGATCCTAAGTTTGCTACTTCACCTATCTTTGTTACTGATAAGGATTATGAATTCTCTGTCGATCCTGAGTTAATTACTTTGGTTGAATCTGATCCTTTCCATGGTTATGAATGTGAAACAGTTGTGGCACATCTTACTAAATTAAATGATATAGCCACGCTATTTGCTCATGAGGAAAAATTCATTATTACTATATTCTTAAGTTATTTCCTTTCTTGTTAAAGGGTGATGCTAAGTTATGGTTCAATTCTCTTGCTCCTGGTTGTGTGCGTAGTCCCCAGGATATGATTTACTACTTCTCTAAAAAATATTTCCCTGCTCATAAGAAACAAGCTGCTTTAAAGGAAATATTTAACTTTGTGCAAATTGAAGAAGAGAGACTCCCACAAGCTTGGGGGAGGCTTCTCCAATTACTTAATGCTTTACCTGATCATCGTCTCAAGAAAAATGAAATACTTGATATCTTTTATAATGGACTAACCGATGCTTCTAGGGACCACCTAGATAGTTGTGCTGGTTGTGTTTTTAGGGAAATAACTGTTGAGCAAGATGAATTGCTATTGAATAATATATTGAGTAATGATAATGATTGGACACTTCCTGAACCAACTCCTAAGCCAACTCCGAAGAAAAGAGGTATTCTATTCCTCAGTCCTGAAGATATGCAAGAGGCAAAGAAATCTATGAAAGAAAAGGGTATTAAAGCTGAAGATGTTAAGAATTTACCACCTATTGAAGAGATACATGGTCTTGATAACCCGACACAGGTAGTAGAGGTAAATTCTCTTTATAGATTTGATGAAGGTGATATCCCTTATAATAAGTCTGCTAGTCAATGCTTGGATGAGTTTGATAATTTTATTGTTAAACAAGAGAACTTCAATGCTTATGTTAGTAGACAATTGAAACGTAATGCTTACATGCTTGACTGCTTGGGTGATTATATGAGTAGAACTGTTTGTGATCTGAAAATTATTAGTAAACATGCTTCCATGGTTAAGACTCAAGTAGAACAAGTACTTAAGGCACAGGATGATTTGCTCAATGAGTTGAATAGTAAGAACAATGATAATGCTGTTAGAGTTATGACTAGGGGTGTAAAATGACCCAGGAACCTTTGTATCCTGAGGGCCATCCTAAGAGAGTTGAGCAAGATTCTCAGAGAATCAACACTGATGCACCTAGTCCTAGTAATAAAAAGACAAAGAAAACTGATAGTACTTTGCATGCTTCTAGTGAACCTGTTATAGACACACCTGAGAATCCAAACGATATTTCTATTTCTGATGCTCAGAAACAATCTAGTGATGAACATGAACCTAGTGTTAATGTTAATGATGATGTTCATGTTTATGCTCAACCTAGTAATGATAATGATGTGGAGATTGAACCTGTTGTTTATCTTGATAACCCACAATCTAAAAATAAATGTTATGATAAGAGAGACTTTGTTGCTAGGAAGCACGGTAAAGAAAGAGAACCATGGGTTCAGAAACCTATGCCCTTTCCTCCTAAACCATCCAAGAAAAAGGATGATGAGGATTTTGAGCGCTTTGTTGAAATGCTTAGACGTGTCATTTTGCGTATGCGTTTGACTGATATTTTGAAAATGCCTCCTTATGCCAAGTATATGAAAGATATTGTTACAAATAAAAGAAAGATACCGGAGGCTGAAATTTCCACCATGCTTGCTAATTACACTTTTAATGGTGGAATACCTAAGAAACTAGGAGATCCAGGAATACCAACTATACCATGCTCCATTAAAAGAAACTATGTTAAAACTGCTTTATGTGATTTGGGAGCCAGTGTTAGTGTTATGCCCTTCTCTTTATATCATAGAATTGAATTGAATAAGTTGGCACCTACTGAAATCTCTTTGCAAATGGCTGATAAATCAACTGCTATACCCATCGGTATTTGTGAGGATGTGCCTGTTGTGGTTGCAAACGTTACTATTTTAACGGACTTTGTTATTCTTGATATTCCCGAGGACGACAGTATGTCGATCATCCTTGGTAGACCCTTTTTGAATACTGCTGGGGCTGTTATTGAGTGCAACAAGGGCAATGTCACTTTTCATGTTAACGGTAATGCGCATACGGTACACTTTCCGAAGAAGCAACCTCAAGTTCATAGTATCAATTCTATTGGAAAAATTTCAAGTATTACTATTGGAGGTTTTGAATTCCCTCTTCCTACTATCTAAAAGAAATATGATATTCTTATTGTTGGGGACATGCATATCCCCGTTGAGGTAACCTAGTGTTATTCAAAAATTCTCCAATTTCATGTTATTCGAAAGAAGTTTGTTAATAAGACTTGATCAACCTTGTTAATGGATTCCTTTTGATGAGCATGAGATGGATGAATTTAGGAAGCACAACTTTCTGTACCCACTTTTTACTTTCTGTTATTTAGAATAAATAAAGCAAAAATAGTATTGTCTGTCTGTTTTCTGAATTATCTGTGCAATAAAAAATGTCCCAAAAATAAAAGTTCTCCAAATGCCCTGAAAATTTAGTATGATTTTTATATAATATTTTAGAATTTCTGGCACTGAGATTGCACCAGGGGGCTGCACTAGTGGGCCACAAGGATGGAGTGCGCTCCCTACCCCCCTGGGCACGCCCCCTGCCTTGTGGGTCCCACGTGGGTCCCCCTCACTTATTCTAGCGCCCATCCACTTCGTCTTCCTCCAGAAAAAAATCATCCCGTTGCTCAAACCCGTGTTCTAGCTCATATTGCTGCCATTTTCGATCTCCTTGTGCAAAGTTCCATTTGCAAAACTATTTTGGGGGATTGTTCTTCGGTATGTGACTGCTCCAATGGTCCAATTAGTTTTTGTTCTAGTGCTTTATATATTGCAAATTTTTGCTGCTGGGGTGACCTTGTTCTTGAGCTTGCATGTCAAATTTATATGGTCTAAAGTAGTTTTGATGCATGATATAGCCTCTATACACTTGTAGGAGTAGTTGCTATCAGTTTCGTTGAGTTTGGTTCACTTTTATTTTAAGTCACTAAAAATTTCAGAAATTTTTCAGAGGAAGAAAAATGTTTAGGAAAATATACCAAGGTGGTTCCTAGAAGAAGCAAGCCCCAAGGCTCGCGATACGTGAGCCGGACCTTGAACAACCAAGAGAAGCTCCAGTGCGGCCTTGTGAGTGGTTGTTGGATCAATTCATGGTTGATGTCAGTTTCAAAAATGAATTTGATGCGTACGTGCAAAATGCTGACCTTGAGGACTTCATGTCAGATAAGTGCCTACAATACTATCACCTCACTGATTCGTTTGTGGGAAGATTTAAGTTTACATCCCAGCGCAATACTCATTTTGTCCTGTTCGATCTTTATGATAAATCATATACCATGGACCTAAGAGATTTTAATGAAGCATGTAAAATTCCACAGTGGGGAACTCATAGTGAACTTCGCAAAACTGAATACAATGATTTCCTTGATAGCCTCACTGTAGGAGAAACTAGAAATATTACACAAGCTACCATGGGGAACATTCATTTTCCTGCCATACATTATTTTGCTCTCTTTATAGGTAGATGCATTAATGGTAAACTTGATCATAGCCACCTTTGTGCATCGGATCTTAGTGTCCTCAAGTGTGTGGTAACGGGTGACAAATGATATAACTTGGGGCCTATTATTGCAAGGAAGTTACATAATAATGCTATAGATGGAGATTTCTTCGGTGGGATTTATGCCACCCGTTTAGCTAACTATCTCGGGGTACCTATAAGGGGGGATGACATTGAGTTACCACCTGGTTTTCTTGATTATAATGCTATGGTACGCTACCAGTTTCTTGAGAGGAACGAACAGTCCCTCCTGTACCGACTAATCTTTGACAGGCAGCGTGCTGTCTATATTACCCTTCCTGCTCCTGCCTTCTTTGACTTTCAGGTAAAAAGAAGATAGTTTATAACTAGAGAGGAGGCAAACGAGTATGAGAGAGAGGTGGAGGCTACTCGCCTCCATGCTCCAGCCCTTCAGGCAGTAGCTGCCGCATCCCAGTACAACCCCGACTATAACTTTGGATATCCGCCAGGCCAGCCGTGGCCATAGACCAACTTAGGCCAAAAGCCTAAGCTTGGGGGAGTACGTATTTCTCACCGACGTTACATTCATGTTCACACACTCATTCCAGTTGTCGGTGTTCATACTTTTTCATTGTATTATCCATGTTAGTTTATTTCCTTTTCTCGCTTTCTTCTTGTGTGTTTGAAAAACTTTGAGAAAATCCAAAAAAATTAGTTGTAGCTTCTTTTTAGTTTCCTTTCCATGTTTAATTAGTAGTACTATTAAAAGAAAACCCAAAAAGATTTCTCGTTCTTCTTTTGCTTGTTGGGAGCTTTCACGTGTAAATAGTTTTTCTCGTTCTTGTTTTATTTTCTGCAGAAAAACAAAAACTCCAAAAACATTTCAGTGTGTTTCTTTGAAATTCTTTTTCCTTTCTTTGGGTCGAGAGGAGAAGACCATGATGAAAATGATGAGTGGCTCTCATATGCATTATTGTTGATCTAACAAAGAGCCCATATTACCTTGTCTTCTCCTTTGAATAAATGTTTGCAGATTCCAGCTTAGTCCAATGGACGTGCACTATTATTATTATCCAGACCGTTTGGTCGTGCAAGTGAAAGGCAATAATGATGGTACAAGATGAAATGATTGAGATGAGGAAAAGCTGGTATGAACTCGACCTATCTTGTTTTTGTAAATATGATTAGTTCATCGTTCTTGATTCAGCCCTTTATGAATGAAACATGTTTGCAATGACAACTAGAGATTATAGTTACTCATGCCATGCTTAATTAGCTAGGAGTTTATAATGGTTTACCTTGCGTGCCAACATGCTTCAAAATGGTTATGATGTAGTATGATAGGATGGTATCCTCCTTTGAATGATTCGAATGGCTTGACTTGGCACATGTTCACGCATGTAGTTGAAACAAAATCAACATAGCCTCCACGATATTTATGTTCAAGGTGATTTTATCCTACTCATGCTTGCACTCAATGTTGGTTAATCTCAATGCATGTTTATGACTGTTGTCGCTCTCTAGTTGGTCGCTCCTCAATCTTTTGCTAGCCTTCACTTGTACTAAGCGGGAATACTGCTTGTGCATCCACTTCCATAAACCCAAAGTTGTTCCATATGAGTCCACCATACCTACCTATATGCGGTATTTGCCTGCCGTTCCAAGTAAATTTGCATGTGCCAAACTCTAAACCTTCAAATGATAATCTGTTTTGTATGCCCGAATCGCTCATGTAGCGACTGGGGGCTGTCAATATCTTCCATGCTACATGGGTTATTCTCACGATGAGTGTTTATTCACTTATCATTCACGAGAAAGTGGCTGGTATTCGGGATGCCCAGTCCCATGCTCAAATCAAATCAAAATAATTTCAAACAAAACTCCCCCAGGACTGTTGTTTGTATGGACGGTACCCGTTGTTTCGGACCTGCCATGGAATGTGCTTGTTGGTTGAGGGGGAGTAAAAACTTTACCATTCTGTTTGGGAACCGCCTATAATGTATGTAGCATGAAAGATACCGAGATCTCTTGGTTGTTATGTTGACAATGAAAGCATACCGCACAAAATTATATTCATCTCTATTTCAAAAAGCTCGAGCTCTCGCACCTCTGCAAATCCCTGCTTCCCTCTGCGAAGTGACTATCTATTTACTTTTATGCTGAGTCATCATCCTCTTATAAAAAGCACCAGTTAGAGAGCACCACTGTCATTTGTATGTGTTGTTATTAATTGATATTGAGTATGACTGTGACTGGATCTCTTTTACCATGAATTACAATGTCTAGTCAGTCCTTGATCTTCAGGGGTGCTCTGCATTTATGTTTTGCGGTCTCAGAAAGGGCTAGCGAGATACCATTTTGTTATATCATATCACGATTATTTTGAAAAAGTGTTGTCATCTGAGATTTATTATTATTGCTCGCTAGTTGATTATGCCATTGATATGAGTAAATGTGAGACCTAAATGTTATTGTGAATATGGTTAGTTTATAATCTTTGCTGAAAACTTGAATGCTGGCTTTACATATTTGCAACAACAAGATCAAACAGAGTTTGTAAAAGTTTTTCTTTATCACTTTCAGTTTATCAACTGAATTGCTTGAGGACAAGCAATGGGTTAAGCTTGGGGGAGTTGATACGTCTCCGTTGTATCTACTTTTCCAAACTCTTTTGCCCTTGTTTTGGACTCTAATTTGCATGATTTGAATGGAACTAACCTGGACTAACGCTGTTTTCAGCAGAATTGCCTTGGTGTTATTTTTGTGCCGAAATAAAAGTTCTGGGAATGACCTGAAACTTCACGGAGAATATTTTTGGAATAAATAAAAAATATTGGCGAAAGAATCAACTGGAGGGGACCCACCGGCTGTCCACAAGGGTGGAGGGCGCGCCCCCCTACCTTGTGGGTCCCCTAGACCTCCACCGACCTCAACTCCATCTCTATATATTCACTTCCGGGGTGAAAAAAATCAAAGAGAAGGATTCATCATGTTTCCTGTTCTTCATCAGGAGGGCAGATCTGGAGTCTGTTCGGGGCTCCAGAGAGGGGAAATCATTGCCATCATCATCACCAACCTTCCTCCATCACCAATTTCATGATGCTCACCGCCGTGCGTGAGTAATTCCATCGTAGGCTTGCTGGACGGTGATGGGTTGGATGAGATCTATCATGTAATCGAGTTAGTTTTGTTAGGGTTTGATCCCTAGTATCCATTATGTTCTGAGATTGATGTTGCTATGACTTTGCTATGCTTAATGCTTTTCACTAGGTGTCGGTGTACTAGAATAGGGGTACCCTAGTACCCCGTACTTGTGCACGGGCAGTAGTAGCATCCCGCGGCCAGGCTTGCGGGAGGACAGCCAGAGAGAAGCTCAAGATTATTAAGCCATTCAAGAACAAAGTATACAAAGCAAGAGTTAAGGCCCCGGCAAGAGGAGCTTGCCGAGAGGGACAGCTGAGTCCCAGCCTGAGGTTTGCTGTAGCAGGGTACTTGCCGCGGCAAGGTACTTGCCCCGGCAAGTCATTGGCTGCGGCAAGATAGCAGCTGCGGCAAGGTACTTGCCCCGGCAAGTTACCTTGCGCGGCAAGCTATGGGTTGCGGCAAGCTGTCAGGTGCGGCAAGGTCTTGCCGCGGCAAGCGTTACTGTACCACTGTGCTACTGTGCTGCTCCGGTGCCTCTGCCAGCGTGGCGCTCTGGGTCCTTCCAAGCGTGTGTGGCAGGGCACTGTGTAGACGGCGGTACACTGTAGCTAGCAGTGCAGGAGCAGGTGGGATAGGCTTTTCCCACGTCCAAGACGTCCGGGTACATGTATCTGGACAGCTGAGGCATGGGCATTTAATGCCCTTGTCCCCTGCCGTCAGTGGTAGGTAGGACATGTCATCCTGGTAATAATGGCCTTATTGTAGCAACTTTCCACCTCTACCTTTACTGTTTGCCACCTGTTGGTGACCCCTTTGTGCATATAAAAGGAGGCCCATAGGCAACGTGGGGGAGGAGAGGAACTGGGAGATGGAGAACTCCAGTATTGTACGCAGCTACTCTGTACTGTAGCGCTCCTGGAGCTAGAACAATCATACAGATAATAAACCAAAAAGCAGGAGTAGGGTTTTACGCATCCGTGCAGCCCGAACCTGGGTAAATCTCTCTCGTGCACTGTCGTGTTCTTCGCTAGATTTGCTCTTCGTGCGACCGTCTCTCCCTGCCGAACGTAAAGGGGTCCTTCCCTGGGTCCCATAGGTGATCGCGGATTCGTCCCCGACATCTTTGGCACGCCAGGTAGGGGGAAGGAGGTCGTGTGAACCTAATCTAGCGATTTGCGCATTAGTTTTTGGGCCATCCTCCGCCTTATGGCTCCAAAAAAGAAGACTTCGGCCATCGGTGCGTCTACGTCCAACCCGCCTGCTCCCATGCAGGAGGGTGCCGACGTGATTGCGGCTGCTGGGGGGACTGGAGAGCGAGAGCTCCTATTACCTCCACCTGTCCAAAACCGGGCCAGCAACGCCAATCTTGGCGCTGCTGGGTCTGGGAACGCAGCGCTGCTCGCTGCTGCTGGCCCTGCAAGCTCCAGAAACGGTGCTGCGCGTTCTGGAACGCCTGCGCCGGTTCAGACGCCGCGGCCTTCGCAAGAAGCCCGTGACAGGCAGCGTCCTGACGCCCCAGGTGCCAGGCGCTCCCTGGATAATGAACTTGCGCATCGATCTCGAGATGCGCGGGGTCACCATACGCAACAACATGTTGGCGGGGTCGAGGTACGGTCGCCTGAGCGTGGAGATGCTCCTTCTAACACTGTTAGGAGTAAGAGCATCCCACAGTCCTCACGCCACTCGATACCTCCCTCACCAGTAGAAGCGTTGGCGCGTGCGCAGCTGCTCCTGAACTTCCCTCCACCAGCAGATAAGCTTGACGAGTGGAGGGCAACCATTCAGAGCCTTCTCAGCTTCGCTGATGCCGACCCGGTGCGCGCGGCCGACAAGAGAACTGGTGACAATGCTGTCACCAACAAGAACGGCGAGGGGGCAACAACCGTATACTCCCCGCCCAGACGGCCTCGGTCGCCGACACGTCGAAACGACGCCCGTGGCGATGATTCCACGGCATCATCTGACCCGCGAGCTCGTCGTGACCAGCGCCTCGTTCTTCAGGAACGCAGAGGAGAAGACGCTCGTACCACTATCGAGCGAAGGAGAGAAACGCATCGTCAGTCCGACAGACGCACAGGGCCCGCTGTTGACATGCATGCGCCAGGGGATCCTGGCGACTTGCCGTACGCGGTAAGTTGTCCAGCGTTCACCCGTGAGCTGCGGCAGGTCCAGTGGCCAAACCGCAAGGCTTTCAAGCCTGACGTGCCGGAGAAGTATGATGGCAAGACACACCCGTCGGAGTTCCTCAGCATTTACACCATTGCGGTGCAAGCTGCCGGGGGACGAGACGACAAGATTCTTGCTAACTACTTCCCGCTCGTGTTAAAGCCAACATCGTCTCATGGCTCATGCACTTGCCGGAGAACTCCATTTCTTCATGGGCGGACCTGTGCCATCAGTTTGTTGGTGCCTTTACTGGCGGTCATCAACCTCATGGCCATGAGAGTGATCTTCATCTCATCCCCCAGAAGGAAGGAGAGCCCCTGCGCAAATACATTCAAAGGTTCAACCGCGTACAGTACAACATCCCAGATGTTCACCCCACTGCGGTTATTAGCGTGTTCCATCAGAACGTGCGTAACCGCAAGATGCGGGAGGAAATGGCGATGACCAAGGTCAGAGACATTGGCCAGCTATATGCTCTCGCCGACAAGTGTGCGCGTGCTGAAGAGGGAAGGAAACTTCCCGGTGAAGGTGTTGGCGCAGGGGGGAGCTCTGACAGCGAAGGTGCCGCCCCGGCAAAGAAGGGCCAGCGGCGGAACAACAGGAAGAAAAAGGGCAAAGTTGTGCTTGCCGTCGAACAGTCCAGCGGCAACGGCAGCGCCGACAAGGCCAAAGTCGAGGGCTCCGGCAAGGAGATTGCCGCGTGCGCCAACTGTCAGGCCTTGGCGGCTGCCGACAAGCAGGACGGCTCCGACAAGCAATATTGCAAGATCCACCGCACCAAGGGACAGGATCTCCAGAACTGCCAACGAGTCGAGCAGCTTGTCGAACAGCAGAAAGCTGAGTATGAGAGGCGCGACAAGGAGAAGGCCCCAGAAGGTGCTGGCGGGTCCGGCAAGAAGCGCACTGCCCGAGGAGGGCGTCGCGGCAAGGCCAAGCAGCAGCAGAGAGACAGGCCTCCTCGTGGCCGCGACAAAGATGATGATGATGATGATCTAGATGATGAAGAATCCAGTGAGCACGAATTTCAGAAAGCCGCAGAAGTCTTGTGTGTTGACGGTGGTGCTTCGTTACATTCTTCTCACCGCCAACTTAAACGGTGGGCGCGAGAGATCAATGCGGCGGAACCATCTGTTGACGCCAGAAAGCTTCTGAAGTGGTCCGACACGCCTATCGTCTTTAACATTGAGGACCACCCTGACCGCACAACGGCGGTCGGGTGCTTGCCGATGTTGGTTTCACCAACGATCCGCAACCTCAAGGTCACGAAGATGTTAGTTGACGGTGGGGCCGGCTTGAATCTGATTTCGCCCGCTCTGCTCCGGAAACTTCAAATCCCTGACGGCGAGCTTGAGGAAACTGGTACTTTCCAAGGAGTCAATCCAGGAAGGAGCAAGCCGAAAGGGAAGATCACGCTGCCAGTGACATTTGGCGGCGAGCTGAACTACCGGACCGAGAAGGTCACCTTTGACGTTGCCGATATTCCATTGCCTTATAATGGGATACTTGGCCGTCCAGCGCTCGCCAAGTTCATGGCAGCCTCTCATTTTGCCTACAACGTGTTGAAGATGCCAGGCCCAGTAAGTGTTATCACAGTTCCCTGCGATAAGAAGGATGCACTTATTTGCGCCGACAAGATCTACCGGGAAGTAGCTGCCGCAACTGCCGCCAAGGCACTTGCCACTGAAGCTCCCGGGGGGAGAACAAGAGGAAGTCCGGCAAGAGCTCCTGTGCCCACTCCGGCAAGCGCACCTCTTTGGAGTGCTGCGCTGCCGTCGAGGACGCACCAGAGAGCTCCACCGGCAAGTGCAAGAAGAACAAAGCCGCTCCGCCGGCGACAAAGAAGGTGCCCGCCAAGGAGGACGGCACTGGTGGTTCCTTCACCATCAGTGCCACACTTGACAACAAATAGGAAAGCGCGCTCGTTGCTTTCCTGCGGGCGAATGTCGACGTGTTTGCATGGCAACCGTCCGACATCCCTGGTGTTCCCAGGAAAGTAATTGAGCACCACCTTGCCGTCTATCCCCACGCGAGGCCCGTCAAGCAGAAAGCCAGAAAGCAAGCTGTGGAGCGGCAAGAGTTTATTGCAGAAGAAATCAAGAAGTTGGAAGCAGCAGGCCTCGTTAGAGGAGTGCTCCATCCTACGTGGTTTGCCAATCCTGTTGTCATGCGCAAAGCGAATGGAAAATGGAGGCTTTGTATTGATTTCACTGATGTCAATAAAGCTTGTCCCAAAGACCCATTTCCTTTGCCCCGATAGACCAGATTGTTGACTCCACGGCAGGATGTGATTTGCTTTCATTTCTTGACGCATATTCAGGGTATCATCAAATCTTCATGGCAGAGGAAGATTAGGAAAAGACCGCATTTATCACACCCTGTGGCACATACTGTTTCATACGTATGCCATTTGGTTTGAAAAATGTTGGTTCGACATTTGCAAGAGCCGTCCAGATTGCTTTTGAGCCTCAGCTGCACAGAAATGTGGAAGCCTATATGGATGATATAGTGGTCAAAAGCAAAGACAGGGCTACTTTGGTTCAAGATCTAGAAGAAACTTTTGTAAATCTGCGCAAGATCAACCTGAAGCTCAACCCCGAGAAGTGCGTGTTTGGAGTTCCCTCCGGCAAGCTTCTCGGGTTCTTTGTGTCTGAACGTGGAATTGAAGCCAATCCTAACAAGATCAAAGCCATTGAGCAAATTGAAGCACCGAAGCTCGTCAAGGATGTACGACGACTTGCCGGCTGTGTTGCTGCTCTCAGTAGGTTTATCTCCAAGTCAGCTGAGCGCGCCCTGCCATTTTTCAAAATCTTAAAAAAGGCAGGTCCATTGAAATGGACTCCGGAGGCGGAGGCAGCGCTGCAAGACTTGAAGAGATACCTCTCCTCTCCTCCAATACTTGTCGCACCTAAACCACAAGAGAGGTTGTTGCTGTATCTAGCGGCAACCAATCAAGTGGTTAGTGCTGCGCTAGTAGCGGAGAGAGAGGTGGATGAGGAGGCAGTAACTGCGGCAAGCACGTCCAGCGACAAGCTGGGGGCTCCCCCGACAAGTTTTGCTGCCGACAAGGATTCGTCTGCACAGTCAGGCGAAGTGATACAAAAGAAGAAAATGGTGCAGCGCCCGGTCTACTTTGTGAGCTCTCTTCTGCAGGGAGCTAGGTCAAGGTATTCTGGTGTGCAGAAGCTGCTTTTCGGCCTTCTCATGGCCTCGAGAAAGCTGCGCCATTACTTTCAAGCACATGAAGTTACCGTCGTCACTCGCTTCCCGCTGAAAAGGATTTTGCAAAATCCAGAAGCGACAGGCAGGATTGTCGAATGGGCGTTGGAGTTGTCGAGCTTTGGTCTCAAGTTTGAGAGTACATCAACCATACAGAGCCGAGTTTTGGCAGAGTTTGTCGTAGAATGGACACCAACGCCAGACGAAGAAATCCCAGAGACGACTCTCCCCGGCAAGGAGACAAGCAAAGAGTGGCTTATGTACTTTGATGGTGCCTTTTCGCTGCAAGGCGCCAGTGCTGGCGTACTGCTTGTCGCACCCACCGGAGAGCACCTCAAGTACGTGGTCCAAATGCACTTTCCCAAGGAACAGGCAACGAACAATACTTCAGAATATGAGGGGTTGCTTGCCGGTCTCAGGATCGCGGCAGACCTTGGGATCAAGAAGCTTATTGTCAGGGGAGATTCGCAGCTTGTCGTCAGGCAAGTGAACAAGAACTACCAATGCCCATTGATGGAAGCTTATGTAGATGAGGTGAGGAAGTTGGAGGAACGCTTTGACGGCCTACAAATGGAGCACATCCCACGTGCTGAGAATGACATTGCCGATGGTTTGTCAAAGCGCGCCGCACTCAAATTGCCTGTGGAACCAGACACTTTTGTGCTCCAACTAACTCAGCCATCCGTGACGCCATCAGTAGGGCAAGGCAGGAAGAGGAAGTTGGCTTCTGGCGACTACTTCCCGGCAGAGCTCCCTGAAGCCGCCGGCAAGAAGGCTGCCAAAGCCAGCGCCAAAGATGCAGAGGGGCAACTTGCTCCGACAAGGCCTCACGCTCTTGTCGTTGAAGCGGGTGCTCCTAGGCAAGAGGCAAAGGGGCAACTTGCTCCGACAAGACTTCGGGTCCTTGTCGTTGAAGCAGGCGCTCCTGATCGAAGCGCTGAGGAGCAAGATGCTCCGACGAGGCCTTGGGCTTCCGTCGTTGAAGCAACTGCTCCCGACGAGCTTGTTGAAGGACAGCACGCTCCAGCAGGGCCCCAGGCTCTCGTCGTTGAAGCGGCTGTTCCCGCCAAGCTTGTCGGGGAACGGCCGGCTCTGGTAGAGCGACAAGCTCTTGCCGTAGGGCCTAATGTTCCCGCGGCAGAAGAAATGCCTTTAGTCCTCGTTGTCGAGCCACAGGCTCCAGCGTGGGCGCAGCAGATCGTCCGTTTCCTTCAGACAGGAGAACTTCCCGAAGAGCAGGAAGAAGCGGAGAAAGTAGCCCGACGGTCCAATATGTATCAATTTGTCGATGACATGCTGTGCAGAAAAAGACCAAACGGTGTGAAATTGAAGTGTATTCCCCGGGAAGAAGGACATGAGCTGTTGGCGGAGATTCATGGAGGCATATGTGGTCACCACATAGGGTCAAGAGCCCTTGCTGGAAAGGCTTTCCGGCAAGGTTTCTTTTGGCCCACCGCCCTCCAAGATGCAACTGCACTAGTAACCAAGTGTGAAGCGTGCCAGTTTCATTCCAAGCAGATTCATCAGCCAGCTCAAGCTCTCCAGACAATCCCTCTCTCCTGGCCATTTTCGGTCTGGGGGCTCGACATCCTCGGCCCCTTTCCCCGTGCCACCGGGGGCTTCGAGTACTTGTATGTGGCCATCGACAAGTTTACGAAGTGGCCGGAAGTGGAAGCAGTGAGGAAGGTAACAGCACAATCAGCCATCAAGTTCTTCAAGGGAATTGTTTGTCGCTTTGGTGTTCCTAACAGGATCATCACCGACAACGGTACCCAGTTCACGAGCCACGCCTTCATGCAGTATGTCGAAGACCTTGGCGCCAAGGTCTGTTTCGCTTCTGTTGCTCACCCGCGAAGCAACGGTCAAGCTGAAAGGGCAAATGCTGAAGTGCTGCGTGGGCTCAAGACGAGAACTTTTGACAGGCTGCGCAAGTGCGGCAAGAACTGGATCGAGGAGCTGCCAGTGGTTCTTTGGTCGATTAGGACGACGCCAAATCGAGCTACTGGCCAGACGCCTTTTGCTCTAGTTTATGGAGCAGAGGCAGTTCTCCCCACGGAACTCGTATACGGGTCACCTCGAGTGCTCGCTTACGATGAGCTTGAGCAAGAGCAACTGCGGCAAGATGACGCTGTGCTCCTCGAGGAGGATCGTCTTCAGGCTGCTGTGAGAGCTGCTCGCTACCAGCAAGCTTTGCGTCGCTACCATAGCCGCAAAGTTAATGCCAGAAGTCTCGAGGAAGGCGACCTTGTTCTTCGGCGCGTTCAGTCGGCCAAGAATTCAAACAAGTTGACGCCAAAGTGGGAAGGCCCTTATCGGGTGAAACGAGTCACCAGGCCCGGCGCTGTCCGCCTGGAGACCGAGGATGGCATTCCAGTGATCAATTCCTGGAACATTGAGCATCTTCGTAAGTTTTTTCCATAAGGCGCGGTTGCCGGGACCTTCCCCGGCAACCACCTTTTGTACAAGTCTTGCCGCTGTTGCATATAATCCTTTGTACAAAGCCAGGCGCAGACCCTGTGCATAAATAAAGCTTTTGTATTTCGCAGTTTTTGACGATTTCATGTTTACTTTTATTTTGCATGATTATCTGACATACTGTGCAGTACAGCCTCCCCGGTAAGCATTAACGAGCTGCCAAGCTCCTATATCTTTATTTTCTCTTCTTTCTTTTTCTCAAAGAGACAGAAGCTTCCCTCGCGCACAAGTTTGCCGGGGGGGATGGGATAACGATATGGACCAAGCACCTTCAAAGAAACTTTGCCTTGCCGGGAAGAAGGCAGCGGCAAGCAGTGACAAGACCTTGCCGCGGAGAGATCAGCGACAAAGCTAAGTGCCAAAGTTTGAACAATCAAATTCTTTTTTATTTTCAAGGTTATTTTCCTTGAACGATACTACTCTTTGTATGGAAAACCTGTGCGCGACGGAACCTAAGCGTAATCGGTCGCGCCCTTACCTTGTTTCGAGTCCGCTCAACAACCTAAGTGGCTGCACTCAGTGCGACAAGGTTGCTTGCCGGCAGCGGCACCGCCAGCAGGCTGCTGAAGTCCCGTACCCAGCGCTCGCGGCAATGGTGCGCGCACCGGCAAGTTCCCTATAAGCGTAGGGCAAGTACACACAAAGAAAGAAATTGCTCAAGGGAGATGACATGCATTAACTCCAAAATATTGCAAGTTATATTACAAGATAAGTTGCCGCGGCTTAAACAGATTGTTCTTTAACATGTCTAGCGGCGGCAAGGAGGGAGAAGAATGGGCTCTCTAATTGCGGTGCTCGCCTTCGACTCTCTGGATATGGTCCACCCTCTCCACGATGGGCGCGACAAGGGCCTCTAGTGGCGCGGGGTCGTATCCCTTCGGCAAGCTTTTGAAGATGTTGTTGAAGTCGACGCCCGGGTTTCTGTATGTTATCTTCACCAACAACCTCTGGAGAACTCCCCGGCAAAGCCTGCGTGACTCGTCGGCCAGTTGAGCCTTGTGATTGACTTGGAGCTGTTGGAGTGCTTCTACTACTCCGTCGAAGAACTCGGCTAGCTTGACGCTAGTTTTCGTATTCTTGTCGGTGGAGTACCCGAAGTCTGGCACCTTCAGGGCAGTCAGCTCCTTGTCGATGTCCTCGGCGGCGCTGGCAAGCCTGTCTGTGAAGATCCCCACGTTATCCCTGAACTTCTTGTGGGTTGCAATAGCGTCTTGAAGCAGACCCTTTTCCTTCTGGAGCTCTGTCATTAGAAGCCCTTCGCGCTTTCTGGTGGTGTCGAGCGTCTCCTTCAGCGTGGTCAGCTTCAGCTTCAGGTCTGCTCTGGAGTCGTTGACGGCGGCAAGCAGATTGTTCTTCTTGGCTATGGTAACTTGCATCTCCGCCAAAGTGTGGGTCACCTTTGCCCTCTCACTTTCAAGTGTTGAGAGCTTGTCACCGTTTGCCTTGAGGGCGGCCTCTAGTCTTGCCACTTTCTCCTCCGTTTCCTTCCTGTTTACTTCTGCAGCAGCGACAGCGTTGGTGGCCTCCACCAACTTGCTGGCGTACTCTTGGGCCAAGGCTTCGATTTCCTTCTGGTGTTTTTGCGCCTGCCCCTGGGTCCGCTCTGCGACAAGTCTTGCCACCTCCTCGTCTTTCTGCTGGAGGGTTTCGGCAAGTTTCTTCTTGCGCTCGGCAAGTTCCTCTTCGTGGGCATCAAGGTCCACTTTTCGCTGGTTCAGATCACCGGCCTGAGCAGACAACTCCTTGGCGGTCTCCTCCTGTTTTTGTTCAATATCTTGCTTCATCAGGAGGAGGGCCTGCCGTTCTTCGACCAGCTGTGCCCGCTTGACATCTAACGCATTAAGAGATCGCGCGCGGACGTCCGCCAAGATCTCCGCGTGCCTCAACATGTCAGCTTCGGCCTTCTCGATGAGCGCCTCCCTGGAAGCTAGCTTCTCCCGTCGGGCGCGATGAAGATTCAGCAGCTTTTGGAGCAGTTGCTCCTCTTCAGACGTGCTGCTGCTGCTGGCGCCTGGCGCATCCACAAGCTGGAGCCCGGCAGCGGCAAGGATCTCCTCGTCCATAACATCCTCCTCGGTTGGCGCTCTGGAGCCCACCGTCCAGGGGAGGCTGACGTAGACGTTCTCGCCGACCCGGATGTATTTGCTTGGCGGAGGCGAGTTGGGCGCTGCCGCCTCGTCAGTGGTTGAGGGACCCGTGGTCGGAGTAGCGCCTGGCGCTCCTGTGGCCTCAGGGCCATCAGTACGACCACCGGCTCCCTCGCCGGCCTCCTCAGCAGCCTTCTGGGCGGCCTCAGCTTCAGCAGCCTTGGCGGCTTCATCGGTGGGTGCCTTGGCGGTATTATCCTCGGCGGCCTTGCCGGCCTCTTCGGCAGCCCTGGCAGCTTCTTCGTCGGCAAGCTTGTCGGCTGCCAGCTTGTCGGCCTTGGGAGCGGCGGCCTTGGCGGCCTCGTCGTCGACGGCCCCTGCGGTGTTCTCCTCGGCAGAAGAGTCAATGTTCATTGGCTCCACCGAGGAGGGCTCTGCCAACCCGAGAAGTAAAGCAAAAAGAGCTTCAGGAAGAAATTCAAGAAGACAAAAGAAAGAAAGCAGAAAGAGTTTTGCGGCAAGTGGGTTTACCCGTGTTGAGCTCAGGAGCGGTGGGCTCCCCTCCCCCGTCAACGTTTGTCATTGGGGTGGGGTCGCCAGCGCTGGTGCTTGGCGCTTCGGCGCTTGCCGGCTCCTCTTCGTGGCTCGGCTCGCTAGTGGGAGCCCTTACCGGAGATCTTCTCCTTGGCGGTGTGGTCGAGGGGGGTGGTACTTCTGGAGCACCTTCAGATGGCTCCACTTGCTGCTCCTCTCCTACACGCCCAAAGATGTCAGTGACAAATGCTTGTTCCTCAGCGACCGCCAGCGAAAGGTAGTTGAAATACTTACGCTGGGGGCTGCGACGAGGGCTGGGCTCCGAGCTGGTCGGGATGGTCTCAGACGCTCCCCCGGTGGTTGCCGTGGGCTCATCTTCGACGACCACCACGGTCTTGCTCGTCGAGACCTTAGCTCTCTTCCTTATCCTCTCCGCCAAGGTTTCCTCCCTGCGGAAGCAAGGCCGGAGCGCGACAAGTGAGGACAGAAACAAAATCTTACAAAGATTGAGGGTCGCGGCAAGGGAACTTACTCTTCCTCGTCGTCCTCTTCGCTGAGAGCGGAAAAATCAAAGTCCGCCTCCGTGTGAGGAGGGGGAGGAGGGGGAGCTGGGCTCCTTGGCCGCTTGGCGGGGGTAGTAGCAGCGGTCTTTGATGACCCTGCTCCAGTTACCGGGGCCGCGTGAGATGCTCCCGCAGCACCAGCCCTTGCCGTGGTCGAGCGCGTCGAACGGCGCTCCGGCGGTTGTTGAACTTCTTGCCGCTCAGCCACTTTGCCAAGCCTGCGAAGGCGTTTCCTCCTCAGAGGGGCTGGGGACTCTGACTGCGATGGGCTTTTGGTGCCCACCTCGGAAGAGGAGCCCTCATCCTCCGAGCTGCCTGACTCGTCGGCAGGCTGGCTTGGCCCGACATCCTTGCCGGGTGCGGCGAGCTCGCCCTTCCCGGCAAGCATCCCCTGCTCGGCAAGGCTCTCCTTTTGTGCCTCGTCGAGCTCCGCCAAAGTATAACCAAAATCGCCAGCTTCCCTGGCGAGCCTGTCCTCCTCCACTCTTCGAGCAATGAATTCTATTTCTTGCTCAGTGGTGTTGCGGACGAGCCACTCCTCCACCCGGACCTGCTTTTCGACCGTGGAGTCAAAGAATCGCCGCACGTCTTCTTCGAGCGGCACGTCCCAAGTTGCTTCAACGCTGTGCGCATTGCAGAGCGGCATCATAGCGATGATTGCACTCAATGCGGAGTTGTTGCAAAGGGGCACGATGTGCTTTGGCAGCGTGAACGCCTTGTCGTGCTTCTCTGGATCTGTCTCTTGCTTGAACAGTTCTCGCATGAAGAAGTCGTGCTGCAGAACTGTGAAGTTGTTGATCAGTCCAGGGCGCAGCCGCATGATATCGGCTGGGTTCTTCCAATCAGAGGCCGGCCTTCCTCTCTGCTGCAGAGGAGCAATGCGGCGGCGGAGGAAGTCTGCGCCAACCATCCCTATGGTGAGCCCGGCCTCCCTGAGCCGTATGATCCTGGTAGCGGCAATCTCCAGCTTTTTGTCCTGGGGATCCAGATCGCTCCAGTCCGTGCCACGCGCTGCTGGGGTCTTGCGAAGCTCACAGTATGGTGGCGGCTCGTCGTCAATGATCCAACACCATTCAGACCGGATTTCTCCCCATCTTGGGCGGAGATCCCCCTTCAGATAATGCTCCTTGGCGCCCAATCTTGAAACGAACGAGACGCCAACAGTGAGAGGCTCCCCCTTTTCAGCACGAGGAGTGAAGTAATGCCTGAACAGCGCGGTGTTGGGTGCGACGCCGACGAAGTTCTCGCACAGATGCGCAAATATTGCCATGGTGGATACGGCATTCGGTGTGAGATCCAGCAGACGGAGATTGAAGGTGTACATGACGTCGCTGAAGAAATCCGAGTACGGTGGGCAGAGCCCGCACCAAAAGTAGCAAGCGAAGAAGGGGTACTTGCTCACTTCGCTCTCGTCGGTGGCTGGGCGAACGCGGGTGGCCGGATGCGCCTTGGTCCTCACGGCCCACATGCCTTGGAACTTGGCCTTTAGATCCGCCCCCGCGAGCGTCGGAGCGAAGAGCGCGTACTTCTGCCTCTTCAACTGCGCCTGGGTCTCCGTCCTTGAGGACGTCCCCGTCTTCCCCTTTTCTCCTTTGGGAGGCATGGCGAAGGCGGAGCTGAGGACCGAGGGAGATGCGGACGCGCGCGGTGGTGGAGGATTGGGAAACCGCTTTGTTTTGGAGCGGAGGAAGAAGAAGGCGGAGATTTGGAGATCGAGAATGGTGAGAGGGGTGTGTGAGTGCTTCTGCAGGTCCCTCCTTTTATGGGGAAAGATGCGGAACCATCCGCCCCTTTGTCATTCGAGATAACTGCGCACGCTTCCCACGCTCCGCATTCAACGCGCGACGTGTGGGAGAGCGTGCAATTAAACAGCATAGAGACGTTTCGGCTTATCCCAGCCACGCGTGCCCGTGCACTGTTTGGGCCTGGCCCAACAACGCCAGGCACCGTGTGTGGCCCAGGCCCGGGGGCTCCTGTCGGTGTACTAGAATAGGGGTACCCTAGTACCCCGTACTTGTGCACGGGCAGTAGTAGCATCCCGCGGCCAGGCTTGCGGGAGGACAGCCAGAGAGAAGCTCAAGATTATTAAGCCATTCAAGAACAAAGTATACAAAGCAAGAGTTAAGGCCCCGGCAAGAGGAGCTTGCCGGGAGGGACAGCTGAGGCCCAGCCTGAGGTTTGCTGTAGCAGGGTACTTGCCGCGGCAAGGTACTTGCCCCGGCAAGTCATTGGCTACGGCAAGGTATTGGCTGCGGCAAGATAGCAGCTGCGGCAAGGTACTTGCCCCGGCAAGTTACCTTGCACGGCAAGCTATGGGTTGCGGCAAGCTGTCAGGTGCGGCAAGGTCTTGCCGCGGCAAGCGTTACTGTACCACTGTGCTACTGTGCTGCTCCGGTGCCTCTGCTAGCGTGGCGCTCTGGGTCCTTCCAAGCGTGTGTGGCAGGGCACTGTGTAGACGGCGGTACACTGTAGCTAGCGGTGCAGGAGCAGGTGGGATAGGCTTTTCCCACGTCCAAGACGTCCGGGTACATGTATCTGGACAGCTAAGGCATGGGCATTTAATGCCCTTGTCCCCTGCCGTCAGTGGTAGGTAGGACATGTCATCCTGGTAATAATGGCCTTACTGTAGCAACTTTCCACCTCTACCTTTACTGTTTGCCACCTGTTGGTAACCCCTTTGTGCATATAAAAGGAGGCCCATAGGCAACGTGGGGGAGGAGAGGAACTGGGAGATGGAGAACTCCAGTATTGTACGCAGCTACTCTGTACTGTAGCGCTCCTGGAGCTAGAACAATCATACAAATAATAAACCAAAAAGCAGGAGTAGGGTTTTACGCATCCGTGCGGCCCAAACCTGGGTAAATCTCTCTCGTGCACTGTCGTGTTCTTCGCTAGATTTGCTCTTCGTGCGACCGTCTCTCCCTGCCGAACGTAAAGGGGTCCTTCCCTGGGTCCCATAGGTGATCGCGGATTCGTCCCCGACACTAGGGCCCGAGTGCCATGATTTCAGATCTGAACCTATTATGTTTCCATGAATATATTTGTGTTCTTGATCCTATCTTGCAAGTTGTAGACACCTATTACGTGTTATGATCCGCATACCCCAAGGTGACAATAATTGGGATTCTTTCCGGTGATTACCATAGTTTGAGGAGTTCATGTATTCACTAAGTGCTAATGCTTTGGTCCGGTTCTCTATTAAAAGGAGGCCTTAATATCCCTTAGTTTCCATTAGGACCCCGCTGCCACGGGAGGGTAGGACATAAGATGTCATGCAAGTTCTTTTCCATAGGCACGTATGACTATATTCGGAATACATGCCTACATTATATTGATGAATTGGAGCTAGTTCTGTGTCACCCTAGGTTATGACTGTTGCATGATGAATGCCATCTGACATAATTATCCATCATTGATCCATTGCCTACGAGCTTTTCACATATTGATCTTTGCTATGTTACTTTTCTGTTGCCACTGTTACCATTGCTACAAAACTGCTACTGTTACTTTTGCCACCGTTACCGTTACTTCCATACTACTTTGCTACTAAATACTTTGATGCAGATATTAAGTCTTTCAGGTGTGGTTGAATTGAAAACTCGGCTGCTAATACTTGAGAATATTCTTTGGCTCCCCTTTTGTCGAATCAATAAATTTGGGTTGAATACTCTACCCTCAAGAACTGTTGTGATCCCCTATACTTGTGGGTTATCACACACCACGCGACGCCCCGGAAGACGCCCCCTACAGCGAAGGACGGCCCGATAGGGGCTGCAGGCTTTGGGAAGGGGACGCCCAGGAGGAGGGGCGGGAGCGGCGGGGAAGCCTCCCGCGATGAACCACGACCGCGAGAAGACGAGCGTCGTGGTGACCGCGAGCCGCGGCCCAGCGATGAATCCCGGCCCTCCCGAGCCTGCACCTCAGCGCGAACGGAGAGCTGAGATCGAAGGTCCTACTCGCGGGCGAGCTCACCGGCGTCCACCAGGGGGTCCTCCCTAGGCCACTTGTTGCACCCATGTGCCTGCAGGGCCGCTCTTTCTCCATCCTCACACTCGCACCCACCAACGCCGGAACCTCCGCCACCAAAACGAAGCGCGCCGCCTTCCCCCACCGTCGAATGTCATGAGGGGCTGCGGGAAAACCTAACTGGAAAGTGCAATCCCCTCGATGCACCCACCACGAGCGTTTAATATGAGGCCGCTGAGCCGGGCCAGCCGAGGCAGGGGCCCACACCGAAGGCGGGCCAACTGACAGAATAGGCCCAAGATCTAGAGGGGGCTGGGCAGCCAGGTCCTCAAAGCTAAACCCAAAAGAAGGGCCCAACTCACGGCCCACAGTGCCCCGTAGGCCTACATCCTAGGAACCCTCGACTCCCACCTCCAGCCGCCCGCCGCCACCCAGCGGGGGGGGGGGGGGGGGGGGAATCCGCGGCGGAGAACGCCGGCGCCGACTGCGTCGGAGGGGCCTCACCCTCCCGAGGCCGGCCGCCCGCTGGCATAGCCCCGGCCACACCCCCGCTGGGGCGCATCAGAGGATGCAACTGGGCACCTCCGCCCGAGAGCAGCAAGGAAGAAGACTGCCCCACACCGCGAGCACCCTCCGCATGCCACTGTAGCTAGCTCCTCGAACATGATTTCTGGCGCCGCACCTGAATCCACCCCGCTGGGCCGCCCCTACCTCCCCCCGAAGATAGAAGGGCCAGACTTTTGATAGCACAGGCCAGGCCTCCTTGCACCGACATCCCCCCGGGCAGGCCCGCGCCGGTAGCCTTGAAGCCCGAGGAGGCCACCCATCCCGGCGGCGAACTAGACAGCGAGCGACAGCGCCGAGAAACAGCAGCACACCCAGGTTGCCCCCCGACCTCCGCCAGCTCGTCCTCGTCCTCCTCCTCGGCCGAGGCTGCCCCCAAGCTCCAGAATCGACCACCAAACGGCACCACCCTAGGCGACCGCGCAGCCATCCGCCCCATCACCCCGCCGGCCACCGGCCCGGCCGGACTGGACTCCTCTCCCTCGACAGAGACCGGCGGCGCGGGGTCACCTCCTGGGCGCAGACGCGAGCACGAGCATCCAACGGTCATCTCTCCCTCCTTGATCCTAGCTTGTGTGTCTCCAGAGCTGCATCAGGAATAGGCTTGTACATGTTGGCCATTGAGTTGTGATCTTTCCTGGGTTTGCCATAAACATCAAGATCATCTTCACTTTCCTTTGGAGCATTGATAAGCTTGGCCCATTCAGAAATTGATGACTGGTACCTAGTTCCCTCGGTCATCCAGACAATCTTACCATCTGGGTAAAAGTGGGCAGTGGAGTAGAACTGCATGATCATCTCATCGTTCCATTTTGTGAGTTTCCATCCAACAAACTTATCAACTCCATTCAACCTGAAGCTCTCATGCACATGGGGAAAATAGTCTTCATTATCATCAATGTATTCCCAATCAACCCATTTCATATCACAGACTATGGGCTTCTTGTCCAATAAGACAGTCTCATAGAAGTACTGCTGTTCTCTAGTGTGAAACGGTAGTCCACAGCAGTCCTTCTCCTAGTGGCATATGGATCATTCTATCTCCATAGTCTCAGACCATGATCCATCCTCAACTTCATGTTTTCTGCCACTGGATGATCATCATTATGATCTGGGATCTTGGGCTTCAATTTCCTGAGCACTAGTGGCTCATCATCTTCTTGGACCTCAGGCACTGGGGCCTTGTTCTTCTCTACAGCTGAGATGTTCCTAGTAGATCTCTTTGGAGCAGTTGACTTGGGTGCTTGACCTAGAGCTGTGGGCTTGGGGGCATACTTGGGCTTGGAAAGAGCAGCACCAGTCTTGATGGCATCAGCCATCAACTTCTATGACTTGGAAGGAGGTGCAGCAGGCTCTTCCTCCTCCTCCTCTTCTTCTTCCTCATCCCTCATCATGGATGGTCTTCCAATCACTCTGGCAATGGTCTTTCTGACCCTTTCCTTCCTTTTCTTCTTCCCATCAGCAGCTTCTTCTTCCTCTGTGGCTCAAGTGTGAATTGCGTAGTCTCTTGGGTTGAAGCTCTGGCTTTGGACATTGGAGTCCTCTTAGCTGGACCCTTTTTGGGAAGGCCTGGCATGGTGGTAGCAGCAGCACCAACATATTCCTTCTTCACAACTTTCTTCTTGGAGGTCACTTCCTCCTCAATCACAAAGTCCTCATCCTCACTGTCAGAATTCCTTTTCTTTCTTTGTCAGGTAGCTGCCTTTGGCAAGTTGCTAGGGGTGATTCTGCTTCCCTCATCATAGCTGCCAGAAGGGCTTGGGCCCTCACTGAGGTTGACTTGCTCTTCAGACTTGTTTTGGCTGTCACTGGCCTCTGACATCTCTGCAACTGACCCTGTGAATAGATGGGTGTGGGTAGAGTAGATGAGCATCACAAAATACAGCTAGTTTTTGCAAAAATTGAGACTTTAGTTTTCTGCAGAAAGCATTTCGGAGCTACCGATTTGATAATCTCGGTGACACCGAAGCACTAACAGAGTCTAAACATGCAGTTTCGGTCAGACCGAGTTGCAGTTCGATGACTCTGAGATGCTAGGGTTTCACTAAGAAATTGCTTTCGGTCGCACCGATCAGTATGCTTCTGTCAGACCGAGTTGTACTTGGTGCAATGGCCAGGGCCAATCGGTGTGACCGAAAACTTCAATTCGGTCGGTTCGAGATGAGTTCGGCGGAAACCTAACCCTAAGATTTAGCATCAAATCTAATCTAGAGGATTATTTGTGTGGACAAGAAGCTTTCAATCATGGCAAGAATACAGGCATTTGCTTTGTGCATTGAATCGAAGTAAAGAAATAGCACAAAGGGGCCGAACCATACCCTAACTTGGCGGTGGTTCGCTACGGCGGCAACGGCGGAGGCGACGTCCATTAACGGCGGCGGAGACCTGCGACGATGGTGCACGGGTGGAGACGGCGACGATCCAGAGACCAAGGGGCGGCAACAATGGGGTGCGGGAGCGAGAGTTTGAAGGAATTTCCAAACGTTCGGTCCGCGATATATATACCCATATGCTGTCGGTGGCGCTGAGTGGAACGTCTCGGTGGCACAGAGATGCAAAACTGCTTGCAGTTGATACAACTGGATGAGACCGAATCGTTCTAATCGGTGGCACCGAGGTGAAAACCTAGATCAACTTAATGGTTTCGGTGCGACCGAATACGAATGTGTTGGTCTGACAAAAATTTACTAAGAGGTTTTGGAAGTTAGCCCTTGACGGATCGGTGGCTCCGAGTGCTCCTCACTCGGAGGGTCCAAAAGTGACTTGTTCAAATCTTGTGATGTAGCATGAATAGAGTTTGAGAAGAGAACAAGCATAGATAGCTACAGGAGGTTCTTAGGCATTCTTGTCCATCCATTTGGCAAATAAAAAACAAACAATCAAAACTACAAATGGATGTCCTCGAATGGAGAAAATTATGCAACCAACATGCTCACACAATAAGATAGCAAATAAAACATGTGACAAAGCATGCACATACACTCTAGCATCTATCAAGCAATTGGCGATGACTAGGTCATCTATATATGAGTATATTGACTTAGGAGTCAAATGAGAACATTTGATCATAGGTCATACTTATCGTTTAAGCACAAGTGGGGTTGCCACTTTTACATAAAGCATTGTTGTGTTCACACCATTAGAGTTGCTTTAGCTCAGTTTTTAGAGCAAAGCTCCCCCTAGATGTGATATCCCCCCTAAGAGGGATGAACTAACCTTGGGTTTTGTCGATGATGACTTCATGTAGATGTTGAAGATGTGGATGCTCAATGTTGATGTAGATCATTTGGAGCAATCCATTGGAGTGTTGCACTTTCAATACCTACATGGGTTAGTCCCACAAGGAACATGCAAGGATATCCATAGACATAGAGTGAAACACACATATGATGATGTCCATGAAAGCATTAGATTACCTTGTCCCTTGTCTTACCAACAAGAGGGTTTGTGACTCCATGAACTAGTGCAAGATGTGAAAGTTCATTGCACTTGTCCTTGCCAAAATGAATATGAGTGAAGTATGTTGGTGGAGTCACCCTCAAGAACACTCTAGTTCTTCTTCTTTGGGATCCACATCAACTCGATGGGAATCCTTGGAGTTGTAGTCG
This sequence comes from Thinopyrum elongatum, assembly GCA_011799875.1. Taxonomy (NCBI): domain Eukaryota; kingdom Viridiplantae; phylum Streptophyta; class Magnoliopsida; order Poales; family Poaceae; genus Thinopyrum; species Thinopyrum elongatum. Next base: position 282,291,408 of record CM022299.1, on the reverse strand, counting down.
TACTTGATGAAGTGGAACTTGACGTAGACTTGGGAACCCACTTGACCATGGCCTTAGGAGCTTCTTCAAATGAATCAATCTCTTCTTGAAGCTTGTCCTTGCCTTTTTGCTTGTGGTCTTGTGGTGGAAGATCATCTTGAGCTTGTGTTCCCTTGAAAGAAGTGGGGTCATACTTCTCTTGTTGAGGAACAAACTTTGTCTTGGGGTATTGATCTTCTTCCCACTCAACTCCATTGGCATTGAACTTTTGTTCAAAACCAACACCTTGAATCTTCTGGTGCCTTCCTTGCTTGCGTACAATTTCCTCAAATTGCTTACTTCTGGCAAGGCTCTTGTAAAAACCTTTCTCTATAATTCCCTTCAATATGTTGTTTTCTTGCTCAAGTGTAACTTGGCTAAGAGAATCATTAGTGGAATCAAGAGAACTACTAGAAGCAACAATATTTGATTTAACATGGTTATTGTTACTACTAGAGGAAGAATCTTTCTTGTTCTTATTGCTAGATTTTACTTGTGGCATATAAGTAGACAAGAGTAAACACTTGGCAATGTAAGAAGAACTCTTCTTTCGAAGATCATCATTGATAGCTTTTAGAAACCCATGCTCTTGCTCTAAATTTAGCTTCTCGAAGCGTAGCTTCTCATGAGTTCTTAGGAGCTCTCTATGATCCTCTAGAGTTGTTTCATGAGCTAACTTAAGAGTGTTTAGTTCTTTAGTTAGACGCTCAATCTCCTTCTTATCATTGTCATTCATTTCATCTTGATTAGCATGATTACTAGCAAGTTCATCATAGTTTTCATCACTAGAGTTGTCAACAAGTAAATCATCATCTTCATCACTATTGAAATCAACATACTCAGGGTGTGATATGTTAGGGCCTTTAGCCATGAAGCATCTTCCAATTCCTTCATTTGGTGAGTCAAATATGTTGTAGGAGTTGGATGACACAAGTGCAAGACCGGCAACACCTTCATCTTGAGTATCTCCGGAGTCGGAGTGATAGCTTCTCTCGGAGTAGTTGTCGGAGTCGGAGTCGGATACCCATTCACCAACATGAGCTTGATGTCTTCGTCTTGTGTAGCTCTTTGATGACTTATCCTTCATTTCTGAATCCTTGCTTCTATGAGAGGGTCTTCGTTCATAACGATCATCTCTACTCCTTCTCTCTCTTGGAGGTGATTCATCTCTTCTACTCCTCCTTTTTGGTGAATCTTCTCTTTTCTTGTAGGGAGCCGTACACTCATTGGAGTAGTGTCCAGGTCTTCCATAATTGTAGCAATTACGATCACGACTAGAAGATCTTTTGACATTGTAGGATCTTGACTTGGAGCTTCTCTCTTTTCTTCTATTCTTGTAGAACTTGTTGAAGTTCTTCACCATTAAGCTCAATTCTTCATTGGAGACTTGTTTCTCACTTGATGTTGTAGGAGCATCACTTGAAGCTTTGTAAGCACCACTTGTCTTGTTGTGGAGCTCTTCCTTATCCTTGAGTGACATCTCATGAGCAACAATTCTACTGATGACTTCCGTGGGCTTGATATCTTTGTAATTGGGCATCATTTGGATCAAGGTGCACACGGTATCATATTTTCCATCCAAGGCTCTTAGGATCTTCTTGATGATGAATTTGTCGGTCATCTCTTCGCTTCCTAAGCCGGCAATCTCATTTGTGATGATAGCAAGCCTAGAGTACATCTCGGCGACTCCTTCACCATCCTTCATTTTGAACTTGTCAAGTTGACTTTGAAGCACATCCAACTTGGATTCCATGACGGACTCGGTACCTTCGTGCATATCAACCAAAGTATCCCAAATTTCCTTTGCATTCTCAAGGCGGCTGATTTTGTTGAATTCTTCGGGGCACAATCCATTGAAGAGAATATCGCAAGCTTGAGCATTGCATTGCAACATCTTCATTTCTTCTGCGGACGCCTCACGATCCAGTTCTTTTCCATCCTCGAAGAAATCACCTTGCAAGCCAATGCGCACAATAGCCCAAACGGCGGGGTTATGACCAAGAATATGCATTTTCATTTTATGCTTCCAACTAGGAAAATTAGTACCATCAAAGTAAGGACCTCTACGGTGGTAATTTTCCTTGCTAGACGCCATACTCTCCTAGGTTCTGAAACCAAGGCTTTGATCACCAAAGCTATGGAAATCAAGGCAAACGGAGACCAAAGCTCTGATACCACTTGTAGGATCGAAAGTTGGTCTAGAGGGGGGGTGATTAGACTACTTGACCAATAAAAATCTAACCTTTTCCCAATTTTAGTTGTGGGTAGATTTTAGCAATTAGCACAAGTCAAGCAATCAACCTACACATGCAATTCTAAGAGTGTAGCAGCGGAAAGTAAAACATTGCATATGAAGGTAAAGGGAAGGGTTTGGAGAGTGCAAACGCAATGATGACATGGAGATTTTTGGCGTGGTTCCGATAGGTGGTGCTATCGTACATCCACGTTGATGGAGACTTCAACCCACGAAGGGTAACGGTTGCGCGAGTCCACGTAGGGCTCCACCCATGAAGGGTCCATGAAGAAGCAACCTTGTCTATCCCACCATGGCCATCGCCCACGAAGGACTTGCCTCACTTGGGTTGATCTTCATGAAGTAGGTGATCTCCTTGCCCTTACAAACTTCTTGGTTCAACTCCACAATCTTGTCGGAGGCTCCCAAGCGACACCTAACCAATCTAGGAGACACCACTCTCCAAAAGGTAATAGATGTTGTGTTGATGATGAGCTCCTTGCTCTTGTGCTTCAAATGATAGTCTCCCCAACACTCAACTCTCTCTCATAGATTTGGATATGGTGGAAAGATGATTTGAGTGGAAAGCAACTTGGGGAAGGCTAGAAATCAAGATTCTTGTGGTAGGATTGGTATATCTTCATCTCAACACATGAGTAGGTGGTTCTCTCTCAGAAAATGTATGCTGGAAGTGTAGGCACGTTCTGATGGCTCTCTCACATATGGAGAAGGGGGTGGAGGGGTATATATAGCCTCCACACAAAATCCAACCGTTACACACATTTGAACCAACTCGGTCAGACCGAATAGAAGAACTCGGTGAGACCGATTTAGTTCAAAATGTGAATGTTAGGAATCTCGGTGGGACCGACTGGAACAACTCGGTGGGACCGATGTGCTAGGGCTTAGGGCAAACATCAACTCGGTGGCACCGTTTGCATCAACTCGGTGAGACCGAAGTGAAGCAATAAGGTAACAGAGAAAATGTCAAGCCAACTCGGTGTGACCGATCGCAATGTCGGTGGGACCAAAACAATTGCAACAGGCAACAGAGAGTTTGCAAGTCCATCTCGGTGAGATCGAGATCCGTATCGGTGTGACCGAACTGTTAGGGTTTCTGGCAGTGGCTATGTCATATGAACTCGGTGGCACCGGATAGAAAGAATCGGTGGGGCCGAGTTGGAGTTTAGGATTTTGACATATTTCGAATGAGAAAGTGGTTGAGGGCTTTGGAGCAATATCACTAAGCACTTTGAGCAAGCAAGCCCTTAAGCAACACCTCCTCCCCTTTTAATAGTATTGGCTTTCCTATGGACTCAATGTGATCTTGGATCACTAAAAATGAAATGAAGAGTCTTGAGCTTTTGCCAATATGTGTCCTTAGCATTTTAAGGGTTCCACATCTCTAGTCCATGCCATGCCATTCATTGAACTTTCTAAAATATTAAACTTGAATGGATATTAGTTCAATGATCTATATGTTGTTATGAATTGCCAAAACCACCCGGGGATTAGTTGCACTTTCAGTAGTAGCGCGTTTTTTGGGTAGGGCGCTACGGCTAAGTTTGAACCTGGCCACATGGCGGGCCCCACTTAATAGTAGCGCTTCTCCCAGGGGCGCGCTACTACTACCTTTTTAGCAGCAGCGCATTTTACACCCCGGCGCTACTGCTAAACCGCAACCACCACCTTTTTCCTCCCCCCTCCCCCTCCCCATCCTCTCTTCCTTCACTTCCCCCTAGCTCCCACTTCCTCTCTCCCTCACTTTGCTTCTTCCTCCCTACTTCTCCCCCATTACTCTCTTTCTTATACCTCTCTTTCTCTCTCTTTATTGCTCCTAGCTAACCACACTACCTCCATTAATGCATCTCCTTTCTCTTTTTCCTCCCCCTCCACTAGTTAAACTCATCTCCTTCCCCAACTAGCTAGGTAGGTCTAGCATTTAATGAATGCCCTATGTACCTCCCTAACTAGATCTAGCCATGTCAAGAAGTAAGCTTTGTCCACTTTTGATCATTCCCTAGGTGTGTGGCGACACCGATCGACATCATCATCACCGTGCTTGATCTCGAGATAGGTGATTAAAAATTTGTGCTTTTGCAAGAATGGAAATATGTGTATGTGTGTGTTATGACATAATCAGGATATGATGAAAATTGTGTGTGTGGCATGAGTTGCCGCCAAATTGTGCTTGAGTTTCCTATGTTTTGCTGAAATGTCGATTTATTTCTGTTTCGGCGATTTTCGGGCAAACTCTATATGTCCTATTTTTAGGGAAGGTCATGCCAAATTTTTGTATGACTTTGATGCATGCATGCATTTTTATAATCAATTTGTTTATTATTACCGTGCAGGCGTTCATGATGGTCAGTGGAACGATGGTGGAAAGGTGGTTGCGGTCGGCGGTGCAGGACATGAATAAAAATAACCGGACAGAGATTTTATGTCCGTGTCGAAGATGCAAAGGAGTTTGGCTCGACACCTATGAGGATGGTTATTTGATGGCGCACCTGCTCATGACTGGTTTCATGGATGGCTATACTCGGTGGATAATTGAAGATGATGATGATGAGGAGGAGGAGGACGCTGACGGGGCAGGCAATGACAACACGGGGCAAGACGAAGAGATGACCGATAATGGCGGCGGAGAAGGGGCCGGACATGGCGGCGGAGAAGAGGACGGACATGGCGGCAGAGAAAACGTGGACTCCACGCCGCAGACTTCGTCGCTACTAAGTTCAATCGTGCGGGACCCTCATGTTCAAGAACTGCTTCCCAAGGAGACGAGTACTGACAGAGCTGCTTCTAAAGTGGAGGCCAAGCTGGAGCAACTGGTGGTAGACTCAGACACTCCATTGTATGATGGTTGCGATCCCGAGGTGACCCGCTTGAGTTTCACGCTCGAACTTCTGAAGACGAAGGCTAAAAACAAATGGACCGACACTAGCCTCGATGAGCTTCTCAATTACCTAAAGGATGTTCTTCCCACAGGGAATCTATGTCCTACTAGTGTGGATGAGGCCAAGAAGATCATGTGCCCTCTTTATATGCCGCACGGTAGATACCATGCATGCATCAATGATTGCATAATTTATCGAAAGGAGCACATGAAAAAAACCAACTGTCCGGTGTGCAATGCTTCTCGATACAAGAAGGCCGGAAAGAAATCTCCCCAGAAAGTTGTATGGTACTTACCGATCACTCCCCGTCTGCAACGTTATTTTGTATATCCCAAGGAAGCAGAGCTCATGTGTTGGCACGCGAAGAAGATAAAGCCCGACGATGGAGATGATCCGAAGCTGAGACACCTCGCGGATGCAAGCCAGTGGAGAGCGTTCAATGGCGAATATCGATATTTCGCATGTGATGCAAGGAACATCGTGCATGGCGCGTGTACCGATGGCATGAATCTGTTTGGCAACCAGAACACCAACCATAGCACATGGCCCGTGTTTGTTTGGATGTACAACATCCCCCTGGGTGTGCATGAAGTCGAAGTACATACACATGAGCATGCTGATTCAAGGGCCGAAACAACCGGGAAATAATATTAATCTGTATCTGGGGCTACTTCAAGAGGAGTTGGACATGTTATGTAAAACACCGGCCAAGACATGGGACACCAGTAAAGGCGAGTATTTCAATATGAGAGCCGCGCTGATCACGATGGTGCACGGCTATCTCAGTTATGGATATGTCGCAGGCCAGGTGTGCCACGGATATTGCGGATGCACGTGGTGCATGGATGATACGACCTCTCAGCAACTAATTTCAACGAAAGAAGGCGGGTCTTGGAAAATCGTGTACATGGGGCATCGAAGATGGGTCGAGAAGGACGACCCGTGGAGAAACCGTGGAGATCTATTCAATGGTGAGGCTGAGCATCGAGGACCTCCACGTAAGCGAAGCGGCACTGAAATCGATGAGTTGTTGAAAAACTAGGAACAGTGCCCCGCGCCGGGAAAGATGATAGGCGTGGAGCCACTGCTGAAGGTATGGAAGATGAGGTCTGTTTTCTGGGACTTGGAGTACTGGCACAAACTCGACACGCCTCATTGCCTTGATCAAATGCATATCTGTAAGAACGTCCTTGAGAGCTTGCTTGCAACACTGATGAACATGCCGGATAAGACCAAGGATGGGCCGAAGGCAAGAAAAGACTTGCAAGATTTGAAATCAGGGCAGATCTGCACATGCCGCCCCGTAAAAAGTCAGAGGAGACAGAGACGGAGACGGAGGCACAGGAGAAGAAGGGCAAAAAAGTAAAGGTAGAGGATTATTGCCCCCCTTCTTGCTTCACCTTAAGTCCGGCTGAGATCGATCAATTCTTCAAGTGCCTTATCGGAATCAAAGTTAGTTCCGGTTACTGTGGGAAGATAAGCAGATTTCTAGACACGAAGAAGAAAAGGTTCAGCGAGATGAAGTCCCGTGACTGTCATGTGATGATGACGCAGATACTACCTGTTGCCCTTAGAGGGATAATGGACAAGCACATCCGTGACATGCTTATTGGTCTCTGCAACTTTTTCGACGTCATCGCTCGAAAGTCGATCAGTGTGAAGCAGCTCCGATGGCTAGAGGAAGAGCTCATTGTGATACTAAATGAGCTTGAGATGTACTTCCTGGCCATGTTCTTTGACATCATGGTGAATTGATACGTCTCCAACGTATCTATAATTTATGAAGTATTCATGCCATGTTTACAACAATTTTATATGGTTTTGGTATGATTTTATTAGAACTAACCCAGACTGACGCTGTTTTCAGCAGAACTACCGTGGTGTCATTTTTTTTGTGTGCAAAAATAAAAGTTCTCGGAATGAGCTGAAAATTTACGAAGAATATTTTTGGAAAATATAAAAAATACTAGAGCGAAAAGATACCGGAGAAGAGTCTTGAGGCAACCACAAGGGTGGGAGGTGCCCCCCTAGGGCGCGCCACCCTTCCTTGCCGTTGCCTCGTGGACCCCCTTAACTTGTCCCCGACACCAAAAACTCCTATAAATACAGAAACCCCCGAAAAGAAACCTAGATCGGGAGTTCCGCCGCCGCAAGCCTCTGTAGCCACGAAAGACCAATCGGGAGCCCGTTCCGGCAACCTGCCGGAGGGGGAAACCATCACCGGTGGCCATCTTCATCATCCTGGCGGTCTACATGACGAGGAGGGAGTAGTTCACCCTCGGGGCTGAGGGTATGTACCAGTAGCTATGTGTTTGATCTCTCTCTTGTGTTCTTGATTTGGCACGATCTTGATGTACCGCGAGCTTTGTTATTATAGTTGGATCATATGGTGTTTCTCCCCCTCTACCTTCTTGTGATGAATTGAGTCTTGCTCTTTGATGTTTCATTATGTTGGATTGAGTATTGGATTTGAGAACACTTGATGTATGTCTTGCGAAGGGATATCTGTGGTGACAATGGGATGTTCTATTGATTCACTTGATGTATGTTTTGGCACTCAACTCGCGGATTCCCGAGGTAACATTGGGGTAATCTATGCATAGGGGTTGATGCATGTTTTCGTCCTACGTTCTCCGATAGAAACTTTGGAGTGATTCTTTGTTGCACGTTGAGGGATTGTTATGTGATCCGATTATGTTATCATTGTTGAGAGAACTTGCACTAGTGAAAGTATGAACCCTAGGACTTGTTTTCAAGCATTGCAATACTGTTTTTGCTCAGTTTTGTTACGAGTTACCTTGCTGTTTTTATATTTTCAGATTACAAAAACCTATATCTACCATCCATATTACACTTGTATCACCATCTCTTCGCCGAACTAGTGCACCTATACAATTTACCATTGTATTGGGTGTGTTGGGGACACAAGAGACTCTTTGTTATTTGGTTGCAGGGTTGTTTGAGAGAGACCATCTTCATCCTACGCTTCCCACAGATTGATAAACCTTAGGTCATCCACTTGAGGGAAATTTGCTACTGTCCTATAAAACTCTGCGCTTGGATGCCCAACACGAGTCTACAAGAAGAAGGTTGTGTAGTAGACATCAAGCTTTTTCTGGCGCCGTTGCCGGGGAGGTGAGTGCTTGAAGGTATATCTTTCAATCTTGCAATTCAATCTTTTAGTTTCTTGTTTTATCACTAGTTTAGTCTGTAAAAGAAAACTACAAAAAAATGGAATTGAGGTGGCCTCATATGCTTCATCTTTTTAATGTCTTTCGTGAAAATGATGGAAAGGAAAATTGTGCTCAAGTGTTAGAGGAAGAAGTCAATAAAATGTTTGGCATAAAATCTTTGTATGATGAGCATGATTGCAATGTTGTTAGTATGAATTCCTTGAAAATCCATGATGCTAATGATATGCAACGCCACAAGCTTGGGGATGCTATGTTTGATGAAGATGATATTTTTAGTCCCCCAAGTTTTGATGCGCAAATTTATTATGATGAAAGCATGCCTCCTATTTATGATGATTATATTGATGAATGTGGGCTTGGAAGAGTGTAAACTCTAGGTAATGATCCCACTATTTTGGAGGGTGTTGAATCTTATTACAATATTGATGAAAGTGGATTTGGAGAGGTCATGACTTTATTCAGTGATGAATCCACTATTTCGGAAAGAGGTTCCAATTGATTATGATAACAAAGTTGCTATGTATGATGATTATTCTGATGACATGTATGCTATAAAGAATAATGATAACCACGAAACTAGTTATCATGATTTTAATTTTCAATTGGATTATGCCTCACATGATAGTTATTTTGTTGAGTTTGCTCCCACTACTATTCATGAGAATAAATTTGCTTATGTGGAGAGTAATAAAAATTCTATGCTTGTGGATCATGAAAAGAATGCTTTATGTGATAGTTATATTGTTGAATTCATTCATGATGCTACTGAAAATTATTATGAGATAGGAATATATGCTTTTACATATCTCAATAATATCAAGTTTCCTCTCTATGTTTTGAAAATCTTGAAGTTTTGCTTGTTTTACCTTCCTATGCTAGTAGATTCTTGTTCCCATAAATTGTTTGCTCACAAAATTTCTATGCATAGGAAGTGGGTTAGACTTAAATGTGCTAGTTATATGCTTCATGATGCTCCCGTTATGTTTCAATTCTTATATTTTATGTGAGCATCATTGAAATCATCATGCCTAGCTAAAAAGGCATTAAAGAAAAGCGCTTGTTGGGAGACAACCCAATATTTACCCCTACTGTTTTTGTGTGTTCACATTATTAACCTACTGTATTAATCATGTTTTATAGCTTTTGTTTGAATAAAGTGCCAAGTAAAGCCGTTGGGATAGTGTGGTTGATAGTTGATTTGATTAGGTGCAAAAACAGAAACTTTTGCGTCCAGTACAGAAATTCCTATATTTTAATGTAAGTGTAAAAACTCTGAATGTTTTACAGAGGATTTACATACAAATTTTCTATGTTTTCCTTTTTTTTCAGAATTTTTGGAATTACAGAAGTATGATCTTAATTCAGATCTTTACAAACTGTTCTGTTTTTGACAGATTCTGTTTTCGATGCATAGTTTGCTTGTTTTCTAGTTTCTATGGCTTATATTGCTTAATATAAATTGTAGAAATTATAGGGTACAGTAGGCATCATGTGGAAACAAATTTGAATCTTGTCTTGACAGTACCAAAGTGAATGATTTGTTTTATCATACTAACCCATCTCACAAAGTTCCATTAAGTTTTGTGTGATTGAAGTTTTCAAGTTTTGGGTGAGATATCGATATGAGGAGAATAAGGAGTGACAAGACCCTAAGCTTGAGGATTCCCAAGGCACCCCAAGGTAATATTCAAGGAATATTCAAGCAACTAAGCTTGGGGATGCCCCGGAAGGCATCCGCTCTTTCGTCTCCAACGTTATCGGTAACCTCACTTGGAGCTATATTTTTATTCATCACATGATATGAATTTTGCTTGGAGCGTCATTTTATTTTATTAGGATTTGCTTTCTGTTATTTAGAGTAATGTTTTGTATCTTTTATTTCAATAAAAATGTCAAGTATAGCCTTTACCATGCTTATTTTGCAAGTCTCTATGTTGCTGTTTTGAAAACAGAAAGTTTTCTATCATTGTCTGAATTCTCCTGGAAAGTCACAACGTGATAAAATCTTGAAATTTTTACACAACGAGTAACAACAAATTGTCTACATTGTGGGTCTTTTTCAGAATTTTTGGAGTTGGGAAGTATGAGTACAATTGCACTCTTTACAGACTGTCCTGTTTAGACAGATTGCTGTTATGTTTGCATCATTTGCATATGTTTGCTTGTTTAATGATTCTATTTGAGGATAGGAGTATTAAATATGCAGAGGCATTTAGTATGCAATGTGAAATAATAATTTTAGTGATTTGCTACAGTAGAGAATGATAAGGTTTTGCATTTGATTTATACTAACTTTTCTCACAAGTTCTTGTTGAGTTTTGTGTGCATGAAGTTTTTAAGATTTAGGGAAACCATGATATAAAAGAAATTAGGGAGACACAAAAGCTCAAGCTTGGGGATGCCCAAGGCATCCCTAATTAATATTTCAAGAAGTCTCAAGCATCTAAGCTTGGGGATACCCCGGTTGGCATCCTACCTTTGTTCTTCAACAACTATCGGTCAGTTTTGGTTGAGCCTAAGTTTTTGCTTCTTCACATGATATGTGCTATCCTTGCAGTGTCATTTTATTTTGTTTTGCTTGCTGTTTGAATAAAATTCTTAAGATCTAAATTATTATTTTTGAGAGAGTCTTCACATAGCTACTTAATTATTTGACTACTCATTGATCTTCACTTATATCTTTTTGGAGTAGTTTGTCATTTACTCGTGTGCTTCACTTATATCCTATGAGTAAACGGTTGAATGAATTGAATATCATAAATCTGAATTTATATATATTTCATATGCTTATCCCATGGGGAGTAATGACTTCACATATAAGAAGTATAGGTGGTAAATTTATTGAAAGTTAGCAAACATAGTATTGGTCACTTGAACAATTCATGAAAGAATATTGAAGGAAGAGAGGTTTCACATATAAATATACTATCTTGGACATCTTCTATGATTGCGAGCCCCATTAATTATTTTCAAACTTGAGCATATTAGTTGAAGTTGAACAAGGAAGACAACATAATGAGTTATGCTTGGGTATATTTGTATAGAAGTTATATTGTTAAGGATCCTCCAACATGTGGTGCTTGCTATTTAGAATCTTTTGCTAGCCAAAATTTCTGTACTAAGCGGGAATACTGCTTGTGCATCCAAAATCCATGAACCAAGTTTCTTCCCTGAGTGTCCACCATATCTACCTATATGCGGTATTTACCTGCCGTTCCAAGTAAATTTGCATGTGCCAAACTCTAAACCTTCAAATAATAATCTGTTTTGTATCCCCAAATCGCTCATGTAGCTACTAGGGGCTGTCAGTATCTTCCATGCTAGGTGGGTTATTCTCACGATGAGTGTTGATTCACTTGTCATTCATGAGAAAGTGGCTGGTAATTGGGATGCCCAGTCCCGTGCTCAAAATCAAATCGAAATATAATATCAAACAAAACTCCCCCAGGACTGCTGTTGGTATGGACGGTACCCGTTGTTTTGGACCAGCCGTGGAGTGTGATTATTGGTGGAGGGGGAGTAAAAATTTTACCATTCTGTTTGGGAACCGCCTATAATGTATCTAGCATGGAAGATAGTGAGAAATCTTGGTTGTTATGTTGACAATGAAAGCATATCTCTCAAAATTATGTTCATCTTTGTTTTAAAAGCTTCGAGCTCTGGCACCTCTACAAATCCCTGCTTCCCTCTGCGAAGGGCCTATCTTTTACTTTTATGCAAGAGTCAGTAGTATTCCTTCTCATTCCAACCTACTCTTTAGTTGGCAAGAATCATGTGATGGGGAAAGATCTAAGCATATATGGCCATTCAAATATATTTGATCATGAATTATTATTGTTGACAATTATCTATATGATAATAAGTTGGCAGGCAAAACATTAAGCCCCTATCTTTCTCTGTGTTCAATGGATACTAGTTGTTCTAAAAATATGCTTTGAGTGGTAGCAATCATGGAAGACTATATGATAGTTGAGTATGTGGGATTTGCTAAATCAAAGCTCTTACATAGACCCTTCCTGAAAATAAGATGAATTGCAATTGTTTGATGACTGACAACATAGTTTGTTAGTTTTCAAGAAAGTTTATGATCTATGCTTTAACATGTGAATAGCTTGCTACTTGATCATGAGAAGTTTTATGAGATGAGCTACTTTTTATGATTTATAATGATGCTAGAAAAAGTGACTAAATTTATCATTGATCAAACTTGTGCACTTGCTAGCATTCACACTTCATAAATTATTTCTTTTATCATTTACCTACTAGAGGACGAGCAGGAATTAAGCTTGGGGATGCTGATATGTCTTCAACGTATCTATAATTTATGAAGTATTCATGCCATGTTTATAACAATTTTATATGGTTTTGGTATGATTTTGTTAGAACTAACCCGGACTGACGCTGTTTTCAGCAGAACTACCGTGGTGTCGTTTTTTTGTGCAGAAATAAAAGTTCTCGGAATGAGCTGAAAATTTACGAAGAATATTTTTGGAAAATATAAAAAATACTAGAGCGAAAAGATATCGGAGAAGAGTCCCGAGGCAACCACAAGGATGGGAGGTGCGCCCCCCCTAGGGCGCGCCCCCCTGCCTTGCCGCCGCCTCTTGGACCCCCTTAACTTGTCCCCGACACCAAAAACTCCTATAAATACAGAAACCCCTGAAAAGAAACCTAGATCGGGAGTTCCGCCGCCGCAAGCCTCTGTAGCCACGAAAAACCAATCGGGAGCCCGTTCCGGCACCCTGCCGGCGGGGGAAACAATCACCGGTGGCCATCTTCATCATCCCGGCGGTCTCCATAACAAGGAGGGAGTAGTTCACCCTCGGGGCTGAGGGTATCTACCAGTAGCTATGTTTTTTATCTCTCTCTCTCTCTCTCGTGTTCTTAATTTGGCACGATCTTGATGTACTGCGAGCTTTGTTATTATAGTTGGATCATATGGTGTTTCTCCCCCTCTACCTTCTTGTGATGAATTGAGTCTTGCTCTTTGATGTTTCGTTATGTTGGATTGGGTATTGGATTTGAGAACACTTGATGTATGTCTTGCGAAGGGATATCTGTGGTGACAATGGGATGTTCTATTGATTCACTTGATGTATGTTTTGGCACTCAACTCGCGGATTCCCGAGGTAACATTGGGGTAATCTATGCATAGGGGTTGATGCACATTTTTGTCCTTCGTTTTCCGATAGAAACTTTGGAGTGATTCTTTGTTGCACGTTGAGGGATTGTTATGTGATCCAATTATGTTATCATTGTTGAGAGAACTTGCACTAGTGAAAGTATGAACCCTAGGCCTTGTTTTCAAGCATTGCAATACCGTTTTTGCTCACTTTTGTTACTAGTTACCTTGCTGTTTTTATATTTTCAGATTACAAAACCTATATCTACCATCCATATTACACTTGTATCACCATCTCTTTGCCGAACTAGTGCACCTATACAATTTACCATTGTATTGGGTGTGTTGGGGACACAAGAGACTCTTTGTTATTTGGTTGCAGGGTTGTTTGAGAGAGACCATCTTTATCCTATGCCTCCCACGGATTGATAAACCTTAGGTCATCCACTTGAGGGAAATTTGCTACTGTCCTACAAAACTCTACGCTTGGAGGCCCAACACGAGTCTACAAGAAGAAGGTTGTGTAGTAGACATCATGCATCTGTGTGTCCATATTGTGGACGACATAATAGACCTAGGGTCGTCATTCCTGTACAACATGATGCTGTTTGAGAGGATGAATGGGGTCATCAAAGGATTCGTTCGTAACATGTCCTGTCCGGATGGAAGCATCATCCAGGGCTATCTGACACAAGAGTGCATCTCTTTCTGCGAGAATTATCTATATGGCAGAGACCGGCCTGGTCTTGGTTTGCCCATTAAGAAGCACCTTGGGAGGCTCGAAGGAGAAGGTCACTCCAACGATCGCAGGGAACTGCATGTGACCTACTCAGATCGATGCAACGACTTTGACAGAGCAAACTTAGTAGTGCTACAACACATAGACGAGGTAGATCCTTTCGTGACACTGCACAAAGAAAGCATCACAAAGATGTATCGTGATCGGGGGCTATGCATGATGGACACCGAAGTTACTAGAGAGCACAACTCCACTTTCCTACATTGGTTCAAAGAGCATATTCTTGCTAATCCCCCGGAAGAGGGCTCTAAGGACGGATTGCTCATATACGCCTTAGCACATGGCCCCTCGGCCAACCTCGCGACATATCAGGCATACGATATGAACGGATACACGTTCTACACGGAGGCCAATGATATGAACAGTGATTTTCAGAACTCAGGGGTGACGATGGAATGCATGACCGGCAGCGACAACGGCGCAACTAAGAGATTCTACGAAAGGGTCGAGGAGATCTGTGAGCTTGACTACTCTGGACTGCACAGCGCGACAATGTTCCGTGTCAGATGAGCTAAGAATGTCGAAAGATAAAACTGGTATTTCACTACCATGTCTAGACCCGACGCCAAGAGCGCTACCGTGAATGCCATCGCAAAAAACAAGCCATGGGTACACGCTAAACACGTGACACAATGCTTCTTTATAACCGACCAGAGCAATCCCAGCCGTGTTGTCGTGAGGAGAGGCAAAAGGAACATCATTGGAATGGATGGAGTCACCAACGAGAAAGATCGTACTCTATGGAAAAGGAAAAGTCACAATGAGGGGCCCAATTATTCGTCAACGAACAAGAAGGGAAAGAAGCTCACTCAAAAATGAAAACGTCGACGCTGAGAAACCGTTACCGGTCAAATGATGCAATATATATGTTCCTATTTTGTGTACACACTTAACCGTTATGCATGGGTCAAATGATGTAATATATATGTTCCTATTTTGTATACACACTTAACCGTTATGGGTCAAATGATGCAATATATATCGCCTTATATATATATATATATATATATATATATATATATATATATATATATATATATACATTGTATCACCTTCCCTTCGTTTCGGCTCTCGGAAAAAAAGGAAAAAGAAGAAAAAGAAGAAAAGAAAATAGAAGAAACAAAATGGAAAAGAAAAGAAAAAAGAAAGCAAAAAAGAAAAAGAAGAAAGGAAAAGAAAAAGAAAAGGAAAAGGTAGCAGTAGCGCTGTCTCTGAAATGCGCTATAGCTACTTCAGATAGCAGTAGCGTTGTTTTAGGAAACACGCTATAGCTACCTTAGCTGTAGCGCATTTTCTAAAACAGCGCTACTGCTATTTTGACATAACCCCCGCACGGGCTTCCCTCCTCTACTTCCTCCCCCAATTCCCAACTCTCTTCTCCCCCTCGTCGTTGCCGCCGCCGGAGCCCTGCCCTTGCACTTGCCGGAGCCCTGCCCTCGACATTGCCGCGCGCCTGTGCCTCCTCCTCATCGACCTCGTCGGAGCCCCTGCCCTCGCTCTCCGCCGCCATCTCCCCCGACCCCGCCTCACCGACCGTCTCCCCCGACCGCGCCTTGCCGCCGCCAGAGCCCCTGCCGCTGTCTCCCCCGACCCCATCTCTCTCTCCGCCCTCTGTAAGCACTCTCCCCTCCCCTCTTCTCTACTCTCTGCTCTCTCTCTCTCTCTGTGTTAGTATGAACCCTAGCTATTTAGTGCTAGTTAGTATGAATTAGTATGAACCCTATGCTATTTTATAGTGCTAGTTAGTTAATTAGAATTAGTATGAACCCTAGGAGATATTAGTTGGGTTAGTTAGTTAATTAGAATTAGTATGAACCCTAGGATCAGAAACAAAATTAAGGTTTAAAAAAAAAAAGGGGGCCCAAAAAATGTTGCTATTTAGTTTTTTTAGTTTTAAGCAATTGTTTGCTATTTAAAAAAATAGAATTAGTATGAACCCTAGTTAATTAGGTGGTATGAAACCTATTAAAAAAAGAATTAGTATGGGTTAAATGAATTCTTGGTATTTTAGGTGTTTTAGGTGTAGTTAACATAATTCTAGGTATTTTTTTAGTTTGAACCCTAGGACAGATTAGGTAGTATGAACCTAGATAATTAGTATGAACCCTAGGTTTCAAATTTGGACAGAAATTTAGCTAGGTTTTCAAATTAGGATAGAAATTTATCTAGGTTTCAAATTAGGACAAAAATTTAGGTAGGCTGAATTTAGTTTCAAATATTGTGAAGAAAAATGGCTTCTTGCATTTTTCTTCAAGTTCTATATTTTTCTTCCTGTTATATGCAAATTTGAAGTGGACATGTGATATGTGGACATGTGATTTGGACATGTCATATTTGGAATTTGGACATGTCATATTTGGACATGTGATGTTTTGGACATGTCATATTTGGAAAATGATGATTATGTCCAGGGTAAATGATCCGAGTGGCCTATGTTTCGCCGGAATGTTGATTCATTTCCGTTCCGGTGAATTTCAGGCACTCGATATGTCCACTTTTTAGCAAAGGTCATGCCGAAATTTCCCGTGAATTTTGGCATGACTTGTGATAGAAAGTAGGCATATCGAGTGCCGGGATTTGCTGGGAAACGGCATTCCGGGAAACCATAGACCTTTTTTTATGTCATTACTCATTTTTATTATATTTTAAGAATTAAACAAGGAGACTTAATCATAGGAAACATGTCGAACAACGAAGAAACCAGGCCTTCTGACCACGATGCAGACGAGATGGATTATGAGGGTGAACAACAGTACCTCAACTTTTTGTCTGCTAAGCACAGTCAAGGTTTGCAGGGTGGCCTCGATCATGGTACTCACACCGATATCGACACCGACGGTGCCGGCACCGATGGCGGCACTGAGACCGGCGGGGAAGGTACCGGCGGAGAAGAGACCGAAGCCGCTAACGAAAATAAGAAGCAGAGGATACGAAAACCTAACAAACTCGGCATCGGACGACTGGTGATCACAAAGATGGCCCCTGGCAAGTTTGAGCCATTAGAGCCGGAAGAACCTCGCAAGTGCTACGGGAACCAAGTCGGATGCATCCTATGAGAAACCGCGAGCATCAACGATGATCACTTAAGGGGTAAAGAACATTTGATGTAGTTGCTCCTAACGAAGCTGCACAAGAGATTCAAGTTCCCCGACTGGGATGACGACATAGAACACCCAGGGGATGATCCGAAGATGAAAAAGATTAACAATCACGCCATGGGCATGTTCAGCAATGATTTGGCCTCCCGGAAAGGGAGGGTGAAACGAGCTATTGAGGCTAAGGAACCCCTGTCCAAGATTCTGGAGGAAAATCCGACACTTACGGAAGAGGAGTTCCAAAAGTTCAAGGTCACTTGTGCTACCGAGGCAGCCAAGGCTAAGGCAGCAAAATTCAAGAGCCTTCAGCAAAGGAACACGGGGAACCAACGTCTCGGAAGCCGTGGCTACCATGGCAAAATGCCCATATGGGATAAGGAGGACGCGGAACATGAAGCCGCGGGTCTCCCAGACCCCTTCGCAAAATTCACCAACCCCTTGGAGCGTGACTTCATCAGGGCCCGCTACAAGTGGTACAAGGAAAAAAGGTTTTTTACACGGACCAGATCACGAGGAAATTGATTAGAATACTGGTAATTATTCTTTTACCACCTTACATTTAACTTCTGATCAAGTCGCTACACATTCGTAAACGGTTCACGTTCCTTCTACGGGACAGGCAACACAAGCTTGCAGCCGAAAGCCAGTCTTCGTCGATGAGGCCTAAGTGGGGCACCCCTCTCAACCGGGCCTTGAACGAACTTAAGGGACTCCCTTTGGACCAGCAGCCACAATATGGATGTGTGCAGGGCGCCGAAGATGGCGCCACATGGAAGGTCTTTTACAACGAGGGCCCGGAGGCCAAGAAGCAGAAAAAGAAGTTCAGTCAGGTGGACATCGACGAGAAGGTGAAGCTTGCGTTCAAGAAAAAAGCAGCTGAGGACGCGAAAAAAGCAGCTCAGCAGAAAAATGAGTTGGTCCAGCAGGCAGTCGCTGCAGCTGTAGAAGCCTGCAGAAATGATTTCACTACTAACTTGATCCTGGCTATCATCAACTAGACGAAGGAAAATCCAGACAAGACGGTAGATGATTTCCCCATGCCCAGCTTCGTCGGGAGCAACTCGGTGAACATCACAACCGCACCATCACCTGCTCATGCAATCACGCCTGCACATGCACCCGCACCCGCTCATAGCAGCCCGTCCTCAGTCTCTGGCGTGCTAGGCGGGCCTTCGTCTTTGGTTGAGCTCGATGCCCTAATGGTAATTACACATCGCACCAACATATATCTAGAATATTCCGTTTTCGTTGCCTTTCGGAAGTTTTACGCCGTAGACATGTCTTTGCAGGCTGAAGAAACCCCGTGCACTATACTCTACTTGATCAAAGACCAGAAGGTGGATGTGGGAAAGGCGGTGATAATGAAGCCCCTGGAATTCACGTTCCATGGCCAGCCGATCCCCGGTGGCCACTTCAGGGTTACCCTGTCGAATGTGAAATCGGGGCACGAGGATTTGCCTCCTCCAGTATGGCTCGGGGGAGAGGACGACGAGACCCCGCCACGGTTTGGAAACTGCAAGGGTTGGATGCTACTATGGCCGAAGAATCTTCTTCGTTTGGAGGCGGCAGAGAGCACACCAATAACCACACATCAGCAAGCAGGTATGAACACCACCACCCCGCCTTCGCAATTACTAGTGCCTGTAGTGCCAGGTGAGAGCGGTGAATGACACGAGGAAGGGGGTCCAATAGTGGCTGATGTAATCGCCCCCGTAGAACAAAGATTGGATGATGAGATGGAAGAGGATGACCCTCTTAGGTACCTCAATAAAGGCGCCTATGATGACAACTTAGAAATGATGAGTCAGCCATATGACGACTCGGGCTATCAGCATGCTGATGAGGAGATGGATGATGTGGCCGGGCAGGAACGTCCTAGCAGGGTTGATTGCAAGAAGTCTCTCTTCATGCAATCCTCATAGGACACGCCTGAAGATGCCGCCTCAACGTAGGCTCAACTCAAGGGTCGTACAGTGCTTAGCCTGACAACACTGGGGCAGGGGTTAAGGAAGGGTCTGGAAGGTCAGCCCAAGAAAAAGGAGAGGAAGAGATCGGCGAAGAAAGGCTCTGCTGCCTACAAACAAGCCAGAGCACATAGCAGCCAGACGGCGGATTTTGAAGAGGGTGTACCCGTCAAAGGTGCGGCCATGTTCCATGTCGCGGGCGAGCCGATGCTACCGCCAAAACCGCTGGAGGCCATATCAGGGGATCTCAGGAGACTGCACGACCATGTGCTGTCGACTGAGATAAGGCTACTAGCCTCGAAGGATCCAGAATATCCGACATACGCAGCTCGTGTGCCTGAGGGGAAGTGCTATGTTGACACACAGCCCGCGGAGGTGTTTTTCCTGCAGTTTGAACATATCTTTAAGATGTTTCTGACAAGGCAGCTCGATTTTACAATCGTCCGCCTTTTTGCGCTACATATGAGCTCCGTCATGAAGAGATAACAAGTCTCGCAAATCTGTGTGGTGGATCCATTCTACATGCACGAGTCCTTCTTGAGTCTCGGCGACTTTGAGCGTAAAACTGCTAGGGAGTACCTCGCAAACTTCATGATAAGGAATAAGGAGCAGGAAATTGTCCTCCTGCCTTATCATCCAATGTAAGTCCGTGCTGGACAACCCTTTCGTACATTTCAATCATTCCTTCTCGCTCATATGGAGAATAATTTGAGGTGTTTTTTCCCCGCAGCAACGGGTGCGCCATCCTTATCGTTCTTTACCCGCGTGTCTCCCACGCAGTGTATTTCGACCCTACCAGAAACTACGAGAAGAAGGACTACACCCACGTAATGAATATTCTAGATGATGCTCTCCAAGGTTTCAGCTTGAGGGGTGGCCACCTGTAGATCAGGAAACAAAGGAACAAGAAGATGGGTATCTCGCATAAACTAACTTCTGCTGCATCCATGTCCCGAAACAAAGCAGGAACGAAGGATTCTACCTCCTCCATCTCATGATGGAGTTCAGAAGGGATCACCAAAAGCTTCACATGACAACCAGAAGCGATGATCATATCCGCAAGTGGGTAGAATCTCAAGGAGAAGCGGATTATAAACTTAGAGATGACTTCTTTGGCATCCAGAGGGACATTGCGACGATCATCAAGAAAGAAGTCGTCGAAGAGAAGGGGTTGTTCCACCACGGCCCTATATCGCGAGATGACGTCCGGACTCGCATAGGCATGCAACGTCAGGACCTCACGCCATTCAAGAAGCTAGGGTGCATCCTCGATGATACGGAAGGATGGAAGTTCTAGTGATTTACGATGCCGATGATGATGATATGTGTCGGTTAAACTTGTATACTTTTTGTAGCGATGAAACTTTGTGATGTCCATGGTCCCTGCCGAACTTGCGTAATGCTACTTTGTTAGTTTGGGTACGATGACCTGCGTACCTCTAGTTAATTAGTTTGCGTATGATGAAACTGCGTTGATTATTTATGCTTACTATATGTTGCATCTAGCTGCTAACCCTTTCTTTTTCGTGTTGCTCAAGTATATTTTGTTGCATATGATTGTACCTTCTCTTGATGAAGATGCATCTCTAATAGGTACCTAGATCCTTGATGGCGAAGAAGCAGTGTTATGTCGTGTATAAAGGGAAGGTTCCGGGAGTTTACGACGAGTGGCCCGAGTGTCAGCCGCAAGTGGAGCAGGTCTCAGGCCCCAGCCATAAAGGCTTCAAAAGTAGACAAGAAGCAGAAGCTAGTTACTTGAGGTTCACGCTAGCGCGAGAGAGGACTCATAACCGCCGCCTCATGTACTGCATAGTTCCGCTCTCACTCATAGTGATAGCTCTTCTCGTGTATATCATTGTTTAGATGGGTGACGATGTAGTTGCAAGTATTCGAGACTTGTAACGCTATTTTCGAGATGATGATGAGAGACCACTTTGTGTTGGATGATGATTATGACGATGACATGATTTGATGAGACTATTTGTATGTGTATGCTATGATTACATTTGTATGTGCATGATATGCTAGAGATTATTGTATAAAGCCTGTCCAAATACAAAAGAAATATGCAGAAAAAAAACAGAAACTAATAAAACTAGCAGTAGCGAGGGGAATGAAGTTAGCAGCAGCGTGCACTTAGCAGTAGCGCGGCTTACGGTAAAGCGCTATAGCTATTAGCAGCAGCGCGTTTATGAGAAGCACGCTACTGCTACGCATGTATAGCAGTAGCGCGTGAACCGCGCTACTGTTACAATTAGCTATAGCGCCGTATCAGTAGCGCGGGACCCCGCGCTACTGATACACCTTAGACCCGCGCTACTGCTTGGCTTTTCCCCTAGTAGTGTTATTTGCTCCAGTATTTTTTATATATTGCAAAATAATTCTCCGCAAATTTTCAGCTCATTTGTAGATGTGCAGAATAGGTAACTCTGACGTAGCTTTTTCAGGTCCTGAATTCCAGCTGCCGGTATTCTCCCTCTGTCGGTGTACTAAGTATTGGGCCATTAGTACCCCATACTTGTGCATGTGCAGTTGTAGCCAAGCCAGCGGCAAGGCTTGTCGGGGGAACAGTTGGAGATTAGTTCAAGGTTGTCAAAGGGACACTCGAGCCAAGAATCAGAAGATCAGGAGATAAGAAGAGCTGAAGACCGAAGGCTAGGCCCCCGGCAAGATCTTGCCGGGGTGGCTTGCGAAGCCCGGCAAGGATCTATCACCGTGCCACCGCTTCAGCACAGCAACCAGCCTGTCATTCTATGCCCTTCTTTGGATGCGTGGCAAGGCACCAGTGGAAGAGAGCTTAAGCGATGCTGATGGGATGGCCCCTTTTTCCGTCCCCAAGAAAATGAGGACACCTAAACAGACACCTCACGGTGCATTAAATGCATTTGTCCTAAACCGTTAGTAGTTAGGTATGATAACCCTGTGGCTACTTTACCCCTCAATGTATGTACATTTTGCCACTGTGGTGACCCCTTTGGACATATAAAAGGAGGCCCAAGGCAACTGCTACAGGGGGGAGGATCTTTTGGCCCATTCTGCATGCGTAGCTGCTCTTTGAACGCACTGTTCATTGCAAGCGCTCCTGGAGCTTGGGCTCAAGAACACTCTTAATAAAACAAAGCAGGAGTAGGGTTTTACGCTCCTGAGCGGCCCGAACCTGGGTAAAAATCCCTCGCGTTGATCATTGGATCTGCTCTTTGTGCATACCTCTCTCCCTGCCGAATCGTAGAAGGGATCCACGCGGTCCCATAGGTGTCGTACGTCGACATCTTTGGCGCGCCAGGTAGGGGGAAGAAGGTTGCGCAAACCTGATCCAGTGATCTGCACCTCAGTTTCTTCATCATCTTCATCACCATGCCACCCAAGAAGAAGAGTGCCGCAACGGTGCTACCATCTACGTCCGTTTTGCCCGTGCCCTCGCGTACGGGCGACGGTGTAGATGCAGAAGGTAGAGGTTTAGAGCCTCCACGGCGTTCTGGTGATCCAAGCCAGGTGAGCGGCATTGTTCGCAGTGGCGACGACAACCTGCACGCCGCTGGATCCAGAGATGGGGCTGTGCTGCCTACGGGCGGCGCAGCGAACTGCAGAGATCGGAGGATGCCTCCTAGGACTCCCGCGCCGGCGCAAGCGTCGCGGCCTTCACAGGTTGCACGCGACGAGCAGCGCCATGGCGCTGGTGGTTTAGAACGCCCCCATGAAATGACTTCTGCGCATCGATCCCAAGGTGCGCAGGCCCAGCATGCACGCCAAACTGCCGGTGGAAGTGGCACGCGGTCGCGCGATCGTGAAGGTGCTCCTTCTAACATTGTTAGGAGTCAGAGCACCTCACGTACTTCTCACCTGTCGCCGCCGCCTACAGCAACCGAAGCTTTGGCACGTGCGCACCTGCTCCTCGATTTCCCTCCTGCTCCAGAGAAGATGGAGGAGTGGCGATCTACCATCCAGAGCCTCATCGGCTTCATCAACAAGGATAGGCCACAGTAGGCAGGGCCCTCGCGGTGGCGGTCCATCGATCCGGCGTGAGCCGATGGAGAGAAAACTGGAGGCGGTGCGGCCACGATGCACTCCCCTCCACGACGGCAGTGGCGATCGACAACCCGGTGGACCGATGGCCGTGATGATGATTCCACGGCATCGTCTGATCCACGGATGCGTCGTGATCAGCGTCAAGTTCTTCGGGAACGAAGCAAAGAGGACGCTCGAACTACCATCGAGCGGTGGCGGGAGGCGCGCCATCAATCTGATAAACGCGCAGGACCTGCTGTTGACAAGCCCACGCCAGGGTACACAGGCGACTTGCCCTACGAGGTAGGTTGACCAGCGTTTACCCATGAGCTGCGGCGAATCCAGTGGCCCAATTCCCGAACCTTCAAGCCAGAGGTCCTGGAGAAATATGACGGCAAGACCCACCCGTCGGAGTTCCTGAGCATCTACACCATTGCGGTGCAGGCTGCCGGGGGCCGAGACGACAAGATACTTGCCAACTACTTCCCGTTGGTGCTCAAACCCAATGTCAGGTCATGGTTGATGCATTTGCCGGAGAATTCTATTTCTTCTTGGTCAGATATGTGCCATCAGTTTGTTGGCGCCTTTGTTGGAGGCCATCAAACTCCTGGCCAGGAAAGTGATTTGCATCTCATCCACCAGAAGGAGGGCGAGCCTCTGCGCAAATATATTCAAAGGTTCAGCCGTGTGCAGTACAGCATCCCAGATGTTCATCCTACTGCCATTATCGGCGCGTTCCGTCAGAACGTGCCTAACCGCAAGATGCGGGAAGAGATGGCAATGAACAAGATCAGGGATATCGCCGAGCTTTACGCTCTGGCTGATAAATGTGCTCGGGCTGAAGAGGGAAGGAGACTCCCCAGCGAGGATGTTGGCGCAGGGGGCGACTCTGAAGGCGAAGATGCTGCCGCCCCAACAAAGAAGGGCCGGCGGCGAAACAAGAAGCGTAAAGGCAAAGCCGTGCTTGCTGTCGAGGGATCCGGCGACCCTGGCACTGCCAAGAAAGCCAAAGTTGGCGACCCCGGCAAGGAAGTTGCCAGGTGCACCTCCTGTCAGGCCTTGGCGGCTGCCGACAAGCCGGAAGGCTCCGGCAAGCAGTATTGCAAGATCCATCACACCAAGGGCTATGATCTCCAAAATTGCAGGCAAGTTGAACAGCTTGTCGAGAAGCAGAGAGCTGAGTACGAGAGGCGAGACAAGGAGAAGGCCCAAGATAGTGCTGAGGGGTCCGGCAAGAAGCGTGGTGGCCGGGGGGGGGGGGTGTCGCCGCAGCAAGGCCAAGCAACAGAAGGAGAGGCCCGCTCGAGGCCACGACAAAGAAGAGGGTGATGATGATGATGAAGAAGATGATGAGTCATGTGAGCACGAATTTCAGAAAGCTACAGAGGCCATGTGTATCGACGGAGGCGCCTCGTTGCATTCTTCCCACCGTCGACTTAAACAGTGGGTGCATGAGGTTAATGCAACGGAGCCATCGTTTGATGCACGTAAACCCCTGAAGTGGTCCACCACGCCTATCATTTTTTATGCCGAGGATCACCCTGATCGCACAACTGCGGTCGGGTGCTTGCCATTGTTGGTTTCGCCGACAATCCGCAACCTCAAGGTGACAAAAATGCTAGTTGATGGTGGGGCCGGACTAAACCTAATCTCACCAGACGTGCTCAAGAAGTTGCAAATTCCTGATGAAGATCTCGAGGAAACGGGCACGTTTCAAGGGATCAATCCAGGAAGGACCCAGCCAAAAGGCAAGATAACACTACCAGTAACATTTGGTAGCGAGCTCAACTACAGGACCGAGAAGGTGGTGTTCGATGTCGCCAAGATCCCCATGTCATACAATGGGATCCTTGGCCGCCCAGCGTTGGCCAAGTTCATGGCGGCATCACACTATGCATATAATGTGCTGAAAATGCCCGGGCCGTTGAGCGTCATCACTGTCCATTCTGACAAAAAGGATGCACTCATCTGCGCCGACCAACTCTACCGGGAAGCAGTCGCAGCACCTGCCGTCAAGGCATCTGCTCCTGCCGCTGGAACTCCCGGGGGGAAGAAGAAGACCGGCAGGAACCTTGGCGCGAACTCTGGCAAGCACACCTCCTTGGAGTGCTGTGCTCCCGTTGAGGATGTACCAGGAAGTTCCACCGGCAAGAACAAGAAATCCAAGGCTGCTCCACCGAAGACCAAGAAAGTGCCCATCAAAGAGGATGGAATGGGAGGAACTTTCACCATAAGTTCGACCCGTGATGACAAATAGGAAAGCGCGCTCATTGCCTTCCTGTGGGTGAATGTCGATGTGTTTGCATGGCAACCATCTGACATCCCCGGTGTTCCCAGGGAGGTAATTGAGCACCACCTTGCTGTCTGTCCTTACGCGTGGCCCGTCAAGCAGAGGGTGAGAAAGCAAGCCTTAGAGCGGCAAGAATTTATTGTCGAAGAGATCCGGAAGTTAGAAGCGGCAGGTTTGGTCAGAGGGGTGCTTCACCCAACGTGGTTAGCCAATCCAGTTGTAGTGCGCAAGGCGAACGGAAAATGGAGGCTATGTATTGATTATACAGATATCAATAAAGCCTGTCCAAAAGATCCGTTCCCCTTGTCGTGCATCGACCAGATTGTGGACTCCACTGCTGGTTGTGACCTACTATCGTTCCTTGATGCCTACTCAGGGTATCATCAGATCTTCATGGCAAAAGAAGATGAAGAAAAGCCCGCATTTATCACCCCATGTGGTACGTATTGTTTTATATGAATGCCTTTCGGGTTGAAAAGTGCTGGTTCTACATTTGCGAGAGTGGTCCAAATTGGTTTTGAGCCTCAGCTGCATAGAAACATGGAAGCATACATGGATGACATAGTGGTCAAGACCAAGGACAAAGCGACGCTCATACAAGATCTAGAAGAAACATTTACCAATCTGCGCAAGATCAATTTAAAGCTCAATCCTGAGAAGTGCGTGTTTGGTGTTCCTTTCGGCAAGCTTCTCGGGTTCTTTGTGTCTCAGCGAGGGATCGAGGCAAACCCCAACAAGATCAAAGCTATTGAGCAAATTGAGGCACCAAGACGCGTCAAGGATGTACGTCGTCTTGTCGGCTGCGTTGCTGCCTTAAGCAGGTTTATCTCCAAATCTGCTGAGCGCGCCCTGCCCTTTTTCAAAATTCTGAAGAAGGCAGGTCCAATGAAATGGACTCCGGAAGCGGAGGCTGCGCTGCAAGATTTGAAGAGATACCTCTCTTCTCCGCTGACGCTAGTCGCGCCTAGGCCACAAGAGACGTTGCTATTGTACCTGGCAGCGACAAATCAAGTGGTTAGTGCTGCGTTAGTGGCGTAGAGAGAAGCTGATGAGGAGGCAACGCCAGCGGCAGGACCGCCAAGTGACGCGCCGGGATCATCCCCGGCAAGGACTAGTGCTGGCAAGACAGGATCTGCGCAGTCAGAAGAACCAGTGCAAAAGAAAAAGATGGTGCAGCGCCCAGTTTATTTTGTTAGCTCCCTTTTGCAAGGAGCTAGGTCAAGATACTCTAGTGTACAGAAGTTGCTCTTCAACCTTCTTATGGCCTCGAGGAAGCTGCGCCATTATTTTCAAGCTCATGAAATTACCGTCGTCACTCGCTTTCCGTTGCAGCGGATTTTGCGGAATCCAGAGGCAACCGGCAGGATTGTGGAGTGGGCGTTGGAATTGTCAAGCTTTGGTCTCAAGTTTGAAAGTACTTCAACAATTCAGAGCAGAGCCTTGGTGGAGTTCATCGCGGAATGGACCCCGACACCAGACGAGGAAATTCAAGAAACAACTCTCCCCGGCAAGGAAACTGATCGAGAATGGGTTATGTACTTTGACGGGGCTTTCTCGCTGCAAGGCGCCGGTGCTGGCGTGCTGCTTGTCGCACCCACCGGAGAGCACCTCAAGTATGTAATCCAAATGCATTTCCCCCGGGAGAGTTCGACAAATAACACTGCAGAGTACGAGGGGCTGCTTGCCGGTCTCAGGATCGCGGCAGACCTTGGTATCAAGAAGCTCATCATCAGAGGCGATTCGCGGCTTGTTGTCAGGCAAGTTAACAAAAATTACCAGAGTCCATTGATGCAAGCTTATGTGGATGAAGTGAGAAAAATGGAAGAGCGCTTTGATGGTTTGCAAATGAAGCACATTCCTCGTGCCGAGAACAGTATTGCTGATGACCTGTCAAAGCGTGCTGCCCTCAAGTTGCCTGTGGAACCAGGAACTTTTGTGCTCCATTTGACTCAACCATCTGTGGCACCGTCAATAAGACAAGAAAAGAGAAGAAAGTTGAATTCTGGACAATACTTTTCAGCAGAGTTCCCTGGAGCCGCCGACAAGGAACTTGTCGGGATCAGCGACAAGCCTGCCGGGGGACGACAGGCTCCGGCGGAGCCTCAGGCTTTCGCCGTCGAGACAAATGTTCCCTCGGCGGAAGTGATGCCTTTAGTCCTAGCTGTCGAGCCCCAAGCTCCAGCATGGGCTCAGCACATTATCCATTTCCTTCAGACAGGAGAACTCCCCGAAGAGCAGGAAGAAGCGGAAACAGTAGCCCGTCAGTCTACTATTGTCGGTGCAGTAAACAGGGAGTGTTCACTACCCCTGGACACGCACCGGCAAGTCGTAGCCTCCAGGCGGGAAGGGCTTGGCGGAGAAGGAATCCACTCATGGGCCGGTTTCCAGCAAGTTTTACTTGCCGAGAATAGGTCTACGCATCGCCGGCAAGCTCAGAACCGGCAAGGTCAAGAAAAACATCTCAGGAAGCAAGCCGGGATTTCCCGGCGAGATATCCTCCACACCCGCGGCAAGGCTTGCCGAGGGTTAGCTGGGGAAGGTACAGAACAGCGAAGGCGTCCGAATCAGAAAACGAGAAGAGCTGGAGACCGAAAGCCAGCCTCCCCGACAACTTTGGCGCGCCAGGTAGGGGGATCGAGGTTGCGCGAACCTGATCCAGCGGTCGGCGCGTCAGCTTCATCGTCCATGGCGACTTCGCTCCACATACAGAAAGCTAATTTCTAAAACTTTAATGCTTTTTGCTGATTTGATTTTATCCATGATGATGTTCTTTGCACATAACCTGTGCGCAAAGGAGCACTCTTGAGACATTCTGCGCTCCGGGTTGTTCGGGTCTGCCTAGCAACACCTGTGCAGCCGCGTTTGTTCTTGGAGTGTGAAGCTATCGAGGAGGCGGCGTCCTCGATAGGCTGCTAACTAGGATCCATTCCTAAGCACCATTGACTAGGACGTGTGCGATTGAGATGCATTCCGGCAAGCGTAGGGGACAACTATGCAAAAACAAGATCATGTGGAGAAGAGCTCTAAATAAAGTTACGCACAAGTTAAGATGCTTTTTAAGATGCTAATTAACTTGTCGTATTTAGACGCAGTCGAGAACGACGAAGTTCTCCGCCATAAGCCTTCCTGGCAACAAGCTTGCCGGAAGCCAGCGTCGAGAACGACGAAGTGCTCCGTCATGAGCTTTCCCGGCAACTTCTTGCCGGAAGCTAGCGTCGAGAATATCAAAGTTCTCCGCCAAAGTCAAAAGTTTCCCGACAACCACCTTTTGAGCAAAAAATAAGCTCGGGGGCTGGCAGCGCCCTCGCAAGAAAAGCTAAGTTGCAAAGATTTATTACATTCATTTTGTTATCTTCACTTGCTTCTTATACCTACACGCGAAGGAGCCTTCTCGGGACTAGTTGCGCCCCTAGTTGTCTCGAGTCCACTCGACAATTTGGGTGGCTGCATAAGCACCGAGGAGGTAAACCTTTTTGGGAGGCGGCGTTCCCGGCAAGCTGCTTAGGACCCGTTCCTCAAGCACTGCCGGCCGGAGCGTGCGCACCGGAAAGCTTTCCAGCAAGCGTGGGGCGCCTTGATTGATTTTTCGTCCTTGTACGTTAACCTGCACGCAAAGAAACCTCGTCGTGGTTAGCCCGCGCTCTAGTTTTGCCTCGAGTCCGCTCGGCAAGCTTAGCAGTTGCGTTCTAACCCGGTGAGTCGCCTTGCCGGCTGCAGCGTTTCCAGCAGGCTGCTAAAGACCCGCATATAGCGCTCGCGGCAAATGTGCGCACCGGCAAAGGTTTCCAGACAACGTAGGGCATAAAATATGTGCAAGGAATGAATTAATCAAGGGGGAAGCCTACATTCATTTAGCATAATGAAATATCTCTTGCGCCATACAGCTTGGCCTAATTAAGGTAAATTGCTTCTTTATATGTGCCATTGCAGCAACAGGTATAAAAAAAGTACTATAGTCCCCGCGACATGCGGCAAGGCGTTCACAGTAGACAGTGGCAATGACAGGAATGAGTGTATGAATCGAGCACTACACCCGTAGTACCCTTTATGGGGAAGCCTTGGGGGCTGGCTCTTCATCGCACAACGCGGCGCTCCATTTTAAGCCCGCAACCTCTATTGTCATTCTACTCTGTACGCCCGCTCCACCGGCAAATTCAAGACCCGGCAAGACCCTTTGAACGTACTCCGACAAGTGCGCCTCTTCAGGAGCGTAGCGCTTTCGTTGAGCGCGTGCTAGAGGGGTTTTCGACAAGTTGCGACCTCCAGGCAGGAGGAGCGGCAGGGAACAGATCTACATGCTGCCGGCAAGCCCCAGGCCCGGCAAAATCACAAGCTCACATGCGCCATTCATTGGCGCGCAGTTAAAAGTCATGAGCGGCGGGTAATTCTCGCCGCGCATGAACCGGTGCATGTTCTTGGGCCTAGCCCGGACAAACACCGTGCATGCCTGCCCGGCCCAGGCCCGGGGGCTCCTGTCGGTGCAGTAAACAGGGAGTGTTCACTACCCCTGGAAACGCACCGGCAAGTCGTAGCCTCCAGGCGGGAAGGGCTTGGCGGAGAAGGAATCCACTCATGGGCATGTTTCCGGCAAGATTTACTTGCCGGGAATAGGTCTACGCATCGCCGGCAAGCTCAGGCCCGGCAAGGTCAAGAAAAACATCTCAGGAAGCAAGCCGGGATTTCCCGGCGAGATATCCTCCACACCGCGGCAAGGCTTGCCGGGGGTTAGCTGGGGAAGGTACAGAACAGCGAAGGCGTCCGAATCAGAAAACGAGAAGAGCTGGAGACCGAAAGCCAGCCTCCCCGACAACTATGTACCAGTTCATCGATGACGTTCTGTACAGAAAGAGACCCAACGGTGTGAAATTGAAGTGTATTCCTCGGGAGGATGGACTAGAGCTGTTGGCAGAGATACATGGAGGCATTTGTGGCTCTCACATAGGATCAAGAGCACTTGTCGAAAAGGCATTCCGACAAGGTTTCTTTTGGCCCACTGCTCTCCCAGATGCAACTGCACTAGTAACCAAGTGTGAAGCGTGCCAGTTTCATTCAAAGAAATCACATCAGCCAGCTCAAGGTCTTCAGACAATCCCTCTCTTCTGGCCATTTTCGGTCTAGGGGCCTGACATATTGGGCCCCTTTCCCCGTGCTGCCGGGGACTTTGAGTACTTGTACGTTGCGATCGACAAGTTCACAAAGTGGCCGGAGGTGGAAGCGGTGAGAAAGGTGACAGCACAATCAGCCGTCAAGTTCTTTAAGGGAATAGTTTGTCGTTTCGGTGTGCCCAACAGGATCATCACCGACAATGGCACGCAATTCACAAGTCGCACCTTCATGCAGTACGTCCAAGACCTTGGCGGCAAGATTTGTTTTGCCTCTGTTGCTCATCCGAGAAGCAACGGCCAAGCGGAGAGGGCTAATGCTGAAGTGCTGCGTGGTCTCAGGACCAGAACTTTCGACAAGCTAAAAAAATGCGGAAAGCGCTGGATTGATGAGTTGCCGGCGGTTCTTTGGTCAATCAGAACGACACCGAAATGAGCCACTGGCCAGACGCCCTTCGCTCTGGTCTACGGAGTGGAAGCAGTTCTCCCCACGGAACTCATATACGGGTCACCTCGAGTGCTCGCTTATGTTGAGCTTGAGCAAGAGCAACTGTGCCAAGATGACGCTGTGCTCCTTGAGGAGGATCATCTTCAGGCTGCTGTGCGAGCCGCTCGCTACCAGCAAGCTTTGCGCTGCTACCATAGCCGCAAAGTTAATGCCCGAAGCCTTGAGGAAGGCAACCTTGTTCTTCGACGGATTCAGTCCGCCAAGAATTCAAACAAGTTGACGCCGAAGTGGGAAGGCCCTTATCGGGTAGTATGAGTCACCAGGCCCGGCGCTGTACGCCTGGAGACCGAGGATGGCGTTCCAGTGAGCAACTCCTGGAATATTGAGCATCTTCGCAAGTTTTACCCGTGAGGCGCGGTTGCCGGGGGCCCCCGACAACCACCTTTTGTGCAAGTCTTGCCGGTAAGGCATGTAATCCTTTGTACAAAGCCAGGCGCAGACCCTGCGCGCAGATGAATAAGATTAAGTGTTGTACATTTTTTCTTATCGATTTCCATGTTTATATATATGCATGCTTGTCTGAGATATTGTACGACACTTATTCCTGATAAGCATTAACGAACCGCCAAGGTTCCATATTTCTATTTTCTCTTCTTTCTTTTTCTCAAAAGATAGAAGGTTTCCTCGCGCGCACGTTTGCCGGGGGGAAGGAAGATATGGATACCAGTGGGCGACGTTCAGAATTGACATTTTACCGGAAGAAGTACGGCGACAGAAAGCTAAGTTACAAAACTTTGAGCAAGTTTCTTTTATTATGAAGTTATTTTCCTTAGACGATTTCGGTCTTTGTATGGAAAACCTGCACGCGAAGGAACCCTTGTCGTAATCGGTTGTGCCCTTATTTTGTTTCGAGTCCGCTCAACAGTTTGAGTGGCTGCACTGAGAACGCCAAGGTGTCTTGCCGGCCGCTGCACCTCCAGCAGGTTGCTGAAGTCCCGCACCCAGCGCTCGCGACAGGTTGCGCGCCGGTAAACTTTCAATAAGCGTAGGGTGTGCTCCATGCAGAAAGAAATCAGACAAGGGAAATAGCATGCATGTACCCAAACATAAGCAAGTTATATTACATCAATAAGTTGCCGCAGTTCTAACTTAAGACTTAATTGTCTTTGGCATGGAATGGTCGCGACAAGGGAAAATGAGGCAGCTAGTCCCTGCGTTGGCCTTCGACCCTCTTGATTGAATCTACTTTTTCAAGGATAGGCACGACAAGCTCCTCAAGTGTCTTGAGATCTGCATCCTTCGGCAAATGATCGAGCACATTGGTGAGGTTGACGCCAGGGTTCTTGTGCACCACCTTGATGAGCACCTTGCGGAGGACGGCCCAGCAAAGCTTGCGGGATTCATCGGCTAGTTGGGTCGCTCGGTTCGATTGGAGTAGCTTCAGAGCATCGATGATTCTTTCAAAGAACATGGTCAACCTGGCGCTTGGAGATACCCTTTCTTCGGAAGAATACTTGAAGTTTGGCAGGCCCATGGTTGACAGTTGTGCTGTGAGCTTCTCCGCAGTGTCGACAAGGCGTTCAGTCTAGATTTTCACCCCCTTCTCATAGTCGATTTGGGTAGCGGCAACGCTCTTAAGCAAGTTCCTCTCATCTTGGAGATCTTTGCTCAGAGCCTTCTCGCGGGTCCTGCCGTCCTCAAGAGACTTCTCCAGCATGGTCAGTTTCAGCCTCAGATCGGCAATGATATCGTTGGCTGAAGAGAGCTGCTTGGTCTTGTCAGATATGGCAACTTGCATCCCCGCCAGGCTATGGAGAGTTTTCTCCCTATCACCTTTGAGCGTCGAGAGCTCCTTGCTGTGTTCTTCAAGATCCACCTCCAGTTTCTTCACTTTGTCGCTCAGCTCGATCTTGGCGGCCTCTGCAGCCTCGGCAGCATCAACGGCCTCCTTGAGCTTGCCGGCGTGATCTACAGTTAGAGCTTCGAGCGCCTCCTTGTGCTTCTGCTCCAGCTCCTGGGTCTGCTGCGCGACAAGATTCTCCATTTCTTCATCTTTGCTGCGAAGCTTAGCGGCGAGCACCTGCTCACGTGCAGCAAGATCTTCCTCGTGAGCATCAAGCGCAATGCGACGCTCCGTCAAGAGAGCATCTTCAGCGGCAATTCTTTGCGCAGCTTCCTCTTGCGCCTTCTCTATGTCAGATTGTTTCAAGAGGAGCTTCGTCCAGCTTTGGCTCACTTGTTCCCGGTTGGCAGTCAACTCTTGAAAGGACTCAGCGTACCAGATTTGCATTTGCTCAACGCGCTTTTGAAAATCTGGCTCAGCTGCTTCAACAACTACAGCTCTGGAGTCTACCTTCTCCTTTCGAGCATGGTGGAGCGCTTGGAGCTTCCGGAAATTATCGCCCATGGCCTGAAGGAGCTGATCTTCCTCAGATTTGCTGCTGCTGGTACTTGGTTCATCGACGATCTCGAACCCGGCAGCAGTGATGATTTCTTCATCAAAAGTTTTCCCTTCGGTCGGTGCCCCAATGCTTGCGTCCCCGGCAAGTTGATGAACAGGTTCTCGCCAACTTTGAGATATTTGCTTGATGAGGGAACTTCGGATGTTGACGGTTCATCCTCAGCAACCGCCTCACCGGCAGCTGGGGGCTCCGTGGCCGGTGTAGCGCCTGGCACTCCTGTGGCAGGAATGCCGTCAGTACGGTCACCAGCCTCCTCGCCGGCCCTTTCAGCTGATTCCTTGGCGGTTTCCTCCTGTGCATCCTTGGTGGCCTCGCTAGTAGCGATCTCATCGGCTTCGGCAGCAGCATCCCTGGCAGTCTCCTCGATGACACCATCGACGTCCATGTGTTCCATCATAGGGAATTCTAAAGAACAAAAGAGGGAAACGAAATGAGATCAAGATTGAAGTTCAAGAAGACAAAAGAGAGAGAGATAAAGGAAAGGATAGCAAGCGTTCTGAGGCAATCAGTTACCTGCGTCGAGCTGTTGAGAAGTGGCCTCGCCTCTCCCGGCAACCTTGGTTGCCAGGGAAAGGTTGCCGGTGCCCATGCTTGCCGGCTCCTCCTCAACTAAGATAGGCTCGTCGGTAGGAACTCTTGCCGGGGATGCACTTGTGGGCGGCGTAGTCAACGGGGGTGGTACGACGGGGGCGTCTTCCAATAACTCTCCATGTTGCCGTTCTTCTCCTGCAAGCCCAAAGATATCAGCAGCAAGAATAGAAGCCTCAGCGCCCGCCAGCGGAAAATGAGTAATGAACTCACGCTGGGGGCTGTGCTGGGGGCTGCGTCGAGGGCTAGGCTCCGGGTTGATGACGATAGTTTCTGGCGCACTTGTGGAATCTGCCAGAGGCTCGTCGCCCGTGGAAGTCTTCGCCCTCTTCGCCATCCTTTCTGCCAAGGTTTCGGCATCGCTGCAGAGACAAGACAAAACAAGGCTATGAGATTAATCCGAGATTTGGGAGATAAAGGCTGTGACAGGATACCTACTCTTCCTCTTCTCGTTCCAGGCTGAAGCCAGAGATGTCAAAATCGACCTCCGTTGCACTGTCCGTGTGGGGAGGCGGAGGAGGGGTCCTGGGTCGCTTGGCTGTTGCAAGTGCAGGGGGTTGGCGTGGCTCTGCCGGCTTAGCCTCCGGTGCGGTTGTGTGAGACGCCCCTGCTGCCCCAGTAGTTGCCGCAGGTATGTGTCTCGCACGCCGCGCAGGTTGCTGTCAAACTCCTTGCCGCGGTGCAGTCTTGCCGGCCGCCTTCTTGCTAGGGGCCTCGCTGCTCAAAGAGGGTTGGCTTGCCGGGATGCCAGAGGCGGCCTTTCGAAGAACACGCTTTGTCTTCTTCGGAGCTGGGGGCTCCTCCTGCGGCTCTTCTTCGACTGCGTCTTCGTCGGACGAGCTCTCAGCGGCCGCACTGCTCTGTTCCCCCATAGCCTTATCTGCCCCGGCAGGATTTTCTTCCATCATGACTTCTGCGTCACTGGTTTCCCATTCTGTGAAACCGATGCTGCCGGCCTCCGCCGCAAGATTCGCCTCTTCCACCCTAGTAGCAATATACGCCACTTCTTCATCAGTGGTGGCACGGATGAGATTCATCTCTTCCCGTATGGCCCTCTCCGACAAGTTGTCAAAGAACTTTTGTGCTTCCTCCTCGGATGGGTCGGCCCAAGTCGCGTCAAGACCATGGGCGTTGAACATTGGCATTGTGGCAATGATCGACCCCAGGGCAGAGTTGTTGCACAAAGGGACAATTCTTGCCGGCAACCGATGTTTGTCCTCGCGCTGGAATAGCTTGTGGCGGAGAGCGCCAAACTGCATGGCAGTCAAGTTGTTGTTCAGCCCGGGGCACAGCCTCATGATATCTGTGGCGTTCCGGTACTCCCAAGCTGGTCTTCCCTTGTTCTTTAGGGGGGCGATGCGGCGGCGAAGGAAATCGAAGCCAATCATCTCCATTGTGAGCCCGGCAGCTTTCAGACGAAGGATTCTGGTGGTGGCGATCGTGAGCCTCTCGTCTTCCGCGGCGAAATCACTCCAGTCATTGCCGCGAACTGCCTTCTGTTGTCGGGGCAAACAGAACGGATGCGGATCTTTTTCCTTGATCCAGCACCACTCGGACCGCCATTCATCCCACTTCTCACGGTAAACCCCATTTGGGTATATTTCCTTGTTCCAAGCCCTTGGGATCCAGGCAATAGACCGGAAAGGGCCTCCCCTTTTTGGATGCGAGGAATAAAGTAATGGCGGAAGAGGGCGGTGTTGGGAACTACTCCGGCAAAATTTTCGCAAAGATGGACGTACACATTACGGCATTCGGCGTGAAATCAAGAAGATGGAAGCCGTATGTGAACATAATGTCATTGAAGAAGTCAGAGAATGGAGGACAGAGCCCGCAGTAGAAATAAGCGACGAAGAAGGGATATCTGTCTGGTCCGCTTTTGGAACAAGAACCTGGAACCACGCGAGTCGCAGGGTGAGCCTTCGTCTCCCTCGCCCACATGCACTGGTACCGGTTCTTCAGAGCTTTCGCGTCGAGCATCGGGGCGAAGACGACGTACTTCTTCAGCATCTTCACCAGCTCGCTCTCTGGGACATCGGCTTTTGTCTCCTTGCCCTTGCCTTTGCTGGCCTTGGGTGGCATGGCGACTGTGAGGGCGGAAACCGAAGATGGAGCGGGTGCGGAGGCGGTGAGCGGATGAGGAGAAGCTTTACTCTGGGCTCGAGAGAACGAAGGCAATGGCGAATTCTAGATTGGAAAGAAGAGGGGGGGGGGGGTAAATGGGCAGCGTCTCTGTGGTTTCCTCTTTATGGGGAAGGAGCGAGGCCGCCTCTTTTACTACCCAATGTAAATACGCCTCTACAAGCGCGCTGCGGCTGCAGCCTTTCAGCGCATGCTTCCCACGTCGCGCATTCAACGTGCGCACTGGAGGGGCGCAGTAAGCAGGATAATTGCAAGCAGTTAACCCCAGCCACGCGTGCCCGTGCACTGTTTGGGCCTAGCCCAACAACGCCTCGCACTCGTGTGTGGCCTAGGCCCGGGGGCTCCTGTCGGTGTACTAAGTATTGGGCCATTAGTACCCAATACTTGTGCACGGGCAGTTGTAGCCAAGCCAGCGGCAAGGCTTGTCGGGGGAACAGTTGGAGATTAGTTCAAGGTTGTCAAAGGGACACTCGAGCCAAGAATCAGAAGACCAGGAGATAAGAAGAGCTGAAGACCGAAGGCTAGGCCCCCGGCAAGATCTTGCCGGGGTGGCTTGCGAAGCCCGGCAAGATTTGCGCCCAGCAAGGTTCTGTCACCGTGCCACCGCTTCAGCACAGCAACCAGCCTATCATTCTGGGCCCTTCTCTGGATGTGTGGCAAGGCACCAGTGGAAGAGAGCTTAAGCGGTGCTGATGGGATGGCCCCTTTTTCCGTCCCCAAGAAAATGAGGACACCTAAACAGACACCTCACGGTTCATTAAATGCATTTGTCCTAAACCGTTAGTAGTTAGGTATGATAACCCTGTGGCTACTTTACACCTCAATGTATGTACATTTTGCCACTGTGGTGACCCCTTTGGACATATAAAAGGAGTCCCAAGGCAACTGCTACAGGGGGGAGGATATTTTGGCCCATTCTGCATGCGTAGCTGCTCTTTGAACGCACTGTTCATTGCAAGCGCTCCTGGAGCTTGGGCTCAAGAACACTCTTAATAAAACAAAGTAGGAGTAGGGTTTTACGCTCCTGAGCGGCCCGGACCTGGGTAAAAATCCCTCGCGTTGATCGTTGGATCTGCTCTTTGTGCATACCTCTCTCCCGGCCGAATCGTAGAAGGGATCCACGCGGTCCCATAGGTGTCCTACATCGACACACTCTTTGTGTAAACCTTGCATATTATGAGAGAAAAGGCATTAGAATTGCTCCAAAAAGCATTATTATGCATAAAAACATTATAAATAACAGTAGGAAAACATGATGCAAAATTGACGTATCACAACCCGATAGTTAAGCCACAGTAAACCCCTGTTAATGATGCCAGGTCATCATAATTAAAATTTTGCTAAACCTTATTTGTTTCAAACTAAGTTCAAGTCCAAATTCAAATTTTAAAATAAAGTCAAAATTAACATTTCTCTAAACAGTGGAACAAAAATGTTTACAATATCTTACAAAATCCCCAAGTATTGGTAAAAATGTTCTCAGGCCCATTTTGGATTACCAAATTACCCCTGGCAATTATTTAGTGGACCAATAACACTTAATCACCCCATTTAAATTCAAACATAATTTAAATGAACTCCAAATGATCCCAAACTTTGTGGGCAACTCTAAAAATAATCCAGTGTATTTATGTGTCAAGTTTCACATTTAACTAAAATCATTTGATACAAAAGAAAATGCAAAACTAAAAGGAATAAAGAAAACAAAAAGGAAAGAACAAAAGAAAAACTGGCATTGTACATCTGGGCTCTAAGTCCACAGTGCACAGCCCAGCCCACCTATTGTCGGGGTTACTATCCTGACAATGAGTACTAGGGGTATGAATAAGGGGCAGAACCTAGCTACGGCAACGAGTTCAGGCCCCTCTCGGCGGAGGTAAAAACCCTACGTCTCGTGCCCTGAGGCTTGCTTTGATTTGATGGGTATGGTTACGAAGATTACTCATGCCTGGCTATGGAGATGGGTGCGACTTATATAGAGTGCGCTGCAGCCCCATGTCTCCCATGCCGCCGAGGCAATTAATGGCATTGAATGGGTCAGTTACTAGTGTAATGAGCCTATACTACAGCAGTTACAGGTAACGGTAGCAATGACTATATTTAGTGGATGACTTAGAATTCCTCGACCGTTGCAGCTCCCAAGACGCCCGCCTGCAGCTCTGCATCCGAGTGGTGGTACATCAGCCGAGTGACGTGTGGTCGTCCGATT
This sequence comes from Thinopyrum elongatum, assembly GCA_011799875.1. Taxonomy (NCBI): domain Eukaryota; kingdom Viridiplantae; phylum Streptophyta; class Magnoliopsida; order Poales; family Poaceae; genus Thinopyrum; species Thinopyrum elongatum. Next base: position 282,252,840 of record CM022299.1, on the reverse strand, counting down.
GCCGCGAGCCGTCTGAGTGAACGCCCTGATGTAAGTATCCGAACGTTGGTATGGTCCAGGGACCTACCTATTCTAGTGATGGGCCCCATGTGGGCCCCAAATGATGGGTCCTTAACCCTACCTGTAATAGGTGACCACATCATTAGCCCCCGAATCCGTTGAGATTTCGTAGGACAGACAAACCGATCCTTCGGTTGAGTCCGAGTGCTGCGGGGGCACTTGGAATATGTTTCTGAATCATGATTGGTTGTTCCTTTGACGAAAACACAACAGATTCTGGACTATAGGTTTATCCAGATGACCAGGTGTTGTTGATCATCGAGAAAAACCCGATGGCATTCGTTTTGTCTCTCGGAGGAGGTAGACTGGAGGCCCGAGTGGGGGCATGCCAGTACAACTCGAGTGGCGACGCCGGCGCATGGTCTGACTCTTCGGAGAGATCCCACTCCTTATCCTAGGGGAACGCCAGCGCGGGCCTTCTACGGGTCAAGGTTTACGAGTCATGCACCTTGGAGCCTACTGAGAGGGCCAAGTGAACCCGCGGAGGGGCGTCAAGCTTGTCACGTAACGATCCTGAAGAAGAATTCAATCGGGTGTTTAGCGTGGCCGAGTGCACGGGTCCCTGTGGAGGGTGGTCAGTCGGACTGACATACGTCCTTTAGGAAAGGGATCGTGGGTAATCAATCGGATTGATTCGTCCTGGAAATCTCGGGATTTGAATTTGTGCATTCGCGCGTGGAAGCGGTAGCGTCGTGCGCTAGTGGGGAAAGTGGGGGGCGTGGCTCCTCGATTTTCATGCACAATATCCGCCACATGTCGTGTTTGCACTGCACACAGGCCTGTCGCACGGGCCGTCGATCCAGAGATTTGCGGTGGGAGATCCAGCTGAAGATTCGCCTAACGATATAAAAGATTTGGAGACAGAGGCAGGAGCCTCAGATCCCCTTCGTCTTGCCCCGACTCCCCCGCTTCTCCTCTTCACTCGAGCGCGCAACGATGGTGAGGGACTCCACGGCCAAGGCTGAAAAGGCGAAGAAGGCGAGGAAGGCTACTTCCTCCGGCTCTGGTGCGGTGGCCGGTGGCGCAGTGGGGGACTGGATCTTGTCGCGCATTACGGCTCGGCGGTTGGAAGAGCTCGCAGAAAAGGGGCTGATCCTGCATGATGGGTGGCTTCGCCCGGGCGCGGGGGAGGCCGATCCGGTGCCTCAGGAGGATGAGCGCGTCCTGCTCGTCACCATGTCGAGCGGGGCTTCTCGATGCCTCCCCGCCCTTTCTTCCGAGCGTTCCTCCACTACTTCGGCGCGCAACTCCACCATCTTCCCCCCAATGCTGTCATTTATCTTTCGGCCTTCATCTCTCTCTGTGAAAACTTCTTGGGTTGCCATCCTCACTGGGGCCTCTTCAAATACATCTTCGCCTATTGGTCGATGACCGTCAAGAACGACTCGCTGACTGGTGAGAGGACCAACGTCACCCAGCTATGCGGGGGCCTGGGCATCCAGGTTCATGGGGGGAGGTCCTTCCCGAAGATGAGCTTCCCCAACTCTGTCAATGGGTGGCAAGGAACCTGGTTCTACTGCAGGGATGTACCCGGCACCAACAACCAGTCGGGCCTTCCGCAGTACTCATCCAAGAGAGTAAGAGCCCCTGCGTCCCTTTTCGTGGCGAAGGAGGAGAAGACGGGTGTTGATATCTTGTCCAGTGCGTTGATCGGAGTTGTAAATGCTGGATTGAACGACATGGATTTGTTGGAGACTTTCTTCACTCGGCGCATCCAGCCGCTGGAAGCCAAGGCTCACCCCATGTGGCTGTACGAGGGGCCGAGTGACCCCGCCCGGGTGCACCCTGAGGAGCTCAATGAGAAGGAGGTGGGGGCCAAGATCAAGGCCATCACCTATGCTCGGGAAAACCTGCGTGGGGCTCGGTTGGTGCCAGCCTTCCACAAAGACTTGTTGCCCATTGAGCTAATCGTTTGCTCCTCAGTCGGCTTGATCACCTGTTGCCTCTTGTGTAGCTGATCCTTGTGTTTTTATGTGTTTGCCTTTCAGGACTTTCAGAACTTGATTTGTAGGATCCCGGTGGTGGACCGGTCGCCCGTAGACATGACAAGTGACACCGACCAACAGTACTCGGAGGGATCCGAAGACGACGAGAGTGATGATGAGGAGGAGAGCTCTGAGGAGGGGGAGGAGGTAGAGTCCTCGCCGTCTTATGAGGCTCCCAAGGAACCTCACTCCAAGGCGCAGCATGATCCAAAGGGCAAGGCGGGTGGGGTTCCACAGCCAACTGCCTCTGGTCGGACGACTTGGAGCTCAAAGAGTGCTCGTGCTGAGGCTGAAAGCTCGGCAGAGAAGCAGCTCAAGTTGCCCAAGCAGATCTCCTCCAAGTCCCAAAAGGTCGCGGTGCCTCGGATCAAGGTGGCAGTGCTTGTGGCCTCGACGTGAGTGCTCTTGCCAATCCCTTGTTTGTTTTTGTGTTGACTCGGTTGCTGAACGAGTGTTGTTTGACTTCCGCGGCAATGACACCTCGACGACTTCGGCGGGCCCACATGCTCGTAAGCCAGGTCTGAGTGATGCTGATGCTGCGGATGTCGCCACTTCCACATGTATGTTGTGCCGACTGATTCAGACGGTTAGGTCTTCTTTCGACGGAACATCAATGATTTCTTTGTCCCGTATATTCTTGTAGCTCCACCCGAGATCATCCAGCTGGACGACAACGAGAGGACCAACCCGCCCAATCCAGATGCCATCAGGGAGGGAGTGCCGAGTGTCGACGCGTCCATGCCGAACATCTCCCCTCGCCGAGTGACCCGCATTTCTCCGGCGAAGGTCTCCGCAAGGACTGCGAGGCTGAGTCCTCAAGCTCATGATGGCCTGATGCGTTCGACCGTGGTGGTCCCGCCCGCAGGGGCTACCCATGCTCCTCCGAGTGGGTCAGCAGTGGTTCCGGCCCACTCAAAAATGAAGAATACATTGATAAATATGTTAGGTAGCATTCCACATCAAAAATTCTGTTTTTATCATTTACCTACTTGAGGACGAGCAGGAATTAAGCTTGGGGAGGCTTGATATGTCCCCAACGTATCTATAATTTTTAATTGTTCCATGCTATTATATTATCTGTTTTGGATGTTTTATATGCATTAATATGTTATTTTATATTATTTTTGGGACTAACCTATTAACCTAGAGCCCAGTGCCAGCTTCTATTTTTTCTTTGTTTTTGAATTTTACAGAAAAGGAATACCAAATGGAGTCCAAATGGAACAAAACTTTTGTGATGATTTTTCTTGGACCAGAAGACACCCAGAGGACTTGGAGAGGGGACCAGAGGAGTCCCGAGGAACCCACAAGCCCTCAGGGCGCGCCCTAGGGGGGTGCCCCCCTGGCTTGTGGACCCCTCGGGAGTCCTCCAACCCTAATCTTTGCACTATAAATTCCCAAATATTCCTGCAACACCCGAATCATCCACCAAAATACTTTTCCGCTACCGCAAGCCTCTGTTCCCGTGAGATCCCATCTTGGGGCCTTTTCCGGCGATCTGCCGGAGGGGGATTCGATCATAGAGGGACTCTACATCAACCTTGCTACCCTTCCAATGATACGTGAGTAGTTTACCACAGACCTACGGGTCCGTAGCTAGTAGCTAGATGGCTTTTTCTCTCTCTTTGATCTTCAATACAATGTTCTCGCCGATGTTCCTGGAGATCTATTCGATGTAATACTTTTTTTGCGGTGTGTTTGTTGAGATCCGATGAATTGTGGATTTATGATCAGATTTTCTATGAATATTATTTGAGTCTTCTCTGAACTCTTTTATGCATGATTATGATACATTTGTATTTCTCTTTGAACTATCGGTTTGGTATGGCCAACTAGATTGGTTTTTCTTGCAATGGGAGAGGTGCTTAGTTTTGGGTTCAATCTTGTGGTGTCCTCATCCAGTGACAGAAGGGGTAGCGAGGCATGTATTGTATTGTTGCCATCAAGGATAAAAAGATGGGGTTTATATCATATTGCTTGAGTTTATCCCTCTACATCATGTCATCTTACTTAAAGCGTTACTCCGTTCTTATGAACTTAATACTCTAGATGCATGCTAGATAGCAGTCGATGTGTGTAGTAATAGTAGTAGATGCAGAATCATTTCGGTCTACTTGTCATGGACGTGATGCCTATATTCATGATCATTGCCTTATATATCATGATAACTTTGTACTTTTCTATCAATTGTTCAACAGTAATTTGTTTACCCACCGTATGCTATCTTCAAGAAAGAAGCCTCTAAAGAAACCTATGGCCCCCGGGTCTATTTTCCATCATGTATTTTCAGATCTATAAACCAAAAAACCAAAAAAATACCTTGTTGCAATTTATTTATATTTACTTTAGTTTGCCTTTTTATTTACTATTAGATCTCACTCTTGTTCGAGACCATGAAAGGATTGACAACCCCTTTTCGCGTTGAGTGCAAGTGTTTGTTAGTTTGTGCAGGTGCATAGATTGGAGACTTGCTTGTGCCTCCTACTGGATTGATACCTTGGTTCTTAACTAAAGGAAATACTTATCTCTACTTTGCTGCATCACCCTTTCCTCTTCAAGGGAAAAATCAACGCAAGCTCAAGAAGTAGCAGGAAGAATTTCTCGGGCCGTTGCCGGGGAGGTTCTACATCAAGCCTACAAAGTACCCATCATAAACTCTCATCTCTTGCACTTACATTATTCGCCATTTGCCTCTCGTTTTCCTCTCCCCCACTTCTAAAAAGTTTTCAGAAAAACACAAAAATATTTTCCTTTTTATTAGCCCTTCTTTCCATTCATCTTTTCGTTTGCCTTTATGTCTTACTTGGTTTGTTTGCTTGTTCGCTTGGTATAATTATGTGTTTATTGAAAATCAAGAACAAAAAGTTTATGGATCCTCATCCACTTGCTAATCTTTTTAAGAGATCCAATTATGATGAACCAATTTCTAGTGAGTTGAGTGCACTAGATTATCTTTATGAAGTTTTGCTTGAAATTCGTGAATCTGAAAATTGTGATGAAGTGTTAAAGGAAGAAATTTATGAAGTGATTCACGATAGCTCCTTCAAAGAAAAGCATGATTGCAATGGTGTTATTATAAATTCTATTAATATCAATTGTGCTAATAATATGCAAAACCCCAAGCTTCGGGATGCTAGTTTTAATATGTCCACTACTTATTGCAATGATCATGATTGGGGTGATGATGCTTCTTATGATCTTGAAAATTTATTTAAGCCTCATGACAATAATGTTTGCAATAATATTGAAAGTGGGTTTGGAAGAGTCTCAACTTTAGGAAATAATGATCCCACTACTTTGGAGTTTGATCAATCTTATGAATTTTTTTATAAAAGTGGGCTTGGAGAAGTAATGAATTTCTTCTATGTTAATCCCACTATTTTGTGAGAGTGTCAACTTTGCATGCATGTGGATCATGTAGAGAATATGTTATGTGATAGCTATATTGTTGAATTTGAATATGATCCCACATGTAATTATTATGAGAGAGGAAAATATGGTCGTAGAAATTTTCATCTTACTAAATTACCTCTCGTTATGTTGAGATTGCTATTGTTTCTTTCTTCTTCCTTGCATATGCTAGTTTTTGCTTGTCTTGATAATTTATTTGCTTATAAAATGCCTATGCATAGGAAGTATGTTAGACTTAAACTTGTTTTTCACATGCTACATGATGCTCTCTTTGTGTTTCAATTGCTATTTTTTATGTTAGCATCATTAAAATTATCAATGCCTAGCTAAAAGGCTTTAAAGAAAAGCGCTTGTTGGGAGACAACCCAATCTTTTTCTTTTCTGTTTTTATGAAAATGCACATTATTACCTCTGTAGTAGTTGTGTTTTGGTGTTTTAATTAGTGTTTGAGCCAAGCAAGACCTTTGGCATGCTTTGGTATATCGTTGATTTGGTTTTGCTGAAAAACAGAAACTTTTGCGTCCAGTAACAGAATTGTTTAAATTCACTGGAGCATGGAAAAATTCTGAATTGTTCTACACAAGATTTATATATGAATTTCCTCTGTTTTTCTAAATTTTCAGAATTTTTGGAGTTACATAAGTATGATTAATATTCTGGTTACTACAGACTGTTCTGTTTTTTACAGATTCTGTTTTTTATGTGTTGTTTGCTTATTTTGATGAATCTATGAGTAGTATCGGGGGGTATGAACCATGGAGAAGTTGGAATATAGTAGATATAACACCAATATAAATTAATAATGAGTTCACAACAGTACCAAAAGTGGTGATTTATTTTATTATACTAACGGATCATATGAGTTTTCTGTTGAGTTTTCTGTTGTGAAGTTTTCAAGTTTTGGGTAAAGATTTGATGGACAACGGAATAAGGAGTGGCAAGAGCCTAAGCTTGGGGATGCCCAAGGCACCCCAAGGTAATATTCAAGGACAACCAAGCATTTAAGCTTTGGGATGCCCTGGATGGCACCCCCTCTTTTGTCTTCAATACGTTGGTAAATTTACTTGAGGCTATATTTTTATTCACCACATGATCTGTGTTTTGCTTGGAGCGTCTTGTATGATATGAGTCTTTGCTTTTTAGTTTGCCACAATCATCCTTGCTGTGCACACCTTTTGAGAGGGACACACATTAATCGTGAATTTATTAGAATAGTCTATGTGCTTCACTTATATCTTTTGAGCTAGGCAGTTTGCTCTAGTGCTTCACTTATATCTTTTTTGAGCACGGCGGTGGCTTTATTTTATAGAAATTGTTGAACTCTCATGCTTCACTTATATTATTTTTAGAGTCTTAAACATCATGGTAATTTGCTTAGGTTAAGAATTTAGTCCTAATATGATGGGCATCCAAGAGGGATATAATAAAAACTTCAATATAAAGAGCATTGAATAGATGAGAAGTTGGATTCCTTGCATATTTTTGAGATATAAAGATGGTGATATTAGAGTCATGCTAGTGAGTAATTGTGGATTGCTAGAAGTACTAGTGTTAAAGTTTGTGATTCCCGTAGCATGCATGTATGGTGAACCATTATGTGATGAAGTCGGAGCATGATTTATTTTTTGATTGTCTTCCTTATGAGTGGCGGTCGGGGACGAGCGATGGTCTTTTCCTACCAATCTATCCCCCTAGGAGCATGTGTGTAGTACTTTGTTTCGACGGATAATAATTTTTTGCAATAAGTATGTGAGTTCTTTATAACTAATGTTGAGTCCATGAATTATACGCACTCTCACCCTTCCACCATTGCTAGCCTCTCTAGTACCGCGCAACTTTTGCCGGTGCATTAAACCCACCATATACCCTTCCTCAAAACAGCCACCATACCTACCTATTATGGCATTTCCATAGCCATTCCGAGATATATTTCCATGCAACTTCCACCGTTCCATTTTATTATGACACGCACCATCATTGTCATATTGCTTTGCATGATCATGTAGTTGGCATACTATATGTGGCAAGGCCACCGTTCATAATTTTTTTTATACATGTCACTCTGGATCATTGTATATCCCGGTACACCGCCGGAGGCATTCATATAGAGTCATATCTTGTTCTAGTATCGAGTTGTAATTCTTGAGTTGTAACTAAATAAAAGTGTGATGATCATCATTATTAAAGCATTGTCCCATGTGAGGAAAGGATGATGGAAGCTATGATTCCCTCACAAGTTGGGATGAGTCTCCGGACTTTACAAAAAAATTAAAGAGGCCAAAGAAGCCCAAACAAAAAAAGAAAAAAAAGAAAACAAAAAAAATGAGAGAAAAGAGAGAAGGGACAATATTACTATCCTTTTTTCACACTTGTGCTTCAAAGTAGCACCAGGATCTTCATGATAGAGAGTCTCCTGTTTTGTCACTTTCATATACTAGTGGGAATTTTTCATTGTAGAACTTGGCTTGTATATTCCAATGATGGGCTTCCTAAAATTGCCCTAGGTCTTCCTGAGCAAGTAAGTTGGATGCACACCCACTTAGTTTCTTTTTGAGCTTTGATACACTTATAGCTCTAGTGCATCCGTTGCTTGGCAATCCCTACTCACTTGCAATGATATCAATTGATGGGCATCTCCATAGCCCATTAATTTGCCTAGTTGATGTGAGACTTTCTCCTTCTTTGTGTCTTCTCCACAACCACCATATTCTATTCCACCCATAGTGCTATATCCATGGCTCACGCTCATGTATTGCGTGAAAGTTGAAAAAGTTTGAGAACACGAAAAGTATGAAACAATTGCTTGGCTTGTCATCGGGGTTGAGCATGATGAAATACTTTATCTGATGAAGATGGAGCATAGCCAGACTATATGATTTTGTAGGGATAACTTTCTTTGGCCATGTTATTTTGAGAAGACATGATTGCTTTATTAGTATGCTTGAAGTATTATTGTTTTTATGTCAATATTAAACTTTTGTTTTGAATCTTATGGATCTGAATATTATTTCCACAATAAAGAAGATCACATTGATAAATATGTTAGGTAGCATTACACATCAAAAATTCTGTTTTTATCATTTACCTACTCGAGGACGAGCAGGAATTAAGCTTGGGGATGCTTGATACGTCTCCAACGTATCTATAATTTTTTATTGTTCCATGCTATTATATTATCTGTTTTGGATGTTTTACATGCATTAATATGCTATTTTATATTATTTTTGGGACTAACTTATTAACCTAGAGCCCAGTGCCAGTTTCTGTTTTTCCTTGTTTTTTAGTTTTACAGAAAAGGAATACCAAACGGAGTCCAAACAGAATAAAACTTTCGTGATGATTTTTCTTGGACCATAAGACACCCAGAGGACTTGGAGAGGGGGCCAGAGGAGTCCCGGGGAGCCCACAAGCCCTCAGGGCACGCCCTAGGGCGGCGCCACCCTGGCTTGTGGACCCATCGGGAGTCCCCCAACCCTAATCTTTGCACTATAAATTCCCAAATATTCCCCCAACACCAGAAGCATCCACCAAAATACTTTTCCGCCGCTGCAAGCCTCTGTTCCTGTGAGATCACATCTTCGGCCCTTTTCCGGCAATCTACCGGAGCGGGATTCGATCACGGAGGGCCTCTACATCAACCTTGTTGCCCTTCCGATGATGCGTGAGTAGTTTACCATAGACCTATGGGTCCATAGCTAGTAGCTAGATGGCTTCTTCTCTCTCTCTTTGATCTTCAATACAATGTTCTCCTCGATGTTCTTGGAGATCTATTCGATGTAATACTTTTTTGTGGTGTGTTTGTTGAGACCGACGAATTCTGGATTTATGATCAAATTATCTATGAATATTATTTGAGTCTTCTCTGAACTCTTTTATGCATTAATAAGATATCTTTGTATTTCTCTTCGAACTATCGGTTTGGTTTGGCCAACTAGATTGGTTTTTCTTGCAATGGGAGAGGTGCTTAGTTTTGGGTTCAATCTTGTGGTGTCCTCACCTAGTGATAGAAGGGGTAGCGAGGCACGTATTGTATTGTTGCCATCAAGGATAAAAATATGAGGTTTATATCATATTGCTTGAGTTTATCCCTCTACATTAGTTCATCTTACTTAAAGCGTTACTCCGTTCTGATGAACTTAATACTCTAGATGCATGCTGGATAGCGGTCGATGTGTGGAGTAATAGTAATAGATGCAGAATCGTTTCAGTCTACTTGTCGCGGACGTGATGCCTATATTCATGATCATTGCCTTAGATATCGTCATAACTTTGCGCTTTTCTATCAATTGCTCAACAGTAATTTGTTTACCCACCGTATGCTATCTTCAAGAGAGAAGCCTCTAGTGAAACCTATGGCCCCCGGGCCTATTTTCCATCATATATTTTCAGATCTATAAACCAAAAAACCCAAAAATACCTTGCCGCAATTTATTTATATTTACTTTAGTTTGCCTTTTTATTTATCTTTTATACCTATCTCTATTAGATCTCACTCTTGTTCGAGACCGTGAAGGGATTGACAACCCCTTTTTCGCGTTGAGTGCAAGTGTTTGTTAGTTTGTGCAGGTGCATAGATTGGAGACTTGCTTGTGCCTCGTACTGGATTGATACCTTGGTTCTTAACTGAGGGAAATACTTATCTCTACTTTGCTGCATCACCCTTTCCTTTTCAAGGGAAAAATCAACGCAAGTTCAAGAAGTAGCAGGGGGCACACTGAGTGCACCCACTGGGTGTAGTCCTCGAGACTGCCGTCGATTGCGGGCAATCGGTGGTGGTCTTTAGAACTGTCGCTAGGCATTCAGGACACTCAACAACACCCGTGCGGTGGCGAGATAATAGGTAGGATCTTCTTCGTTGCTGACTCGGAGGTCAGCCGAATGAAGCAGATCATCTTGTGTTGTTGTCCTCAATCTTCTTCATCGTCGACTCAAGAGCTGACCGAGTGAGGGTAGATCAGAGGGTACTTCAAGATCTAGTACTGATCGAGCTTGCTCCTCCTGGGGGTGCTTGGCCGACCCGAATTTGGTATTGGTCAAGCTTATTCCTCTTGGGGGCATGACTGACTGGGTAGCCCAAGGGTACTTCGGGATCTGGTACTGCTCCAGCTTGTTCCACTCGGTAGTGTGTGGTCAACTGGGTAGTCAGAGGGTACTTCAAGATCTGGTACTGGTCTAGCTCGTTCCACTCGGTAGTGTGCGGCCGGATGTTCGTGAGTTGACGCTTTGGTCTCTCTTTTTTGACTTCCGGCTGATTGTTTCTTGCATGTTGCAGAGGACCTGCTAGTTGGGATCGTACTATGCTGAGATGGAGAAGGAGGTGACATCCCTCCGACTTGATCTGGAAGCTAAGAAGCTCAAGAGCGCTCGACTGGAGAAAGAAAAGAAGGCCTTGGGAGGTAGGTAATTTCCCCCATTCGGTAATGCCATACTGTTTTTTCCCCTTTGATCCGAGTCATTCCGCTTCGACAGATGTTCATAGCGAGAACACCTAACTCGTAACGAGGCTCATGACTTCTATTTATTTACAAACCATGAAGCAGGCTCTGGAGAACAAAGACAAGGATCTGGCGTTGGCCCAGAAGGAAGCCAGGACCAAGGCCAAGTTTGCCGACGAGAAGCTGGCTTCAGTCAGAAAGTTGGAGGAGGAGATCAAGGACCTCAAGGCTACTGTTAGTGCCTTCACTCAGGAGAAGAAGATGCTGGAGGAGAAGGTCACGCAGCTGACTGACAAGAAGAACGCCCTGGAAGCACACATCAAGGAGTTTTGCAAGGAGTTCAGCGAGAAGCTTGTCGGTAAGTTTTTCTTTGGCCGGGTGTAATCCATATGACAGTAAGCTTTCCTCTATCATCTGCTCACGGGGTGCTTTCCTGCCATCAGAGCACTTCTATAACAAGGATATGGAGATGGAAAGGATTGAGAGGGATCTGGATCCTTCCAGGTCACTCGTTGCCAACAAGGCAGCCCTTGCCATCCTACAACTGGAGGACCCCTTGGAGAATGCTCTAGGCTACATTACTCGGACAAGGAGTGCTATGGGCCGGATCGATGAGGAACCGCAGCCAGGCGAGGAGACTCGGATGGACCTGGAGTCGGTCATGACGCGGCTGAACGAAGTCCCCACTAGGGTAAAGGCTTGGAAGAAGTCGGCCGCTTGGAGTGGTGCTGACGTGGCGCTGTCACTCATCTGCGTTCATTGCAAGAACGTAGACGAGGAGAAGCTGAAGGGCCTCCGAGTGATGAACAAGAAGAACCTCAAGTTTGAGGATTTCATGGAGACCTTCGCTGAAGCCGCCACACGCATCACCGATGGGATCGACCTGGAGACCTTTGTCGAGCCAGCCAGCCCTCCGCCTGAGGCCTAAAACATTTGGTTAAATTTGCCTCGGAATTCTGGGTGGACGATGTAATTGAATACTAAGCTGAGCCTTGGGCTTGTTTTTCTTTTGAAAGATTCGGACGGATCGAGTCTTTCGTTTGAGAACTTTGCAGTCTCTATCTGCTTCTTGTGTTTTGTTAAGCGAAAGCTGGTTCGCAGCTAAGTCCCCGAGTGTGGAGTAGATCCTCACATGGTTTGTTTTTTAACTTAGGCGAGAGCTGGTTCGCAGCTAAGCCCCCGAGTGTGGAGCAGATCCTCACTCAGTTTGTATTTTAACTTAGGCAAAAGCCGGTTTGTAGCTAAGCCCCCGAGTGTGGAGCAGATCCTCACTCCGTTTGTATTTTAACTTAGGTGAAAGCCGGTTTGAAGCTAAGCCCCCGAGTGTGGAGCAGATCCTCACTCGGATTGTATTTTAACTTAGGCGAAAGCTGGTTCACAGCTAAGCCCCCGAGTGTGGAGCAGATCCTCACTCGGATTGTATTTTAACTTACGTGAAAGTTGGTTCGCAGCTAAGCCCCCGATTGTGGAACGGATCCTCACTCGGATTGTATTTTAACTTAGGCAAAACCTGGTTTGCAGCTAAGCCCCCGAGTGTGGAGCATATCTTTCCTCGGTTTGTTTTTCAACTTAGGCGAAAACTGGTTCGCAGCTAAGCCCCCGAGTGTGGAACGGATCCTCACTCAAATTGTATTTTAACTTAGGCGAAAGCTGGTTCGCAGCTAAACCCCCGAGTGTGGAGCAGATCCTTACTCGGTTTGTTTTTTTAACTTGGGCGAAAACTGGTTTGCAGCTAAGCCCCCGAGTGTGGAGCAGATCCTCACTCGGATTGTATTTTAACTTAGGCGAAAGGTGGTTCGCAGCCAAGCCCTCGAGTGTGGAGCAGATCCTTACTCGGTTTGTTTTTTAACTTAGGTGAAAACTGGTTCGCAGCTAAGCCCCCGAGTGTGGAGCAGATCCTTACTCAGATTGTATTTTAACTTAGGCGAAAGCTGGTTCGCAGCTAAGCCCCCGAGTGTGGAGCAGATCCTTACTCGATTTGTTTTTGAACTTAGGTGAAAACTGGTTCGCAGCTAAGCCCCCGAGTGTGGAGCAGATCCTTACTCGATTTGTTTTTTAACTTAGGCGAAAACTGGTTTGCAGCTAAGCCCCCGAGTGTGGAGCAGATCCTCACTCGGATTGCATTTTAACTTTGGTGAAAGGTGGTTCGCAGCTAAGCCCTCGAGTGTGGAGCAGATCCTTACTCGGTTTGTTTTTTAACTTAGGTGAAAACTGGTTCGCAGCTAAGCCCCCGATTGTGGAGCAGATCCTTACTCGGATTGCATTTTAACTTAGGCGAAAGCTGGTTCGCAGCTAAGCCCCCGAGTGTGGAGCAGATCCTTAATCGATTTGTTTTTTAACTTAGGCGAAAACTGGTTTGCAGCTAAGCCCCCGAGTGTGGAGCAGATCCTCACTCAGATTGTATTTTAACTTAGGCGAAAGGTGGTTCGCAGCTAAGCCCTCGAGTGTGGAGCAGATCCTTACTCGGTTTTTTTTTAACTTAGGCGAAAACTGGTTCGCAGCTAAGCCCCCGAGTGTGGAGCAGATCCTCACTCAGATTGTATTTTAACTTAGGCGAAAGATGGTTCGCAGCTAAGCCTCTCCTCTCTCCACCCACTGGAGGTGTGTTAGTTTACGAATGTAGTTAGTCACGTGAGTGAAATGCGACCGTAGGTCGAACCAGACAATATATGGGAAAAGCAAGACTTTTATTCATCTAAGTTCATTCGTACTAACTATTACAAAGGATAAATTTTATTTTAAGTGTAAAACTTGCGGAATAGATCCATGTTCCAAGCTCTGGGCTCTTCTGATTCTCTGGCAAATTTGTAGAGTCTATATGCTCCGTTGTGTAGGACCTTTAATATGGCGAATGCCCCCTCCCAACGGGGCGCCAGCTTGTGAGGCTTCTGCTGATCCACTCGGAGGACCAGGTCTCCTTCCTGGAAGGCACGCCTTCTGACGTGCCTATCTTGGTAGCGACGCAAGTCTTGTTGGTACAACGTTGATCTTATAAGCGCCAGCTCATGCTCCTCCTCCAAAAGGTCGAGGCCATCTTGCCTTGCCTCTTCAGCTTCGGCCTCCGAGTAAAGATCCACTCGGGGAGAATTGTGGAGCAGATCACTCGATAAAACTGCTTCTGACCCATACACCATAAAGAACGGGGTGCGATTGGTGCATCGATTCAGGGTCGTTCGCAAGCCCCAGAGGACTGACGGTAGCTCGGTCATGCAGGCCCCTGCTGCGTGAGTTAGGTCGCACATGAGGCGAGGTTTCAATCCTTCAAGTATGAGCCAATTCGCTCGCTCGGCTTGCCCATTCGACTGTGCTGTGCCGCAGAGGCGTAATCGACCCGAGTGCCTTGGGTGTAGCAAAACTCACGGAACTCGTCCGAGTCGAAGTTAGACCCATTGTCGGTGATGATGCTGTGAGGGACTCCGAATCTGAAGATTATTTCTTTGATGAACTGAATGGCAGTGGCCGAGTCCAACTTTTTATTGGCTTGGCCTCGATCCACGTGGTGAACTTGTCCACTGCCACCAACAGGTGTGTGAAACCACTCGCCCCGGTCCGAAGAGGGCCGACCATGTCGAGTCCCTAGACGGCGAACGACCAAGTGAGGGGAATAGTCTTCAGAGCGGACGCCGGCTTGTGTGATTGTTTTGCGTAAAACTGGCACCCGACGCATTGATCCACTATATCACGGGTGGCTTCATTGGCTCGGGGCCAATAGAACCTAGCCCTGAACGCTTTGGCGACCAGGGTCCGAGAGGATGCGTGGTGTCCACATGTTCCCGAGTGAATCTCCTGCAGAATTTGTTGCCCTTCCTATGGTGATATGCCTCGCTGAGTGACTCCGGTCGTGCTTTTCTTGTACAACTGATCTCCCATGACGGTGAAGGCCTTAGATCGATGGACGATCTGATGGGCCTCAGCCTCATCCTCTGGAGCTCCTACCTGAGCAGGTATGCTAGGTACGGTTCGGTCCACTCGGGAGTGATAACAAGGATCTCTTGGACCAGGTCAATTACCGTAGGGGCATCCATTTCAGTCGGATTGGAAGAACCGACTGGTTACGGGGGCTCTTCCACAAAAGGATCTTCCTTGATTGTGGGCGAGTGTAGGTGTTCTAGGAACACATTTCGAGGTACTGCCTTCCGGGTGGAACCCATCTTGGCCAAATCATCAGCTGCTTGGTTCTTGAGATGCGACACGTGTTGGAGTTCCAACCCTTCAAAGTGCTTCTCCAGTTTTCTGATGGTGTTGCAGTAACCCGTCATCGCCGAACTGTGGATATCCCACTCCTTCGTGACTTGGTTGACCACCAGATCCGAGTCGCCATAGACCATCAGTTGGCGAAATCCCAGAGAAATTGCCATTCGCAGCCCATACAGGAGAGCTTCGTATTTGGCTTCGTTGTTGGAGGAGTCAAAGTGAATCTGAAGCACATAACTGAGTCGGTCACCTTTAGGAGACACCAAGACTACTCCGGCCCCAGAGCCATAGAGCATCTTGGAGCCTTCAAAGAACATCGTCCAGTGTTCGGGAACACTCGGTACGGGTTGTTCTTGCTCAATCCATTCGGCAAGGAAATCTACTAGGGCTTGTGACTTGATGGCTTTCTTGGCTTCAAACTTGATGTGCAGCGGAAGGAGCCTGATGGCCCACTTAGCCACTCGTCCTATGGCATCTCTATTGTTCATGATCTCAGATAGAGGGGCGTCACTTATCACCGTGACCGAGTGTTCTTGGAAGTAGTGCGCCACTTTCTTTGCAGTTAGGTAGATTCCATATACTAGCTTCTGATAATGCGGATACCTTTGTTGGAAGGGGTCAGGACTTCAGAGATGTAGTAGACTGGTCATTGGAGCTTGAAGGTTTTGCCTTGTTCTTCCCATTCCACAGTGAGAACCATGCTAACAACTCGGCCCGTGTCCTTGATGTATAGGAGCAAAGGCTCTTTGCTGCTCGGAGCAGCTAGCACCGGCTGGGTGGAAATCAGGGCTTTAAGTTCCTGAAATGCAGCCTGCGCTTCGGGAGTCCACTCAAACCTGTCAGACTTCTTCATCAATCAGTAAAGGGGCAGGGCCATTTCACCGAGTCTTGAGATGAATCTGCTCAGGGCTGCTAGGCAGCCTGTGAGGCGCTGTACGTCGTTGAGACGCTCTGGTTGCTTCATTCGGATGATGGCCCCGGTCTTCTCAGGATTGGCATCGATCCCAAGTTTGGAAACACGGAAACCGAGTAATTTTCCTGCGGGTACGCTGAATGTACACTTGGCTGGGTTGAGCTTGATTCCGAAAGTGCGCAAATTAGCGAAAGTCTCGGCGAGGTCAGTCAGGAGGCCGGAACCCTTCCTGGACTTGACCACGATGTCATCCATGTAAGCCTCCATGTTCCGACTGATTTGTTTCTGCAGGCACTTCTAAATCATACGCTGAAACATGGCCCTAGCATTTTTCAACCCGAATGGCATAGTGATATAACAAAAACACCCGAATGGGGTGATAAACGCTGTTTTTATTTCATCAGGACCATACATTCGGATCTGGTGGTACCCAGAGTACGCATCCAGAAATGACAACCTCTCACACCTGGCCATAGAATCTACTATTTGATCTATGCGAGGGAGAGGGAAATGATCCTTCGGGAAGGCCTGATTGATGTGCTTAAAATCGATACACATCTAGAGAGAATTATTCTTTTTCGGCACCATGACGACGTTGGCGAGCCACTCGGAGTGGTACACCTCTCGGATGAACTCGGCGGCTAAGAGCCACGCTATCTCCTCGCCAATCGCCTTGTGCTTCTCAGTGGAAGATCGTCGAAGGTGCCCTTTGACGGGCTTCATCATTGAGTCGACACGGAGTCTGTGATCGGCCAGCTCCCTGGGAACACCCGGCACGTCAGAAGGCTTCCATGCGAAGATGTCCCAGTTCTCATGAAGGAACTGGACGAGCTCGCCTTCCTATTTGCTGTCAAGCATGGTGGAGTATTTGTAGGGGCAGCATTCGAATCTTCGGGATGGATGTGCGCTGGCTTTGTCTCCCCTGCCGACTAGAAAGCAGATTCCACAGTCGGCTTTTTGGACTTCAGCAGCTCACTTGAATCTACCGCCTTCTTGTACTTGTCCAACTCGGCCATCGCCATCTGTTCATCAGCAATCTGAGAGCCCTTCTAGAGGCATTCCTTGGCCAACTTCCGATTGCCCGTGATAGTGATCATGCCTTTTGGCCCGGGCATCTTAAGCTAAAGATACACATAACATGGTCGGGCCATGAAACGAGCGTAGGCGGGCCTACCCAGGATGGCGTGGTAAGCACTTCAGAAGTCTACTACTTCGAAAGTCAGCTGTTCCTTTCGGAAGTTCTTCTGTTCGCCGAATACAACATTGAGGGTTATCTGCCCGAGTGATTTGGCCTTCTTCCCGGGTATTACCCCGTGGAACTGCATGTTGCTCTTGCTGAGTCGGGTCATCGGAACGCCCATCGCCTCCAGCGCGTTGGCGTAAATGATGTTAAGCCCGCTGCCACCATCCATTAGGACTTTGCGCAATCGGACTCCACAACCGACCGGGTCAACCACCAAGGCCTGCCACCCGGGGGTCAATATGTGGGCCGGATGATCCGACTGGTCAAAGGTCACTAGTGTCTTGGCCCAATCGAGGTACTTGGTAACAGTCGGAACCGCCATGTTGACCTCTCGGTTAATGACTTTGAGGCGACTCTTGCTCTTGACATCAGCGAAGATCATCAAGACGTTCTCGACATTGGGGTACCCGGAAGTACCCTTGCCTCCGTCATCGTCATCTTCATCCTTGTCCCCAGAGGAATCTTGCCGCATCTCTTGCTTCAGGAGTCGGCACTCCCGAGTGGTGTGCTTGGGCAAAATCAAATTGCCCTCCTCGTCTTTCTTCGTATGGATCTGGTTGGGTTGGTCGAGAATGTCACTCTTCTGGGCGACTTGCCTTTTCCCCTTCCAGTCCTTCTTCTGCTTTTGGGAACCTTTGCTTTTGCGCTGGCCGGCCAGAGCCACAGCCTCAGCGCTCCCTCCAGTCTCGGCCTTTCGCTTGTGCTTCTTGCCCTTGTTGTCCGACTGATGAGCATCGCCTGTTCGGCTTTTGCCACTTCTCAGTCAGTCTTCCTATTCATCGTTGGTGTACCGGTTGGCTATTTCCATAGCTCGACTGAGAGTCGGGGTCTCAGTTCGGCCAAACTTCATGTTCAGCTCCCAGTATCTGACTCTGACCTTGAAGGCGCAGATCGCCTGGTGCTCGGTGACGTTCTCCACCGTATTATGCAAGGTGGTCCACCGCTGAATGAACTCACGGAGAGTCTCATTCTGCTTCTGCATGCAGTGCTATAGCTCGGCTAGACCACTCGGTCTCTTCTAAGTGCCTTCAAAAGTTTTGACAAAGACTCTCGCCAAGTCGTCCCAACAGAATATGCTACCTGGCGGGAGATGTGTAAGCCAGCAGGCCCGAGCGGAGCCTTCTAGCATCAGCGGGAAATGCTTCATGGAAACATTGTCGTTGCCGCCATCGATCTAGACTGCCACTCGGTAATCTTTTAGCCATATCTCAGGCTTGGACTCGCCAGTAACTTTGCTGATTCCTGTGGCCAACCTGAAGTTGTTGGGAATCAGCTGCACATATGTAACGGCTGAAGCACTCGGGACCTGATGGTACAGAACCATTCGGTACGTCGTGATCTTGGCCTTCTCGCAGGGCCCTGCCTTTGTCGACCAAGCTCTGAGCGAGGATTGATCTCGCGTTGAACTATGGGTCTCGAGTGTCCCTTGTGGGACGAGCGGGACTCGGCCTATGATCGCTGTTGTCTGTCCGCCTGTCGTCGTAGGGATGGCGCCCGTACGCGCCATCTCACGGTGGAGGCATCAGGGTGCGGTCGTAGTCAACGTGACGCCGGGGCGACGCAACTCGATCGCGCCTCTGATCTTCATGATGATATCTTGAGGAGGAAGTGACTCGGCGCCTGCCGGAGCCGAGTGGGCTATGAGCCGACTGAACAGTTTCCGCGCGCACCGATGCGTTGTGGATCCGATCTCTGGACTGGGTCAACGCTGCATTCTGCGACAGCGCCGTCTTGAGGAGGGCTTGGATCTGCCGAATCCCTTCTCCAGCCGTAGAGCCGGAGGGTTGGATGGAATCCGAGTGGCAACCGCAAGATTTTGCAATGGAGTACTGAGGACTTGATACTTACGAGGCTGGTCACTTGAGTAAAGCTGGCGCTTGTGCCGACTAGAACTGGGTTGATGGCGTTCACGTTCGTCCAGCTCCCTCTGAAGCCGTTCAAGGTGATCACGCTCGGCCAGGGTGGCCAAGCGAGTTGACTCCATGGCCAACGCCTCAGGGGTCGTTCCGGTGATGGGGGTGTTCAGGAGCTGATCATTCCTTCGACAGAGCTCATCCCGCTGCTCCCGGGTGAGAGCTTGAGGCATGTATGGCTCATGGCCCTCGGCACCGCCGTCTGTGTTGCCATGCGACGCCCCCACACGGCCGCTATGAGCGTCTGTGAACCCCGGGGGCATGTGGCGCTTGGAGTTGTTTGCCATGAGAATCTCTGCGGTCGACTCGTTGCTTTCGCACTCGGACCCCTCAAAGGAATTGCCGAGTGACCCACTAGAGAGGTCGAAGGCGGGCTCATCGAACTCGACAGCCGCCACATGTTCTGCCGCGGCCTGGGTGGCCACAGCGTGCTTGATCCAGCGCTGCAGCCGCGAGCGCCCGGAACGCTTGCGGTGACGCGCGATGGTAGGGCGAGTGGCCACTCAGTACGGAGCCGAGGGCTGCCGGAGAAGGACTCCGTATGACGATGCACGGAAATGCGTGGCCCCATGGACGAGCAACGCTTCCATGTCTAGCAGGGCCTCACGAAGCCAGGCTGAGTCGTCGGCGATGAAGGAGATCGCCCCGAAATGGATTTCTCCGCCGAGTGACATGATGATGAAAAAATCCACCTACGCCATGAAATTTTGCTAGATGCCTAGCTCCATGGTGGGCGCCAACTGTCGGGGTTATGATCCTGACAATGAGTACTAGGGGTACGAATAAGGGGCAGAACCTAGCTACGGCGCAGGTGTAACACTCGGTGTTTAACGAGTTCAGGCCACTCTCGGCGGAGGTAAAAAACCTACGTCTCGTGCCCCGAGGCTTGCTTTGATTTGATGGATATAGTTACAAAGATTACTCGTGCCTGACTATGGAGAGGGGTGCAGCTTATATAGAGTGCGTTGCAGCCCCATGTCTCCCACGCCATCAAGGCAATTAATGGCACTGAATGGGTCAGCTACTAGTGTAATGAGCCTATACTACAGCAGTTACAGGTAATGGTAGCAATGACTCTATTTAGTGGATGACTTAGGATTCCTCGACTGTTGCAGCTCCCACGACGCCCTCCTGCAGCTCTGCATCTGAGTGGTGGTACATCAGCTGAGTGACGTGTGGTCGTCTGAGTCCCGCGAGCCGTCCGAGTGAACGTCCTAATGTAAGTATCCGAACATTGGTATGGTCCAGGGACCTACCTATGCTGGTGATGGGCCCCATGTGGGCCCCAAGTGATGGGTCCTTGAACCTACCAGTAATAGGTGACCGCATCACCTATCCCTCTTCTCCTTACTACTGCTCACAGGGAGCACGGTGGCCGCACGCGCCGCATCCACGTTGCGGATCCTCCACACGCGGCCATCCGGACCTCCCCGGCGTCTACAAGACCCCCTTGACCCTTGGACGAATCCTAGCTGCCTTATCCCCTCTCTCTTGATCGCCCCTTCTCCACAGCACGCACCCATCGTCGTCGACGCCATGGATGTCGCCGTTCCCGCGCTCTTCGTCGTCCCGCACCGCCAGCTAATGTCTGGGATGGATCACCGTCATCCTCTACGTCATCTACACATAACCATTTGAGCTCGGAGGCTCGAAATCGCCGCCATCGACCACGTCGTCCACCTCGGGCTCCAACCGACGTCGTCGCCCGATTACGCCGTCGTCCGGCCTCCCCGACCCACCGGACCATGCCATTGACCTGCGCTGTGAGGCCACCTCCATTCCCCCCCCCCCTTTCTCCCCTCCTCACTATCGCCGTAGGGCCGCCGCCCCGCCATGGTCGAGCCCTCTAGGGGCTCGCGCTCACCTCGGCTACGCGCGCCCGTAGCCGTGGACCCGTGCGCCGTCCGTGCCCGCGAAGCTCCGCCGCTACTCCCACTTCGCCCGCCGCTGCTTGTGACCGCCGCACTCGCCGCCACCAGCGGCTGCTCCACCCTAGGTTCGTCGGGGCACGCCGCAGTTCTGGTTGTGGCCGCCGGCGACCGCCCCCCCACCCCCACTCTGATTGGCCTGGTCCCTCTGACCGTGGGGCTGGCCATTTCTCTTTAGTAGCTAGAAAAAAACACAATTAGACTAACCCCCCTGTGCCACTGACTAATGGGACCCGCCACTAATTAACCCAGAATAAATTAATTGACTAATTAACCAACTTGCTTTGTATGACATGCGGGTCTCCTGTTAACTAAACCATTTTAATTAAAATTTGTTAGCTAGTAGTCAATGACAGGTGAGCCCCTGTTGACCCAGTTCACCAGTCAATTTGTCTTGACCTGCTGACTCAGCTGACTGGCCACACATACACATCTATGGGTACACTTCTGTGTACCCATAGCATTTAACATTTAATATAATTCTGAATTAAAATAAATCCAAAGATTTCAAAAATTGTTTAAAATTTTGAAAATTAATAGAAAATAAACCGTAACTCGGATGAAAATAATTTATATATGAAAGTTGCTCAGAAAAATATGATGAATCCGAATATACCTTCCATTCGTCTGTCCCATGCCCCTAGCAAAGTGAACATGAAACCGTCCACCTTCGTCTCATCTGTCTGAAAATGCCAAACTTCGAGAAAACATTCCCGGATGTTTTCCCCCTTCACCTATATCATGTAGCACTGCGATAGGTCACACCTAGCACTGCTTATTGTCTTGTCATGCATAGTGTTGCACTTGCTTGCTTTATATTTATTGTTTCTTTCCCCTCTTCTCTTCGGTAGACCCCAAGACCGATGCTGCCCCTGTGATCGACTACATCACCGACGACCCTTCTTCCTTTTCAGCAGAGCTTCCAGGCAAGCAAACCCCCTTGATCATTCCGATATCGCCCATTCCATTCTCTCTCATGCTTGCATTAGATTTTGTTACTGTATTTGATTGCTCCTATTCTGATGCATAGCCTGCTTTTGTAACCTGCTGTCGGTGTCAAAACCGGCGGATCTCGGGTAGGGGGTCCCGAGTTATGCTTCTAGGATCGATGGGGAACAAGGGACGATGAACACGGTGTTTACCCAGGTTCGGGACCTCTCTAGGAGGTAAAACCCTACGTCCTACTTGATTGTATTGATCTGTATGGTTTGTTACAGAGTCGATCGATCAGGCGAGCTAAACCCTAGGTTGATGGGGTATTGGATGTTGCCCTAGCCCTAAAGACTAAAACCCTCCGGTTTATATAGGCACCAGTAGGGTTAGGGTTACATGCTGTTGATTACAACAAACGAAAGCTCATGCTAAATCTTGACTTAGAGGGCACTCCACGGCTCCGAAGATCTCCCATCCGTACCCTAGCTTGGCTCCACCGTAGCCCATCAGTCCGGCCCATAAGCAATTGGCCGGCGGCCCAAGGACCCCTTAATCCAGGACTCCCTCAGTAGCCCCCAAACTGGCCTCCAACGTCGGGGATTGCCATCTAGTATGTTTCAAATCTTCGGCTTGTGAGGTGAGTTCTTCACCCCTCCTTGTATCGTTCGGAGCAATATTCCCTTGCCGAATAGTATCTGAAATCTGGTTTAATGCAATTCCGCATTCATGCCCAACTTGTTTCTACAATCCGAAGAACGAGGACCTCATCAGCACATGGGGGGAGCACCAGAGTCAATGCTCGTCTCGGGGCGAGGGTATACTTTGACTGTTGTGCGCATTTTTAGAAGGCGAATGGCCCAATGCCACCTTTTTTGCAGACCCGTCCTTTCAGTTTTGGGACGAGGCGCCTATTTATAGATCCAGAGGTGCGGGGGGCGACTTACCCATCCTCCCGCAGAAACCAACACCTGAGAAATTCTTAGCTGCCATGACCGACACCCTAGGCTCTTCTTCACGACCTCACGGTCCCCTTCCGGGCAACTGGGCGAGCTGTTCCATCTCACGCCTCTGGCTGAGCAATCTACAGATGCAAGGATATCTCCCTACGGTGGATCTCCTTCCAGCCCGCGCCGGATTGATCTCCATAAATGGCAAGGCGTTCTTCGAGAACTTCCCTACTCCAAGCAAGGAAGAGAGGGTATGCTTCATGCCCTTCCTTCTACAAGGCCTAGACTTTCCCACTCACCCTTTCTTGCGGGGTTTATTAGAGTTCTATGGGATCTAGCTCCACCACCTCACCCCCGGATCCATATTGCATATATCTGGCTTCGTGGCACTATGCGAAATATTCCTGAGCTGCGAGGCCCACTTTGATCTGTGGAGAAAATATTTTTGCCTCATTCCTCGCACCCGTGGAGGGTCAATTTTTGAAGTGGGCAGAGCAGAGGTGTGGCGGATAGCCGGGACAGGGTACCCCATTGGAACCCCACGAAAAGATCTCGAGGAATGGACCTTGGAGTGGTTCTATATTGAAGACGTTCCCCTCTTCGACCCAGTCCTGAGGGGGCTGCCCGAATACTCAAGCGCCCCGCTAAAAAAGTGGTTCAACTGGTGACCCAAGAGTCCTTCCCAACTAGACAGCGCAGAGGTGCACCTTTTGGCCACCAAAATTCGGCTGTTGGCCCATAGTAAACTGACCATGATCGAAGTGATGGCCATCGCCATAGCCCGGTGCGTACAGCCCCTTCAGCAGAGGGGGCATCCTCTGTGGTGCTACAACGGGACTAGCGACTCAACCCGCTACAAGCGACAAGGGCCGGACAATCAAGCGGCTATGGCCAAAATATTAGCCGACCTCTTCAAAGGAGAGGAGGAAGATTTTTCTCAATTAAGTATCCGGGAGGGTTGTTCCGGCTACAATCCGGCAGACTGGGTAAGCTTCAGTCCTTTGTCTTTAGTTCGGAGATTACGTCTGAACACTTACTGGATGTACCTTTCTTTAAAACAGGGTTGGAGGCATCAGATCGAGTCCATCCACTGCCCCTCCCCTCAACCGGAGAATCATTCCCGTGATGACGACCCAGGGTATCATGACGATCCAGAAACGTCGATTGATTTTGAAGACGGGGTCTTTTACCAGGAAAACCTTGACGGCCGACCACCCTTGGGCTCTTCCTTCCTCCACTGTAAGTGAAAGGGAGACCTCTTCCCAAACAGGTGCTCGCCTCGCACCATCCCGAATGTGCTGACTTCTACTCCCAAGGGTCGCCGCACTGCGCGCCGAACAACCGCGGGAGGAGCGCGGAATATGCCGACCTCGGCCCATAATGGGGCATCCAAGCGGAAGGCCTCCACTGGAGCAGAAGCAACCGCTCCCTTGGCTCAAAGGTTATATGTTCAGAACCATCAAAAGAGTCGCTCTTAATATCTTTCTTCTGATGTTCGCTTAGTTTTGCAGAAGAAGGGTACCACCGCGCCAATCCAAAGACTCCCCGGGCGCGCCGAGGCATAGTTCCAATCTTGGGCCTTCGGCGCGGGCTAGGGACATGCCGAACATGCGGCTGCTGGTGCACCTTCGGAGGATCCTGACGATGTTTCGGTTACCAACTTCGAAGTCGAGAGTGTTATGAATCACCGTCGCCGGAGAGAATCCTTGCGCCATCTTGTCTTTACCGACCAATAGTTCAATGCATTTAATTCGGTGGACGCCAACCTTGCGGCGGCCCAAACAGGGCTCGAAGGGATCGCCAATCTTCTGTCCTCCAATGTGCAGGTGCGAGATAAATTCTCTTAGGAACAGATGATAAATCCTAACCTAGTAGCCCCCGAGCCTTAATTTCGGTAGGACGGCTGAGTTAAGGATCTGTAACCATGTATTGTTTTTTGTTTGTAGACCGCGAGGGAACAGAATAAAAAGTTATCCGAAGACCTCAAGATGAGCCGAACACATTTGGCTGATACGAAAGCCGAACTGGAAGCGGCTAAGAAAGCCACCAGCGAGGCTCATGGTAAGCATGGAACCTTTTAAAATGCTTAAAAGTTGAGTGACGTTCCTTGCTTATAACTCTGTATTGTCCCTGTAGCCACCGAGTCCAAGGGCCAATTGAGGAAAGACCTGGAGGCGGCCAGGGAATCCCAGCGGCGCGCGAAATCACAACATGAGGCTGGTAAACGAGTACTGACATGAAGTCACGAGGAGAAGAATAAGCTCAAGGCAGAAAATCAGCAGAAAGCTGAAGAGATCAAGAATTTAAAATCTCAGTGGGTGCAAGCCCTGGAGGAGAAACAGAAGCTAAAGGGCGACATGTTCAGTAAGTGACAAATTCAACTTACACATGTGTGGATGATTACAATGTTTTTACAGGAATATGTCGCTCCTATTTGCTAGGCCTGACAGGAAGGCCGGAAGAGGAGGTTGGCTCCTTTAGCGGGAACCTTTTAAAGGAACTTATCAGATTCAGGGCTCCGCAGACCCAAGAAAGGTTCGAACTCTGGGGCATGTGCGAAGAACTCAACCTCTCCAGCTAACCAGTTCGTCGCCCCCGCGGCCAAGCTCGATGAACAAGAAAGGAAAGGGACGCAACAGTTTACCCAGGTTCGGGCCACCTTGCGGTGTCATACCCTACTCCTGATTTGGGGTGGATTGGCCTCGCGAGGGGCTGAGGATGAACTAGTACAAAGGAAGAACAACCTTAGGAGGTCTGTTCTT
Source organism: Thinopyrum elongatum (assembly GCA_011799875.1). Taxonomy (NCBI): domain Eukaryota; kingdom Viridiplantae; phylum Streptophyta; class Magnoliopsida; order Poales; family Poaceae; genus Thinopyrum; species Thinopyrum elongatum. Next base: position 282,227,116 of record CM022299.1, on the reverse strand, counting down.
GTGTGGGTGTGAGCTAAGGATTCGATCCCTTCCTATGGTGGTGGCTAAGCTATATTTATAGTGGCCTTGGTCTTCTTCCTCCAAACGAAGGCGGGAAGGGATCCCACAGTGGCCAATTTTGAAGGGGGACAAGTAGTACATCTTATCCTGACGAAAGGTGGTCTTCGCGTGCAAAGCTTCTGGTCGTGACACTGTGGTGGGCTCGGCCATGACATCCGTCCTGGCGGTCTTGGTCTTGTAGCACGGGAATGGAAACCTTTGGGTGATTCCTCGGGACCCTGCGCCTGCGCTTGTCTCCTTAGCACCAAAAAGGAAACCTGCTCCTCTGCGCCCGCTGGCACCCACCTGGCCTTGGTCGTCATGGCTTGCGTCACCCCCGTCTCATGAGGTGGGTACCTGCATAGAAATCTCCGCTCCTCGGGAGCCAGCCTGGGGAGGCCACTCCCTCCGGAGGTCTTGGCGTCGTCTGCCTCGTGAGGCTTGGCCCCTCGCGAGGGTCTTGTCTTGAAGGTGCTGAAGATGGGCCGTACCAGGCCGTCGATGGAGCCACACCGTGGGCCGCAGGCAGGCAAGTCTGGGTACCCCGGTTCCCAGAACGCCAACAGTAGCCCCCAGGCCCAAGGCACGCTCGAACTTGGCTTCGAGGCGAAGCCAAGGGGCAAGGGTGAAGCGTCACGGGCCCCAATCGCCTACAGACCGAGCCGACGCGTGGATCTTGATGGGACGTGGGCGTCTCCACTTCCCCACGCTACCTCGGCAACTGCCCGACTCGACAACTGCCTGTTGCATGCACAAAAAACATCATTACTTGGAATCATGGGAGGCCGGCGGTTGGCCTCCCTCCGGCTATAAATGAGGGAGGTGGCGGAGCCCCCAGCCCATCTTTGTCTTCTCGCCGCTTGTTCCTTCTTCTTCCTCTTCGCTCCACTGCCTTGCCGAGGGATCCATGGCGCCAGTGAGAAGGTTTTCCGCTGCGGAGAAGGGAAAAACCCCTCTAGTGGAACCTGAGCAGCTCCCACCGAAGAAGAGACCTGATTGCTCTCGAGACGCCGTCACGAAGCCAATGGCGACACTACATTGGCATGAACGGGCTCCACCGGGCTTCCCGGTCCCCGTGTATGCTCGTGCAGAGCCCCGTTCATGGAAGCAGCGGCGGATGTCGCGAGGAGCAGGGCCGCGTAGGAGGACAAGCGGTGGCCATACGACCACCCCACTCATGGACCCACGCTGAAGGCACGGCCCGCGAGTTTGTGGTGTGGGCGGTGATGCCGCCGCGCACATGGATCCGGCTCCCGCGATCCCTTGTGAGGTAGATACCGTCGAGGGGGCCCGTCGAGTTGTGGCTACAACACATCAGATGCTGTAGCTAAGCTTCTGAAGCAGAAGTCGAGGTGGTCGACTCCGGCGATGTCTTCATGACCCGGGGGTGGGGCGCGATCGCCCGTGCCTGCCGCCCTGAAGGAGGCCACGCCATCCACTTCGAATATGATGGAGCTTCGACGCTCTCCTTCAAGGTCTTCGGCGAGGACGGCCGGCACCTGGAATGCTGCCCCAGGGGAGGCGGCGATGCCAGGGCGGTGAACTTGCCCTTGGCCTTGTCCGCGACTCCTCCGCCAGCAGCAGCGTCTCATCAGACTCGAGCAACGATGATAGCTACGAGCCGTCGAGCCGCCATGCCCGGACCACAGCAGCAGCGTCATCCCGGCATCGTCGGTGATATCACCAAGGCCGTGGCTCTTTAGGGGGTTTTTCCTTTTGCTTCATCTCTGCACAAAACCATGACGAGCCCCGTGGGGGTATGTAAAAACTGCGATGCTTTTAACGTTATTATTTCTGATTCGAGGTCGTGTCTGCGTCTTTCGCCTTGGCATGGTTCTCCCTTTCCTTCTTGCGGTAGCTTAGTGCTCTACGCCGACAGGACCCGGTCCCCAGGAAAGCTTCGATCGTCGCTGGTATGCCAGGTCACGATGCTGTGGTCAAGGCCAGGAGGTCCCATTTGGTGCGCAAGCGGCTCCCGAAAGACTGAAGGGAAACGTCCTTGCCCGAGCGAGATCGCTAGAGACAGAGCGCTAATTGTAGGGTCCGTGCCATCATGCGGGTGTGGGGCAACTTATCTTGGTGAGCTCATGATGATTCTTTAGCTGCGGGGGCGAGCTTCCTGCGTGACGTCAGGCTATATCCTTCTCACGGTGGCGCCCCCGGACATGACTCGTGCCAACACCCTCTTTCGCGCTCACCTGGATGCTCTATGTCCTCGGGTCCCGGCCCTCGAGTGAGGCTCAGCCGTCGCTGGTATGCCAGGTCGTGATGCCGTGGTCAAGGCCAGGAGGTGAGTGGCCCGAGAGCCAGTAGGAGCCCCTGAGGCTCGATGCTCAGGCCCCCCCCCCTTTAACATGCAAGCAATTTGCATGAGAAGAGAATGGCCAGCTTGAGGAGTGCCCGGGAGGTGTTGTGCTCCCAGGGTCAAGCGAAGCCGCTAGAGGTCCCCGCTCCGGAGGTTCCTGCGAGTTAGCCAAAAAAGGAAACACGGTGCGCGGCCGCGCTTGCTATCATGCCGGTGATCTTTCCGCAAGAAGACGAAGGCACTAAGGACCCGATGAGGTGATGTGCGTGGGGTCGGTCGCGAGCCAGAGCTCAGTCTCTTAGGTTTATCAGCGCTGCAGGGACGGACCCGAGCACAAGCGCCGTGCCAGTAGCCCCCGTTGTGGGATGAGCAAAAGGCGGGTTTAGCAATGCGCAAAGGCCGCGAGGGGCAACTCCATAGGTAGTGAGGCAGCAAGAGCAATGTTAACAAACACGATGACTTAAGCACAGATCATTGGTCTGGGGTACATGAATCAAAATGGTGCGGCTGCAGGGACAGGCCCTAGCAGCTTGAGGATAATGCAGCCAGAGGGGCGCCCTCAACTGAACAAACCAAAAAGTCACCTGGCACCATTGTTGTAGAAGTGTTGGGGCGGCTGAAGATGCGCGCTGAAGAGGTCGTTCTTCATGAGTCATCTGGCTCCTGAGCCTCGGGGGGCTCCGGAGGTCCGGGAGGCTCGCGAGGGTCCAGCGCCTCCTCCGTCAGGATTGCCTGGCGCCTGGCCTCGTGAGCCGCCAGGATTCCCTGCATGTGGCGCTGGTGCATGGCAGCCATGTTCAGCAGGCCAAACGGCATGCGGACATAGCTGCAGGGGCAGCCACCACTCCGGCCGACGCGGGACGGCCAGAAGCGCTCTTGAGAAGCGGCCCTATTGAGCCCTGGGATGTTGACGTAGATGCGCAGCTCGCCACCCATGTCAGTGGCAGCAGCTGCATTGAGCGGTGCGGGGCGGCGCTCGCCGCGCATGGCTCGCGCCTCCTGAAGCTCTCCGATCGGCTTGGTGATGAACTCCTGGGCGCCTGGCGCCTGGCGCCCTGCGCCTTGCTCACGGAAGCACGTGTTGAAGCATGCCTCCACATGGTGCCCGAACACCTCCCTCATGATGCTGGCCAGGTCAGAGGCCCTCCAGAGGAGAGCCCCCGAGCCCAACCTGAGAGGGGCACCGGGCACGCCTTCCTATGCGAGGAGGAAGGGCGCCCCAGCAGTGGGCGCGGGGCTTGAGGCACGATCGTCGGACACCCCAGCCTCCTGAGGGCCCCTGAGGAGGAGCTGCTTCTTCTTGGGGATGGCCTCAGGAGGATGGATGGCACCCTCGTCAGCTGAGTTCTCGACCGCCACGGCCTGGTAGGCGCGCTCGAGGGAGCACACCGCGTCCTTCTCATCGCAGGCGACCGTGATGATGCCGCCGCTTCCTGGCATCTTGAGGACGTTGTAGCCATGGTGAGTCACTGCCATGAACTTGTTGAGGCCCAGGTACTCGAGGATGGCGTTGTACGGGAGGCGAATGTGGGCGACATCGAAGTCGATGAGCTCGGTGCGGTAGTTGTCGCGCTTGCCGAAGGTGACAGGAAGGCGAATCTATCCCAGGGGAACAGTGGAGCCGTCGGTCACCCCTGAGGAGGGCTTAGTGGGGAGGAGTTGATCGTAGGGCACCTGGAGCCTCTCGAACGTCTCAGCAGAGAGAACATTGAGCCCTGCGCCACCGTCGATGAGTGTCTTGGTGACGAGGACGTTGATGATAGTCAGCAAGCAGAGCATCGGGAGTGCACCAGCGGTGGCTGCACACTTGAGCTGGTCTGTAGAGTCGCAGGTGATGGTGTACTTGGACCCCCTGAGGGGACGCGGCGCCTCGAGCTTGGGAAGGGCCGCGTTCACCTCACGAGCGAACTGCTTGAAGATGCGATGGGAGGCGGGGGCCTAAGCGCCACCCAGGATACAGGCAATAGCACGAGGCTCTTGGAAGCCCCCGGCCCCATCATCTTGGCAGTGGTCATCGTTCCTCCTTGGCGGCGGCGGCAGCGGAGGGAGGCCGGCGTTGCCCTGAGGACGGTCCTCACGAGGCTGGTCCCTCCAGGGGCCGTTGCGAGGCTGGCCCTACCAGCGGTCCTCAAGAGGCTGATCACGCCAGTCCTGGCGGGGGTCGCGGTTGTCCCAGCGGCCACCACCACGGCCTCCTACATGGCCGTAGCCACGGTCGTTGTGCTCCGGGCGGCGGCCAAGGCGCCCGTCACGGATGGCCCTGAGCTCTTGGCAGTCGTTGGTGTTGTGGTTGTGGACGTTGTGGAAGACGCAGAACGGGCGGCTGCCCTTGGATGATTCGGGGTGGTCACAGCCGCGCTTCATCTCAGGCTCGGTCGCGAGCACAGCTGGGCCCTTGCCCTTCACGTCCTTGGCCTTGGCCTTCTTGTCTTCAGGATGGACCTCCGGGAGCTCAAGGAGGGAGAGGCGACCTTCCTCAGCCTTCGCGCATCTGGTCGCCATGTTGAACATCTCCAGGGCTGAGCACAGGTCCTCGTGTATGGCGAGTTCTTCCTTCATCTTGACATCCCGGACGCCATCAATGAACGCTGAGATGATGGCCTCGTCCGACACCTTGGGGATCTTGAGGCGAACATTGGTGAAGTGCTGTATGTATTTGTGGAAGGTCTCTCCTGGCTGCTGCTTGATGCGCCGCATGTTGCCTGCAGCGGGGGCGCGGTCGCGAGTGCCCTGGAAGTTGGCGATGAAGCGCTCGCGTAGCTCGTCCCAGGAGGAGATTGATCCCACCGGGAGGTTCAGCAGCCATGAGCGCGCGCCGTCTTTGAGGCCCATGGGAAACCAGTTCGCCATAACCTTCTCGCCGCCGTTCGCCGCGTCGATGCTCAGCTCGTAGAGCTGGAGGAACTCAGCCGGGTCGGGGGTGCCGTCGTAGCATGGAGGTAGATCCGGCTTGAACTTGTCGGGCCAGACGACGCAGCGCAGCTCTGGGGTGAACGCACGGCATCCCACCGCGCTCATAGGAGCCTGCCATGGAGGGGGAGCCTGATCTTGACGCCCGTGTGCCGCCGCCTCTGGCAGCGCACGATCTTGACGTGGCGGTGCTGGGAGCGCACGCGCCTCTCCTTGAGGCCGCTGCACCACCTGGCAGCTTTCTTCATCGCGCGGCGGCGCCCTGCGCGGCGGGTCGCACTGGGGGGCCTCACACCTTGGCTCAGGGACGACATCACGCCAAAGAGGAGGAGGAGGTGTGCCGTGGGCCACGTCGCCCGCCTGAGACGGCGGGGGAGGTAGCGAGCGAGACGGCCTAGGGGCCTCTCCAGCGGCGCTGACGAGCTCGGCGATGCGGCCCAGGCAATCCTCGTAGAGGTCGTTGGCCGGATGATAGAGCAGGAGCTCGCGCGCCATGAGCAACGTAGCCTGCGTGTTCGCCGGCCCGCGATGAAGGTGGGAAGACGATGCCGTGGCTGGAGTGGGAGAAGGAGTCACGGTGTGGCCATCGCGCCACACAGATGGTGGCAGCGACGAGTCCTGTTGTTCGCGGGTAGCATGGTCGGTGGCAGCGTTCGGCACCGGGGAGGCAGAGCGGCGAGGGACGCTGTTGCCTGCGGGCTCCGTCTGGGCGACGCGAGCGGCCCGGTGCTCGGCACGAACACGGCGGCGGATCGAGCAGTGGAAAGGAGGCTTCAACACGCCCCTACCTGGTGCGCCAAATGTCGGATTAATGGCTCTGCAGACCCAAGAAAGGTTCGAACTCTGGGGCATGTGCGAAGAACTCAACCTCTCCAGCCAACCAGTTTGTCGCCCCCATGGCCCAGCTCGATGAACAAGAAAGGAAAGGGACGCAGCAGTTTACCTACGTTTGGGCCACCTTGCGGTGTAATACCCTTCTCTTGCTTTGGGGTGGATTGGCCTCGCGAGGGGCTAATGATGAACTAGTACAGAGGAAGAACAACCTCAGGAGGTCTGTTCTTGTGTGGGTGTGAGCTGAGGATTCGATCCCTTCCTATGGTGGTGGCTAAGCTATATTTATAGTGGCCTTGGTCCTCTTCCTCCAAACGAAGGCGGGAAGGGATCCCACAGTGGCCAATTTTGTAGGGGGACAAGTAGTACATCTTATCCTGATGAAAGGTGGTCTTCACCTTCAAAGCTTCTGGTCATGACGCCGTGGTGGGCTCGGCGATGACATCCGCCCTGCCGTCCTGGCGGTCTTGGTCTTGTAGCACGGGAATGGAAACCTTTGGGTGATTCCTCGGGACCCTGTGCCTGCACTTGTCTCCTTAGCACCAAAGACGAAACCTACCCCTCTGCGCCCGCTGGCGCCCGCCTGGCCTTGGTCGTCATGGCTTGCATCATTCCCGTCTCATGAGGTGGGTACCTACATAGAAATCTCCGCTCCACGGGAGCCAGCCTGGGGACACCAGTCCCTCCGGAGGTCTTGGCGTCGTCCGCCTCGCGAGGCTTGGCCCCTCGCGAGGGTCTTGTCTTGAAGGTGCTGAAGATGGGTCGTACCAGGCCGTCGATGGAGCCATGCCGTGGGCCGCAGGCAGGCAAGTCTGGGTACCCCGGTTCCCAGAACGCTGACAGAACTGACCAAAGCACACGAGAGAGCCCGGAAGGCCATGAAGAGCATGGTTAAGGCATTATGACCAGGTAATGCCTGCTGCTCGGTACTCTCAGCGAGATTGTGCTTTGGACAGCTTGATAGACAATGTTGACAAAGAGTAGGGTGCGTGATCCTATGTATCCATGTACTTTACATCGCGCAATCTCTATCCACAGTAAAAACGTTGTCTTAACCGGCCATCGGCTTCTGCCTCCCCGACCAGTGGTCGGGGAGTGTTTTGTACTATGTGCCCTGAATAACAAGGGAACGTTTCTGGCAATCAGGCAATCCGGCCATTTGGTGTGAACAGACAAGACGTGCGCGGAGAGCTATGTTATATTACTTTTTAACGTAAGAAACATCTTCCGAACAAAACAGTTCCTTAAAGGGTTCCTTTCTTCAGGTGTGGTATGTTGACCATAAACTGTACCAAATGCCAATGGCATACAGATGTTTAGTGGGTTTTTTTAGGGACCGAGGACAATAGTTTGGCGGCGAGCGCCTGGTTATTTTCACTTCCCTTGAGGCCGACCCATTATTTTCTGTAAGAATGCTAGCTTTCGGCTTCACCCGTCTGAGGTTCGTATCCGGATTACCCGGTCATAACAATCGCAGAGGTGCTCCCTTTACTCCCTAGCCGAACAATCGGAAACGTAGGGGTAAACACAGGAGCCAGGCAACCCAACTTGGCAAAGGACTTAAGTCAAATAGGTGCATATAATGGCTTAAAAGATATGGGAAGGATATGAGTCCAAACAAGATAGACGAGCCTTGCGATGAACATATTAATTGGCTTCTTTAAGAGGAGCCCCCAGGTAAAGCTGGGTTGTACATCCGAAGATGTGTACAATAGTGGTTTGGTTTATCCGGACTCTAATTCGGGAGGCTAAGGCTCAAACAGTAATAAAGAAAGGGAAAAAAAGGAAAAATAGAGAGCGGTGACGCCGACGCCTAACTAGGCGTAGAAACGCCAAAGACGAGCTGCGTTCCACGGGTTGGGTTCAAGGCGGTTATCCGACGGGCTGCGAAGGCGGTAGGCCCCTCCCGCGAGCACTTCCTCTATAATGAAAGGGCCCTCCCATTTGGGTGAAAGCTTCTGCTTCTGCTTCTCAGGGAGGCGGAGGACGAGCTCCCCCACGTTGTATGCCTTCGCCCGAACTTCCCGTTTCTGGTAACGCCGTGCTTGCTGCTGGTAAAACGCGGAGCATGCCCAAGCAATGTCGCGCTCTCCTTCCAGGGTGTCCAGGTTGTCCTGTCGATCTAGCTCGGCCTCCTTCTCTTCATACATGTGTACTCTGGGTGCGTCATGAATAAGATCGCATGGGAGGACTGCCTCAGCATCGTACACCATAAAGAACGGGGTGTATCCTGTTGACTGATTAGGAGTGGTGCGCAGCCCCCATAGCACAGAGTCAAGCTCCTCTACCCAGTGGTAATCTGATTCTTCAAGTGAGCGAATTAAGCGAGGTTTTATGCCGCTCATAATGAGTCCATTTGCTCGCTCTACCTGCCCATTGGTTTGTGGGTGATACACCAAAGCGTAATCAAGCTTTATGCCCATCTTAGCACACCAATCCTTAACTTCTTGGGCGGTAAAATTAGACCCATTATCAGTGATTATACTATGGGGAACACCGTAACGGTGTTCGACACTGGATATGAAGTCAACAACTGGTCCGGACTCTGTAGAGGTTACCCGTTTTGCTTCGATCCACTAGGTTAACTTGCCGACCATAACCAGTAAATACTTCTTTTTCTTGGTCCCCCCTTTAAGTGGTCCGACCATGTCAAGCCCCCAGACTGCGAACGACCAGGTTATCGGTATAGTCCGAAGAGCCGTGGGGGGCATATGACTTTGATTTTCAAATAGCTGGCACCCAATGCAATGTTGGACTAAAGCGCGTGCATCTCTGCGGGCTGTGGGCCAGAAAAACACTGCTCGAAAGGCCTTACTGACCAAGGCCCGGACTGCCGTGTGGTGGCCGCCCATGACGGCATGTATCTCAGCGAGAAGCTGCTGCCCCTCCTCTTCGGAGATGCACCTATGCAGGACCCCCGTAGAGCTCTTTTTATAGAGCTCACCCTCATGGACCTTGTACGCTTTAGAGCGCCGAATTATGCGGCACACCTCCGTCTGATCATCAGGAAGTTCTTGTCACAAGAGGTAGGCAAGCAAGGGCTCGGTCCATGGGGCGATTACGGCCATGATCTCATGGGCTGAGGGTGTTTCCTCGAGTGCAGAGCCCCCGACGATGTAGTCGTCGGGCTCAATTTGCCGGGGGGGGCGACCTGGGCGGGCTCGTTGGCTGTTGTGCCGCTATTCCCGTCCTGCCATACCACGGATGGCTTGAAGAGCCTTTCTAGGAAGGTGTTTCTAGGGACTGGGTCGCTCTTGGCGCCCATGCGGCCGAGGACATCTGCGGCTTGGTTACTGTCTCCAGAGACATGGTGGAATTCTACACCACTGAATTGGGCCGACGTCCTGAGGACGGCATTTCTATATGCCGCCATTTTCAGGTCTTTGGCGTCGAATTCGCCGTTGACCTGGGAGATGGCGAGGTTCGAGTCTCCCCGCACCTCTAGCCACCGAACACCCATTGATGTTGCCATCCTAAGACCGTGTAGCAGGGCCTCGTATTCGGCTGCATTATTGGAATCCGTGTACATGATCTGTAGAATGTACAGGATATTGTTGCCTGTGGGAGATATGAGGATCACCCTGGCCCCCAGTCCGGCTAGCATATTAGATCTGTCGAAGTACATTATCCAATGTGCATATGTACTGTATTCCCTGGGGAGTTCAGCTTCGGTCCATTCGGATATAAAATCGGCCAACACCTGAGATTTAATAGCTCGACGTGGTTTGTACATGATCTCGAAGATGGCCCATTTGGCGATGCGGCCTGTGGCGTCCCTGTTACTGATTATATCATTTACGGGTACCTCGGATGCCACTGTCACCAAACACTCTTGAAAGTAGTGTCGTAGTTTCCGGGATGCCATAAAGACTATATAGGCTATCTTTTGGTAATGCGGATATCGGGATTTGCACGGTGTGAGAACCTCTGACACATAGTAGACTGGTTTTTGGACCTGGAACTTGTGTCCTTCTGCTTCTTGTTCTACGATGAGTACCGCACTCACCACTTGATTAGTAGACGAGATGTACAGTGGCATAGGTTCACCTATTCCTGGTGCGGCTAAGATAGGGTTGCTTGCCAGGAGTGTTTTGATTTCCTCTAGTGCTGCAATTGCTTCGTCGGTCCACTCAAAGTTTTTTTGTTTTCTTGAGTAGCCTATAGAGCGGCAGTGCCTTTTCGCCGAGGCGGGAGATGAAACGGCTTAAAGCCGCTATGCAACCTGCCAGCTGCTGGACGTGTTTGAGCTCCGTTGGTATTGCTAGCTGGGACAGGGCCCTAATTTTAGCCGGGTTGGCCTCGATTCCTCTATGGGAGACAATAAAGCCGAGAAGTTTTCCGGTGGGTACTCCGAAGAAGTATTTGTCCGGGTTGAGCCGTATATCGTAAGCCCGTAAGTTTTCAAAGGTCAAGCGAAGGTCATCCACGAGTTGATCGACGTTTTTGGTTTTAATGACCATGTCGTCTACGTATGCTTAGACCGTTTTGCCGATTTGATTTTCCAGGCATGTTTGAATCATGCATTGGCATGTGGCTCTCGCATTCTTTAACCCGAAAGGCATCATGTTAAAGAAGAATGGCCCCTAGGGGGTGATGAACGCAGTTGTAGCTTGGTCGGACTCCTTCATCTTTATTTGGTGATATCTGGAGTATGCGTCGAGGAAGCATAGTGAGTCGTGTCCGGTAGTAGTGTCGATGATCTGATTTATGTGGGGTAAGGGGAAGGGATCCTTAGGGTAGGCCTTGTTTAAGTCCTTAAAGTCGACGCAGAGCCGCTAGGATTTGTCCTTCTTGGGTACCATGACAAGATTTGCTAGCCACTCGGGATGCTTGATTTCGCGGATGAATCCGGCCTCCAATAGCTTTGCCAATTCCTCACCCATAACCTGTCGTTTGGGTTCAGAAAATCAACGTAATGTCTGTTTGACTGGCTTGAATCCCTTTATGATGTTCAAGCTGTGCTCCGCCAGCTTCCGTGGTATGCCTGGAATATCCGAAGGGTGCCAGGCGAATATGTCCCAGTTCTCGCGTAGGAACGCTCGTAGTGCTTCGTCGACTGCGGGGTCCTGCTGTGCTCCAATGGACGCGGTTTTGTTTGGGTCTGTCGGATGTACTTGGAATTTTACTATCTCGTCAGCTGGTTTGAACGACGTGGATTTTGGCCTTTTACTGAGGACCACGTCGTCCCTGTTGACTATAGTGCGGAGCGTTCTTAATTCTTCGGCTGCGAGGGACTCGGATAGTGCCTCAAGGGCGAGCGATGTTGTTTTATTTTCAGCTCGGAGGGCCGTATTCGGATCGCTGGCGAGCGAGATCACACCGTTAGGCCCTGGCATTTTGAGTTTCATGTACCCATAATGTGGTATGGCCTGGAACCTTGTGAATGCCTCACGTCCCAATAGGGTGTGGTATCCGCTGTGGAAGGGCACAATGTGGAATAGCAAGGATTCGAATCTGTAGTTGTCGGGAGTACCGAACACTACGTCCAAGGTTATGCATCTGGAACAATGCGCCTCCTTACCGGGGATAATTCCTCAGAATGTGGTATGGCTGTGCTCAACGCGGGATCTGTTGAGCTGCATTTTATCGAGTGTGTCCTCGTAAATGAGGTTTAGGCAGCTGCCCCCTGATAACCCACAAGTATAGGGGATCGCAACAGTTTTCGAGGGTAGATTTTTCAACCCAAATTTATTGATTCGACACAAGGGGAGCCAAAGAATATTTGCAAGTATTAGCAGCTGAGTTGTCAATTCAACCACACCTGGAGATTAATTATCTGCCGCAAAGTGATCAGTAGCAAAGTAGTATGATAGTTTTGATACTAGTAGCAACAGCAATAGTAACGGTAAGAGTGATAGCAATAATTTTGTAGCAAGTGCAATAGTAACAGCAGCAGTAGTAACTTAGCAGAAACAATATAAGAGAAATTCGTAGGCATTGGATCGGTGAATTCGTTGGATGATATTCATCATATAATAGTCAGAACCTAGGGCGATACGGCACTAGCTCCAGTTCATAAATATAATGTAGGCATGTATTCCATAAATAGTCACACGTGCTTATGGAAAGAACTTGCATGACATCTTTTGTCCTACCCCCCCGTGGCAGCGGGGTCCTATTGGAAACTAAGGGATATTAAGGCCTCCTTTTAATAGAGAACCGGAACAAAGCATTAACACATAGTGAATACATGAACTCCTCAAACTATGGTCATCACCGGGAAGTGTCCCGACTATTGTCACTCCGGGGTTGCTGGATCATAACACATAGTAGGTGACTATAACTTGCAAGATCGGATCTAGAACATAGATATAATGGTGATAACATAAACGGTTCAGATCTGAAATCATGGCACGCAGGCCCAAAGTGACAAGCATTAAGCATGGCAAAGTCATAGCAACATCAATCTCAGAACATAATGGATACTAGGGATCAAGCCCTAAAAAAACTAACTCGATTACATGATGAATCTCATCCAACTCCTCACCGACCAGCGAGCCTACGAAGGAATTACTCACTCCCGGTGGGGAGCATCATGGAATTGGTGATGGAGAAGAGTTGGTGATGACGAAGATCGAAGATCCCCCTCTCCGGAGCCCCAAATGGACTCCAGATCTGGCCTCCCGATGAAAAACAGGAGGTGGCAGCGGCTCCGTCTCATGAAACGCGATAATTCTTCCTCCCCGACTTTTTTCTCCAAATATGTGATTTTATAGTATCAGGGTTGAAGTCTGCGGGGCCACCAGGTGGGGACAACCCACCTGGGCGCGCTTGGAGGGGGGGCGCCCTGGTGGGTTGTGCCCACCCAGGTGCCCCCCTCCGGTGGTTCTTGGCTCCAGAAATTCTTATTTATTGAATAAAAAATCCTCACAAAGTTTCGTTCCAATCCGAGAACTTTTATTTCTGCACAAAAACAACACCATGGTAGTTCTGCTGAATACAACGTCAGTCTGGGTTAGTTTCATTCAAATCATGCAAATTAGAGTCCAAAACAAGAGGAAAAGCATTATGAAAAGTAGATATGATGGAGACGTATCAACTCCCCCAAGCTTAAACCTTTGCTTGTCCTCAAGCAATTCAGTTGATAAACAGAAAGTGAAAAAGAAAAACTTTTACGAACTCTTTTGCTCTTGTTTACATAAATAAGCTTAAACATCACCCAGGTTTTCAGCCAAGATTATAACTAACCATGTCGACAATAACTCTTAAAAATTATATTAACTCATATCAATGACATAATCAGCTAGCGAGCAATAATAAGATATCTCAAACATCAACACTTTATCAAAACAACCATGATATAATATGACAATAGTGGTATCTCGCTAGCCCTTTCTGAGACCGCAAAACATAAATGCAGAGCACCTCCAAAGTTCAAGCAGCGACTAAACATTGTAAATCATGGTAGAAAAGATCCAGTCATGATGCACCCAACATTAGCTACACACAATGCATGAGGATGACAATAGTGCTCTCAGGTTCTGGCGCTTATTTGAGAAGGTGATGACACAACATAAAAGTAAATAGATAGTCCCTTCGCAGAGGGAAGCAGTGATTTGCAGCGGTGCCAGAGCTCAAATTTTTTTAAATAGAGGTAAATGAAATTTTGAGAAATGCACCCTTCTTGTTTACTTCGCGACCATTAGTTATCGGTATCTTCCATGCTAAACACATTAGTGGCGGTTCCCAAGCGATAAAAGTAAAGGTTTACTCCCCCTCCACCAACAATCACACTCCACGGCTTGTCCGAAACAACGGGCACCGTCCATACCAACAACAGTCCTGGGGTAGTTTTGTTTAATTATTTGCAATTTGAATTCGGGACTGGGAATCCCTATTACCGCCCCTCTCGTGCAAGGACGAGTGAATAAACACTCATCATGAGAATAACCCGCTTAGCATGGAAGATACTGACTACCTCCTGTCGCTCTATGAACAATCCAGGCACACAAAAAGGGATATTCATTTGAAGTTTTTAGAGGTGGCACATGCAAATTTACTTAGGACGGCAGGGTAATACCGCATATAGGTAGGTATGGTGGACTCATCTAGAATAACTTGGGTTTCAGGTTTTTGATGCACAAGCAGAATTCCCGCTTAGTACAGGTGAAGGCTAGCAAATAGGTTGAGAAGCGGCCAGCTAGAGAGCGAAAACGGTCATGAACATGCATTATGCATAAGTAACATTGGATACTAGCATGAGTAGGATATGAACACCATGAACATAAATATCATAGAGGCTATGTTGGTTTTGATTCAACTACATGCATGAACATGTGCCAAGTCAAGCCACTCGAAAATTCATAGGAGGATACCATATCATCATACTACATCACAATCATTTTAACGCAATGTTGACATCCAAGATAACGCAATGCACGATCGAACGATTTGAAAATAATAATAGTGCAAGAGTGTCGTGGACTAAGCTGGAATCTGCAAACATTTTATTCAAAAAGGAGAAGACAAGGTAATATGGGCTCTCTGTTAGATCAACATAATGCATATGAGAGCCACTCAACATTTTCATCCTGGCCTTCTCCTCGGTACGACTCAATAAAAATAAAAGAAATTCAGAGAAACACACTGAAATATTTTTGGAGTTTTTGGTTTTCTGGAAGAAAGCAAATTAAAGAGAGAAAAACAAAAACGAGAAAAACTATTTACACGGGAGAGCTCCCAACAAGCAAAAGAAGAACAAGGAAATCTTTTTGGGTTTTCTTTTTAAATACTACAACTAGCTACACTATAAAGAAAAAATCAAAATGAAGTAGGAAATATTTTTGTATTTTCTCAAAGTTTTTCAAACACACAAGAAGAAGGCGAGAAAATAAATCTAGCATGGATAATACAATGAAAGAGTGTGGACACCGACAACTGGAATGAAATGTGTGAACATGAATATAATGTCGGTGGAAATACGTACTCCCCCAAGCTTAGGCTTTTGGCCTAACTTGGTAATCATCACTCAAAGAAACCATGGGGTCCTATGTTGAAGTGCTGGGGAGCGGGCACCTGAGGGTCCCACTCCTGAGGCTCCTCCTCTGCCGCAGCCAGGTTGTTACGGTAGGCGACAATGTCCTCAGGCATGATCCTGTATCCACCCCTGGCAATAGGATCAAACAAAGCAGGTGCAGGCAACGGAATAACATCACGGGTAATCTCACTAAAGACCAAGTTATAAGGAACATCCATAGTGGTGTTCTCGCTATCAATAAAGTGGTGATGTGCCATAGCCTGACGATCTAAATAAACCTTGGGTAAAGGATAATCATGCTGGCGTATCTGAATGCTAAAGTGACTCGCTAAGCGAGTAGCATAAATACCACCATGTATTTTACCCATGGATCTGTTAATGTGGAGGCGACGGGCCACAATAGCCCCCAAGCTATAAGTGTTATTGCTGTAAAGTGCACGGCGTAAAACAGTGAAGTCTGGGGCACTGAGTGCACCTACCTTCTCTCTAGCAAGCAAACATTTCGCAATGAATAGAGCAAAATAATGCACGACAGGAAAATGTAAGCTAGTAGCGGTAACACCTGACACCCCTCTCTCATCCCCCACTGTCCGAGTGCGGTAAAAACCATCAAACTCCACGGGCCTAGGTTCTACTAAACCACCATCAGAAGGGAGCAAGCATATGTCACAAAATTCAGTAAGCAGTATCTGATGGGGTTCGGCATATAAGTTAAACTGCACCTCAGGGGGATTATTCCTAACTAAGAAATGAAAACTTTGCACAAAGAAATTTGTGAGGAGATGATACTGTTCACATTTAGCTACGATGAAGTCGGTGAGGACGGCATTAGCAGCATATTGTGCAAACTCCTGAAGGATTCCGGCCCCTTCCATGAACGGGTTATGCGGCCATTCGCACGGCCGTACCTCCGCCATTCTCCGGGTATGCAGATCACTGTCAGATGACTCCCCAATAACTCCCTTAGAGTTCTTCTTGGAAGCAAACTTCCTAAAGATACTCATCTTTTTTCCTATGAACAAAATTCTGAAATTTTTAGTCCACAAAATTTTTCTCAACAAAACTTTACAAGATTGATAGCAACTACTCATAGGGATGCATAGAGGCCACATTAAGCATTCAAACTACTTAGAACTCTAAGAATTCAACATGCAAGCTCATCTACAGCAGCACCAAGAGCAACTAATTATTCAAAATATAAACCACTAAAGCAAAAACTAATTGGACCAACGAAGGATTCACATACCAAGCAACAATCCCCCGAAACAGTTTCAAAAACGGAGCTTCGAGCAAAGAGATCAATATCCGTGGGTTTGAGAGCAAGAACACGAGAGAGAGAGAGAGAGAGAGAGAGCAATGGTGATTTTTTCTGGAGGTAGGTGATGATGTGGGATGAAGAGATAAGTGAGGGGGACCACAACCCACCAGGGCGCGCCTAGGGGTGCTGGCGTGCCCACCTGGTGCACCCCCTCTGATGTTATTTGCATCAAAAATTCTTAAATATTCAGAAAAAAAATCATATTAAATTTTCAGAGCATTCTGAGAACTTTTATTTTTGGGTCATTTTTTTATTGCATGGGAAATTCAGAAAATAGACAAAACATGGCATTTTATTTTATTTAACTAACAAAAACAGAGAACAAAAGGTAGGGACAGAAGGTAGTGCTCACTAAATTCATCAACTTCATACCTCTCAAAAATGATCCATTACTAAGGTTGATCAAGTCTTATTAACATCCACTTTCGATTAGCATGAAACCGAAGAACTTTCGTAAATCACTAAGTTACCTCAACGGGGATATGAATGTCCCCAACAATAAGCATTTCATATTTCTTTTTAACAGTAGGTAGGGGTAGTTGAAAACTTCCAATAGTGATTGTCGGAGATGTTTCAATAACATTGATACCATTCACTTGGAATTGTTTCTTCGGAAAGTGCACCGTATGCTCATTACCATTGATATGAAAAGTGACCTTGCTTTAATTGCAATCAATAACAGCCCCTGCAATATTCAAAAAGGGTCTACCAAGGATAATCGACATGTTGTCGTCCTCGGGCATCTCAAGTATAACAAAGTCAGTCAAGATAGTAACATTAGCAACAACAACAATGGGCACATCCTCACAAATACCGATAGGTATGGCAGTTGATTTATCAGCCATTTGCAAAGATATTTCAGTAGGTGTGAGTTTATTCAAATCAAGTCTTTTATATAAAGAGAAAGGCATAACACTAACACTAGCTCCTAAATCACATAAAGCAGTTTTCACATAGTTTCTTTTGATGGAGCAAGGTATAGTGGGGATTCCCGGATCTCCAAGTTTTTTAGGTACTCCATCCTTAAAAGTATAATTAGCAAGCATGGTGGAGATTTCAGCTTCCGGTATTTTTCTCTTGTTGGTGATGATGTCTTTCATGTACTTTGCATAAGGAGGCATTTTCAAGATGTCAGTCAAGCAAGTACGCAAAAAGACTGGCCTAATCATTTCAACAAAGCGTTCAAATTCTTCATCATCTTTCTTTTTAGTTGACTTAGGTGGAAAGGGCATAGGTTTTTGAACCCATGGTTCTCTTTCCTTACCATGTTTTCTAGCAACAAAGTCTCTTTTATCATATCTTTTATTCTTGGGTTGTGGGTTATCAAGATCAACAGCTGGTTCTATCTCAACATCATTGTCTGGTTCTTTATTATTTGTTTGAGTGTCTTCATGAACCTCATCATTATCTTTTTCATCATCAGAAGGTGATTGTTCATTACCAGATTGAGTTTCAGCATCAGAGATAGAGACTTCATTATCATTATCAGGAGGTTTTTCTACTTCAGGTTCACTAGAGGCATGCAAAGTCCTATCATTTTTCTTCTTCTTTTTCTTTTTACAAGGACTAGGTGCATCAGTGTTAATTCTTTGAGAGTCTTGTTCAATTCTTTTTGGGTGTCCCTCGGGATAAAGTGGTTCCTGAGTCATTTTACCTCCTCTAGTTGCTACTCTAACAGCAAAATCACTTATATTATTGTTCATTTCATCAACCAATTCTCTTTGAGATTTAGCAACTTGTTCTAGTTGAGTTTGAACCATAGAGGCATGTTTTCCTACACCTCTAACATCATTTGAGATTCTAAATAACAAGTCACTCAAGCGAGCAATCATATCAGAATTGTATTTCAATTGTTTCATAACATTTGCATTGAAGTGATCTTGCTTTCTAATGTAATTTTCAAACTCGTAAAGGCATTGACTAGGATGCATATTGTGAGGATTGTCATTGTCATTGAATTTCATTAAAGAATTTACCTCTACCAACTTAGGTGGTGGTGGTGTATCAAGCCCATATATTTCTTCAATAGGAGGTAAATTTTTAACATCCTCAGCTACAATGCCCTTTTCCTTCATAGATTTCTTTGCCTCTTGCATATCTTCAGGACTGAGATATAAGATACCCCTCTTCTTCGGAGTAGGTTTAAGCGGTGCTTCGGGAAGAGTCCAATCATCATAATTTTTCAATATGTTATTCAATAATTCTTCAGCTTGTCCAATAGTTCGTTCCCTGAAAACACAACCAGCACAACTATCTAGGAAATCCCTAGAAGCATCAGTTAGTCC
The DNA here is from genome assembly GCA_011799875.1 of Thinopyrum elongatum. Taxonomy (NCBI): domain Eukaryota; kingdom Viridiplantae; phylum Streptophyta; class Magnoliopsida; order Poales; family Poaceae; genus Thinopyrum; species Thinopyrum elongatum. Next base: position 282,208,451 of record CM022299.1, on the reverse strand, counting down.
ATTATAGAAGATATCAAGTATTTCATTTTTCTTAAGAGGATGATCAGGCAAAGCATTAAGCAATTGGAGAAGCCTCCCCCAAGCTTGTGGGAGACTCTCTTCTTTAATTTGCACAAAGTTAAATATTTCCTGTAAGGCAGCTTGTTTCTTATGAGCAGGAAAATATTTTTCAGAGAAGTAATAAATCATATCCTGGGGACTACGCACACAACCAGGAGCAAGAGTATTATACCAACTCTTAGCATCACCCTTTAATGAGAACGGAAATAATTTGAGAATATAATAATAGCGAATCTTCTCATCATGAGCAAAAAGGGTGGCTATATCATTCAACTTAGTAAGATGTGCCACAACAGTTTCAGTTTCATAACCATGGAAAGGATCAGATTCAACTAAAGTGATTAACTCTGGGTCGACAGAGAATTCATAATCCTTATCATCAACAAAGATAGGTGAAGTAGCAAACTGAGGATCACATTTCAATTTAGCATTCAAAGTCTTTTCTGTATACTTGCATAATAATTTTTCCAGATCCTCTCTATCCTTACAAGCAAGAATGTCTCTAGTTGTCTCCTCATCCATAACATAACCTTCCAGTACCTTTGGCAATTCATATCTAGGAGAACTAGGTGTAATAGGTGTTTCAAGATTTTCAGTTTCAAGCTCTTCATCAGTTTCAACATTCTCAAATGATTTAGTTCTAGCAAGTTGTTCATCAAGAAATTCACCTAGTGACACATTATCATAAAGCAAGGTACTAGCATCATCATGAGTAGCATTCATAGCAGAAGTAGCATCATCAATAACTTGCGACATATCAGAATTAATAGCATGTGGTGGTGTTGCAAGTCTACTTATAACAGAAGGTGAATCAAGTGCAGAGCTAGATGGCAGTTCCTTACCTCCCCTCGTCTTAGAGGGGAAAATCTTAGTCTTAGCATCCTTCAGATTCTTCACAGTGATAATTTGATAATAATCCCAAGTGACTCAACAAATATAGCTATGCTCCCCGGCAACGGCGACAGAAAAAGGTCTTGATAACCCACAAGTATAGGGGATCGCAACAGTTTTCGAGGCTAGAGTATTCAACCCAAATTTATTGATTTGACACAAGCGGAGCCAAAGAATATTTGCAAGTATTAGCAGTTGAGTTGTCAATTCAACCACACCTGGAGATTAATTATCTGCAGCAAAGTGATCAGTAGCAAAGTAGTATGATAGTTTTGATAGTAGTAGCAACAACAATAGTAACGGTAACAGTGATAGCAATGATTTTGTAGCAAGTGCAATAGTAACAGCAGCAGTAGTAACTTAGCAAAAACAATATAAGAGAAATTCGTAGGCATTGGATCGGTGAATTCATTGGATGATATTCATCATATAACAGTCATAACCTAGGGCGATACGGCACTAGCTCTAGTTCATAAATATAATGTAGGCATGTATTCCTTAAATAGTCATACGTGCTTATGGAAAGAACTTGCATGACATCTTTTGTCCTACCCTCCCGTGGCAGCGGGGTCCTATTGGAAACTAAGGGATATTAAGGCCTCCTTTTAATAGAGAACCAGAACAAAGCATTAACACATAGTGAATACATGAACTCCTCAAACTACGGTCATCACCAGGAAGTGTCCCGACTATTGTCACTCCGGGGTTGCCGGATCATAACACATAGTAGATGACTATAACTTGCAAGATCGGATCTAGAACATAGATATAATGGTGATAACATAAACGGTTCAGATCTGAAAACATGGCACCCGGGCCCAAAGTGACAAGCATTAAGCATGGCAAAGTCATAGCAACATCAATCTCAGAACACAGTGGATACTAGGGATCAAGCCCTAACAAAACTAACTCGATTACATGATGAATCTCATCCAACTCCTCACCGACCAGCGAGCCTACGAAGGAATTACTCACTCCCGGTGGGGAGCATCATGGAATTGGCGATGGAGAAGAGTTGGTGATGACGAAGATCGAAGATCCCCCTCTCCGGAGCCCCAAACGGACTCCAGATCTGGCCTCCCGATGAAGAACAGGAGGTGGCGGTGGCTCCGTCTCGTGAAACGTGATAATTCTTTCTCCCCGATTTTTCTCCAAATATGTGATTTTATAGTATCAGGGTTGAAGTCTGCGGGCCACCAGGTGGGGACAACCCACCTGGGCGCGCCTGGAGGGGGGCGTGCCCTGGTGGGTTGTGCCCACCCAGGTGCCCCCCTCCGGTGGTTCTTGGCTCCAGAAATTCTTATTTATTGAATAAAAAATCCTCGCAAAGTTTCGTTCCAATCCGAAAACTTTTATTTCTGCACAAAAACAACACCATGGTAGTTCTGCTGAAAACAACGTCTGTCCGGGTTAGTTTCATTCAAATCATGCACATTACAGTCCAAAACAAGAGGAAAAGCATTAGGAAAAGTAGATATGACGGAGACGTATCACCCCCGTCCATCAGCACTTTAGTTAACCTAAAGCCATCGATTATTGGGTCGAGGACTAGTGCGGCGGGTGCGTGGGTGGGGCGGGGCCTTGGTTCGTCCTTCTGATCGAAGGTGATAGGTATGTCCGCCCAAGGCAGTGCGGCCATCACCTGGTAGACCTGGCCGAGCTCTCGAAGAGCGCTTTTTCTTTGATTGTTTGAAGAGAACGTCTCGTAGACTGTTAGAACGTTGTTGTCATGAGGTGGCGTTGCTGATCGTCCGTTAGGTGGTGTGAGACCAAGGATATTTTCACCACTCTTGGCCACCTGCCTCACCCAACAAGCTCGAAGCCCGTGAGTTCAATTTGCGTTAAGCAGGGCCGAGTGTATAGGGCACGATTTATCCAGCAACTCGTCCAGGACCGTTCTGGGTCTGTTTTTCTTTTTGGCAGGCCCGTGTTCGGGCGATCGTCATGCATATGCTTGCTTTGCTTGGGCTTTTCTCGGCTGTGGGGCAGGGACTGGCTCCATGTGCATTTGCTGCGACTTCCAAGCGCTTTCCATGGCGCAATATTTGCGTACCATGTCTGATAGTTTGACGAAGCTTTGTACGCGGCGACGGGCGAGGGTGTTCAGGATTCCTTCGTCCCGGCAGTTGAAACAGAAAGCTTCAATTATTTCTTTGTCACGGCAGTCCATCATCTTGTTTTTGACCAAGAGAAATCTAGCCCAGTAATGATGGACCATTTCTTCGGGCTGCTACTTGACATACATCAGGTCCCATACATCCGGACTTCCCGCATCCGGAGAATATTCGGTGTGGGAGGTGGGTGGGAAAATTTTAAACATTCCCGTCTGCTGTGAGTCCAAAGCATTGGCAGCGAAGAACCATACTTGGGCTGTATCCGGATCTGGTCGCAGAGAGTTCGGGCGTAAGCCCGTAGGTGGTTGGGCCGACTCGAGGTCGGATCCAGTATCATAGACTAAGTCTGAGCTCTTTTCTTGACAGGTATCTATCTCCGGGCTAGAGATCCAGGTATATACTTTTTTCAGCTTCGGAGATCGCGATCCCTTCGCCGTTTTTTCAACGGTAGCGACGATGTGTGTGACCGGCGAGGTGTGGATCTCTCTGTTGTCGGGTTTAAGCCCGATCCCGTTATAGGCCGTGGGCCTGGTGACAGAGATCCCCATGGCGAGGAATCGATCCAACAGGTCGTCTATCGAAGAGGTTCCCGTCGGGGCCATGCCTTCTGGGTATTCGGTGAGACGTTCTTCGGATATTTTGATGTGATTCGGCGGTATTCGGTGAGACGTTCTTCGGATATTTTGATGGGATTCGGCTTTAAGGCAAAATTCCGGATAATATTACCCCCTTCGTGCCCGTTGAATCCGAGGTCAAGGCGTCGGGCTCGGCGGGTTTTTCCGCAGGAGTAGCGGATTCAATAGGAACAGGGCTTCCCCGAGGGCCGACGCCGGACTCTAAATTCCTCGGCTGGCCTCACGATCGGGGGTGAGGTTCTCAACTTGGTCCAGACGACCAGTGAGGTCGGCGCATAATGTGATGCTGCCGAACGTGAAGATTTGGCCGGGGACGAAGATGTCCCTGGCGCAAATAGGGCTTCGAGCGGATGGTTGGGCCATCGATCCTTTGGCGACCCCGCAGCAGAACTCTCAATGAAAGCAACAATGTCGGTGTCAAAACCGGCGGATCTCGGGTAGGGGGTCCCGAGCTATGGGTCTAGGATCGATGGGGAACAAGGGACGAAGGACACGGTGTTTACCCAGGTTCGGGCCCTCTCTAGGAGGTAAAACCCTACATCCTGCTTGATTGTATTGATGTGTATGGTACCTTACAGAGTCGATCTACCTCGAGATCAGGCGAGCTAAACCATAGGTTGATGGGGTATTGGATGTTGCCCTAGCCCTAAAGACTAAAACCCTCTGGTTTATATAGGCACCAATAGGGTTAGGGTTACATGCGGTTGATTACAAGAAAGGAAAGCTCATGCTAAATCTTGACTTGGAGGGCACTCCACGGCTCCGAATATCTCCTATCCGTACCCTAGCTTGGCTCCACCGTAGCCCATCAGTCCGGTCCATAAGCAATGGGCCGGCGGCACGAGGACCCCTTAATCTAGGACTCCCTCACCTGCTCTTGTACCTTACCTGCTTATCCTAAACTGCTTAGTATATGTTGGTTAGTGATCCATCAGTGACCCCTCACCTTGTCCCAGTTGCCCAGGCTTGATGACCGATGACTCGATCAATGTGATCGATGTCCAGAGCCCGACACATCACCTCACACCCCTTAGTTGTACGACTCTGCAGAGCTACTATCGAGTGCCGAGGGTGATACCTCGTAACGCGCTCCTGATGATAACTCTGTAGTATAGCTAGTCGGTAGTGGATTATGGAGGGTGATTCGTCCTTCACCACTCCCGATAACGACTCTGTCGTGCAACATTTCAAGCGTGAACCTTCGAGGGTGATTCCTCCAAGTGCACCTTGATGGTTACATCGAGTGGAATCCATCGAGGGTGATTCCTCGGATTCCCCCTTGATGTTACGGACACACGGTTACCTTGGCTTTACCTCAGGCCCATGTTAAAGTTGGGTCTGCCCCGAGGGGAACCCGCGAGATATGTGAAGTCGGGTTGACCGTGGGGGTACCCGCGAGAGTTACAATTACTGCAGGACTGAAGGGACAGGCGGTACCAGCCCGGTAGAGGTGGACCTGAGTTCCCGACAGTCTCTGGATAATTGGGTTGACCTGGAGGGTACCCGCGAGATAATTACGTGGCACGGCTGAGCAGGTAGGCCGCCCTAGAGAGAGAGGGTTGGGCCTGGCCCTTGTCGTATTTCCTCGAGATGGGGCGACGGGGTCACATGATCGTGAGTCTCTGCTCGTTACCGTGAGCTCCCAATACACTAAGGATTTGGGCATTGGATCTGAGTTGGCCACTGGCCTATACGCACTAACCGCCACGCGGGAACAGTTATGGGCACTCGGCGTCATACGTTTCTTCCGAAAGCTCTGTCAGACGTCCAGTTCAGCATTGTGACCAGGCCGGATCGTGCCATCTAGGCAGAGGTGGCGCTAGTATTCCCCTGCGCACAATGACCCGGAGTGCAAAGGGTGATGGGCCCAAGACCCCTGAGCGCTTAGGATGTAGACCGGCAGGGACCTCTCTGCGGAGCCAAGGTAGGACTACGACGTGTTGATCTTCCGAGGCCGGGCATGACCCAGGAAAGTGTGTTCGGCCAGAGTAATCAAGCGTGTTGAGTAATGTGGTGCACCCCTGCAGGGAAGTTATCTATTCGAATAGCCGTGTCCACGGTAACGGACGCTCGGAGTTGTATCCCGATCGTATATAACATCACTAGGGTTGAAAACTCGCACCGGATGGCTCACCCCACCTCACCCCGCCGTAACCCTAGCCGCCACCCCCTCCTCTGGTGATCTCCATGTTCAACTGTGGAAATCCACATCCCATCCGCTCATCCTCTCCGGCATCCTGGTTTATACCCTTTGGTGACCATCTTGATGGCGGTCCACGCATCCATCACCCTTGGTTTGGATTTCTCATCGGGAATGGGCCTGTCTCAAGAGATCTGGCGCACCATGCATCGTACAGTGCACCCCTCTGATGATTCGGGCCACTTCACCATGGTTGTGTCCTTTGCAAGGCACAACTTTTGTTTGATGGAGGATAATGTTGCGCTAGCATTAGAGGCTGCAATCGGAGGATATTGTTCATATTTGAAGGTATCTTGTCTATGTGATCGTGTTTTCTCTTTTAATGTCTCATCCAAAGCAGTGGGTTTTTTCATCTTGCATCAAAGGAATTATGTTTGCTCTCAGTTCAACTGTTACTTTCATCTTTGGGGTTATGGGGGTCCAGATTGGACCAAAGAATTTGCATCTTGGCAAGCGGAATGTAATGAAGAGTGGACTATAGTTAGTCCGTCCAAACGTAGAGCACGTTTAGGCATGGCCGCTATGATGCATGCTCCTGCCAAATCACTTCTTTGCTCCAAGGATGCTACTCGTTCTTGCAAGAATCTGCGTTTTGCAATGTTCCTTACTTATGATGCATGTCGTGGTTATCGTTACAATGCAACACCTAAGGAAATCTCTATAGTCCAGCATGACGCGGGATATATTTTGGATCCGCAAGAATTAGTAGTTTCTAATACTGCTATATCTGAGACCGATCATGAAGATACTAGTTCGCCGCCGGTGCAAGTATCTGCGATTCAGTTTGGATCAATCTCACCGGTCACCCGTTTTCCTCGGGATACGGTCAAACATGGTAATGCTGGTATAATCATTTCCCTCGATATTGCATCTGTTACGGGTTTTTTGGATGGATCTGCACAAAATCCATTAATTGTATCGGATGATGGCTCGGTAACATCTGAGGAAGATGGGCTTTGTTCTACACCGCCATGCACCTTGATTGGGCCTGGGCCAGCTTCAGAACCAATTGCATCGCCAAGCAAGTCTCCATTGGAAGTCATACATGATCTGCAAGGCTTGGATGAACTTGTCGAAGAGTTAGCTGCACAATTTTGGGACTGCCAACATTGTTTGGGTATGGGGCATAAATTGGACATGTGCACGAACAAAATTCGTTGTCGTCGATGTTTCCGACTTGGTCACGTTAAGAAAGGTTGTACCCGGTCGCCCCCTGAGTTAAATGTTTGGGTTCCCAAGCATAGAAGCCCAACTACCGACCTCGAGCCTCGCGCCTTCAAGACAACCCCCCCCTCCCCCAATGCTTCAAGCTCCCAAACAGTGCAAATATCCCCTGCCATAGCCAAAGATTCCCCTCCCCTGCCGACAGCCGACTCTCCATTGCCACCGCCACCTCCACCTCCGCGGCAGTTCATGGCCAACTATGAACTTGATCCATTGTGTTTCCTTCTGGCGGGCCATGATATCATCGATGCAGGCCCTCATCGCCTACCTCGCACGTTCTACACTCCAGCAAGAACCCCACCTCGTCACCATGAGTCGTACATGGTGGGGATTGTCGAGCCGATCCCGCAGCCGGAGGATGTGCCCCGCCTTCGTCAACAAGTCCGTGATTTCATGCTCGACGAGCTCCAACTTCCGGTATTGTCTACTCAAACCTGGTTTCAAGGAGTTGGCCTCTATCAGATGCAAGATCCTGTCGTGCGTAGCACAGTCAATCATGCACCATGGCCGCTAGGTCTGGATCAGCATGGGGAAGAGATTTTTGTGAGATTCATCAATCATGATGATGGCGAGGGTTCTAGAGCTATCCGAGGTCATCGAACGGGCTAGCTCATGTTCATTGGAGTACTACTCGATTATCGCAATGCTGAGAATCTAGCAGAGGTAGTTGGCACTTTTGGGGAGTTTCAATATTGGAATCAGGATGATGATCGGCTGGTCCGTTCTCTAGTGTTTGCTTCTTTCCCTGATAATCTGCTAGTGCCAAGAGATGTTGTTCTTCGTCAGTTCACAACTATGGGAGGGGCTGTGGTTTCATGGACGGCGTCTTGTCACATTTTGACTAATGCGTTTACAGAGCAACTGCCTCAGGATGAAGATATGATGCCCTTTGATGGCAATCCACACCCAATGCCTGGTCAACTTTATCCCGACGAGCACTTCTAGGCTCTGCCACCTTACCCTGCCCTTGGATGGAATGATGTGCCACAACCTCTTGAACCTGACCAACAACAGCAGCCGCAGCAGGATCAGAATGATGGCTGGGGCCAGCCATGGCAAGAATAAAATGAGGGTCAAGAGCAAGTACAGCAGCAGGCGCCACAGGACCAAAACTCAATGGTCCTAAATCCCTCATTGGGCTCTAATGATTCATCACAACAGGACAACCAAGTTGCAGTTGATGGGCCTCATTTGAACCCAGTTGATGATCTCCCTCATGGGCCCCCAGCACAGCCAGTAATTAAATTTGTAGAGGGGCCAGATGAAGCTCTAGCCCAACAAGGTAATGGGCCAGAAATACAGGTTGCAGATGGTCTGCAGCCAACCCAACCACAAGTGCAACAACATGATCTTCAAGTAGCAATCATGCAGCAGGTTCAGGTTGCTGATGGCCCCCAGCCAGATCATCACCAGGAAAACCAGGATGAGCCCCAAGTTGCTCAGCAACAACAACCTGTTCAGCCACTGATACAACAAGGTGAGATTCAGGCTGCAAACCAACCTTTGCAAGAGCCAGATGTGGCAAATCAGCTTGCTATTATCCCATACCAGCCTCCACTGCAACCACCACTATTTGTTGGAGCAGCCAGGATAGTGCTTGGACCAGTTTTACCTCCAAAGATGATTTGGCAAATGACATTTGTGTCTCTCATGCCTACCTTCTTGACAGCTTTCATCCCACCACAACTTCAGTTCCAACTGGCTGATATACCGTCTCCATTGAAGCGGTCTTGGTCACAAGCTTTTGAGGGAATGGTACCTTTTCAGTGGCCCAAACACCAGCAATCATGCTCTCTCAAAGCACTACCACCTTTGTCCAAGCCAGTTGCTCGCAAGTTGTCCTTTGAGGAAGTGCCAGGTACTGCCTTTGTTTAGTATGATTCTTCACAGTAGCCCCAAGACCATATTATCACTGTGTCTTCTGTATCTGTTGCCATGAATTTTAACTCAACCATGCAACAACCTAAAAAGTAGAGGAAAGTTGCAACTCCACGGCCTGACTTTTCTGACAGGAGGATGACTAGGAGTGCTGCTAAGCTACATGGATATAAGCCCACCTCTGCCATTCCAATGAAGCCAAGGCCCCTTCGTCAACCCAGGGCTAAGAAGCCAAAGATCCAGCAGGCGGATGAAGCAGCGTCGAACACTTAGGCAGCATCTGATGTACCTCCATCGACGCCAATATCTGTCATGCAAGATCTTGGAGCTTCTTTGGGCATCTCTCAGGAGAAACTTTCATTGGAGCGGCTTATGGCTGCTCCTAAGCAATCTCAAGATCCAGCAGTATCTGATAATAAGTGATAGATTATGTTCCTTTATAGGGAGGCAGGTCCCTTGTACTACCATGTCTGTACTTTTGGCCGTCCTTTGCTTTCAGACTTCCTTTAATCTGTCAGTGGGTTATACTATTGATTTGCCCTGCTATATTCAGACTTCTCGTTGTTATCTTCTGCAATACTATTATGTAGTATTGTCTCTGGTTTCTTATCTTAATGAGTGTCACAATGAATTCACATCATAACAAAGACTGGAAAGTGCTGTGCTGGAATGTTCGAGGTTTGAATTCTGAAACTAGACAGAGGGCTGTTAGGGCAAAAATTGAAGAAAGTCAGTGCTCTGTTATCTGCCTGCAGGAAACCAAGTGTGAATTTTTTTATCACAGAGCTATTAGAAATTTTTTCCCTACAAGATTTGATAATTTTGCATACTCCCCTTCTGTGGGAGCTTCTGGAGGAATTTTAGTCTTATGGAGCTCCTCTGCTCTTGTGGGTTCTCTTGTTAAAGTCCAAAGTTTTGGTATCGTTATAAATTTCTTCTCAACACATAATAACCAAAAATGGACCCTGGTTAATGTTTATGGGCCTTGCCAAGGGTAATTAAGAGATAATTTTGTGCACTGGTTGTATCATATTCAAATACCCCCAAGATGATATGTGGTTATTCCTTGGAGACTTCAACTTTATAAGATCTGTGGAGAACAGAAATTTGCTAGGGGGAGATGCCAATGATATGTTCATTTTTAATGAAATAATCGGTCACTTAGGACTGCTTGAGTTACCTTTGAAAGGGAGGCAATATACTTGGTCAAACATGCAGGAAAAACCTTTGCTAGAGCAGCTTGATTGGTTCTTTACCACAACAAATTGGATCACAGAATTCCCCAATAGCATGGTTTACCCACTTGCAAAGACTAGCTCTGATCGTGTGCCCTGTGTGGTCTCTATTTCCACATCAATCCCCAAGGCCAAAGTCTTTCGTTTTGAGAATTACTGGGTGGACATGCCTGGGTTTTTTTACTGTGTCCAACAGTCATGGTTTGCTCCCACCACTAAGACAAACTCAGCTGCTATTTTAACTGAAAAGTTCAAGAGGCTAAGATATGATCTCAAGAAATGGCACACTGGGCTTTCAAGGTTAAAATTATTAATGCAAGCATGTAATGCTGTCATTTTGGCTTTTGATAATCTGGAAGACCAGAGACCACTAACCAGGCCTGAATTCAACTTCAGAAAAATTGTTAAACTCCACCTTGAGGAGTTACTGCACCTACAATACATTTATTGGAAGCAAAGGTGTACAATGCGCTGGATTAAAGTGGGTGAGGAGAACTCAAAGTTTTTTCAAGCAATGGCAACGGAAAGATTTAGGAGAAATACTATATCAAGTCTTGTCAATGAGGAAGGCATGACATTCTCATCTCACAATGAAATGGCTGGGTTGCTTTGGAATTCTTACAGTGATAGAATGGGGATAGCCCAAGGTATTGATATGCAGTTTGATTTGGATAATCTCATTCAGACTGTGCCAGGGCTAGAAACCTTATCTGGGCCTTTTACACATGAGAAAATAAGTGATGTTTTGAAATCTCTGCCATTGGATAGAGCTCCAGGGCCAGATGGTTTTACTGGGCTATTTGTGAAAAGGTGCTGGCATATCATTAAAGAGGATTTTTACAAGTTCTTCTCAGATTTCTTTGAAGGAAAAAATTTCTCTGCAGAGCATTAATGGATCGCTGGTTACTTTAATTCCAAAGGTTCTATCACCAGAGGGACCCAATGACTACAGGCCAATTTCCCTTACAAACACCTGTCTCAAATTCCTCACCAAGCTACTAGCAAACAGGTTACAAAAAGTCATACTCACATGTATTCATAAAAATTAGTATGGCTTCCTTAAGTCTAGATCAATTCAAGATTGTATTGCTTGGAGTTTGGAATATATCCACCAGTGTCACCAATCCAAGAGGCCAATTCTCATTCTCAAACTTGATTTTGCAAAAGCTTTTGACACTGTTGAGCATGACCTCATTCTGCTAATGTTAAAGCATAAGGGTTTTGATGACAAATGGATTGGCTGGGTTAAGGAACTTCTGTCCTCTGGTTCTTCATCCATTCTTCTTAATGGAGTACCAGGTAAACAATTCAATTGCAAAAGAGGGGTCAGGCAAGGGGACCCACTCTCACCTTTGCTCTTTGTCATTGCTGCTGACTTGTTGCAAACAGTGGTCAATAAGATGCTTCATGATGGGCTTCTTTCACTTCCCATGCCATCCAATGACCCTGATTTCCCAATTGTCCAATATGCTGATGATAGTCTGCTTATAGTGCAAGCTGATGAAACACAATTGCTTGCCCTTAAAGAAATGTTGGTGTCTCTCTCAGCCAAATGGTTTAAGAGTGAATTTTCACAAATCATGCATTCTACCCATAAATGTATCCCCTAAAGAAACCACCAGATTGGTAGCTATTTTTGGATGTCAAGTGGGTAGCCTCCCTTTCACATATCTTGGTTTGCTAGTGGGCACTACAAAACCCAGAATTTTGGATTTAGTCCCTGTGGTTGATAGAGTGGAAAGGAGATTGTCTGCTAGTTCTTCCCTGTTATCCCAAGGAGCCAGATTACAGTTGCTACAATCTGTGCTTTCCTCTATGCCAATCTACTTCTTATGCAGTCTCAGTTTCCTGCTGTAATTATAAAACAGTTGGAAAGAATTATGAGACAATGCTTATGGAGGGGAAACTCTGACACACCAGGGCATTCTTTGGCAGCCTGGCCTATGGTATGCAAACCCAAAGATAAGGGTGGAATGGGTATCATCAACCTCTCCATTCAGAATAGGGCATTGCTCACTAAACACCTACACAAGTTCTATAACAAGGCTGATATTCCATGGGTTTCTTTAATTTGGGATACCTATTATAATGGAGTTGTTCCCCATGCAACAGTGCAGTGTGGATCTTCATGGTGGAGAGATATTATGAAGATTAATGATATTTATAGAGCACACTCTATTATCACAGTTAATGCTGGTGACAGTACCCTATTCTAGCATGATTCATGGGTTCTCAATGGTTGTTCCATACCAATCAAAGAGAGGTTTCCAAGGCTTTTCTCCTTCACCATGGATGATAAAATCTCAGTTAGAGACTTCATAGAAGACTTGGACATCCCAACCCTGTTTCAACTTCCACTGTCCCCTGAGATAATGGAAGAGTTACAATCTTTACAGTTTGGCATCCAAGGATTAGAGAGAGATCCTAATGCACCAGACTCCTGGTCATGGACTCCTGGAAAAGGTGTTGATACTGCCAAGAGCTACTATGCTCTCATGCATGCTTCATTGCCCAATGATGATCCTTGCAAATGGATCTGGCAGAGTAAATGCATCATGAAAATCAAGGTCTTTGCATGGCTAATGCTAAATGACCGTCTGAACACGAGACATGCTCCTCAGAAGGCATTGGAGATCTGAAGAAGATGATAATTTATGCCCAATGTGTGCTGCACAGTTACATGAAGATAGAGATCACCTATTTTTCAAGTGCAATTCCAGTACCGGGGTTTGGAATTATTTGCAAATACAATGGCATGCTGGTTTGTCTATCAGGGAATGCATTCTGGTTGCAAAAAGAGGGTTTCAGAAACCCTTTTTCTTTAAGGTTGTATTCTTGGCTGCATGGAGTATCTGGACTACAAGGAATGATAAAATATTTAGGCACATCAGGCCAACTTTTGGAGCATGGAAGGCCAAATTCATTCATGATATCACACTGCATTCCCATAGAATGAAATCATCAGTAAAGCCCTTGTTGTTGCGCTGGATCAGTGCATTACCATAAACCATGGTTGTCTCATGGTGTTTATATGTTGGTTGTAATTAGCCTGCTGTATATAGGTAACTTTTCTAACTAGTTAATTAGCCTAGCTTTTATTAGCCCTGTTCATACTTTCTTTCCTTTGTAAGACTTTGGTGGAGTTTTTAATAAAAGACTGTGGGGCTTTTGCCTCACAGTATTCAGTCAAAAAAATTTGGATACTTGAGACATGAGACAGATATGATGGCTCCGGGATTGCTTTCTCGCAGGGAGTCGAGGAAGGATCTCTAGGCGTTAATGCTACAATATACTTATTACTTATGCTATGTTACTCTTATCTCTTACGATGCTGCAAGATGCTTGAAGATGCTAGTCTTCGATAGGCTAGGCTTTCCCTTCTCTTCTGGCATTCTGCAGTTCAGTCCATAGATACAGCCCCATCCCTTTGGTACCATACTTCGCATAGTTCTGATGTCAGTCTTGCGAGTACTTTGGATAAGTACTCACGGTTGCTTTGCTACCTCTTTTCCCCCTATACCCGGTTGATGCGACCAGATGACGGATCCCAGAAGCCAGATGCCGCCACCAACGACTACTACTACTACCCCGAGGATGCCTACTACTACGTGGAGGCCGCCGACGACCAGGAGTAGTTAGGAGGCTCCCAGGCAGGAGGCCTTGCCTTTTCGATCGATGTTACTTTTGTGCTAGCCTTCTTAGGGCAAACTTGTCTAACTTATGTCTGTACTCAAATATTGTTGCTTCCGCTGACTCGTTTGTATTCGAGTTTCTATATTCGAGCCCTCGAAGCCCCTGGCTTGTAATATGAAGCTTGTATTATTTCAATTTGTGTTTAGAGTTGTGTTGTGATATCTTCCCGCGAGTTCCTGATCTTGATCGTACACATTTGCGTGTATGATTAGTGTACGACTGAATCAGGGGCGTCACACCGAGCGCACCTGAGGTGCCCATCTTTGGTGACGGCAACGACCAACAACAATCTATAGTGTTATTACGACGCAACCTCTGATGATCACTCATTCGCCGTCCATTGATTTTTCCAATCTTCTGATGTTGGCAGAACGAAGAGTTGTGGCTACCTGAACTTTTGATTTGTTCTGCACTGCAGTGTCTAATGCACCGTTCTCTGAATTAGTTTAATCAAGTGTTTAGTATACGTTCAGTTTAGTTTTTTTATCAAAATCTAATTCAGTATGAATTAGCGTAATCAAATGAGATGAACAATTATATTCCCTTCCATCTCTCAAACCAAACACCAAAATGTAATCATTCCATTCCTCGCAACGTTCCACTTCGTTCCCGAACCAAACACACCCTAAGTGATTCAAGAAATTGATTGAATGCCTCTTCATCTCTAGATTTTTCCAGTGGTTTACGAAATTGCCATATATGTAAACTAAAAAATTCATAGTGCATACTGACATAATTTTTTTCTAAAATTTGCCATGTTTTGGTAGAATAGTGCTTTGAAATTGACATGTGACCGTAAGAAGAAAAAAAGAGTTGCCATGTGTGTGGCACAAATATCTTTGCCATCAGAGCATTAACTTTTTTTTCTAAACAATTTGCCATGTTTTGAAAAAAAAGTGTTTTGAAATACCTAAATTTGCCAACTTTAGAAAAAGAAAATGCTATGAATTTGCCATGTGACCATGAGAAAAGAAATCATGGCAAAAGCTACGTCACCATGGCAATAAAAGGTAAAATTGCCATGGCAATAGAGTTGTAATGATGACATGGCTGTAAATTTTCCATGGTTGTAAAGTAAATTTGCCATTGTCCATGAAGTAATTTTGCCATTGGCGAAAATGAAAAGTAAAATTTGCCATGTATGTGCAAGTAAGTTTGCCATGGTAAAAAAGATAAATTTACCATGGCAAAATAATAATAAATTGTCATGGCAAAATAAAAATAAAAAATTTCCATGGCAATAAAATAAACAATCGTCATGGAAATAAAGGTAAATTTACCATGATACAAATTAAATTTGCCATGGTACAAAAGTAAATTTTGTATGCCTTTGTAATACCCGAATATGCCATGCTACGAAAGTAAATTTGCCATGTCTGTTAAAGTAATTTTACAATGGCAATGAAGGTAAATTTGCCATGGCATATTTTGCCATGACATTAAAAAGTAAAAATTGCCATGGCAATGAAAGCGAACAGGGAACAGGGAACATCACAAATTGAGGTGAAATCGAAGAAGCTGCTAGCGGCACCTCACATACCGGTGAAGAACTGTGGAACCTTGACAGGGAGCACGACGGACTCCTATAGCGCCTGCTTGGCCACGGAGGCGGCGGAATTGCCGTCGAGGAGCGCAGGAATCTCCTCTACGCGGGCAACGAACCGGTGAAGAACTGTGGAACCTTGACGGGAAGAACGACAGCCTCCTATAGCGCCTGCCTGGAGGCGGAATTGCCGTCAAGGAGCGCACGGATCTCCACTACGCGGGCGACGAACCCCGGGAGCCTGGTGTCGTGGAGCCATGGAGCCACTGCAGCTCGACCCCCGCCGCCCCCCTAGAAGCACCCCGCCATCTCCGACCAGCAGCGCCACCGCAACTTCGCTCTTCAGACCCAATCCGCCCGACGCGCCGACGCTACGCGCGCGTGCAGCCTCGCCAACTCCATGGTCTCTTCCCCATCCTTCTACTCCTACTTCGCCACCGACCAAGCGCCGCCCTCCCCAGAATTTGCACGAGGGAGAGAGACGGGGAAAGGGAGTGTGAGGATAAGGCAGAGTGAGGGAGGTCGTTTGTGCGAGGGAAGGAAGCAAACGAACGTTTTGCTGCGGCTGACGTGTCAACGCCCATGCGTCAAGATTCATGCACAAAATCGGGCGGCCACTGACACGTTCGCACGGAAGTGGTAAAAATCTGATGTCAGATTTCTATCGATTCCGTTAACATATTACTAGACGTGGAACTTAACAGCGGAGAGTAAGACGTAGGATAATCTGGCTGGAGGGTGAACAAGAGCTGATGATAAGTTCGCAGCTCTTTCTGCATGCTAGCGGATGTCACCTTGCATTTAACTGTATACCTAGAACTCAGAAACATCTTGTTTCCTATTAGTTTTGTCATGATTGTTCATCATGTAGGAAACTGATAGTGATGAAATACAACTCAACAGCTTGAATTAACAATAATATGACAAAGCTATCGTCTTTGAGCAGGAAGTGTGTATTCATGGGTGCAATGTTGTTTACAATTTCTTACATTTGTAGTAAAACAGTGGAACAAAGTAATTCCTTGGTTAAAGATATTCCTAATCCGTATGGATAGAAAAATCAATCTAAGTTTTAAAATATTACTAGATGTGGAACTTAACAGTGGAGAGTAATGTAACGAACCCAGGAGGAGGGGATCGAGATCCAGAAGAGGGAGGGCGAGAGGAGCAGGTGAGCTGACTTGGAGAGGAAGAAGGAGGTGGGATTGCAGATGAAAGTTCAGATACAGAATGGTTTCTACACGCCTCTCCCCCCGGCCACTGGCGGACTCTTTTAACACACGCACTCCTCATGCCAGTTGTCACGCCAGCTGGCGGTCCCACCCGTCGGGTACCTAGTCACACTAAGCAGGTGATTAGGTGTGACATTCTCCCCTCCTTAAGGTGCTTCGTCGTCTTCCTCCGACCAGAGCGCGCTTGTCGGGAAACGCTGGCGAAGGACAGCGTAATCTTCCCAGGTTGCGGTTGCTGTCACGCCGGTGCCCCACTGGACCTTGATCAGCACCACCGGCACGTCGGCGTGCTTCATCATGCGGTGGTCAAGGATGCGGGTTGGTGTGGCGGTGTCGATGGAGAGGTCCGGCACCTTGGGCAGCTCGTTGTACACCGGTGTGAAGTCTGGGGTGAACGGCTTTAACTGGGAGACGTGGAAGACGGGGTGAACCCGGCTCGCCGGCGGCAAGTCGAGCTTGTATGCGAGTGGCCCGATCTTCTCCAAAATTTTGTACGTCCCGAAGTACTTGAACGCGAGCTTGGCGCACGGGCGGCTGACCACCGACTGCTAGACGTAGGGTTGAAGCTTGAGGAGTACTTGTTCTCCCTCCTGGAAGTGGCGCTCGGTGCGATTGCAGTCGATGTTCTTCTTGAACCGCCGTTGCATGCGCTCCAGCTGGGCGCGGATGTGGGCGGTGTGCACTACCCAGTCCATCTCCTCGTTGTCTGGAGCCGTGTCCTCCCAAGTCGCCATGGCCCCAAGGTTGGCTTCCTTGCCGTAGAGAGCCTTGAACGGCGTGCAGTTCAGAGAGGAATGGAAGGTAGAGTTGTACCAGAACTCCGCCATTGGTAGCCATCGGCGCCACTTGCGTGGTGAGTCATGCACGTCGCACCAGAGGTACATCTCCATGCAGTGGTTTACTCGCTCGCTCTGGCCGTCCGTCTGGGGGTGGTATGCGGTCGAGTAAAGTAGCTTCGTGCCCGCCCCAGCGAGCAGCTCCCGCCATAGGTTGCTGGTGAAGATCTTGTCGCGGTCGGAGACGATGGAGGACGGGATTCCGTGAAGCTTCACCACATTGTCCCAGAAGGCACGCGCAACCTGAGTTGCGTGGAAGGGATGGCGCAGGGGATGAAGTGTGCGAATTTGGTGAAGCGATTGACAACCACCGTGATTGTGTCGAACCCCTCGGACAGAGGCAGGCCCTTGACAAAATCCATTGTCAAATCTTCCCACGGCGCGGAAGGAATTGGAAGCGGTGCTAGGAGGCCGGCTGGCTTGACATGCTCGTGCTTGGCTTGCTGGCACACCGAGCACTGGTGCACGAAGTCATCGACGTCGCGCTTGAGCCCGCGCCAGTCGAAGTGCTTGCGCACTCGCTGATAGGTGGCAGTGGAGCCAGAGTGGCCGCCCACCGCGCTGCTGTGAAGTGCGGCGATGAGCTTGGTGCGCAATGCCGTGTTGGCCCCGATCCAGAGGCGGCCTTGGCGTCGGATGACACCGCGGTGGAGCTCGTAGCCGTCCTTGTCGGGGCTGTCGATGGCGAGGCACTGGAGACGCTCCTGAGCGTTGGTGTTCGTGACGTAGGAGTTGACCACCTCTTGCACCCAGGCTGGCTGAAAGGCCGAGAGCGCGGCGAGGTAGAACTGCTTGCCCACGCGTGATAGCGCGTCCCCCGCCCCGTTGACCAGGCCGCGCCGGTACTGGAAACGAAACTGGATCCCCACCAGCTTCGCCATGGCCTTCTTCTGGAGCTCCATCTCCAGGTGCTGCTCGCCAAAGTTACAAAGGGATTTGTGATCCGTGACGATGTCGAACGGCCCGCATTGGAGGTACGGGCGCCACTTGTCGACGGCCATCATCACAGCGAGAAATTCCTTCTTGTAGGTGGACAGCTTCTGGTTGCGGACGCCCAGGGCCTTGCTGAAGTATGCCACGGGATGGTCATCTTGCACGAGCATGGTGCCCACTCCAGTGTCGCACGCGTCGGTCTCAATGGTGAACGACTGCTCAAAGTTGGGCAGCGCCAGGACCGGCGTGGTGACCATGGCCTGCTTGAACATGTCGCGAAGCCCTTCTTGGTGAGCAGCTGGGTGAGCGGCTTGGCGATGATGCTGTAGCGTGGCACGAACTTCCTGTAGTAGCCGATGAGGCCCAGGAAGCCGCGTAGCTCCGTGGCGTTTGTCGGCGTCGGCCACTGCTCCATGGCCTGCGTCTTCTCCTTGTCGGTCGCGACACCATCTTTGTAGATCACATGCCCCAAGTAGTTGATGTGGTCGCAGGCGAAGCTGCACTTGGACTCCTTCACGAACAGCTGATGGGCGCGGAGGAGCTCGAAGACGGTGCTCAAGATGTTCTTCCATTATTTTGCTGAAGACAAGGATGTCGTCCAAAAAAGTGATGATGAATTTTCGCACATACTTACTGAAAATCACGTTCATGAGGCACTGGAAGGTCGACGCGCGTTCGTGAGCGCGAAGGGCATGATGCAGAACTGGAAGTGGGCATGGTGCGTCTTGAACGCGGTCTTGGTCTCGTCCTGCTCGCGCATGCGAATCTGGTGGTAGCCGGCGTGCAGGTCTAGTTTAGAGAAGGCCGTGGCGCCTGCTAACTCGTCTAGGAGCTCGTCGATGATGGGAAGCGGAAACTTATTCTTGATTGTGGCGTCATTAAGGCGGCGGTAGTTGACGCAGAAACGCCACGTTCCGTCCTTCTTCTTGACGAGTAATATCGAGGCGGCATACGGGCTGACGCTGTGCGTGATCACCCCGGCGTTTAGCATTTCCCACACTTGTCGCTCGATCTTGTCCTTCTGCAGAGGAGAGTAACGGTACGGTCACGTGTGTCGGGACTCTGGGACTAGGGATACCCAGGCCCGTCTGCCTGCGGCCCATCACGTGGCATCGACGAAGGGCCCGGCGAAGCCCAGCACCAAGACTCAGCGAGCAAGGCCCTCGCGAGGCCCCCGCCTCGCGAGGCGGGCATTAGCAAGCTTCATCAGGCGCCCCAAGAGCTCCGCGAGGAGTGGCCTCCCGAGGCCTCCCGCGGGGCGGAGACTTCTAGGCTCGCCACCCTGCCTCACGATGCACGTGGGTGACGTGGGCCACGACTAGCGTCGCCAGGACCGATGCCAGCGGGCGCAGACAAAGAGGCTTTCCTCTTTGGTGCTAAAGGAGCAAGGCCAGCACACGGATTCCCAAGGCAGCCCCAAAGGTGGCCTCTTTGGTGAAACAAGGACAGGATGCTGGCTCGGCAGGAAGAAGGTCATCGTCGACCCCACCTGCACGTCATGGACAGAAGCTTTGCAGGCGAAGACCACCTTTAGTCAGGATAGGGTGTACTCTTGTCCCCCTTCGAATTTGGCCGTTGTGGCACCCCTTCCCGCCTAGGGCTTTGGGGGAAGAGGACCGGGCCAGTATAAGTATAAGTTAGTCTCCACCATAGAGAGGGATCGAGTTCATCCACCCCTCAAGCCCGGAGCCACTCCTGAAGCCTCCGAGGGCCACTTGTACGCGTCCATACTCATCCTCCTCACGAGGTAATCCACCATAAAGCAGGACTAGGGTCTTACACCGCAAGGTGGCCCAAACCTGGGTAAATCATCATGTTCTTCCTTCTTCGCCCTCGCTCGAGCACGTCGGAGCATCGCCGTGACGCAGTGAGCAACGGGTCGTAGCCTAGCAAAAATCTTCGCGCACACCCCAGAGTTTGAACCATTCTTTGGCTTGATAATCCGCCGTGGTCGCTGCATTACCGTCGAAAGCCAGGGCCATCGCCCGTTCCACCACCGCGGCCTAGAGGCAGGAGGTGGCTGTCGTGGCCGCCACCCCACTGTTGGCCACCGTGGCCATCACCCGCCCCGCCACCGTGGCCCGAAGGAGAGAGGTGGCCGTCGTGGCCGCCAGCCCACCGTCAGCCGCCGTGGCCACCTGCCCACCGTTGACCGCCGGGGTCATCACCCGCTCCGCCACCGCCATCCAAAGGCGGGAGGTGGAGGTGGAGCCCCGCATGTGCGTCAGCGACCTTGCGCGCTACATCGAGTTCTTGCGGGAGGAGGAGGAGTGCCTGGTCGAGCATGCAAAGAATCTTACCGCCGCCATGGCTGTAGCACATGCCGCCGCAGAGGTGCGGAATGAGGAGATCTACGAGGAGTCCCGTCACTTCGAGAGGGGTCGTCTGGAGCGATAGAGGGCGCTCGAGGTGAGTGTCGCTAAAGGTGCAGCAGCGGTAGGCACCGGATTCCAGTTGTCCAGCTCGTCTGTAGGCTCCTCCTCCTCCTCCTCTTACTAAGCATGCTCGGCAGAGGAGAGGCTGCTGGAAGTAGTACAAAGCCCCTCAGTAGTAGTATTTAGGGGCTATTTTGTTCAGTTCATCTGACTATATATGTGGTTGAACTGTACAACGTACTAAAAATTAGCTAGTATATATAGTTGAACTAGCTATTTCAGTATGTGGTTGGCAACAATTGGGGAAAAGTTTGGTCGGTTCAGCTGTTGAGTTGAAATGTTTGTATAAAGAACGACTGCTTAATCTATGAATGAAGTCTATGCTTACTGAATTTCAGTTGCAAAATTAGATATGCTAGTGATTTTTAGCGGCAAATTTTGACAAATGATAGTGTTACAAGGTTGACAAAGGGCAATGTTGATTGATCAACAAATGTCAATCTTTCCAGTTTGACAAATGGCAATATACCCAATATGATAGATGCAAATCTTATCAAATTGTCTATACGTGGTTGCACACGGGTTATCAGAAACAATCTTTTGCGTTGAAGGGATGTACAAATCCTACGCGCCGGATTTTCTCTTGCCTTAGTGGCAAGGGAACCATAGCTCTCGCTTTGCATACATGTTCAATCTGGACTGTTTGTGATGAACAGATGCACAAATCCTACGCGGCAAATTTTCCCTTGGCTTACTGGGGAAGGACCATAGCTCTCTCTTTGCATACGGGTGTTCTATCTAAAACTTTTGCGATGAAGAGATGTACAAATCCTGCACGGCACCTTTTCCCTTGGCTTACTAGGGAAGCTGTCGGTTTGCATACGGGTGTTCTATCTAAAACGTTTGTGATGAGTGTTTTAAATTTAAAAACCATTGATGTTTTAAAAAAAAATCGTTTGATAAGTTTGTACATTCGAAGAAAAAATGCAAGTTTGTTCAAACCATAGGTTTCATTCAGTCACACTGTGACTTTATATTCATACGACCGAGATACAATACTAAACCTAAAAACTAATTTCGGCGGCGGCGTGCCCCGCCGGCATTGTCGTTGTCGTCCTCTTGGACGTCGTTGTTGAAGTCTTCAAGGCTGCACAGAATGTTCTTCACTTGGAAATCAAACACCATGTCGTCGCGCGATCAACGGGCGGGGCGCGGGAGGACGATAATTCATGGCGCTGCGAGGTAGCAGTCGACGGCGGCGTCCCATGACACTGAGGGGGGTGCGCGCATGGGCATGGGCACGGTGGCTGCAGGGAAACGCACAGGGACCGGCGCCGCGGTGGGTGCAGGGGCACGCACGGGCACGAGCGGGGGCGCTGGCGCTGGCATGTACACGAGCTCGCGCGGGTTCGCGGGGACCTCGCTGACGCCCGTGGCTTCCAGTGCTGCGATAGTGCTCGGCGACCAGCCCGTCAATGCGACGAGGACGGTCGCTGGTGCGGGCGCGGGGATGGGAGCTAGGACGGGCGCGGGGGCAGCAACCGCCGTGTCCATCTCATTGAGGGCCATGTCCAGGAGGCCCCATTCCTCCTTATTTTCTATCTCGTCCGGCTCGAAGTCGATGTCGCCAAACTGGAAGACTAGTGGGAGATGATCTTTTTGCGCCATGGCGTTGGTGGAGGTCTGCGGGAGGGGAATGGGAGGCGAAGCGGGCGGCTATGGAAGTCAAAGGGCTCGCTTCCCAGTGAGCCTACGCAGCGTACAGCTCGCACGCTTCCCGGCGAGCGTGCGCATTGGAGGATAGGTTGCATGCCTCCCGGTCAGCCTGCACAGCGGACTGCGCTCGCAAGCCTCCCGTCTACTCAAGAAGCTCTCCGCACGGCACCTCCTAGCCATTAAAAGTGTGACGCATGGAGTCACGTGAATGGTTAACAGAACGCCCACGATTTAAATTATACAAATGTTTGAGATGATAAGGTGGCAGCTATTTGTTTCAAAATACCTTTGTTGGCTGTTGATTCATGCGCCTTCTCTCAAATTGGACACGAAAAATACCACAACATGTTGGTGCCATTCCATGATAGCATGCCAAGTTTCATGAATTTCATATGAGTTTTGGATTTACTAGAATTTTAAAAGCAAGTATCTCAATGTTTGCGGCCGAGGCACGATGCCGAGCTGTTTGAAGTTCATTCCCATTTCTTGCATGGGACCTAAGCATGCAAGCAAGGACGCACATGATTTTTCAACCCAATTTGCTACACTGGAGCATATGCCTGTAGTTCAAATTTGAATTATGCACATAAAATGCCTAGAAAACTTAGTTAATGCATAAAATGTCCAAATGAACCCCAAATAATTCTAAAATTTAACATAACACTCCTGTTGCTCTATGTTGTATCTAGAAAAAATCAAGGCGACAAGAGGCAAGGAATGTCGTTTCATCCAGAAAGGTGACACACGTTCCCTACCGGAACTATGAGGCTTCTTGGGAGAAGCTCTGGTTTGTGAGGAGCGTATACCCAAACCTGCCCCAAATGGGACAATTTTTTTTACCACAGCATGTTGGTGCCATTCCATGATAGCATGCCAAGTTCCATGAAATTCAGACGAGTTTTGGATGTATTAGAATTTAAAAACAGAGTATCACAATGTTTTGGCAGCAAGCAACGGTGCCCTGGTGTTTGAAATTCATTCCCATTTCTTGCTGGGACCTAAGCATGCACCCAAGGACACACATTTGATTTTCAACCTATTTTTCTGCACTGGATCATGTGCCTGTAGTTCAAATTTGAATTATGCACATAAAATGCCTAGAAAACTCAGTTAGTGTATAAAAATGTCCAAACGAACAGACAAAAATTCCAAATTTTAACACGACACTCCTGCTGCTCTATGTTGCGACTAGACAAAAATTTGAAAGCAAGAAGAGGCAATGAATATCGTTTCATCCATGAAGGTGGCACGTTCCCTACCGGAACCATGAGGCTTGTTGTGAGAAGCTCTGGTTTGTGAGAAGCTTATACCCAAACCTGCCCCAAATGGGATAATTTTTTTACCACAACATGTTGATGCCGTTCCATGATAGCATGCCAAGTTTCATGAATTTCAGAGGAGTTTTAGATTTACTAGAATTTAAAAACCATGTATCTCAATGTTTGCGCCCAGCGACGGTGCCGAGGTGTTTGATATTCTTTACCATTTCTTGCATGGGACCTAAGCATGCAACCGAGGACACACATTCGATTTTTGAACCCATTTTTATGCACTGGACCATGTGCCTGTAGTTCAAATTTGAATTATGCACATAAATGCCTAGAAAACTCAGTTAATGTATAAAAATGTCCAAATGAACCCCAAAAAATTCTAAAATTTAATATGACACTCCTGTTATTCTATGTTGACACTAGAAAAAAATTGAAAGCAAGAAGAGGCAAGGAATATCATTTTGTCCACAAAGGTGGCATGTTCCCTACCGGAACCATGAGGCTTGTTGTGAGAAGCTCTGGTTTGTGAGAAGTTTATACCCAAACCTGCCCCAAATGGGATATTTTGTTACCACAACATGTTGATGCTGTTCCATGATAGCATGCCAAGTTTAATGAATTTCAGACGAGTTTTGGATTTACTAGAATTTAAAAACCATGTATCTCAATGTTTGCGGCCGAGCGACGGTGCCGAGGTGTTTGACATTCATTCCCATTTCTTGCATGGGAAGCATGCAACCAAGGACACACATTTGATTTTTGAACCCATTTTTATGCACTGGAGCATGTGCCTGTAGTTCAAATTTCAATTATGCACATAAATGCCTAGAAAACTTAGTTAATGTATAAAAATGTCCAAGCGAACCCGGAAAAATTCCAAAATTTAACACGACACTCCTGTTATTCTATGTTGACACTAGAAAAAAAATTGAAAGCAAGAAGAGGCAACGAATATCGTTTCATCCACAAAGGTGACATGTTCCCTGCTTGAACCATGAGGCTTCTTGTGAGAAGGTCTGGTTTGTGAGAAGCTTATACCAAAACCTGCCCCAAATGGGACAATTTTTTTAGCACAGCATGTTGGTGCCATTCCATGATAGCATGCCAAGGTTCATGAATTTTAGATGAGTTTTGGATTAACTAGAATTTCAAAACCAAGTATCTCAACGTTTGCCGACGAGCCACAGTGTCGAGGTGTTTGAAATTCATCCCCATTTCTTGCATGGGACATAAGCATCAACCCATGGACACATATATGATTTTACAACTATTTTGGTGCACCGGAGCATGTGCATGTTGTTTAATTTTTAATTGTGCACCTGAAATGCATAGAAAACGAAGTTAATGTATAAAAATCTCCAAACAAACCCTGAATAATTCCAAAAATTTTGACGACACACCTATAGTTGCATGTTCACTTCAGATAAAAGTTCTAGGAATTCAAACACCCTCCTTTGTCGCTGCGACCCCATTATGTATTTCAAATGAAGACAAAAAATCAAGTAGATCACACACAGTTTATTATCACCAACCGTGTGAGATGCAATACAAAATATCTTGGAGCACCGCCAGAGTAGTATATGGCTTACGCGAGAAGGTGCGTCAGCTACAGCCCACAGCAGGCGCGTCAAGCACACTAGCTCGCTCCCCAAATATCATTTCACTGTTCAATCATCACCGGTGAAAGATGGGGACATGGACCCGCGTCGTGAGGGCAACTTCGGCGGCCTAATCCGGTGAGAGCGTGTTCGTAGCCGCCATGCGCGTGCTAACAACCTGCATGAGCGCGGCCGCAATCTGCGACCGAGCGACCAAGGTAGCCCAAACGGCTGCTGTTGCTGCTTAGGTGGCGGCAACAACATCTGCGACGGGGATAGCAACTGGCAAGAGCGGCACACCAGTTGTCCGTTCCTCAGCTGCGGCCTTAGCCCTGATGGAGGCCTCCCACGACCATGTCGAGGTCGCCCACGCCCAGCTCCTGGTGATCACCAAACAAATCGCACGATGCTTCTCCGACAACGGTCGGCAACCCACGGCTGAAGAGTTGGCAATCGCCGAGAGCATTCGAGCAGCCGTCCGTTCCTTCGCGGCATACCTTGCCACAATGGAGCCCGTCCAAGCCCAGACCACGGCCGCCCACGCCTAGCTCGTGGCGGCCTTTTCCAAAGAGATGGCGGATGCGGATGGTGAGATGCTTGCCGAGTAAGGTGCAATGGATGCCATGGAGCCCCTTCCCCAGGAAATCGCGGGGCGCGAGCTGGACATGGAGGAGGTGGCGGAGATCGACGAGCACCATCCGAAGTAGTACCCTTTGTTTAATTTAGAGCGCTGGTCTTTAATTTGTTAGAGTAATGTTTAGGTCAGCTAGCTCTATTTAATTGCTGAACTTGCTCGATTAAGAAGTGTGGGTGTGCTGTAGGCTCTTTTGTGTACCCAAATTATGCAATGACGTGGATGACCACTGTAATGAGGGAAATTCGGACCAAAATTTGCACGTTCAAACTCATCACACATGGGGTAAGCTATATGAATCATTTGTTTTGTTCACGTATCATACACACTGCTGAATAAGGGACCGTGTCTAATGACACTTTGCGCGCCAATTTTTCGCTGCACCGAGCCAAATTTTTTGGCTTTCGCGAAAATATCTACCTCCCCGCCCTCCCCCTGACCAAAAGCCACATTTCCCCTATTTTCGCCTTGCTTTCCAAGTTCAAACCTTCACTCCTTGCTTGCAGCGCCGCCTCCTCACCGGCGACCCTCCTTCACGCTGCTCGGCCTCGTCGATCTAGTCAGGTAATCCACACCCGACCTCCATCCTCCTCCTCCTTCTACATGCCACATGCCCTGATCGCCGGCGCGACACCTTCCACCCAAATCACCGACCCATCCTCCAAATAAGCGCCGCCCTAATCCATGGTGCACGCAGTATAGCCAGGAGCTCATGGAGCATTTGGCACCGGAGAAGCAAATCACGACCGCACGTGTGGATGAGGTCGCGATGGCTACCATTCGTGTCGACCCCCAAATCTTGGAGGAGCACCTCGCTGTCGAGGCCACCGTCGATGCCTCACGCAACGACGCTGCCACACAGTTGGCTGCTTTAAACGATAGTTCATGGTGTTTTCTCGAGGCCACCATCGGTGCCTTCGACGAAGACTACGAGGTGTTTTCACAGCCTGCCCGTGCTTACCTCAACTGGAGAGCCAACAGGTTGGTGCCCGGAGCAGCTCAGGTAACTCACCACTACGGGGAGGGCACCCACGATGTGGAGGCCTCACCCTTTTCCAAGTCCAAGGAGCCAATCGTCATCGGTATATCCGACGATGAGGAGTAGCTTGTCTTATTATCTCACTATAAGGACCTATGTTCAGTTAGCTAGCTACGCCGGTTAAGCATGTTCGGTTTACCTATTGCATGTGTTGCTTCTGCCTTTCCTTAACAAATTCTTGTGAATTGTCCTATGTAATTTTACCATGCAATCTGATCCTCTGGTGTATATGTTCTATATGTTGTGCAATGTGGTGCTCACTTATTAACTGTTTGGTTAATTTGTTCTCGTGTTCAGTTAACTGTTTGGTTCAATTCTGCAATGTGATGTTCAATTCTTTTGGGTGCAATTTTGTATTGTCTTTCATGTGAGAACTAAATCGAATTTGGTTGTACAAAATACATGAGAAACAAATACAATTTCTATATTTCCAACTTGTCAAGCATGCTTGGTTCGGTTAATTGTTTGATCTTCTAGTATGTTATATATTTTGCAATGTGGTGCTCAGTTAATGTTTGGTTCATTTGTTGTGGTGTTTAGTTAACTATTTGATTCAATTCTATATTGCCATGTTCAATTGTTGTGGGTGCAATTTTTTATTGTCTACCATGTGAGAAATAAATCGAATTTGGTTGTACTAAATACTTCAGAAACAAATACAATTGCTATATTTCCAAGTTGTTAAGCATGCTTGGTTTGGTTAACTTCCTGATCTTCTATTAGGAGTATGTTATATTGTGCAATGTGGTGCTCAGTTAATGTTTGGTTCATTTGTTGTGGTTTTTAGTTAACTGTTTTGTTCAATTCTGCAATGCGATGTTCAATTGTTGTAGGTACAATTTTGTATTGTTATGCATATGAGGAATACAACAAATTTGGCTGTACTAAATACATGAGAAACATGTACAATTCCTATATTTCCTAGTTCTTAATCATGCTTGGTTTGGATAAATGGCTTTTCCATGTGACTCGAATTAATCTGCTGAACCTGCAATGTGTTTATTTTCATCAACATATTTTATTGATAGTATGCCAAACCTCACTTAACCTGATCAATAACTACCTTATATGTGTTGCAGGGAAACAATGGGAAGCACTGAGGTTTACACTCGAGGTTTGCACATGCATGGTCCTTTGTCTAATAGCACATTATTGTGCAATTGCAGGAACCATTCTAATATTTAGGTTTCTAACAATTTGGTCTTGTACATGTAGGTCTTGCTGTCAGAGGTTTTGACCCACTGTTCGACCCATTTTGCATATGGGGAAATGAGTTGTCCATGAACACCAGCCAAGTCAAGAAACTCAGAAAGATTGTTAGGATAAAGAAACTAGCGACGAAAAACAACAAGACCTTTGTCTGCATAATGAAGAAGACATCAGTGCACTACATGATGGTACTAACTATTATACCTTGTCTTTTTTATTCCCTTGCGCCATTTCCAAATTTATAGAAGATATTTATGCTTATCTTTGTTTTCAGGCCTTTCCAAAGCAGTTCACAGATGATTACCTGTCAAAGCACATGTACGGTCAGGAGGCGAGTAAGGTATTTGTACAACACCCATGGTACAATATTGAAGTCTTCCTCAAGAGGACGAAGGATGGACGGTTAATCATCCACAGGCACTAGCCTAAAATTGCAAGGACCTTCAACATCAATGAAGGCTCAATATTCGCCTTCCACTTCAATAGTTTTCCAGATGAGATTCATCTGCCTATCTACCGTCTATGATGCTAATTTCCAAAGGTTATAAATGTTGCATGTGAAACTTGGTGCTGGTGCAGTTGTGTAATGGGGTAGCTAGCTATATGCCTATATGGTGTAACTGAGTGCTGAAGCTATATGTTGGTGTACTCTAATGTATTTCAATTATGAAATCCTGGTTCCGTAATACGAAAATGAAATATATTGTGTGCTTAATATGAAATTTCAATTTTATTAATAAATGGATTATTAATAATAGGCCAATTAGCCTGCTTATTGAGGTTTTCTATTGCAAACGGTTATTGAGACAACATCATGGGCGATGACCTCAGACAACCCACACAGTTTCTCGGAAGAAAATGATTGGATCAATGAACAATCACACATGACTTCCTCTTGAAAACTGTTTGCGTTAGGCCACCTTGCGCAAACGTTTTCTTCATAAAAAGTGTGTGTGATGGATAGTATATGTCACACAGTTTCTTCGATGCACCGTGCGTGATGCATTCAATAATGGAAGCGATAAAATTGTTAATATCGTCTGCAATGGCAACGCTATCACAGACGATTTCATGGGGAAAATTGTGTGTGATGTACGTGTGAACGGAAACATTTGTCTGGGATTCATCGTGTGGGATGTACATATGAACGGAAACGTACTTATTGGATTGACTATGTGGGATGTACATATGAACGGAAACATATTCCTTCGATTGACTGTGTGGGATGTACATACAAAGGAAACATTTCTCTGGGATTCACTGTGTGGGGTGTATTTACGAATGGAAACGATTGGGCCTATATAATTGTATGCGATGGCTAGCCCGATTGCACACGAGCTCATTTTGCACAGCGTGTGTGACCGGAGGGCCTATCCCCGATGGTTTCTAGGTCGTGTGGGAAGGACCCCCCATCCCCAACACTAGCAAGGCGATGGTTTAAAATGTCATCGCGGAAAGGGGTTAAAAACTGTTTATATAGCATCTCGTTGTACCAGTGCTAGCTCCTGATAGAGTTCTCAGGTAAGCTGTTGAGCCATTGCCTTGCTGATCCCTTGAGCTTCAGGGGAAGATATTTAATATCTTGGGTATCATCCCTGCGGGCCAAATGAATGTGGAGAAGGAAATCTTTGATCCACACAGCTGGGTCGGTCGTCCCATCGTAAGCTTCGATGTTCACGGGTTTAAACCCTTCTTGGAACTGGTGCTCCATGACCTCATCTGTGAAGCATATTGGGTGCGTCAGCCCTCAAAAATGAGCCGCCTCATTCTGAATATCAGTTGGCATTCGGGTGTATGTTCTCGGGCTCTTCCATGCCTTTCTAACCAAGCCTGATAGCCATCCTGTCGAGTAGGTGCATGTCCTAGCGATCCATATATGGATCGAGCGGGGATGGGATTTGCGTTTAGCAAGGTCCACAAGTTGAACATCTCGGGATATTGGACTGGCTCCTTGCCGTAACGACGAGGTATTATTGAGGAGTTCGTGTGGTCCCTGCCAGCTTGTCTCATCCACTAGGAGGACGATCAGTTTAACCAGCCCGGCCATGCTTGAGTGGCACATTCTCGGCTGCTTTGTCGTTGAATTCGGGCAGCAACTTTCTGCGTGGATAGGACCCCCTCGCATCGGGCCTCAAGGTTTTGCTCGATGGCGACGATCTCGACCCATTTTTCGTTGAGTGTATTTTGGTCGGCATGAAGCTGCTGCTATTTTTTCTTCATGCTCCGAGCGGTCGCAATGAGGCATCATCGGAATCTCTCTTGTTGTAATGGGTCCTCGGGGACTATGAAGTCCTCGGGTCCGAGGCTAACATCCTCCTCAGATTTCGAGAGGTAATCACTATCTTCCTCGGCCTCGGTGATAACCCACAAGTATAGGGGATCAATTGTAGCTTTTTTGATAAATAAGAGTGTTGAACCCAACGAGGAGTTAAAGGTAGAATTTACGGACAATTACAGTTTTTCCCTTAGTTTTGCCAGCCCGTGGGTTTTTCCCTTACTTTTTTGCTCTGCTCAGTTGTGCCCTTAGATTTGTCTCTAAGCTCGTCTGAGTAACCTTTGATCATTTGACCAATACTTCAAAAATTCATAAAAAAAACATATGAAGTCGGATAAACGCAAATAAGATATCAAAATGTTTAGAATGACATTACGATTATGTGCATGCCATTTGCATTCAGGAAAAAGTACCGTTTAAACTACTCGAGGTTATTAATGTTATAAACATTACTAAAAATAAAAAAGTATAAAAAATACCTTTTTCATGAATAAAAATTACAGCCAAATTTAGGTGATGTTTTCTAAACATCCTGATATCTTATTTGCATTCTTGTGAGTTCATATCAACTTATTATGAAGTTTCAAAGTAATGGTCAAAGTCACTTGAAAATTCATAGCAAGTTAATATGAACTCACAAGAAAGCAAATAAGATATCAGGATGTTCAGAAAACATCACCTACATTTGCCTGTAATTTTTATTAATGAAAAAGTATTGTTTATACTTTTTATTTTCAATAATGTATATAACATTAATAACCTCGGGTAGTTTAAATGGTACTTTTTTCCTAAACATAAATGGCATGCACTTAATGGTAATGTCATTCTGAACATTTCAATATCTTATTTGTATTCTTGTGACTTCACATGAATTTGTTATGAATTTTAAAAGTATTGGTCAAACGGTCAAAGTTTGACCAATAATTTGACCATTTGACCAATACTTTGAAAATACTCTGAGGTTGTCCGAGTGCCCTTTGACCGTTTAACCAAAGGGGGTTGTTGAGTATGGGAGTAAAGTGGACAATTTAAGGGCAAAACTGAGCAGAGCCAAAAAGTAAGAGCAAAACCCATGGGGTGGTTCTAACTAAGGGCAAAAATGCATTTATCCCTACGATTTATATTCTTTTCAAGTTCTATCGACTACCGATACAACTCTACGCACACTTAATGTTCGCTTTGCCTAGAACAAGTATGAAACTAGAAGTACTTTGTAGGTGTACTACTAGAACTACTTTGCAAGAATAAAACTAGGAGTACTTTGCGAGGTAATAAAAGTTAGTTGTTTAGTAGAAAGCTTTTGTAACACAAAGACAAAAAAATCGTCCATAGGCAATTGAATATAACATGGTAGATACTTATCATATGCAATGAGGGAGAGGCATACGCTAACATACTTTCCGTACTGGGATCATATGCACTTATGATTGGAACTCTAGCAAGCACCCGCAACTACTAAAGATCACTAAGGTAAAACCCAACTATAGCATTAAGTAACAAGTCCACTTTACTACCATACGCAACAGCCCCCTTACTCGGGTACAAGCTTCTGTAACTCTCGCCACCCACTATAAGCGAATCATGAATGTATTGCAACACCCTATAGTGGGAATCCCACACACTTGCATGACACGGAGGGCACGATAGGACATCACCAATTTAACATACAACTCATATCAATCACAACATAGCACAATTAGCCCGTAGGACAAAATAAATCTACTCAAACATCACATGATTGCCATACATCATTGGATAATAACATATAACATTAAATGCCATGTTTAAGTAGAGATTACAGCTGGGAGAAGAGGTGTTACACCACTCCATAGAGGGGAGAGAATTGGTGATGACATCAGCGAAGTTGTTGATGTAGATCGCCGTCATGATGGTTGCCCCGGCGGCACTCCGGCACCACCAGGAGAGA
This sequence comes from Thinopyrum elongatum, assembly GCA_011799875.1. Lineage (NCBI taxonomy): Eukaryota > Viridiplantae > Streptophyta > Magnoliopsida > Poales > Poaceae > Thinopyrum > Thinopyrum elongatum. The sequence continues at coordinate 282,175,933 of CM022299.1, read as the reverse complement.
GGGGGAGAGAGCCCCCCTCCTTCTTCTTCCTTGTCTCCCCCTAGAAGGGAGGAGAGTTTCCCCTCTGGGCCATGGCCGCCATGGCTTCCAAGAGGGCAGGAGCCCTACGAGATTGGATCTCTCTCTCTCTCTCTCTGGTCTCTTCTATTTCATGTTTCTGTTTTCTGGCCGAAAACCGTTTCTTATATTCCCGGAGATCCGTAACTCAGATTGGGCTGAAATTTTGAGGGGATTTTTATCTCGATATTATATTTCTTGCGGCAGAAGGAAAACCCCAATCGACCTAACATGTGGCCACAAGCCTGTCAGGCGCGCCCTGGGTAGGGGGTCACGCCCTCTGAGCTTGTAGGCCCCTCGGGCATCGTCTTGAGTTGATTTTCCTAGTCGCAATCACCTAGGGAGGAGGTTGGTAGGATTTAACCATTGCGCCCCCGATTATAGTACAAAGGATTTCAATCAAGGATAAATTATGCTCCAACTTCATCGCAAAACCAAAGACCATACATGCATGCTTCGGGAATCACAAACCTTAACATCAATATTTTTACTAAACCACAATCATCCACTAGTACACCCTCATATTACCATCTTAATATTGCAAAAATATTGCAAGGAATCAAATATATCATATTAAGTGATCCACAAGTTTTATGTAGGATTTTATGACTAACCATGTGAATGACCAATTCCTGTTAACTCTCTAAATAAATATAAGTGAAGCATGAGATCTTAATTCTCTCTATAGAAAACTTTCCCATGCTCTAACAAATATAAGTGAAGCAAAAGAGCATTCTACAAATAATGGTTTTCCAAATGTAGAGAAACGAGCATCCAAACTTCAAAAGATATAAGTGAAGCACATGAAGCATTCTATAAAGCCATACTCAAAAGATACAAGTGGAGTGCAAAGAGCATCCTATAAATCAACCAAGGACTATCTCATACTAGCATGGTGCATATCTAAAAGAAAAATAAAAGGTACACGATGCTCCAAGAATTTACGCATGTCATGTGAACAAAAATAACAAGACATACCGATAATTGTCGAAGAAGAAAGATGGGATGCCTTCCGGGGGATCCCCAAGCTTAGACGCATGAGTCTCCTCTAATATTAACTTGGGGTGCCTTGGGATTGTCCACTTTGCCCTTAATAAAGTGGACTTGTTACTTAATGCTATGGTTGGGTTTTACCATAATGATCTTTAGTAGTGGGAGTAAAGTGGACAATCTAAGGGCAAAACTGAGCAGAGCCAAAAAGTAAGGGCAAAACCCATGGGATGGTTCTGACTAAGGGCAAAAATGCACTTATCCCTACAATTTATATTCTCTTCAAGTTCTATCGACCACCGATACAACTCTACGCACACTTAACATTCGCTTTACCTAGAACAAGTATGAAACTAGAAGTACTTTGTAGGTGTAATGCTAGAACTACTTTGCAAGAATAAAACTAGGAGTACTTTGCGAGGTAATAAAAGTTAGTTGTTTAGTAGAAAGCTTTTGTAACACAAAGAGAAAGACTGTCTATAGACAATTGAATATAACATGGTAGATACTTATCATATGCAATGAAAGATAGGCATACGCTAACATACTTTTTGTACTTGGATCATATGCACTTATGATTGGAACACTAGCAAGCATCCGCAACTACTAAAAATCATTAAGGTAAAACCCAACCATAGCATTAAGTAACAAGTCCTCTTTGCTCCCATACGCACAACCCACTTATTCAGGTATAAACTTCTGTCACTCTCGCCACCCACTATAAGCGAATCATGAACATATTACAAAACCCTACAACGGGAATCCCTCATGCTTGCGCGACATGGAGGGCGCCATAGGACAGCACCAATTTAACATACAACTCATATCAATCACACCATATGACAATTAACCCGCCGAACAAAACAAATTTACTCAAATATCATAGGATTGCCACACATCATTGGATAATAACATATAGCATTAAGCACCATGTTTAAGTAGAGATTATAGCGGGGAGAAGAGGTGTTACACCGCTGCATAGAGGGGGAGAGAGTTGGTGATGCCGCCGACAGAGTTGTTAGTGTAGATCGCCATCACGATGGTTGACTCGGCGGCACTCCAGCGCCACAGGGAGAGAGGGGGAGAGAGCCACCCTCCTTCTTCTTCTTCCTTGGTCTCCCCCTAGATGGGAGGAGAGTTTCCCCTCTTGTCCATGGCCGCCATGGCTTCTAATATGTCTCCAACGTATCAATAATTTTTGGTTGTTCTATGCTATTATAGTATCAATCTTGCATGTTTATTATGCAATTATGTACAATTATATATCATTTTTTGGGACTAACCTATTAACCTAGTGCCCAGTGCCAGTTGCTGTTTTTTGCTTGTTTTTGGCTTATTAGGAAATCAATATGAAACAGAGTCCAAACGGAGACAAAACTTTGGATTAATTTTTTCTGGACGAGAAGAGACCCTAGAAGGTTCGGGAGAAGACCAGACAAGCCACGAGGTAGCGACAAGCTTGGGAGGCGCGCCCTCAAGGGGCTCCCCCCAGGCTTGTGGGCCCCTCGTGGCACCTCTTGACTTAGTTCTGCCTCTATAAATTCTCAAATATTCCCCATACATCAGAGAGCCACCTGAAATACTTTTTCCGCCGCCGCAAGTTTCTGTTCTCGCGAGATCCCATCTGGAGGCCTCCGCGGACACTCTACTGGAGGGGGAATCGACCACAGAGGAGCTCTACATTAACCTTTCCGCCCTTCCGATGATGTGTGAGTAGTTTACCATAGACCTATAGGCCCATAGCTAGTAGCTAGATGACTTGTTCTCTCTCTTTGGTCTTTAATACAATGTTCTCCTCGATGTTCTTTGAGATCTATTCGATGTAATCACTTTTTGCGGTGTGTTTGTTGGGATCCGATGAATTACGAGTTTATGATCAGATTATCCATGAATATTATTTGAGTCTTCTCTGAACTCTTTTATGCATGATTATTATAGCTTTGTATTTCTCTTCAATCTATTGATTTGGTTTGGCCAACTAGATTGATTTATCTTGTAATGGGAGAGGTGCTTTGTGATGGGTTCAATCTTGGGGTGATCTACATCCCAGTGACAGAAGGGGACAAGACACGTATTTGTATTGTTGTCATTAAGGGTAAAATGATGGGTTTATTCATATAGATTGAGTTTACTTTGTCTACATCATGTCATCTTGCTTAAGGCATTACTCCGTTCTTTATGAACTTAATACTCTAGATGCATGCCAGATGGCGGTCGATGTGTGGAGTAATAGTAGTAGATGCAAGCAGGAGTCGGTCTACTTGTCTCGGATGTGATGCCTATATACATGATCATTGCCTTGGATATCATCATGATTATTCGCTTTTCTATCAATTTCCCAACAGTAATTTGTTTACCTATCATATGCTTTTTTCAAGAGAGAATCCTCTAGTGAAAACTATGGCCCCGGGGTCTATTTTAATCATATATAAAAATCCAAAAATACCTTGTTGCAATTTTATTTACTTTATTATATTTTGTGTTTTTGTTTATCTATCTACCACTACGAGATTTGATCATTGCAATTAACCGCCAAGGGATTGACAGCCCCTTGTTTGCGTTGGGTGCAAGTATTTGTTATTTTGTGTGTAGGTGCTGTTCACGAGGTGTTGCGTGGTTATCCTACTGAATTGAAAACATTGGTTTTTAACTGAGGGAAATACTTATCTCTACTTACTGCATCATCCTCTCCTCTTCGAGGAAATCCCAACGCAGCTCACAAGTAGCAGGAAGAATTTCTGGCGACGTTATCGGGGAGACATCATAAACATCTATCAAGTACCATCGCATAAACTTTCATCTCCTTGAATTTACATTATTTTCCATTTGCCTCTTGTTTTCATCTCCCCCACTTCTAAAACATTTTCACAAAAATACAAAAATGTATTTCATTTGCCTTTTTGCTTGTTTGCCTTCATGTCAACACTAAAAAATAGGAAATGAACAAGAAAAGTAAAGACATATGGATCCTCATCCACTTGCTAATCTTTTAAAAAGATCTAATTATGTTGAACCAATTGCTAGTGAGTTGAGTGCACTTGATTATCTCTATGAAGTGTTGCTTGAAAATCATGAATCTGAAAACTGCAATGAAGTTTTAAACGGAAAAATTTATGAAGTGGTTCATGATGTTATTATAAATTCTATTAATTTCAATTGTGTTAACGATATGCAAAACCCCAAGCTTGGGGATGATGATTTTGTTATGTCCTCTACTCATTGCAACGATCGTGATTGGGGCAATGCTTCTTATGATCTTGAAAATTTATTTAAGCCTCACGATGAATATGAAATTGACAATAATGTTTGCAATGATATTGAAAGTGGGTTTGGAAGAGTTTCAACTTGAGGAAAAAAGAATCCCACATATTTGGAGAGTGTTCAATCTCATGAACTTTTTGATAAAAGTGGGTTTGGAGAGGTCATGACTTTAGTTGATGTTGTTAATCCCACTACCTTGGGAGATTATAAGACTTTTATGCATGTAGATCATAAAGAGAAAATTTTATATGATATCTATATTGTTGATTTTGATTATGATCCTACATGTAATTATTATGAGAGAGGAAAATATGGTTGCAGAAATTTTCATGTTACTAAATCACCTCTCTTTGTGTTGAAATTATTAATGCTTCCTTCTTCCTATTTGCATATGCTAGAAATTGCTAGTCTTGGTAATTTGTTTCCCTATAAAATGCATATACATAGGAAATATGTTAGACTTAAATGTATTGGTCACATGTTGTATGATGCTCTCTTTGTGCTTCAATTCTGGTCTTTTATGTGAGCATCACTAATATCCCAAGCCTATATTAATGGCTACAAAGAAAGAGCTTGTTGGGAGACAACCCAATACTTTTTTTTTGTTTTTGGTGTGCACACAATTATGCTGCTGTTATGGTTGTGTTTGTGTATTTTAATTAGTCTTTCTGCCAAGTAAAGCCTTTGGGATGATTTGGATGATAGTTGTTTTGATTCTGTGAAAAAAACAGAAACTTTTGCGCCTAGTAGCATAATTGTTAAAATTCACTGGAGTGTGATAAATTCTTCATTTTTTACACATGATTGATTTATAAATTTCCCATGTTGTACTAAATTTTCAGAATTTTTGGAGTTACAGAAGTATAGTCATTCTTCGAATCATTATAGACTGTTCTGTTTTGACAAATTCTATTTTCGTTGCGTTGTTTGCTTGTTTTGATGAATCTATGGATTGTATCAGGGGGTACAAGCCATGTTGAAGTTAGAATGCAGTAGGTATTATGCAATAATAAAATATGAATGGGTTTACAACAGTACCTAAGTGGTGATTTGCTTGTTATACTAATGGATCTCACGAAGGTTTTTGCTGAGTTTTGTGTGCTGAAGTTTTCAAGTTTTGAGTGAGATTATGATGGATGAAGGAATAAGGAGTGGCAAGAACCTAAGCTTGGGGATGCCTAAGGCACCCCAATGTAATATTCAAATTCCCAAGCATCTAAGCTTTGGGATGCCCCGGAAGGCATCCCCTCTTTCTTCTACCAACCATCGGTAATATTACTTGGAGCTATATTTTTATTCATCACATGATATGAGTTTTGCTTGGAGCGTCGTGTATTATATGAGTCTTCGCTTTGTTTGCTTTTTAATTTTCCACAATCATCTTTGCTGGACACACCTTTTTGAGAGGGACACACATTACTCGTGATTTGTTAGAATACTCTATGTGCTTCACTTATATCTTTTGAGCTAGGCAATTGCTCTAGTGCTTCACTTATATTTTTTAGAGCATGGCGGTGGTTATATTTAAAGAAATAGTTGCACTCTCATGCTTCACTTATATCTTTTTGATAGTTGGATAAATATTAATGGCAATTAGCATGGGTTATGAATTTGGTCCTAATATGATAGGTATTCAAGAGGGATATAATAAAAACTTTCATGTAGTTCACTGAATATGATAAGTTTGATTCCTTGAAATAGTTTTGCAATATAAAGATGGTGATATGTGGGAGGTACTAGTGAATGATTGTGGTTTAGTAAGAATATTGGTGTTAAGGTTTGTGATTCCCGAACCATGCACATATAGTCTCTCGTTATGCTATGACGTTGGAGCTTGATTTATTATTGATTGTCTTCCTTATGAGTGGCGGTTGGGGATGAGCGATGGTCTTTTCCTACCAATCTATTCCCCTAGGGGCATGCACAGTAGTACTTTGCTTCAAGGGCTAATAAACTTTCACAATACGTATGGGAGTTCTTTATGGCTAATGTGAGTCCATGGATTATACGCACTCTCACCTTTCCGCAATTTGCTAGCCTCTTTGGTACCGTGCCCTTTCTCACCTTGAGATGTGGTGCAAACTTCGCCGGTGCATCCAAACCCCATGATATGATATGCTCTATCACACATAATCCTTCTTATATCTTCCTAAAAACAGCCACCATACCTACCTATTATGGCATTTCCATAGCCATTCCGAGATATGTTGCCATGTAACTTCGACCGTTATGTTTCTATGACACATTATCATTGTCATATTGCTTTGCATGATCATATAGCTGACACAGTATTTGTGGCTCAGCCTTCGTTCATCATTTTTTATACATGTTACACTAGATCATTGCACATCCTGGTACATCGCCAGAGGCATTCACATAGAGTCATATTTTGTTCTAGTATCGAGTTGTAATTTTTTGAGTTGTAAGTAAATAGAAGCGTGATCATCATCATTATTCATTATTAGAGCATTGTCCCAAGTGAGGAAAGGATGATGGAGACCATGATCCCCCCACAAGTCGGGATGAGACTTCGGATGAAAAAAGAAAAAAAGAAAAAAGAGAGGCCAAAAAGATTCCAAGAAAAAAAGAGAAAAAAAGAAAAAAAAGAAAAAAAAAGAAAAAGAAGAAAAAGGGGAAAAATAAAAATGAGAGAAAAAGAGAGAAGGGACAAAGTTACTATCCTTTCCACACTTGTGCTTCAAAGTAGCACCATGTTTTTCATATAGAGAGTCTCCTATGCTTTCACTTTCATATAACTAATGGAAAATTTTCATTATAGAACTTGGCTTGTATATGGACTAAGTAGCACGACCAATGTTAGAATGGTGGTTCAATAAACAATAAACTAAGAATTAAACTATCAACCATTAACTTCAAAGCAATAGGGTTGCTAGAAGTTTTGAATTCACACATCATAGTTCATTTGTCGGTATTCCGGTTAGGAACAACATTGGAACCAAGGAATGGAAGGTGATGGCGAGAATCATCACCGTATCAAGAATTCATAAGAGGTGGTGCAATTCTCATGACATCCTTGACATAAAAGATGATAATACTCCAACGTAGAACATAACATAAGCTAGATAGAAAGGAACTCAAGGTACCACACAAAACATGAATACGTTTGTGTCAGAAGGAAGGCAAGGATGTTGTCGAGGACAACACAAATTATCGAGGGGAAAGAGTGGTAATTCTTGTCACAAATTCATTTGACCTATTGGAAGAACTCAAAATGTTGATGATGATTACGAGACATTTTGTCGTGAGGGTTCATGAGGATGTAATCCATCAGTAAGATGATCAAATCAAATGGGATGGTGAAGCTAAAGGTCAACGGAACCACGGATATGAAGCAAGCTTGGATTCCGTCATGTTGTGTAAGCAATACGATATGATGATGAAAGTTTGGCATAGGCTTAACTCTTTGTCAGAAATGTGCACCAGGAAGAAGGACCAGGTAGCATAGTTAAAATTAGCACGATAATGATGTAGCCAATCAGGCTAGGAATGACATGATGGAGTATTAAACTTCCCAGCAACAAAGTACTAGGAGCACTGAATCGCAATGGGGATTCGCGTCACTTGTCAGAGTTCTCGAGTGACGGACAATGCAGACCTGCGGAGTGACTAAAACGGTGAGAACCATTATTCCAGCCAAATTTCACAAGGGTTAGTGCAATGGCACGATATCCTCGAGATACCAGAGGGTAATACTCAAGGGTGGAACATAATAGAAGCTGACGTAGATCGATGATCAGTGGACGAAGGTGCTTTAACCTTGTCGAAAAATAGACGAGGCACAGGAATGGAGTTATCAATGAGGTCGGCATGTTCAAAACCATAACTTCATGGAATCAAGTTAAGGATACCGAAAGAATTATACAAATGGATAACTATTTTGCAAGAAGCTTCCGTGACGGTCTACACCATGGGCATGAACACAAATTTCAAGGTCGACTCCCACTTCTTCAACACATAACCATTCATTTACTTCTCACTTTTGGTGAAGTTGTAGTGTTGAAATTTTATCTGGCAAAGCACCAGTAGAGGACGACCCATAGAAGTTTTCGGGTTCACATAGATTAGAGAAGGCATAGGTTCAACCCATTGGGGCATCTTAGGAACATATACCACAACTTCAAGACTAAATAACACAAGATTGATAGTAAAGCATGGTTGACAATAGCAGAGGACGAAATTTACCAAAGGCATTATGTATCAGGGGAAGAACTCACAAGATTTTTGAATGTGAAGGACACTGTCGGATATTAACCCAGCAATGGGTCTGACGGTCCACAATGGAGCCGATGTGAGTATCGGTACTCAATCAGAGGAAGAAAGAATGCAAAGGCATCGAATTATAGAAACATTTGAATAATTCGATGCTTAAATACAAAGGAATTATGATTTCCAAATCGGTGTATCAGAATCAGATGCTCTGATCAAATACGAGTAATTTGAATAGACTTAGATGGACAATCAATCAAGGTTTGATTTGTCGAGAACCAGCTCATGTTCGGAAAGACGTCTGAGCTGGAAAGAAAATTTATAAGGATCAACTGAGGATTGCATGCATTCACACACATGTTGACTCAATAAGGTAAGAACGACAATCGCAAAGGATTTCATTGCAGATTATTAGACATATGGAGTTAACCATAAGTGCAGGCATGTAAGAAGATAATCAAAAGTTGAAGGCCACATAGGATTTTCTGAAGATCGAATAGCATTATGAAGCATTTTGTGAAACACATGAACAACTGGGGATGAACGAATCCCCGTTAAGTGTGAGGAATTATCCGTAAGGGCTTTCATGCGGCAATGAACTGCAAGGCAGTAAGTTCAAAAGATTCTCGGCACAACGGAGAGTATTTCGGGGCATCTTGTAATAACAAGAGCAACTGAGAATGAATGTATGAATGGCAATTGTATGTAGTTATACATAAGGATATATCAGTGGTAGGGAATTGCAAAGGCGGTGGGTACAAGGGTCTCGTGGAAACATAGAAGAGTATATTCGGAATCTTCTAATGAAGCAGGCGATCATCTGTAATTAAGTGGATCTCCAAAAGGAAGTAGTACGAGAACCTAGAGTTAGAGTTAGTAAAATCTTTGACCCGAAAAGAAGAGAGATCAGAATCCCAGAGTGAAGGAGAGGAATAAAAGATCCTAATACAACCCATTTGTGATGTGGGCCTGTAAGCCACACAACAATGTTAGTAAATAGTTTTTCAGAGACTAGACTCAACTTCGGCCAAGGAGTTGGAAAGGGGCTTCCTATAGGCAGTCGACTTTGATACCAACTTGTGATGCCCCCAACTTAGTCGTGCACTAATCATACACGCAAATGCACACAATCAAGATCAGAGACTCATGGGAAGATATCACAACACAACTCTAGACACAAATTCAAACATAAAGCTTTATATTACAAGCCAGGGCCACGAAGGCTCGAATACATAAGTTAGCGGAAGCAACAATATCTAAGTACAGGCATAAAATAAACAAGTCTGCCTTAAGAAGGCTAGCAAAACAACGATAGCTAGATCAAAAAGGCAGAGGCCTCCTGCCTGGGAGCCTCCTAAGTACTCCTGGTCGTCGGTCTCCACATAGTAGTAAGCTCCGTCGGGATAGTAGTAGTCATCGGCGGGATCAGCTGGCTCCTGGGTTCCGTCATCTGATTGCAGCAATTGGGTAAATCGGAAAAAGAGCTAGCAAAGCAACTGTGAGTACTCATCCAAAGTACTCGCAAGACTTAATCAGATCTATGCTAAGTATGCATTGGTATCAAAGGGAAGGGGCCGTATCTATAGACTATATTGTAGAATTGCCAGAATTGAGGGGAAGTCCTAGCCTATAGAATACTAGCCTCTTGCAGCATCTTGCGACATTAGAAGAGTGCAGATTGGCATAACATAAGGAATAAGTATGTAGTAGCAATTCCCAGAGAGCCTTCCTTGACTCCCTGCGAGAAAGCGATCCCGGAGCCATCATATCCATTTAGTGTCTCCAGTATCCAGTTCTAGTTGTAGTAGATCAAGATACAACTCCAAGCGTCTGTTAACATGGACAGGGCTATTCGAATAGATATACTTCCCTACAGGGGTGCACCAACTTACGCAACACGCTAGATTAACTCTGGATGGACACAGTTTTTTGTGTCATGCCCAGCGTCGGTTGATCGGCACACCTTAGTCCTACCTAGGCTCAACATAGAGGCCAGCACACCGGTCTACATCCTAAACACTCAGGGATCTTGGGCCCATCGCCCTTTGCACTCCTGTGCGCTGCGTACGCGGCCTGGAGCAGACCCACCTCCTTAGAGAAGCGCAGGCAGTTACCGTCCAACAGGGCGCGCACCAAAGAGCTTTCAGAGAATCGTATGACGCCGAGTGCCCATACTTATTCCCACGTGGTGGTTAGTGCGAAAAGGCCAGAGGCCTACTCAGATCACATATCCAAACCCTTAGTGTCTTGGGAGCACGCGGAGATGATCAGTGATCATGTTGCCCCGTCTTGAGGACTTACAGCAAGGGTCAGGCCCATCCCTCTCGAGAGCGGTCTGCCTGCCCGGCCGTGCCTCATAATTATCTCGCGGGCACCCTCCAGGTCAACCCGACTCACAAGAGACTGTCTGGTACTTAGGTCCACCTCTACTGGGGTGGTACCACCTGTCCCTTCAGTCCTACAGTAAGAGTTAAAAGGGGCAATAGTTTAAGGTAAAAGTGTGTTTGTACCATCAAGGGGGAAATCCGAGGAATCACCCTCGATGAATTCCCACTCGATGTATCCACCAAGGTGAACTTGGAGGAATCACCCTCAATGGGTTCACACCAGAGTTGCTGCACGACATAGGTGTCATCGCAGGAGGTGAAAGAGGAATCACCCTCGATATCCCACAACCGACTAGCTACGCGACAGAGATATCATCTGGAGTGAGGTAGGAGGTATCACCCTCGGCACTCGATAGTAGCTCTGCAGAGTCGTACAACAAAGGGGTGTGCGGTGATGTGTCGGTCTCAGCACGTCGATCACATTGATCGAGTCATCGGTAACAAAGTGGGCAACAAGGACAAGGGTGAGGGGTCATGATGGATCACTAACCAACCTATACTAAGCATATAAGATATCAGGTAAAGTAACAACAACAGGTTAGAAAAGTAGGCTATGCATCAAAATAGGAGCTATTGAACAACAGTAGCAAAATCTAATGCAAGCATGAGAGAGAAAGAGTGGGCGATGTAGGAATGATCAAGAGGGTTTTGCTTGCCTGGAAGCTCTGCGGAAAGGGGCTGGTCGTCAGGAGTGTAGTCGAACTCGGGAGCAGTGTCAGTCTCTGGTCTACAGAAGTGAAGAGGGGGAAGAAACAATAAATAACCGAGCCATCAAGTGCATCACAATGGATGAACTGGCCATACGCTGTGCTTGGGGTGACCTAACACAGTCCTACGCGTTACAGATGGAGCGGGAAAATATCCGAGAATATTTTCCCGGCTCTAGGTAATTATAGGACAGACGAATCGGAGGGAAAGGTTCCATGTTTGCAGTGTTTGAGGCATGTGACAGGTATGCGGGTGGCATATTCAGATTCGTCTTATTTTTCTGATCATTTTTCATATATAAATTATTTTCATCCGAGTTACGGATTATTTTATATGATTTTCTAAAGTGTTAATCATTTTCTGAAATTTCTGTATTATTAATATTCATTCGAATGCTACGGGTACACATAAGTGTACCCATCATTGTGCACATGTGGCTGACAGATGGGGCTAGAGACCCAGTTGACCAAGTGAACATTGACTAGTCAAACAATGAACAGTAGACGTGGGCCCCATTTGTCATTGCCTTAGATATTTTAATTCAACTTAGCATTTTTTATTTAACAGTGGGACCCACGTATCATTTGCACATTACTCTAACTAAACAATCAATCTAACCTAATTTAACCTCTAATCCTAATCAAACAGGCCGGGCCCATTGGTCATCGGTGCAACCAGCCTCAGGTATACTGCGTAGGCGTGCGTGTACCAGCGGAGGAGCACGGCTCAGGTGTGCGTGGCCGGCGCACGACGGGCACAGGGTAGGCAAGCGGGGCGTGGCGGGAGCGAGGCAACGGGCAGGCGTGGGCGGCTGCGATGCGGCGCTAGCGGGCCTGGGTGGCAGCAGCCACAACGCGGAGCACGCAGCAGCAGCGGCGGTGGCTTGAGCAGCACCAGGCGTGGCGGGTGACAGCGGCCGTCGACGGGCGCTGCGGATGCGGACGCGAGCGTGGGGAGCGGCGGTGTATGCGGGCGGCTAGCAGGCATCTGGGCGTAGGCGGTAGCGAGCAGCGCCGGGCGCAGCGACGCATGACCGGGCGTGCACGGGCCGGCGCTGGAGGGGGCGGGGCATACGCATGAGTGCGGCCGGGCGCTGTCAGAGGGGGTGCGGCTACGCCGATGGTTTTGACGGGGGGGGGGGAGGGGAAACTGAGGGATCGACAGCGGAGCTCACCGCTAGGTCAGAGAGGAGCTCAGGGGAGCTGGGACTAGCCGGGATGCGGCGGGTCGACACGATGACGTGGCGACAGTAGCTTCGGGCGTGCTCTGAATCGTAACGAGGGAGAGAGCGAGGCGAGAATTGGGATTAGGGTTCGTGGGGGGGGGGGGCAGCGGCCGTCGTTCTTATCCCCCCTCCAAGACGCCCTGTAGCGCCTCGGTGTCAAGAATCCTTCCGGTGAGGGCGGCATCGGGCGCGGTGGTGTTGACACGCATGCGAGGTAGGGGATGAACGGGTGATGGGTTGGGTCTGGCACTATGTGTGCTGGGCATGGTAACTGCATAGTGCCCTTTTTCTATTTTTCCCTTTTTGCTTTTCTTTTTTTGTCAGTTGAATCAGCGACAATTTCCATTTAATTAAAATAGCAAATAAAATTTGTTTGAGTTGAAACTTGGCACATAAATACAGTACAACATTCCAAGACCAGACAGAAGGTTTCACATCATTTGGAAATGTATAGATATTTGCTTATTTTGAAAAGGCCAAAATAATTGTTGCTGGACCATTTATTAATTTCCTAGGAATTATTTGATGGGTCAAATGATGTTGGTTACAACATGACAATGATCAGAGGGAATTATAGAATAATTTGAACATTTTAGTTTTACTGTTTGAATAAATATTATTTTTGACTTTATTTTAAATTTGAATTTGACTTTGATTTTTCTCAAGTGGCAATTTGGCTTAGTCAAACTTGATGACATGGAATCATTAGCATGAGATCACTGTAGCATGTCACTGGGGGTGTTACAAATCTCCTCCACTACAAGAAATCTTGTCCCGAGATTTAAGAGGTGGAGTAAGGAAGAAAGTTCTGGTTACAAAAATTCTAATGGATCTTCTCGTTCCTGTTGCTCTCAACGAAGAGGTTGATCCAGTATGTTAATGTCTTCAATTTGCTGCATCGGGGCATCATGATGAAGTCGTCATCCTTTCTTCAGAATCTCTATCGTACTTATGAATAGGACAAGTGGGGTAAAACTTTGTAGAGACGGATATCTGGAAGGATTGGCATCCGGTAATTATCTCAGGGAATGAGGTAAGGTATTTCTCGAATTGGAACTCAGGAATTATATCGAGAGCAATGAAATAAGGTGAAAGAAGTTCCAAATGGATAGGCAATAATTTAATGCCCAAGCTAGGGTGTGAATGGGGTTCAGAGCAAGGAGAATAAGTATCACATCTAATAACAAAATAGATCATCTCTAGGAAGGTGGCTCTTGAATTACCTCCGAAGCCAAGCGCAAGGAATAACTTTGGAAACAGGGATGTACCGGAGAGTTAGGTTTCGATCCTGTGGAACTGTGGGGAGTGTGGATTAATAGTCAGGAGGACGGTGACATCTTGTACGACCACGATAGCAAGGCATGCCAGAGGATAGCCTGTCAGTTATGTTGGCAACAACGTCGGTACCAAGGGCGAGGGACGAAGAGAACCATTTTCCTGCTCGTTGAAACGAGGGGGACCAATAGGCAAAGTTCTTGTCCATCGGTGGTTACCATAATGTCATCAACAATAGTAACAGGGTCTTACTGACAGAGTTGTACACCGAGGTGTTTACATAAGAAGGGAATTATTACTACTTAGATCATATAAATCACAAGAAAGGTTAAACAAAACAATGCAAAGGAAAATGTGATTATCAGATTAAACAGACCAATGGAAAGGAAAATGTGTTTATCAGATTAAACAAACCAATGGAAAGGAAAATGTGTTTATACACAAGTATTAGGAGTATTTCCTTCACAAGAACAAGCATAGCATGGTATACATAACCAGACAGCAAGTAGATAACCATTTAGGTAAAGGGGCGAGGAAATTCATGATGTTACCCATACAATGGTATTTGGACAATTAATCAAGAAGAATTCTAGCATTGCACTTCCAAGGTTCTTGTTGATGATCGGAGTACCACAGACATGCTTCGGGGTAGCATCGACATGGTCATCAGGTAGTCAGAGTTTTGAAACTCAAGGATCCGTCAAGATCAACTTGTAGAATAAGTCTTACAATTTCTTCATGGAAGAATGGCTATCCTTGCTAAAGAAGATACTATAACAATAGGTCCTCTGGCCAGGTGTGCTAAACATGACATAACCTTACCGGGTTACATAGATACCAATGTTATAATTCTTGGAAAATGTTCCAACCATCATATCTGCCCGGGATCCAGATCTGATTAGTGTCAGGATACCTCAGACTCAGGATGCCGGAGAAGAAAAGGGTGCAACACAAATTGACAAGATGACGTTGCAAGATTTTCAGGAAATGAACTATGGAAGAAAGTTTCGAAACATGAGATGGATTGCAAGGCACACGTGAGCACACTGTCCAAGACAATCATGACCACATGGAAGTCTTACAGTGAAAAGGCAATCGAGTTCTGGTTAGGAACCATCATTGAGGATATCAAAGTCCATGTGTAATTCCAAATTAGCTCTTACAAATGAATTCCTTTTCCTCGAACAAATCAATCATTGGCTTGGTGCGCTAGGAAATACATATGGAGTGAAGGTAGCAAATCTATCAAACCATAGAGTACTTCGCACATGCATGAATGAATTGGGACGATTCCAGAGGAAGCGAAACAACTTTTCTCATATTCACGGTAGTAGCTTGCATCCATTGCACGCGCACTTAGAGAAGATACTTCTTGCATCAAACATATACTTCATGAGCTAGGCTCAATGACAATGCTTTCAGAAGTTTCCAACATTAGCTTACATGCTCATCATGAACCACGGAGAAGATAAGGATGTGGCTGATGGGCTCATCAACAATTCATCGAGATTTCCTTAAAGAGGATTTCCATAATTAGGTGAACAAGGTGATAGTATTGGTCGGACCAAATGATATAATGACGTATGCCCGAGGAAAACATCCACAATTAAACATTGATCGAAAGGTGCACCCGAAATATGGACTAAGTAGCACGATCAATGTTAGAATGGTGGTTCAATAAACAATAGACTAAGAATGAAACTATCGACCATTAACTTCAATGCAATAGGGTTGCTGGAAGTTTTGAATTCACACATCATAGTTCATTTGTCGGTATTCCGGTTAGAAACAACAAGGGAACCAAGGAATGGAAGGTGATGGCGAGAAGCATCACCATATCAAGAATTCATAAGAGGTGGTGCAATTCTCATGACATCGTTGACATAAAATATGGTAATACTCCAAGGTAGAACATACCATAAGCTAGATAGCAAGGAACTCAAGGTACCACATAAAACGTGAATACGTTTGCATCAGAAGGAAGGCAAGGATGTTGTTGAGGACAACACAAATTATTGAGGGGAAAGAATGGTATTTATCATCATGAATTCATTTGACCTATTGGAAGAAGTCAAAATGTTGATGATGATTACGACACATTTTGTCGTGAGGGTTCATGAGGATGTAATCGATCAGTAAGATGATCAAATCAGATGGGATGGTGAAGCTAAAGGTCAACGGAACCACGGATGTGAAGCAAGCTTGGATTCCGTCATATTTTGTAAGCAAAACGATATGATGATGAAAGTTTCACACAGGCTTAGCTCTTTGTCAGAAATGTGCACCGGGAAGAAGGACCAGGTAGCATAGTGAAAATTAGCATGATAATGATGTAGCCAATCACACTAGGAATGACATGATGGAGTATTCAACTTCCCAGCAACAAAGTACTAGGAGCACTGAATCACAATGGGGATTCGAGTCACTTGTCAAAGTTCTTGAGTGACGGACAATGTAGACATGCGGAGTGACTAAAACGGTGAGAACCATTATTCCAACCAAATTTCACAAGTGTTAGTGCAATGGCACGATATCCTCGAGATACCAGAGGGTAATACTCAAGGGTGGAACATAATAGAAGCTGACATGGATCAATGATCAGCGGACGAAGGTGCTTTAACCTTGTCGAAAATAGATAAGGCACAGGAATGGAGTTATCAATGAGGTCGGCAAGTTCAAAGCCATAACTTCATGGAATCAAGTTAAGGATACCGAAAGAATTATACAAATGGATAACTATTTTGCAAGAAGCTTCCGTGACGGTCTACACCATGGGCATGAACACAAAGTTTAAGGTCGACTCCCACTTCTTCAATGCATAACCTTTGATTTACTTCTTGCTTTTGGTGAAGTTGTAGTGTTGAAATTTTATCTGGCGAAACACCAGTGGAGTACGATCCATAGAAGTTTCCAGGTTCACATAGATTAGGGAAGGCATTGGTTCAACCCATCGGGGCATCTTAGGAACATATACTACAACTTAAAGAGTAAATAACACAAGCTTGATAGTAAAGCATGGTTGACAAAAGCAGAAGATACAATTTACCAAAGGCATTATGTATCAGGGGAAGAACTCGCAAGATTTTTGAATGTTAAAGACACTGTCGGATATTAACCCAACAATGGGTCTGGCAGTCCACAACGGAGCTGATGTGAGTATTAGAACTCAATCAGAGGAAGAAAGAATGCAAAGGCATCGGATTATAGAAACATTTGAATAATTCAATGCTTAAATACAAAGGAATTATGATTTCCAAATCGGTGTATCAAAATCAGATGCTCTAATCAAATACGAGTAAGTTGAATATACTTAGATGGAAAATCAACCAAGGTTTGATTTTTTGAGAACCAACTCATGTTCGAAAAGACGTCCGAGCCGGAAAGATAATTTATAAGGATCAACAGATGATTGCGTCCATTCATACACATGTTGAATCAATAGGGTAAGAATGACAATCACAAAGGATTTCATTGAAGATTGTTAGACATATGGAGTTAAGCCCAAGTCCAGGCATGTAAGAAGAATCTCAAAAGTAGAAGGCTGCAGAGTATTTTTG
Organism: Thinopyrum elongatum; assembly: GCA_011799875.1. NCBI lineage: Eukaryota > Viridiplantae > Streptophyta > Magnoliopsida > Poales > Poaceae > Thinopyrum > Thinopyrum elongatum. Next base: position 282,158,246 of record CM022299.1, on the reverse strand, counting down.
GAAGATCGAATAGCACTATGAAGTATTTTGTGAAACACATGAACAACTGGGGATGAACGAATCCTCGATAAGTGTGAGGAATTATCTGTAAGGGCTTTCATGCAGTAATGAACTGCAAGGCAGTAAGTTCAAAGGATTCTCAGGACAACGGAGAGTATTTCGGGGCATCTTGTAATAACAAGAGCAACTGGGAATGAATGTATGAATGACAGGTGTATGTAGTTATACATAAGGATATATCGGTGGTAGGGAATTGCAAAGGCGCTGGGTACAAGGGTCTCGGGAAAACATTAAAGAGTATCTTCAAATCTTCTGATGAAGTAGGCGATCATCCGTAATGAAGGGGCTCTCTGGAAGGAAGTAGTACGAGAACCTAGAGTTAGAGTTAGTAAAATATTTAACCCGAAAAGAAGAGAGATCAGAATCCCAGAGTAAAGGAGAGGAATAAAAGATCCTAATACCACCCATTTGTGATGTGGGCCCATAAGCCACACAACAATGTTAGTAAATAGTTTTTCAAAGACTAGACTTAGGCCAAGGAGTTGGAAAGGGGCTTCCTACAGGCAGTCAGCTCTGATACCAACTTGTGACGCCCCCGACTTAATCGTGCACTAATGATACACGCAAATGCAAACGATCAGGATCAGAGACTCATGGGAAGATATCCCAACACAACTCTAGACACAAATTCAAACATAAAGCTTTATATTACAAGCCAGGGCTACGAAGGCTCTAATACATAACTCAACAGAAGCAACAATATCTGAGTACAGACATAAATGAACAAGTCTGCCTTAAGAAGGCTAGCAAAACAACAATAGCCAGATCGAAAAGGCGCAGGCCTCCTACCTGGGAGCCTCCTAACTACTCCTAGTCATCGGTCTCCGCGTAGTAGTAAGCTCCGTCGGGGTAGTAGTAGTCATCGGCGAGATCAGCTGGCTCCTGGGCTCTATCATCTAATCGCAGCAATCGGGTAAAGGGGAAAAAGAGGAGAAAAGTAACCGTGAGTAATCATCGAAAGTAGACTTACGTTAGATCTATGCTAAGTATGCATCGGTATCAAAGGGAAGGGGTTGTATCTATGGACTATACTGTGGAATTGCTAGAATAGAGGGGAAGGCCTAGCCTATCGAAGACTAGCCTCTTGCAGCGTCTTGCAGCATTAGAAGAGTGCATAGTAGCATAACATAAGTAATAAGATTGTAGTAGCAATGCCCAAAGATCCTTCCTCGATTCCCTGCGAGAAAGCGATCCCAGAGCCATCATATCCATTTAGTGTCTCTAGTATCCAGTTCTAGTTGTAGTAGATCAGCATACAACTCCGAGCGTCCGTTACCATGGACACCGCTATTCGAATAGATATACTTCCCTGCAGGGGTGCACCAACTTACCCAACACGCTCGATTAACTCTGGCCGAACACACTTTTCCGGGTCATGCCTGGCCTCGTCTGATCAACATACCGTAGTCCTACCTAGGCTCAACAGAGAGGTCAGCATGCCAGTCTACATCCTAAGCACCCAGGGGTCTTGGGCCCATCGCCCTTTGCACTCATGCGTGTTGCGTACACGGCCTGGAGCGGACCCACCTCCTTATACAAGCGCACGCAGTTACCATCCAACCGGGCGCACGCCTCTCAATCCTTGATGTCCGAAGAGCTTTCGGAGAATCGTACGACACCAAGTTCCCATACTTATTCCCATGTAGTGGTTAGTGTGAAAAGGCGAGAGGCCTACTCAGATCACATATCCAAACCCTTAGTGTCTTGGGAGCACGTGGAGATGATCAGTGATCCTATCGCCCCGTCTTGAGAACTTACGGCAAGGGTCAGGCCCATCCCTCTCTAGGGCGGTCTGCCTGCCCGGCCGTGCCTTGTAATTATCTTGTGGGTACCTTCCAGGTCAACCCGACTCACAAGAGACTGTCGGGAACTCAGGTCCACCTCTATCGGGGTGGTACCGCCTATCCCTTCAGACCCGCAGTAACAGTTAAAAACGAGCAACAGTTTAAGGTAAAAGTGTGTCTATAACATCAAGGGGGAAATCCGAGGAATCACCCTCGATGGATTCCCACTCGATGTATCCATCAAGGTGAACTTGGAGGAATCACCCTCGATGGGTTCACACCAGAGTTGCTGCACGACATAGGTGTCATCGGAGGTAGTGAAAGAGGAATCACCCTCGATATCCCACAACCGACTAGCTACGCGACAGAGATATCATCTGGAGTGAGGTAGGAGGTATCACCCTCGGCACTCGATAGTAGCTCTGCAGAGTCGTACAACAAAGGGGTGTGCGGTGATGTGTTGGTCTCCGCACGTCGATCACATTGATCGAGTCATCCGTAACAAAGCGGGGCAATGAGGACAAGGTTGAGGGGTCACTGATGGATCACTAACCAACATATACTAAGCATATAGGATATCAGGTAAAGTAACAACAGCAGGTTAGAAAAGTGGGCTATGCATCAGAATAGGAGCTATTGAACAACAGTAGCAAAATCTGATGCAAGCACGAGAGAGAAATAATGGCTGATATAGGAATGATCAAGAGGGTTTTGCTTGCCTGGAAGCTCTGCGGAAAGGGGCTGGTCATCAAGAGTGTAGTCGAACTCAGGAGAAGCGATGGTCTCGGGGCAACCGAAGAGAAGAGGGGAAGAAACAACAAATAACAGAGCAATCAAATGCATCACAATGCATGACATGGCAATATGTTGTGCTAGGGGTGACCTAATGCAGTGCTTCGCATTACAAATGGAGCGGGAAAATATCCAAGAATATTTTCCCAGCTCCATGCAATTATCGGACAGACAAACCGGAGGGGAATGTTCCATGTTTGTAGTGTTGAAGGCATGCGACAGGTATGTGGGTGGCATATTCTGGTTCGCCTTACTTTTTGATCATTTTTCATATATAAATTATTGGGTTAATTGTATCTGTGCCCTTAGTTGTGTTATCGTCGACATGAATACGCTTAGTTTTGGAAAACACGCGGTCTTGCCCAAATCAGTTTGGTTGTCTTGTGCTTTTGCCCTTCCGCCACGGCTCCGTCCAGTCAGTGTCATTTGATCGTAAGCGCCACTAGATTTTGGACACTGCTTGCCCCGGTCGACCTAACCAGCTCGTGCAAGCTCACTCTCTCATTCCCCACTGTCCCTCTTTCTCTCTCACGAACCCTAGCTTGCTCGGCGGCGGCGAAACCCGCACTGCCAGATCCATTGCTAGGCAATGGGGGATAGCGGAGAGGGCGTTGGTGGCCGCGTGCGCCGTCGTAGGGACACCACATCTGCACTGGAGCACAGAGAAGGCGGCAGTGGTGGTGGAGCCAATGGCAACAAGGGCAGTGGAACTCGAGAGTGAGAAGGTGATAGTGGCGGCGCCCTTGGCGACAAGGGCGGCGGATCTGCATGGGATCAAGAACAAGGCGACGGTGGCGGTGCCCACGGTGACAAGGGCGGCTGATCTGTACGGCAAATTCCCACGGGGTAAGTATCAGACCTAGATTTGCTCATGCTTACTGCTGTAGGATTGATTTAACGATGAATTAGGCTCAGTTTTGTGCGTTTTCTCACGGGAGATGGCATGTTTTTAATCATAGGATGAATCCAGCGACCGCATTCTCTCTTTCTATTAGAATGGAGACGATTGTTCTAGTTTCTGCTGGTTCTAAAGGAAAAGATTGTGGCTTCGCATTTCCATTAGTTGTGGATAACACTAGTTCGTACCAGGATTTTAGGGCTGCCATTTGTGCCAAGTATCCATGGGGATTGTTTGATGCTGTGGTGATGAGATATTGGGATAGTTGCAATCTTTGTTGGGTCCCTATGCAGTGTGATTCAAAGTTAAGTGTGATGTTGCAACAAATGCAGAAACTATGTCGTGCAATTTGGAAATCACAGTTATACAAAGAAGACAACCCATCTAGTTCTAGGCCCTCTGCATCCAGGCCGTCAGGTTTTAACCCCACTTCTGGAGGGACATGGGCTAGAACTAGGGCTAGTAGTAGAAGTAGGGAAGCAGGTAACACATCTAGTGCTCCTGGAACTCCAAGTGTTAACAAAAGTCAAGAACAACCAAACAAAAGAGTTGATCCAGTTGTGGAGGAGGCATTACCTGATGCACCAAGTGTACAGGATGAGATACTTTATCGTAGATATGTACAACACAATAATGAAGAAGAAAAGGCAAATAGGGACTATATTCCTGCAGAATTTTCAGATACAGATGCTGATGTGATGCAGGAGGATCATGAAATGGGAGCTTTTGAAGATGCAGATGAGGACAGACCTGTAATGATGTATGACAGGGAAAATCCATCTCTTGAGGAAGGTGTGGTCTTCCCTTCTGCAGTGGATTGCAGAAATGCAGTTGCAACCTTCTCAATCAAAGCTGAAACTGAGTTCTGTATTTTGAAAAGTGACCCAACTAGGTTTATTGTCAAATGTGCTTACGACAGGTGTAAATGGAGGCTACATGCCTCTTTAATGAGGAGGAGCACATTGTTTCATGTATGAAATATTTGTTATACTTTCTGCACTAACTGTTTGTTTTATTGTTGCTTGTTTTAGATTAAAGTGAACCAACACCAGCATACATGTCCTAGTGTCAACAGATCTCAAAGATTGAGAGCAGCAAAAAGGTGGATTGCAGATGCTTCTATGGCTTGGATCAGACAAAATCGAGGGATTGGCCCTAAGGAAATTTAGAACAAGTTGTTAGAAAAGTATGGTGTGGAGGTGCCATATGACAGGTGCTACAATGGCAAAGAGATAGCACTTGACAAAATCTATGGCAAGTACAGTGATAGTTTTCAACTTCTGTATGCATTCAAAGCTGAAGTGGAGAGGTCATCACCAGGCAGTCTTGTAGACATTGACAGGCACACAGTTGAGTACATGATGAAAGGCAAGAAGTACTACAAGGAGTGTTCTAGAAGGGTGTTTGTTTGCCTCAAATCTTGTCAGGAGGGTTTGGAGGGGTGCAGGCCATACCTAGCTGTAGATGCTACAACATTGAATGTTCGGTTTAGAAGGCAGCTTGTGCACTAGATGGACACAACTGGTTGTTTCCAGTTGCTTATGGTGTTCTAGAAGTGGAGTCTATTGAGAGTTGGACTTGGTTTTTCACAAACCTGAAGAAAGTGCTAGGTTATCTTGAAGGGTTAGTGATACATATTGATGCTTGCAAGGGATTGGAAACTGTTGTTGAGGCTGTGTAACCTGGAGTGGGTCACAGAGAGTGTATGAGACATTTGGCTCAGAATTTCAGTAAGAAATTCAAGGGGAAGTTCTATGATGATAACTTGTGGCCTTGCTCACTAACCTATAGTATCAAGAAGCATAACTATCATGAACCAGCTCAAAAGCAAGCCCAAAGTAAAGGAATTTTTGGAGGAGCACCACAAAAATCTGGGCAAGAGCTGATTTCAATGAGATGTGCAAGGTTGACTATGTGAACAACAACCTTGCTGAATCCTTCAACTCTAGAATCAGGAAATACAAGAGCCTTCACATAGTTGACCTGCTAGACAAGATCAGGCAGTACATCATGGAGAAATTTGACTTAAGAAACAGAATTGCCGCTGACCATTTTATTGGGCACTACATCATACACTACAAAAAAAAGACACATCCGTGACATTTTGGCCCGAACGAATTTTTTTTCCTGTCATGCTTATGACACTTCTATGACGATAATTGTGACAAAACCACGTATCATCATAGATATGGTGGGATCCTACTTCTATGACAAAAAATCATGACAGAAAATGAGCTTTTCGTCCTGGGCGGGCCGGGGACGCACCTGCATGACATTCTTTGGGCCGTCCATGACGGAAAAAATCATGGTAGAAGAGAGGGCGAGGAAAATTTCGGGGAGTTCCCGGTTATGGTGGGTGGTCGAGGCCTAGTGATGGATGGAGGTTTGTGCGTTTCTCTCGTACGCATACACGCGTGTGTGCGAGGCATTGGTCGCTAACTGAACCGCAGCGAGGCGTTTGCTTACTGAACCTGAGCGATTGCACTAGCTACGTTACTGAACCCGAGCGATCGATCCCTTGGCTGTTAACTGAACCTGAGCGATCGATCCCTTGGCTGTTAACTAAACCCGAGCGATTCCTTCGCTACTGCTGCTAACTGAAGCCGATTGAACCTGCCTCTTGATGAACAGTGACCGTTGTTGGGGGTTGGATGAACAGTTCCTGATGAGGGTTGGATGAATAGGACCCCGAGGTAGTAGGCCATTGCCGCTGGATGAACAGGAACCTGATCGAGGAGGCCGCCACACCTGAGCCAGTTGGGGGTGGATGAACAGGACCCCATGGAGGGCTCGTTGAAAAGTAGCCGGTGGAGGCTAGATGAACAGTAGCCCGTGGATGAGCAATAGCTGGTGGAGGCTGGAGGAAGTCGACGGTGGATGAACAGTAGCAGGTGGAGGCTGGAGGAAGTCGATGGTGGATGAACAGTAGCCCGAGGAGGCAGGAGCGAGGCAGTAGACGGTGGATGAATAGTAGCCCGTGGAGTCCCATTTTGCGGTACGCCACAACCCTCCCGATGAACAGGACCCCGTTTTGACCGTAGGCGCTCCAACACAAGTCTGTTACCCCGTTTTGCGGTACGCCACACCCCTCCCGATCAATAGGATCATGTTTCGACCGTAGTCGGTCGAACAGAAGGCCATTTCCTCCGTACTGCGGTACGCTAGACCCCGTTTCGGCTGTTCCGTCCAAGCCGGTTGGCTCCCGATGAACACGACACATTGCGTTGCCTCCCGATGAACACGAAGTAGTTTCTCCGTTTTGACCCAGCCGGTTGGCTTCCGATGAATAAGACACCGTTGCTGCCGTCCATTGCCTCTCCATGTACACAAGCCCTAGTCGTACGTATGCGTGAGTAGGCGTTTGAGACCCCGCCTGTATGTACATACGTGGCTGTATTTTTTGGTATGTTGTTGTATGTACGTGTACATGGTTTAGAAGGGACTGCTTGAACTACTACGTCGGGGGCTCTACTACTACACGTGCCACTGCTTGCTCGGCCACAGTTCATCGTTGCAGAGAGACCGATCGACCAATATGTACATACACGTTCGCGACCAAACAGACAACCCTACATACACTTCGACCGGGTGGGTCCCAATTGTTATGGAGGATAAAGAGGCACTTCCTAGCATGTGAAGATATAACTGGTGGGTCCCAGCTGTCAGGGGGAAGAATCATTTTTTTCCCGTAATATGGACACACTTCCTTGTGTGCGAATATGTAGCTGGTGGGTCCCAGCTGACAGGGGGGAAATGTTTTTTTTCACAAAATACGGTGGCCCTTCCGGTGGGTCCCCGCTATCAGGTGGAGGAATAATTATTTTACGCGTAATAAGGAGGCACTTCCTTGTAGCGGTCGTGGACCCAGCTGTCAGCCTCTCCATGTACGGTCCTCTTCAGATGGATGTCGTTCGCTGACCACGTCGACCACGCCGTGCCGAGAGCACGAAGGCGGTGGACGACGGTGAGGCCTAGGAAGGAAATGACACGGAGCCTGTGAAGACTCGGTAGTTGTTTCCCATGCGGAGGGGAGTACGAGGGTTTACTGGTTTGTCTGCCGTCGCCGGAGAATAACAACAGGTATGGGTGAGTAGAGGGATGGCCAGGCCAGCGATGGGAGTAGGGTGGGGCGGTGAGGCCTGCGCGGCAGAACAGCCGGCCACGAGAGGTGGGAGCAGGCAGTCCCGCCGGTGCTGGTATGGGCAGCTAGTGCAGGAAGATCAGAGATTGAAGAAACATGACGGCCATTGGATGGACATCCAACAGTCACTGCTCTCGTGTGTTGACTAAGTTGACATGGCCTTGCGTGCGCGTCAACCTTTTTTTAGGAAAGCGTACGCATCAACCTAGTAGGCCCACAAGTCAGCCTCAAATATGTGGAAAACACCATACAACCCATCTGCCATCTCCCATTATTTCTAATAAATTTACAGCCCATTGACTAATTCTTAAGGATTTTTTTTAAGCCCAAATTATTTTTGTTAGCATTACAACCCATATTCTCGGCACGGTTAAAAAATTCAACGAAATTTTCATATTTCGGTGAGTCCGAACTGTTTTTAATCCCGAAATTTTGAATCACGTTCAAACTAATTTAAAAAATATATCAATTTAAAATCCAACATAATTTTCCCCGCAAAAAAAACAATTAAATTTGAAATCTCGAAATCCTAAAAAAGGACATTTGAAACTAATTGCCGGTTTGCTGTGTTTTTAAAATTTACATCCAATCTCTTACTACTTATAGCCCATTTTCTGGGCAAGCGAATGCATCTCTCATCTTGAAAGATTTGTTGCCCAACAGGGTTAAGAAAAGCAAGTAGGCCTCCGTTGGGTATTCTTTAAAAAAAGTAGAACTGGGCTAGCCATTTTCAGAAAGAAAAAAACAACTGGGCTCATCCTGTGGTAAATATAAAATAAAAGCATGGGCAATACGGGCCACAGCCCCCGCACAGCTTGTTGATACCCTGCTCCGTCTCTAAAACTAGTAAATAACAACTGCGCGACCTGCTGGGTCCCTCATGTCAGCCGCTCATTATGTAATTCTCTCGTTTATTGACTACATTGACAATGCCATGGGACCCAGATGTCAAACCATTAGAAGGAAGCATTTTTTTTAGCTTGTAATAACGAGGCACTTGCTCGCCTACTACCATGACCCTGCTGGGTCCCTACTATCATCCTCTCCACACATAGTCATCTCCTTATTCCTCTTGGTTGTTGACTACGTTGACAACGCCAGACGGCGGCACACCACGCACGGCAAGCGAACCAAGTTAGAGGACGACAGGAAGGCCTCGGACGGGAACGAACAGGAGTCGTGGAAGATGCAGCAGTCTAGTCGTAGGTGGAGGGGAGTACGGTGGTTGACTGGTTCGGGTGCGGGTGCGTGTTGGGGTTGACGTCACCGGAGAAGAACAGGATGTGTGGGGGAATAGGGGGATGGACTGGCCAACGTTTGAGGGTATGGTAGGGTGGCGGAGAGGCAACCAGCCGTGGGAGGCGGGAGGAGGCAGGACCGACGGGGTGGTTTGGTTTGGGCGGCTGGAGGAAGAAGACAAGAGATAGAAGATACACGACAGATGTTGGATGTCAATCCAACGGCTGGTAGGCAGAATCGTTTGTTGACTAGTAAGTCGATACCACCTTGGATAGGCTTTTTCCTCGTGGGTCCCAAATGTCAGAATCCAAATTTGTCACGGCCATGCAGCCTTTCTTATGAAAATTTACAGCCCATTTGGTGTGCTAGTTCAAAATAAGTTTGTGGGTGCTGATGGGGGCTAATCACTTGGGTTCTGTAGTGCACAGTGAGCTCAAGCAACCGGCGAGAGTGATGTTATTTCCCTTGGTTGAGATTTGTTACAATATTTCTCTCTTAATTAAACAAATGGCAAGCCATTTGCCTTGTTTGAAAGAAAATAGGACAGTCACAGCCGAGTTGAAAAGGGCAACAACATCTAACTCCAGCTTACAAATTGTACAAAAGCACGAGGGTTAATTGTTCATAAGGTTTAGACAAAACCCAGATTGAAAAGGGCAACAACATCTAACTCCAGCACTGTTTTCGGCTGTCACAATCAAATGGATCGGTCAGGTCCATAAAATGAACATCCTGGGTCGTAAAATTTATTGGATTATGACCACAAGATGTTGTAAATAGAAGCCCGGCACGTTCAGAAGCCCTTTTATCCACCTGAAACTCCTTTTTTTGCTCTTCGACATACCCATCCGTCAAAACCATGCTGCTGATAAACTTAAGCCTGATGGACAATAGTAACCTCGCATTCAGCAGGAAGAATGTGACAAATCTAGTGTTTGCATGGTTGGCTACATATCTTTCCACCGTTATTATCTTCAATCGAATGTGATGAGAACTGACAAAATCCCGGTGCTTCTGAATCCACTGATTGGTTATAACTTTCTTACCCCGTCCTATTGCCTAAATAGTTATGAAGATTGAAAGCAGTTAAGGTCTAAAAAAAGAGTGTCGAAAGAGCAACAGCTGAACGGTTAATTCTAGTACACTATATGCGGGCTTTCAATGTGCGTGAAATTATCACCTTTATATACAACTTCTCCAGACATTGAAAGCATTACAGCAAGCCAATAATCTTGTTCAGATCAAAACTATTCATATGGATATATAAGATCTTGACAGAATCCAGCACCATTGATAGGCTATCCATGGACAAACTCTTCATTGAGCATAGAACATAATATTAGTACAAAAAGTGTACTCCAAGATGGTATAGAACTTATGCGCAGAAATTTAAAATGCAGCTTATGATTACAAGCGTAGATGATAATATACAGTACCTGAAGAACTATGGAGCCAAACACCATCTTGAAATGAGCACAGAGATCATGTATTACACCCAAGGTCTCCAGTTTAGGCGCAGAGACGGCAGTTATTTCCGACGGTGAATAACGAGAATCAAGGATCAACCTTTGAAGTGACGGGGCATCTTCGATGATGAGCTGCCTTCCGTCAAAAGAAATTCCAATTATTACAAGGTTAGGCGACTTTATTTGGAGACAACCGATTCTAACTATGAAAACAAGCACCAAGCACTCCAGGGCAGTGCAACTGGAGTGGATGATGATGTGCAATGAGGCCTCCGACATACGAACCCGCACAAGTGATTTTTTTTTTGAGAAATGGGAGTTGAAGGTTTAGTACCAGATTGTCTGGTAGGTTACATAGCGGACAGCACAAAGGTGGCGGTGTGGAGAGAGGAGAAAAACCGCGAGATGGACATTAGTGCTAAGGGCACAAGTACATGGCGTTCGGTATGTGGTATTTGATTTCTGGGGGAATAGTAGAACTCAAGCAGCTGTAGTTCTATGAATTCAAGGGATTTCAGCCAGGCGTCCAACATGCAGGGCATGCTCAGGTAGCATGCCGGGATGCAAAGGCCTTTAACGGAGCCCTGGTGGGAGGAGAAGATGGCTCCGGGGAGTTCAAAATCGTTAAAGAGAGATAGCTGACGACAGTTGAGATTGAGGGGCGCGGCGCGCCATAGACGGTGCTACTTCTTGAGCTTGCGTTGGTTTTTCCCTTGAAGAGGAAAGGGTGATGCAGCCAAGTAGAGATAAGTATATCCCTCAGTTAAGAACCAAGGTATCAATCCAGTAGGAGAAGAACGCACAAATCACCAATACCTGCACAAACAATCAAACACTTGCACCCAACACCATAAAGGGTTTGTCAATCCCTTCACGGTCACTTGCAAAGGTGAGATCTGATAGAGATAGATAAATAAAACTAAACAAAAGATAAAATATTTTTGGGGTTTTTTGGTATATAGATCTGAAAATAAAAGATTGCAAAATAGTAGATCGGAAAGTAATATGATAGAAAATAGACCCGGGGGCCATAGGTTTTACTAGAGGCTTCTCTCATGAAGGCAAATAATACGGTGGGTGAACAAATTACTGTCGAGCAATTGATAGAAAAGCGCAAAGTTATGACGATATCCAAGGCAATGATTATGAAATATAGGCATCACGTCTGTGTCAAGTAGACCGACTCCTGCCTGCATCTACTACTATTACTCCACACATCGACCGCTATCCAGGATGCATCTAGAGTATTAAGTTCATAAAGAATGGAGTAACGCCTTAAGTAAGATGACATGATGTAGAGGAATAAACTCATGCAATATGATGTAAACCCCATCTTTTTATCCTCGATGGCAACAATTCAATACGTGTCTCGCTACCCCTACTTTGCCACTGGGTGAAATCACACAAGATTGAACCCAACGCTAAGCACCTTTCCCATTGCAAGAAAAACCAATCTAGTTGGCCAAACCAAACCGATAATTCAAAGAGAAATACAAAGATATCAAATCATGCATAAAAGAATTCAGAGAAGATTCAAATAATATTCATAGATAAGCTCATCATAAATCCACAATTCATCGGATCTCGACAAACACGCCGCAAAAGAAGATTACATCGGATAGATCTCCAAGAACATCAAGGAGAACGTTGTATTGAGAATCAAAGAGAGAGAAGAAGCCATCTAGCTACTAGCTATGGACCCGTAGGTCTGAGGTAAACTACTAACGCTTCATCGGAAGGGCAATAGAGTTGATGTAGAAGCCCTCCGTGATCGAATCCCCCGCTGGTAGGATGCCGGAAAAGGCCCCAAGATGGGATCTCATGGGAACAGAAGGTTACGGCAGTGGAAAAGTGTTTTCATTGATGCTTCTGGTGGTTTGGGAATATATGTGAATATATAGGAGGAACATCTAGGTCAGGGGGTCACCGAGGGGCCCACAAGGTAGGGGGGCACGCCCTACCCCCCTGGGCGCGCCCTCCACCCTTGTCGCCGCCTCGTGGCTCTTCTGACTTCAACTCCAAGTCTCCTGGGTGTCTTCTGGTCCAAGAAAAATCATCGTGAAGTTTTATTCCGTTTGGACTCCGTTTGGTATTCCTTTTCTATGAAGCTCAAAAACAAGGAAAAAACAGAAACTGGCACTGGGCTCTAGGTTAATAGGTTAGTCCCAAAAATAATATAAAATAGCATATTAATGCATATAAAACATCCAAAATAGGTAATATAATAGCATGGAACAATAAAAAATTATAGATACGTTGGAGATGTATCAGAGGGCACCACCGAGTTGAGAGGACTTGGGTGTGTCAGCAATCCTTGGTGGGGAGAAGCAAGATGATCTCCCCAAGGATGGCGTCCGGGAGATCGCTGATGCGGTCCACCTGAGATTCTATGGGTTCCTGGGATCCAATGGGGGGGGGGGCTCGCCGCTTCTCCCCACGCTGCCGGGTGCGGGATCTACAACAGGCGACGCCGCTGGCGAGAGCCTCATCTTCTTGGCACTTGGGTCAGCCGACTCCATTTTCCTCGAGGGTGTCGCGTCGAGCTCACAAATTTGAGCAGAGCAATGAATGATGAGCCTAGTTGTAGTGCGAGTGAAGAAGAAGGGGAGCTGGGGTTTTCTGTAGTAGTGAGGAAGAAGGGGAGTTGGGGTTTTCTGTAGGAGTGAGGTGAGGAATTTGGGGGTACGAGTGGAGCGAGCTGGCGTGAGGTGGGTGGGAGTGAGGAGAAAGAAGAGCACCCAGGTTTTTTTGGGGGGCAGTGTGCTGGGTAGCGCCTCTCATTAAGTAAATATATGGGCTTTTAATTGATTTTATTATCTACTAGGGTGGATGGGCTCTTTTTTATTGGTCCCAGAGAAACAATTACTACTAGTACAGTGGAGACACTCTACAGCTACCTAGAAAAGTAATTACTATTAGTACAGTGGATACACTACCGCTTCTGGCTACTCCAAGGTCATCGAAACGTCTCCCGCTACTAAATGCCATTTTACTTTGGTTCGCCGACATGCAGGCCATGCAACGCGCGGGCCCAAATGCCATCCACCAAATTAGAAGGCGGTATGCAGGCGGAGAGTCACCCCGGTTGTAGCGTGGCAGTAACAAACCGTCATATCACAAAACCCCACCTCCCCGCAGTCTAAATTTGACGGACAAAGCAACCATCATTTCACTCTTCGCTGATCCCCTCCTCCCTCATCGTCTTCAAGAAAGCCAACACTCGCATCTGCCATTGTTCTTCTCTCCCAATGAAGGGAAGGTAAGCGGATCCGTGATGTTGCTATATTTTCTTTCAGAAAAAAAGAACTTTTGCAAAGCAGTAACCGATCCTCACTCTCTTTGTAGTTTCATTGTCATTGCGATTGTGTTTTCCTTTCAGTTCTCTCCTATTCGTTAGTTTCATGATGGACCAAGGAGAACCAGGCAACGATCTGCCGATATTGGAGCAGACACGGGAGGCTGATCCCCACGAGAGAGAGAGCTCCAAGAAGATGGAGGCTCCCACTGAGCCGACCCCAGATACGCTCACGGCCACTACGGAGATGGTCAATGCCCCATTTGAGGTTACAACCACCGTGGCCTTGCAGGAGCAGTTTTCCCCCTTCGAGGATGTGTCCCCCCCCCCCCCCCCCGCGAGCTGCCCAAGTGATTTTCTTCTTTGCCGATCTCGATTGAGGTTTTTCATCTAAGTATGTGGTGATAAATAATGCAAAATTTTATTAGCTTTGATGCCATGCTACCTTCCCTGTCATGCATACTTTCGACTCTACATAGTGGTTTAAATAACATGGGCCAAAGAAGTACCAGAGGGGAGGCCCGAGGTGGGCACAACCCACCTGGGCGCGCCCAGGAGCCCAGGCGCGCCCAGGGGGGTTGTGTCCCCCTCGGTGGCCTCCCGCACCGCCTCTTCGCCCTATAAATCCCCAAATACTCCAGAAACCCTAGGGGAGTCGATGAAACACAATTCCAGCCGCCGCAAGTTCTAGAACCACGAGATCCAATCTAGACACCATCACGGAGGGGTTCATCATCCTCATTGGTGCCTCTCCGATGATGCGTGAGTAGTTCATCATAGACCTACGGGTCCGTAGGCAGTAGCTAGATGGCTTCCTCCCTCTCTTTTGATTCTCAATACAATGGTCTCTTGGAGATCTATTTGATGTAACTCTTTTTTGTGGTGTGTTTGTTGGGATCCGATGAACTTTGAGTTTATGATCAGATCTATATCCATGAATATTATTTGAGTCTTTTTTTGATCTCTTATATGCATGGTTATTTATAGCCTCGTACTTCTTCTTCGAATCTTTGGTTTAGTTAGGCCAACTAGATCGATTTTTCTTGCCATGAGAACATGTGCTTTGTGATGGGTTCGATCGTGCGGTGTTCTTTTCCAGTAACAGAAGGGGCAACAAGACATGCATGTATCATTGCTATTAAGGATAACAAGATGGGGGCTATTCCTACATGAATAGATCTCATCTACATCATGTCATCGTTCTTATTGCATTACTCCGTTTTTCCAGGAACTTAATACATTATATGCATGCTGGATAGCAGTCGATGTGTGGAGTAATAGTAGTAGATGCAGGCAGGAGTCGGTCTACTAATATTGGATGCGATGCCTATATATTGATCATTGCATTAGATATCATCATAATTATTTGATCTTCTATCAATTGCCCAACATTAATTTGTTTACCCACCGTGTGCTATTTTCTTGAGAGAAGCCACTAGTGAAATCTACGGCCCCCGGGTCTATTCTTTATCATATTTGCTTTGAGATTTATTTTTATTCACTTTTGTTTTCAGATCTATTATTCTAAAAACCCAAAAATACCTTGCTGCACTTTTTTGCTGTTTATTTTATTTCGTGTTTTATCAAGATCTATTTATCCAATCTACACAATTTTTATCCCGTCAACTTGTCAATTTCTGGCGTCGTTACCCGTAGAGGGATTGACAACCCCTCATAAGCGTCGGGTTGCAAGTATTTGTTCTTTGTGTGCAGGTACCATTTATATAGTGTTGCTTGGTTCTCCTACTGGATTGATAGATTAGTTTCATAACAGAGGGAAATACCAACCGTAGCTGTACTTCATCATCCCTTCCTCTCTGGGGAAATACCGACGTAGTTCAAGCGACATCAAAAGGAATTTCTGGCGCCGTTGCCGGGGAGACATCATCAACATCTATCAGGTTCCTAATAACAAATCTCATCTCCTTGCAATTTACATTATTTGCCATTTACCTCTCGTTTTCATCTCCCCCACTTCACAAAAAAATTGCCTTTTCGTTTGCCTTTTTCTCGTTTGCCTTTTTCTCGTTAGATCTTTTGTTTGCTTGTGTTGCCATGTGCCTTCTATATGTTTGCTAAAAAACTATTGATATGGATCCCCATCCACTTGCTAATCTTTTTAAAAGATCCAATCATGATGAACCAATTGCTAGTGAGTTTAATGCACTAGATTATCTTTATGAAGTTTTGCTTGAGATTCGTGAATCTAAAAATTGTGATGAAGAAATTTATGAAGTGATCCATGATAGCTCCTTGAATGAAAAGCATGATTGCAATGATTTTACTATAAATTCTATTAATGTCAATTGTGCTAATTTTGCTATGTCCACTACTTATTGCAATGATCATGATTGGGGTGATTCTTCTTATGATCTTGAAAATTTATTTAAGCCTCATGATGAATATGATATTGATAATAATGTTTGCAATAATATTGAAAGTGGGTTTGGAAGAGCGTCAACTTTAGGTAAAAATAATCCCACATATTTGGAGAGTGTTCAATCTGACGATTTTTTTGATAAAAGTGGGTTTGAAGATGTCATGACTTTAGTTGATGTTAATCCCACCATCTTGGAAGATTATAAAACTTTTATGCATGTGGATCCTGAAGAGAAAATTTTATGTGATAGCTATAGTGTTGAATTTGATTATGATTGTACATGTAATTATTATGAGAGAGGAAAATATGGTTGTAGAAATTTTCACGTAACTAATTTACCTCTCGTTATGTTGAGATTGCTATTGTTTCTTTCTTCTTCCTTGCATATGCTATATATTTCTTGTCTTGATAATTTGTTTGCTTATAAAATCCCTATGCATCAGAAGTATGTTAGACTTAAATGTGTTTGTCACATGTATTATGATGCACTTTTTGTGTTTCAATTCTTGTCTTTCATGCGAGCATCATCAAAATTATCAATGCCTAGCTAGGGGCATAAAACGATAGCGCTTGTTGGGAGGCAACCCAATGAATAAAATTTATTTTTGCTTTTTTTAATTTATGTTATTGAGTGTTCACATATTTATGCCTCTGTTATGATTGTGTTTTTTATGTTTTAATTAATATTTGTGCCAAGTAAAGCCTTTGGGATAGCTTTTGTGATAGTTGATTTGATCCTGTTGAAAAACAGAAACTTTTGTGTCAAGTAACAGAATTGTTTAAATTCACAGAAGCGACGACAAATTCTGAATTTTTTACACACGATTTATATAAAAATTGCCTCTGTTTTCCTCATTTTTCAGATTTTTGGAGTTACACAAGTATGGGAACAATTCGCATCTTTACAGACTCTTCTGTTTTTTGACAGATTCTGTTTTCTTTGCATTGTGTGCTTATTTTGATGAATCTATGGATTGTATCGGGGGGTATAAGACATGATAAAGTTAGAATACAGTAGATATAATGCAATAACAAAATTTTAATGGGTTTTCTACAGTACTTAAAGTAAATATTGGTTTTCTTATACTAACGGATCTCACGAAGGTTTTGTTAAGTTTTGTGTGATTGAAGTTTTCAAGTTTTGGGTGAGATCACGATGGAATAAAGAATAAAGAGTAAAAAGAGCCTAAGATTGGGGATGCCCCATGGCACCCCAAGTTAATATTCAAGGAGAACCAAGGAACTAAGCTTGGGGATACCCCGGAAGGCATCCCCTCTTTCTTCTAACGACCATCGGTATTTACTTGGAGCTATATTTTTATTCGTCACATATCATGAGTTTTGCTTGGAGTGTCTTGTATTATATGAGTCTTTGATTTTTTTCTTTTTAGTTTGTCACAAGTATCCTTACTTGACACACCTATTTGAGTGTTCCAAAATTATGCTATGATTTGTTAGAATTGCTCTCTATTCTTCACTTAAATTTTTTGAGCTATGGAATTGCTCTAGTGCTTCACTTATATCTTTTTTAGCACGGTGTACTTTAATATTTTTGAAGAAATGCTCTCATGCTTCACTTAGATTTATTTGAGAGTTAGTAAAGTTTTGAAGAAATTCTCTCATGCTTCACTTATATTATTTTGAGAGACGAAAAAATTTATGCTCATGTTCTTCACTTAGATTTATTTGAGCTTGTCAAAAGCAATTGCAATATATGAAACTAGTACCAAAGTGATAGATATTCAAGAGGGATATAATAAAAACTTTCATGAAGATCATTGGAAAAAATAAACTTGATTCTTTGTAATAGTTTTGAGATATGATGATAGTGATATGTGAGTCATGTTGGTGAGTAATTATGCTTTAGTAAGAATATTGGTGTTAAGGTTTGTGATTCCCTATGCAAGCACGAAAGTCAATAGTTATGCTATGAAATTATATTCTACTTGTGGTGCATTATTCGATGTTAGTTATGCTTAATGCTCGCTTATGTGATTTTTCATTTCTTGGTTGGTTGCTGCTCAATCTTTTTGCTAGCCTCCACTTGTACTGAGTAGAAATACTACTTGTGCATCCAAAATCTTTAAACCCAGTTTTGCCATATGAGTCCACCATAAAGACCTATATGTGGTATTTTCATGCCGTTCTAAGCAAATTTGTATGTGCCATCTCTAATTTTCAAAATGAATTTCCTTTTTGTGTGCTCGTACCGCTCATGAAGCGGTAGGGGGTGGCCAATATTTTCCATGCTAGATGTGTTATTCTCAAGATGAGTGTTTATTCACTTGTCATTGCATGAGAGTATGGCGGTACTAGGGATGCCCAGTCCCGAAATGAGAAATTTACTTTATGTTGTCAAATAATAAATTCCTTGGAAAGTGTTGGTATGGACGGTACCCGTGGATACGGCTAGCTGTGGAATGTGAAAGAATGGTGGAAAAAGGAATAAACTTTATTTTCTGTTTGGGAACCGCCTATGATATATCTAGCATGAAAGTGTTGGGAATTACTCGGTCGTTTTCGTTGATGGGAAAAGTATGCCTCTCAAAAAAATTTATCTCTCAATTTAAGCTTTGAGCTCTTGCACCTCTACAAATCCCTACTTCCCTCTGCGAAGGGCCTATCTATTTACTTTATGCAATTTTTATTTTTATTTGAGTCACCATCTTCTCTTATAAAGCACCAACTAAGGGGCACTATGATCATACTTGAGCATTGGATGTAGCTAATATGCGAGTGTGTTTCATGAATGGATCAATGATTGAGCATGATGGGCTAGGGATAACTTTCTTTAGTGTTGCTATTTTGAAAGACATGGTTGCTTGTTGATATGCTTGAGTATTGAAATCTTCATGTCAAAACTAGATTATTGCTTTGAACCATATAAAAGTCCAAATGTCCATGCTACAAAAGAAAAGAATATGTGATGAACATGTTAGACATCATTCTACATCAAAAATTCTATTTTTATCATTTACCTACTCGAGGACGAGTAGGAATTAAGCTTGGGGATGCTGATACGTCTCCAACGTATCTATAATTTTTGCTTGTTCCATGTTCTCATATTATCATTCTTGGATGTTTTACAATCATTTTATAGCAACATTATATCATTTTTTGGGACTAACCTATTGACATAGTGCCCAGTGCCAGTTGCTGTTTTTTGCTTGTTTTTTACTTCGCAGAATATCAGTACCAAACGGAGTCCAAACGCAACAAAACTTTTTGTAGATTTTTTTTGGACCAGAAGGCACAACATGGGCCAAAGAAGTACTAGAGGGGAGGCCCGAGGTGGGCACAACCCACTTGGGCACGCCCAGGGGGGTTGTGCCCCCCTCGGTGGCCTCCCACACTGCCTCTTCGCCCTATAAATCACCAAATATTCCAAGAACCCTAGGGGAGTCAACAAAACACAATTCCAGCCGCCGCAAGTTCCAGAACCACGAGATCCAATCTAGACACCATCACAGAGGGGTTCATCATCCTCATTGGTACCTCCCTGATTGTGACGCCCCCGATTCAATCGTACACTAATCATACACGCAAACGTGTACGATCAAGATCAGGGACTCACGGGAAGATATCACAACACAACTCTAAAAATAAACAAGTCATACAAGCATCATAATACAAGCCAGGGGCCTCGAGGGCTCGAATACAAGTGCTCGATCATAGACGAGTCAGAGGAAGCAACAATATCTGAGTACAGACATAAAGTTAAACAAGGTGCCATAGGATGGCTAGCATAAACTGGGATACAGATCGAAGAGGCGCAGGCCTCCTGCCTGGGATCCTCCTAAACTACTCCTGGTCATCGTCGGCGGCCTGCACGTAGTAGTAGGCACCCTCGGTGTAGTAGGGGTCGTCGAAGGTGGCGTCCGGCTCCTGGGCTCCAGCATCTGGTTGCAACATCCGAGAAGAATGGAAAAAGGGGGAAAAGAGGGAGCAAAGCAACCGTGAGTACTCATCTAATGTACTCTCAAGCAAGGATCTACACTACATATGCAATGGTATCAACGAAAAGGGTAGTATCTGTGGACTGAACTGCAGAATGCCAGAATAAGAGGGGGATAGCTAGTCCTATCGAAGACTACGCTTCTGGCAGCCTCCATCTTGAAGCATATAGAAGAGAGTAGCTGGTAAGTTCACCAAGTATCATCGCATAGCATAATCCTACCCGATGATCCTCTCCTCGTCGCCCTATGAGAGAGCGATCACCGGGTTGTATCTGGTACTTGAAAGGGTGTGTTTTATTAAGTATCCGGTTCTAGTTGTCATAAGGTCGAGGTACAACTCCGGGTCATCCTTTTACCGAGGGACACGGCTATTCGAATAGATAAACTTCCCTGCAGGGGTGCACCACATTACCCAACACGCTCGATCCCTCTGGCCGGGCACACTTTCCTGGGTCATACCCGGCCTCGGAAGATCAACAGGTCGCAGCCCTACCTAGGCCTAACAGAGAGGTCAGCACGCCGGTCTAAATCCTATGCGTGCAGGGGTCTGGGCCCATCGCCCATTGCACACCTGCACGTTGCGTGGGCGGCCGGAGAGCAGACCTAGCAACCTCCATTACAAAGGAAGTTGCATTACGCGGTCCAACCCGGCGCGCGCCGCTCAGTCTCTGACGTCTAGGAGGCTTCGGCTGATACCACGACGTCGAGTACCCATAACTGTTCCCGCATGGTGGTTAGCGCGTATAAGCTCGTAGCCAGACTCAGATCAAATACCCAATCTCGTTAAGCGTGTTATTTTGAAGTAACCGCTGACGCCGACCAGGGCCAGGCCCACCTGTCTCCTAGGTGGTCACAACCTGCCCTGTCGCTCCGCCAGAAAGTAACACTCGGGGGCCGTCGGGAACCTAGGCCCACCTCTACCTGGATGGAACCACCTGCCCCTTCAGCCCCCATCTCCGAACAAAAACATAAGTATGTAATAGTATATAATATAAACCAGTGATCACCTCCCGAAGTGATCACGGCCTAGTAGTATAGCATGGCAGACGCACAAGAGTGTAGGGCAACTGATGTAATTCTAGCAACCTATACTAAGCATTTAGGATTGCAGGTAAGGTATCAACAGTAGTAGCAAAGACAGGCTATGCAGCAGAATAGGATTAACCGAAAGCAGTAACATGCTACACTACTCTAATGCAAGCAGTAGAGAGAAGGAATAGGCGATATCGGGTTGATCAAGGGGGGGGGGCTTGCTTGGAAGCTCTGTCGAGAGGGAAGAGTCGTCGACGACGTAGTCGTACACAGCAGCATCATCGGCAGTCGCGGTGTCTATCGAGAGAGAAGGAGGGGGAGAAACAATAAATACAAGGCAAACAAGGTAACACAATACAAGACATGGCAATAGGCTGTGCCGGATGTGACCAAACGCAGCGCTACACGACAAAGGTGAAGGGGGAATTCAACCGGGAATGTTTTTCCGGTTCCGGACATTTGTCAGACAGATGATCGGAGGGGGACGGTTGCATGTTCGCTATGTTAGGGACGTGTGACGGACGAACGGACTGCGTAATCGGATTCGTCTCGTCATTCTGAGCAACTTTCATGTAGAAAGTATTTTCATCCGAGCTACGGTTTATTTTATATTAATTTTTAAAGATTTAAATAATTTCGAAATTATTATTAATTAAACTAATTCGAAAATAGAAATATGACGTCAGCATGATGTCAGCGTGACGTCAGCAGTCAGCAGGACAATTGACTGGGTCAAACTGACGGTGGGTCCCGCCTGTCAGTGACTGTTAGTTAATTAACAGTAGTTAATTAGGTTAATTAATCTTAATTAGTTAATTTAAACAGGGTTAAATAAATTAATTAATTATTAAATTATTAAATTAATTAATTAATTATTATTTATTTTTACACATTTTTTTAATTCCCCTTTTTTTTATAAAATGGTCTGGGGCGGGGCCCCCTTGTCATAGGCCCCTGGGGGCGGGGCCCATTTGCCATAGGCCCCAGGGGCCATAGAGGGCGGAGGCTAGCGGGCGTGGCCGTGGGCGCCCGATGGGCGCGAGCGCCGGGCGCGCCGGCGAGCAAGGCGGCTGCGGCGCAGGCGTGCGAGGGGCGAGGCACGAGCGGAGCAGTGGGGGGTGGCGGCCGCGGCGCGGAGCAGGCGGTACGGCGCGGGCAGCGGAGAGTCACGCGGGGGCCGGCGAGCAACTGCAGTGGGGGCGACGAGCGCGTGCTAAGGGGGGTAGCGGTGGCGTCGACGGGCGCGGCCGGTGAGCGGAAGACGCGGGCAAGCGGCTGTGCGTGCGGGAGAGCGCTGGGGCAGGGGGAACACGGGAGCGAGGCGGGCGCGCAGACACGCGCCGGGTTGCGGTCGACGAACGGCGAGCAGGGCCGCGATGAGCAAAAGTCACGAGCACGCACAGGGCTTGGCGACGGAGCAAGCAGCAGTAGGTGGCCGCAGCGGGCGGGGCCAGCGAAGGACGGCGTCACGGGAGGGAGAAGAGGCCGGGGCGCGGTGGCGACGAGCGGCTCAGGTGCGGGCGACGACGGCAGACAACAGAGAAAGGGGGAAAACGGGGATCGAGGGGCGCGCTCACCCCCATTGCAGGGGAACACCGGCGAGGCGCGGGGGAGTCCGTCGGGGAAGGGGGGGCGAGGAGGCGGCGGCTAGGCGGCTCCTGGGACGGCGAGCGGCGGTGTCGGGCGGCTCGGGCACCCGATCCAGAACCGTGGGGGGGGGGAGTGGGGTCATGGGTGGGGAGTGTGCGGCTCCGGGGGGGTTAGGGTTTCAGGGGGAGCGGGGGGTTAGGTAGGCCCTAGGTTGGGCCGGCCTCGTGGGCGGCCAGCTGGGCCGGTTGGCCCAGTTGGGCAAGGGGTTTTCTTTTGTTTTCTTTTTTTTTGTTTTATTTATTTTCAGATCTGTTTTCTTTTAGTTCCTTTTTAATTTTAGTTTTATAAAAATTACAACTAGCCCCTTAATTAGTTTTATTAAATATGCCACTGCCATAAAAAGGTTTAACCCCAAATAAAATAGCTAAAGATTTTATAAAACACAAAAGGCATTTAATTATTTGTTTTTGCTACTGTTTTATTCATCTTATAGTATTTAAATATTTTATAAAGGTGTGGTTTCTCCACCATAATTACCTATGCAATATTTGGTTCACTCCGAACATTTCAGTTTTAATATTTGAAAACTTTTATTGTTTGCTTGATTTTGAATTTGAGTTTGAATCGGTTTCGAACTAACGTGAGATTAGCAACAGTAATCGAAGTGACGTGGCATCATTAGAAGAGGGTTACTGTAGCTTAACTATCCGGGCGTCACAATTCTCCTCCACTACAAGAAATCTCGTCCCGAGATTTAAGCGGGGAAGTAAGGGGGAAAGTTCTGCTTACGAAATTTCTAACGGATCCCTTTGTTCTGGGTTGCCCTTCTCGATTAAGTCGATCTATTACATTGGTGTCTTCATTTCTCTGCTTCGATGCATCATGATGAAATTGTCATCCTTTCTTCAGGAACTCCATCGTACTTACGAATAGGTAAGGGGCAGCTTGACAACGATAGGATGCTATAAGGGGTAATCATCTGGGGTTATCCCATGAATGAACAGGTGAGTATCTCTCGAGTGGAACAAATGAAACACATCGAGAGCAAGTAAGAAAGTATAATAAGTTCTAAGCGGACAGACTATCGTTCGATGTCTGAAAAAGAGTGTGTAAGGGGTTTAGAGCATCGAGATTAAGTATTGCATCTGATACCAGAATTGATGACCTCTAGGCAGGTAGCCCGTAAATTACATACGAAGTCAAGCGCGAGGAATAACTTTGGCAGCAGGGGTGTACAGGAGAGTCAGGTTTCGATCCTGTGGAATTGTGGGTTATGGGCCCACCATGTGGGTTAAAAGTAAGAAGGGCGGTGACGTCTTGCACGATCATGTAAGCAAGGCGTGTTAGAGGATAGCCTGTCAGTTATGTCGGCAACAACATCGGTACCAAGGGCGAGGGACAAAGAGAACCCTTTTCCTGCTCGTTGAACAAGGCGGACCAATAGGCAAGGTTCTCGTCCATCGGGGGTTACCGGAATGTCGTCAACAAAAGCAACAGGGTCTTACTGACACGGTTTTACACCAAGGGGTTTACATAAGCAGAAGAATATTACTGCTTAGATCATATGGATCACAAGAAAGGTTAAACAAAACAATGGAAAGGAAAAGTGATTAGTAAACTAATCCGAACAATGGAAGGAAAATGTGGTTACAATCGAGTATCAAGAGTATATCTTTCCCATCCATGTCAGGACAACAAGCAGACGACCATTTAAGTAAAGGGGCAAGGGATTTCATGATGTTACCCATACAACAGTGTTTGGATAACTGATAAGGAAAATTTAGGGTTGTGCTTCAAAATGTTTTTGTTAAAAATCGGAGTACCACAGATGGCATGGTCTTCGAGCAAAGGTCGGACTATGGATACACAAAGGGATCCATCAGGAACAACTCAAGAATAAGTCTTACAATTTCCTCCTGGAAGAATGGCTATTCTTGGAAAAGAAAGAAACTATAATAATAAGTCCTCCAGCCAGGTGTGCTAGGCATGACATCACCTAACCGGGTCATCAAAGGACCAATATTATAACTCCGGGAATTATGTTCCAAACATTATGTCTGACCGAGATTCAGATCTGATTGGTGACATGATACCTCAGACTCAGGATGTCTGAGAAGAAAAGGTGCAACACAAATTGTCGAGATGACATTGTAAGATTCTCGGGAAATGAACTATAGGAGCGGGTTCCCGAAACAATAGTTCATCATTAAACCAAGGAGAGGATGAGGAGGTGGCTGATGGACTCAGCGACAATTCATCGAGAATTCCACACGGATGGATTTCCACAATTATGTGAACAAGGAGATGACATTTGACAATTCAAATGATATAATGTTGTATGCCCGAGGAAAACATACACCATTAATCATTAGTTGAAAGGTGTGACCGAAATACGACCTTAGGCAGCAAGATCAATGTTAGAGTGACGATTCAATAATCAACAGTCTAAGAACGAACTGTCGATCGTTAACATTCAAAGCAATAGGGTTGCCAGAAGTACAGAATCCAAGCAGCACCGCTTGTTAGATGGTATCCCGGTTAGAATCAACACGGGGACCAAGAAAGAATGATGACGGTGAGAAGTATCACTATGCCAAGAATTTTCAAAGAGGTGAAGCAATCCTCACAACATACTCGGCATAAAGGACAGTAATACTTCAAGGTAGAATATAATGCAAACAGGATAGCAAGTTGCATCCATAACACGGACAAGCTTGCGATGAAAAGAAGTTCAGGGTGTTGTCGATGATAACAAAAAGCATCGAGGGCAAGGAGGGTATTTCTCAACATGAACACAGTTGACATCTCGAAAGAAGTCAAAGTGTTGAAGGTGATCCGACACATTTGCCGGGAGGTTTCAAGAGGACACAATCAAACAGCGACGGCGTCAAGCAGGGAATGACGACGTGAAAGTCATAGGAACAACAAGTAAGATTGAAGCTCAGAATCAAAGTTGCCTTTCAGAACAAGAAACATGATGTTGAAAGCTCGACGTAAGTCGTGCTCGCACTCTGAAGAATTTGTGCACCGAAGAAGGTCGAGGTAGCACAATCAAAGATAGCAAGATAAGGGTGTAGCCGATGGTCTAGGACGACATGACTGAGTTTAAATTTCCCAGTAACAATTACTAGGGGTATTTGAATTTTAGAGCGGATTTGATTTACTAAACGGTGTCCTCGGTTGACGGCAACCTAGAACCCGTAGAGTGATTACAACCAGGAAAGTTATTACTTCAACAAGTTAGTAAGATGCCGTGCAAAGGCATGATATCCTCGAGATACCACGGGGTAAAACTCGAAGGTAGAACATGATAGAAGTTGAACTGGGTCGTTGACCGACGACAGCAGATACCTTAACCTTGTCAAAAATTGACGAGGCCTGGAATGGATTTCTTTCAGACATATGGGAAAAAGGACAGTATGGTCGAGCCAAATCTGCAAGGT
Source organism: Thinopyrum elongatum (assembly GCA_011799875.1). Classification (NCBI taxonomy): domain Eukaryota; kingdom Viridiplantae; phylum Streptophyta; class Magnoliopsida; order Poales; family Poaceae; genus Thinopyrum; species Thinopyrum elongatum. The sequence goes on along the minus strand of CM022299.1, from coordinate 282,132,170 downwards.
TCAATTTAAGGATACCGAAAGAATCATACAGATGGATAATCATTTTGCAAGAAGCTTCCGAGACGGTCTACATCGTTTCCATGGGCATGAACACAAAGTTCAAGGTTGACTCCCACTTTTCCAATGCATAACATTTCATTTACTTCTCGCTCTGATAAAGCTGTAGTGTTGGGAATTTATCTGGCAAGACACCAGAAGAGTATGACTCGTGAAAACTTTCGGTTTCGGGTTCACACGGATTAGTGAAAGTATAGGTTCAACCCATCGGGGCATCTTAGGAACATATACTATAAACTTCAAGAGTACATAGCACAAGCTCGTAAGCAGAGTATGGCTGGCAAAACAGAGGATACAATTTACCAAAGGTATTATGCCTCGGGGGAAGGACTCACAAGGTGATTGAAAATGAAGGACACTGTCGGATAATAATCCAACAATGGATCGGGCGATCCACAACGGAGCTGATGTGAGTATCGGTACTCACTCAGAGGAAGAAAGAATGCAGAGGCATCAGATTCAAGAAACACCTGAATAGTCTGATGCTTAACTTACAAAGGAATTATGATTTCCAAAACAAAGGATCACAAGCAGACGCTCTGATCAAGGATGGATAAGTTGAAAAGACTTAGTTGGACAATCAATAAAGGTTTGAATTGCCGAGAACCAACTCATGTCCAAAATGACGTCTGAGCCGGAAGATAATTTAAAAGGTTGTCCTGATGATCGCGTGCATACGCACATATTGAATCATTAGGCTCAAAATGGCAAAGATAAGGGGTGTCAACGAAGACGACTAGACATATGGAATTAACCATAGTGCAAGCAGGCAAGTATTTGCAGAGCAATAAGCTGCTAAGGATTTTTGGAAGACCGAATAGCATTTCAATGTATCTTGTGAATCATATGAACAAAAGGGGGAAGAACGGATACTTGGTAAGTGCGAGGAATTATCCATAGGGGGTATTCATGAGGAAGAACTGCAAGGCAGTAAGCTCAAAGGATTGTCGGAACAATAAAGAGCAGTTCGGGGCATCTTGTAATAATAAGATCAACGGGACTGAATGTATGAATGGCAAGTGTATGTAGTTATCCATAAGTATATAACACCGGTAGGGAATTTGCAAAGGCGGTGGACATAGGTGTCTCGGGAAATCATCGAATAGCATCTTCGGAACCTCCTGGTGAAGCAGTCGATCATCTGGAATAAAGAGGCTCTCCGGGTGGATGTAATCACGAGATCCTAATGTTTGAGTTAATAAATTCATTTTAACCCGAATAGAGAGAGATCAGAGTCCCAGAGTATAGATGAGGAATAGAAGATCCTAATACCACCCAATGGCGACATGGGCCCGTAAGACACACAGCCATGTTAGTAAAAGTTTTGCACTGTCTAGACTCGACTTCGGCCAAGGAGTGTGGAAGGGGGGGTTCCTACAGGCAGTTGGCTCTGATACCAACTTATGATGCCCCCGATTCAATCGTACACTAATCATACACGCAAACGTGTACGATCAAGATCAGGGACTCACGAGAAGATATCACAACACAACTCTAAAAATAAATAAGTCATACAAGCATCATAATACAAGCCAGGGGCCTCAAGGGCTCGAATACAAGTGCTCGATCATAGACGAGTCAGAGGAAGCAACAATATCTGAGTACAGACATAAAGTTAAACAAGGTGCCATAGGATGGCTAGCATAAACTGGGATACAGATCGAAGAGGCGCAGGCCTCCTGCCTGGGATCCTCCTAAACTACTACTGGTCGTCGTCGGCGGCCTGCACGTAGTAGTAGGCACCCTCGGTGTAGTAGGGGTCGTCGAAGGTGGCGTCTAGCTCCTAGGCTCCAGCATCTGGTTGCGACATCCGAGAAGAATGGAAAAAGGGGGAAAAGAGGGAGCAAAGCAACCGTGAGTACTCATCCAAAGTACTCGCAAGCAAGGATCTACACTACATATGCAATGGTATCAACGAAAAGGGTAGTATCTGTGGACTGAACTGCAGAATGCCAGAATAAGAGGGGGATAGCTAGTCCTATCGAAGACTACACTTCTGGCAGCCTCCATCTTGAAGCATATAGAAGAGAGTAGCTAGTAAGTTCACCAAGTATCATTGCATAGAATAATCCTACCCGACGATCCTCTCCTCGTCGCCCTGTGAGAGAGCGATCACCGGGTTTTATCTGGCACTTGAAAGGGTGTGTTTTATTAAGTATCCGGTTCTAGTAGTCATAAGGTCGAGGTACAACTCCGAGTCGTCCTTTTACCGAGGGACACAACTATTCGAATAGATAAACTTCCCTGTAGGGGTGCACCACATTACCCAACACGCTCGATCCCTCTGGCCGGGCACACTTTCCTGGGTCATACCCGGCCTCGGAAGATCAACAGGTCGCAGCCCTACCTAGGCCTAACAGAGAGGTCAGCACGCCGGTCTAAATCCTATGCGCGCAGGGGTCTGGGCCCATCGCCCATTGCACACCTGCACGTTGCATGGGCGGCCGGAGAGCAGACCTAGCAACCTTCATTACAAAGGAAGTTGCATTACGCGGTCCAACCCGGCGCGCGCCGCTCAGTCGCTGACGTCTAGGAGGCTTCGGCTGATACCACGACGTCGAGTACCCATAACTGTTCCCGCGTGGTGGTTAGCGCGTATAGGCTCGTAGCCAGACTCAGATCAAATACCCAATCTCGTTAAGCGTGTTATTTTGAAGTAACCGCGGACGCCGACCAGGGCCAGGCCCACCTGTCTCCTAGGTGGTCACAACCTGCCCTGTCGCTCCGCCACAAAGTAACACTCGGGGGCCGTCGGGAACCTAGGCCCACCTCTACCTGGATGGAACCACCTGCCCCTTCATTCCCCATCTCCGAACAAAAACATAAGTATGTAATAGTATATAATATAAACCCACGATCACCTCCCGAAGTGATCACGGCCCAGTAGTATAGCATGGCAGACGGACAAGAGTGTAGGGCCACTGATGTAATTCTAGCAACCTATACTAAGCATTTAGGATTGCAGGTAATGTATCAACAGTAGTAGCAAAGACAGGCTATGCAGCAGAATAGGATTAACCGAAAGCAGTAACATGCTACACTACTCTAATGCAAGCAGTAGAGAGAAGGAATAGGCGATATCGGGTTGATCAAGGGGGGGGGGGGCTTGCCTGGAAGCTCTGTCGAGAGGGAAGAGTCGTCGACGACGTAGTCGTACACAGCAGCATCATCGGCAGTCGCAGTGTCTATCGAGAGAGAAGGAGGGGGGAGAAACAATAAATACAAGGCAAACAAGGTAACACAATACAAGACATGGCAATAGGCTGTGCCGGATGTGACCTAACGCAGTGCTACACGACAAAGTTGAAGGGGGAATTCAACCGGGAATGTTTTCCCGGTTCCGGACATTTGTTAGACAGATAACCGGAGGGGGACGGTTGCATGTTCGCTATGTTAGGGACGTGTGACGGACGAACGGACTGCGTAATCGGATTCGTCTCGTCGTTCTGAGCAACTTTCATGTAGAAAGTATTTTCATCCGAGCTACGGTTTATTTTATATTAATTTTTAAAGATTTAAACAATTTTGAAATTATTATTAATTAAATTAATTTGAAAATAGAAATATGACGTCAGCGTGACGTCAGCAGTCAACAGGACAGTTGACTGGGTCAAACTGACGGTGGGTCCCGCCTGTCAGTGACTGTTAGTGAATTAACAGTAGTTAATTAGGTTAATTAATCTTAATTAGTTAATTTAAACAGGGTTAATTAAATTAATTAATTATTAAATTAATTAATTAATTATTTATTTTTACACATTTTTTAATTCCCCTTTTTTTTATAAAATGCTCTGGGGCGGGGCCCCCTTGTCATAGGCCCCTGGGGGGCGGGGCCCATTTGCCATAGGCCCCAGGGGCCATAGCGGGCGGAGGCTAGCGGGCGTGGCCGTGGGCGCTCGATGGGCGCGAGCGCCGGGCGCGCCGGCAAGCAAGGCGGGTGCGGCGCAGGCGTGCGAGGGGCGAGGCATGAGCGGAGCAGTGGGGGGTGGCGGCCGCGGCGCGGAGCAGGCGGTACGGCGCGGGCAGCGGAGAGTCACGCGGGGGCCGGCGAGCAGCTGCAGTGGGGGCGACGAGCACGTGCTAAGTGGGGTAGCGGTGGCGTCGACGGGCGCGGCCGGCGAGCGGAAGACGCGGGCAAGCGGCTGTGCGTGCGGGAGAGCGCTGGGGCAGGGGGAACACGGGAGCGAGGCGGGCGCGCAGACACGCGCCGGGTTGCGGTCGACGAACGGCGAGCAGGGCCGCGACGAGCAGAAGTCGCGAGCGCGCACAGGGCTTGGCGGCAGAGCAAGCAGCAGTAGGTGGCCGCAGCGGGCGGGGCCAGCGGAGGACGGCGTCGCGGGAGGGAGAAGAGGCCAGGGCGCGGTGGCGACGAGCGGCTCAGGTGCGGGCGACGACGGCAGACAACAGAGAAAGGGGGAAAACAAGGATCGAGGGGTGCGCTCACCCCCGTTGCAGGGGAACACCGGCGAGGCGCGGGGGAGTCCGTCTGGGAAGGGGGGGGGCGAGGAGGCGGCGGCGAGGCGGCTCCGGGGACGGCGAGCGGAGGCGTCGGGCGGCTCGGGCACCCGATCCAGAACCGTGGGGGAGGGGGAAGTGGGGGTCGTGGGTGGGGAGTGTGCGGTCGGGGGGGTTAGGGTTTCAGGGGGAGCGGGGGGTTAGGTAGGCCCTAGGTTGGGCCGGCCTCGTGGGCGGCCAGCTGGGCCAGGGGTTTTCTTTTGTTTTCTTTTTCTTTTCTTTTTTTTTGTTTTATTTATTTTCAGATCTGTTTTCTTTTAGTTCCTTTTTAATTTTAGTTTTATAAAAATTACAACTAGCCCCTTAATTAGTTTTATTAAATATGCCACTGCCATAAAAAGGTTTAACCCCAAATAAAATAGCTAAAGATTTTATAAAACACAAAAGGCATTTAATTATTTGTTTTTGCTACTGTTTTATTCATCTTATAGTATTTAAATATTTTATAAAGGTGTGGTTTCTCCACCATAATTACCTATGCAATATTTGGTTCACTCCGAACATTTCAGTTTTAATATTTGAAAACTTTTATTGTTTGCTTGATTTTGAATTTGAATTTGAATTGGTTTCGAACTAACGCGAGATTAGCAACAGTAATCGAAGTGACGTGGCATCATTAGCAGAGGGTTACTGTAGCTTAACTATCTGGGCGTCACACCGATTATGCGTGAGTAGTTCAAATTAGACCTACGGGTCCGTAGGCAGTAGCTAGATGACTTCCTCTCTCTCTTTTGATTCTCAATACAATGGTCTCTTGCAGATCTATTTGATGTAACTCTTTTTTGCGGTGTGTTTGTTGGGATCCGATGAACTTTGAGTTTATGATCAGATCTATATCCATGAATATTATTTGAGTCTTCTTTTTATCACTTAGATGCATGATTATTTATAGCCGCGTATTTCTTCTTCGAATCTTTGGTTTAGTTAGGCCAACTAGATCGATTTTTTTAGCCATGGGAAGAGGTGCTTTGTGATGGGTTCGATCGTGCGGTGTTCTTTCCCAGTGACAGAAAGGGTAGATGGACACGCATGTATCATTGCTATTAAGAATAACAAGATGGGGGCTATTCCTACTTGAATAGATCTCGTCTACATCATGTCATCGTTCTTATTGCATTACTCCGTTTTTCCATGAACTTAATACACTAGATGCATACTGGATAGCGGTCGATCTGTGGAGTAATAGTAGTAGATGCAGGCAGGAGTCAGTCTACTAATCTTGGACGTGATGCCTATATATTGATCATTGCCTTGGATATCATCATAATTATTCGATCTTCTATCAATTGCCCAACAGTAATTTGTTTACCCACCGTGTGCTATTTTCTTGAGAGAAGCCACTAGTGAAATCTACGGCCCCCGGGGTCTATTCTTTATCATATTTGCTTTGAGATCTATTTTTACTCGCTTTTGTTTTCAGATTTATTATTCCAAAAACCCAAAAATACCTTGCTGCACTTTTTTGCTATTTATTTTATTTCGCGTTTTATCGAGATCTATTTATCCAATCTACACAATTTTTATCCCGTCAACTTGACAATTTCTGGCGTCGTTACCCATAGAGGGATTGACAACCCCTCATAAGCGTCGGGTTGCAAGTATTTGTTCTTTGTGTGTAGGTACCGTTTACATACTGTTGGTTGGTTCTCCTACTGGATTGATACCTTGGTTTCATAACTGAGGGAAATACCTATAGTAGCTGTACTGCATCATCCCTTCCTCTTTGGGGAAATACCGACATAGGTCAAGCGACATCATACTGTTATTGTCAAGCTTACGCAGGAAGGTGACATGGCATGCCTCGACAAACAAGTTTATGAGTGGCAAGGCCACAAGGTTATCTTCAAGAAGGTTGATAGGATTGAGCTGCTGCCGGACGTCCTCGATGATGTTCATGGCAAGGTCCATCTTGTGTCCATCCCAAATTAGATCGAGGCATGAAATAGTTGGCCCAGCTAGTGTTTAAAAGTAGTTTGGATTGTGTCTAATTATCGAACCTTGCCTATTATCAAGCCCTCTGGGGCTAGTACTCTGTTTGAATCCGTCTATGGGAACTACTGCTACTTTTGTGTGCCCGTGAATCATGTGAGAACCATCGTAATTGTTGCCGAAACAGATGCGTCCTCACTAGTTTTTTCATGTAATATGGCATGGTAAGACATAAGTTGTCACGGTTTATCTTACGAGCAGTGTGTGTTTGATGAAATAGAGTACTTGTTCGAGAACTGTGGGCCGACGTATACATAGGGTACGTAAGTCTGCTTAAGTACTTGTAAACACTGTCGGTGCTACCCCACTTGTAAGCAGTTGTGCAAAACATGGCACATTGGCTCAGCTCGCTTCAACACTTGAAAAGTCGGCTATCGACCAGCTAACAATCAATACTCTGTTGTCTAACATATAAGCAACTACGTATCTTGTTACAGTGCTTCATGCAGTTAACTAAGGCCACAATGTAAATTCCAAACGTTCACACGCTAGTCCAGCGTTCATGTGGAACATCCACATTAAACTCGGCTTCATAAAATACTTGAAAAGCATAAGTTCAGCAATTTTATACATCTCAACGATTCATAGAACATAACCAACATTTACTAGTTCACAGCAAAAGACAAAGTTGTGAGAAGGTTTACAAATCAGGAAAAATCAAGCAACGCTTCTTTGAGCAAAGGGCCTCCCTAGGCAGGCTTTAATTTCCTGGAGTTCACTCTGGTTTTTCTTGTTGCCACCATCCAGGGTTAGGTTCTCTCATTCCATAATAACTAATTATAATTGTGTTCTCAGTTGGAATGCTGAACTGAACCATGTAGTCTACTGACCATCTGAACTTCTTGTGCAGTTCGACTAAATTTAAGCACCACTATTTGCAGAAATAAGCAGACCACAATGCCTCTTGTCCGCGCACCTGTCCCAAAAACCTCCACGCAGCCATGCCAGCTAGTCCTCTGTCCATCCTTGATCTGGGAGAAAGTGCATTCCCGACTAGGATGCAGTTGTTTTCACTTGTCCCTGCACTGCAATCAGGAAGTAAACGTACAAATCAGCTTCTTTTAGATTGTGTTGGTCATTCTACCTAGTTACTACCAATGTAGGAATACATGGAAGACAGGAGGTTAGACGATGGCAGCTAGGAATAGCCATCTCATTTTGTGCAGTTCTACTAAAACTGAGGTGTGTACTTTTGATTGCACAAATAGAAACGATATGGAGACAGACATCCCTGTTTGCGCAAATATGAAATACGATTATTTAAGCAGTCACAGTTATTTGCAGTGGCATATGATTAACAACAGCATCTATTGTGTTATAATTGGCACTACATTGACAGTATGAAAAAGTGCCATTAAGTAAGAAGTAGCATCACATCACATCAACACTGCCACTAGATTAACATGCAGAACAATAGCATTAGTATTACTGTCATGAGAGTAGCACATGGTCAGTAAATGTGCAATCAAATTTGTGCAGCTCCACTGGTATGAAGCAATGTTAGCGGTGTGAGATTTAAGTGTAACTGCAAAAACACAATTCATAGGAAATAAAGCAAGACGGAAGCACTTCATAAAATGGTGGTGTCATTGCTTCAATTTATCGATGGCACTAGACTGACAGCAGCATTACTTAATAGTGACATTAGGTGGCATTGCTTCATGCTTCATGTGATTTTACATTAACGGTAGCAATATGGGCGTATGGACAGCAGGGGCATAAAGTGGTGAGGCAGATGTGGTTGCCGAGAATGCCAAACATTCAGGCAGCATGTCTACATTTGTCCCATTTTTTATCTCCTCGGCGACATTTTCCTATGTGAGCACAGGAAATCTAGACATGCTCGTTCTCATTTGCGTTGTCCCCCCAACACCCCTCACTTTCTTTCCTTTTTCGACCAAGAGACATGTCCACTTCCCCCCATGCTTCGCCATCCACCCATCTTTCTTCGCCTTTTCAACCAAGAGACCCGTTGGGTAGCCAGTATCTACTACTTTCCCCCGTTTCCTCTTAGAACCAAGTCCTAGATTCATGCTACATTTTTCCCACTTTCTTCCATGTTTGAACCAACTCTTAGATTTGATTGTGTGAACTAGCTTTACCTCTAATAATAGTAAAAGTCTAGGTGGCTTTGGAACAGCCGACGGAAGTGGAAAAATATCCACACGCAGCCATGTGGGGAGCTTGGGCAGTAGAGTAAGGCCGGTTTCGAAGGAAGATATACCTGATGGTCGTCGAGATGTGGCAAAGACAGCGTTGGTAGGCCGCATCTTGGCCACAATACTGCAGGGAGGAAGAAGGGGTCAGAGGCCCTCCCGAGCCGGCGCTCTCTCGGAGAGAACGACACGGCCGCCGATCGGGACGCCCAGGCAGCTGTTGGTCTCCTCCCTCGCCGCCGACGACCGCGTGAATGATGCACCTACACACCTAGTCCGGCCGGATTTGTGACCAGCGGTGAGCAGAGAGAGAGAGTGGCCACCTATGTCTTGCTTAGATCTGGAGAGCATGAGAGAGTGAAAGAGAGGAACCCTAGTAAAGCAAGTGCCGAGGCTCCTGCTTATATATATAGTGGAGTGATTTTGTTGAAGCAACCGTTATTAAATTGAATACACGTGAACCACTATTTTCATTTAAAGTTCAAGTAAAACTAAAATTTGATCAATAACGTGCCACTGCTTTTAGGTCGCACAATCAAATCACCGCGTCCTGGATGCACTATGTACTGCATCATTCACGTGCGGTCCCCGACCCTCCATCAAGTTGAAAACTAGACTACTCAAAATGTCAATTGGGATTCCTCTTTGTAAACAAATGTGCTCCTAGCTTAAAAAAATGCGCTTCTACGTGTACCCGTGAGTGGGTGTGAGAGAACTAGTGCGTGCGTGCACCACTTCTCTTCGTGAGAGTACAATATACTACGCCCAAAGAACGTTTGCCACAAGAGTAATAGTACAAGTGTGTGACGTGTGAGTTAAAATAAAAGGTGCATGACGTCTTTTATTTTTTAGAAGTTCTGAGGGTAGGGTGTGAAGAGCACATATGTGTGTGACGTCTACCTACAGATAGACGGTGGGTGCGAGAGGACTCGGGAGAGTCGTGACTCGTGAGGGTGCGTGTGTGCGTGGGAGAGGGAGGGCACGTATCAATGCAATGCATGTGTCCGTCAATCATATCTGACAAACTTTCGCCACAGGCCGTTTCCTGACGAACACCGTAAGAACCGTTAGATCGGCATCCGACAGTGTGAATTTTGCCATGGCATTTAACAGAACAGCCACTCCTCCGACACACAAATCTTCCACATGAGTGTTAGCAACTGCCGTATGCTCCTCCCTCCGTTCCAAAATGTAGTGCATATAGCTTTATTGAAAATTCGAACCTCGCAAACTTTTACCGAGTTTTCGTATACCAAAATGCACATATAGAATACCCAGTATATATCATTTCACTCATCTTCGAGAGGTAACTATAAAGATGGGGAGGAGTGTACAAAGAAAGACCGTCGTATCACCTGCAAAAATTTCAACCATCCTTTGGTGTGGAGGAATATCATAGGAACTCTATATGATATGATTTTTATAGGAATTTTTCCTTTAGAGCCAATTGGTTCATAGGAATAGATTCATATACTCCACATTTCAAAGGAAAATAAACATGATATGATTTTTATAGCTTTAGAGCCACTTGGTTCATATGAATGGATTCCTATACTCCCACAATTTCAAAGGAAAATAAACATTAGCCTAGATTCAATAGAAAAGTTCCTATGATGTGAACCAAATGGGAAAATAAACATTAGCCTAGATTCAATAGAAAAGTTCCTATGATGTGAACCAAATGACATCTCTTTTCCAATCCCTCCTCATAGGAATTGAGATACATGTCATCTCTAGATTCAATAGAAAAGTTCCTATGATGTGAACCAAATGACATCTCTTTTCCAATCCCTACTCATAGGAATTGAGATACATGTCATCTCTTTCCCTATAACTTCCATATATACATCTTCTATTCCTAAATAGCTAGTACAACCCACTAGCTTTTTTCCTGGACATGCAACTATGGCACATGAACGCGTCGTGCATGCAAGTCATAAATCACATTGTTTTTGTACTCTATGCATGCAAGCACCACATCATAAATTCGTGCATGTTACTCAGAAGTTATTTATTGCATTAGATTTTGTATTGACAATATATGTGTTCGTCACATGCACACATATGTAGTTCACATTCACATTTATGTTAGAAATGTCATTCTTTTAACTGCAATTCATTTTTTCTCTTTGTATTACATTTTCATTTTATTTTCATTTTAAGCATACATTCACTTTCCCTTTGTTATAGATGTTTTTGGAGGAACTTCTATACATTATTTCGAGTAGCAAATTTCACGCGGCCGCGGGTATATCAAAATGCGGGGCCCATGCATCATTGCCTTTCGGTCGAACCTACGTCCAAATTTTTTTGTACGTATATCTCCACTGCTCCCCGAACCAAAATTTTTGCCTCGTTCCCGCAAAACCGAGTGGCCCACCCGTATTAAGGTGTCGACTCGAACTCAATCCCTCTCCCGTTTACTACGGCATGGCCCCGCACGCCGTAGTACTCCTACAAACCCTACCCGCCACACGCATCATCGATTTTCTTCAAGAGGACGAGGGAGAAGTCGATTTGTAGTGGAGGCTCCTACCCTAGGGCACCCTAGGTAGCTGCCGCATGCATCATTGGTTTTCTTTTTTTCTTTCTCTTGCGCCCTAGAGTGAAATGGTGGTTGCTTCATCCGTCAAGCTTAATGCGGGAAAGGTGGGGCTTTGTTATTTGACCCCTCATCGCTCATTTACTACTACTGCGGTGCTACGATCGGGGTGCCTCCAACCACTGCTCCAAACTGTAGTTTGGTGCATCGCACGTGGAACAAGACGATGGATGAGCCACATGTCGGCCAAAGGGGTCCTATAAGTCTGTCACCATTTCGTGTGCGGACTGACCCTACTGAGTTGCTATGCCAACGCGACAGGAGCAACCTACCACTTGGTTTTGCTCCTTGGTGAATCCCGCTATATTGATCTAAAAAGATAGTATCCAGATTAGTAAAAATGAGGTGATTTTACCTAGCGTTGGGCGGGGGAGCATGGCCTGTCATGCGGTCCCACGTGTCATGATGTACCAAGGCGATGCGCGTCCCTCTTGAGGCAGAACAATGGCAGAAGCAATACGTGGTTTTCTTGAAGGAGATGATGGAGAAGCGGATTCAGCAAAGTGTGAAGTAATGGTTGCTTCGTCCGTCTGCGGGAAAGGTGCGGCTTTGTGATTTGACGTCTCATTGCTCATTACTACTACTGGGGCACTATGACTGGAGTGCATCCCCCTGCTGTTCTACACTGTTATTTGGTGCATGACATGTCGACCCGGTTGCTATATGTCCCACATGTCGGTGAGAGGAAGTACGTCATTCACGAAAGCGAGCGTCTCCACTGTTAGTACAGTACGACGGAGGAGTACAAGACACAGCTTGGTTTTTGCTGCGTCACGCGATCCATCGATACAAACCCGGACTAAAAAAGGCGAGGGCGGGTCTTTTCCCGCGCGGTAGGCAGGGGAGTTTGGCATAGTCTGTTCGAGGCAACGAGGCAGGAAGGGAAACAAGCAAATAAAGGTAGAGCGACTTAGTTTTGGGAAAATCTGATTTTACGGATTACGTACCCACTATGGAGGTAGTACTACTTACTACTCGCTCCTTTCTGGTTTATAGGGCTCATCTAAAAAAATTGTTTTTCCATTTTATAAGTCTCAATTCTACTAGTACTTACCATAACATGTTTGGATTTCGAGGTGCATTAAATCACCCGATGCAAGCAGTATCAAGAGAAAACTCACCAATGCATGTAGAAGTTCAGTGAAATTTAGTGGTCATGCATGCATTCGTCGCAATTAATGCATCGGTAAACATAACTTTTTGAGAAAAATGAGCGTACTAATTAAGTACTTGTGCAAACTACGAAATTTATTCCACCACTCACCGTCTACCTTGGTTGGAGAGATTTTGAAATTGAGCCTTATAAACTGGAAAGGAGGGAGTAGTAACATAGCCTATGGTAGCTTGCTGTAGCACGGACTCCAAGGAAACTCCTATAGTACTACTCCTACCACTGTACTACTCCTACTACTCTCTACTACACTACTACTATGAGGCCATCCAACCGTGTCCCGGCAAAAGACCGTGCCTTTACCACCGATGAACAAGGTAGAGCTCGGGTGCTCCTCCTCCAGCGCGCGCTTTGGAGACGAGCTCGCACGAGCTGGTTTTTATTTGTCCCACCTCGCCACCCGAGTCGGTCAGACCGACCGGCGACCCGGAAATCACGCCATCCAACCGTAGCCGCACACATTCTGACAACAACTCAACCAACCGGATGAAATTCGTGCAAACACGGCCATATTTCATATAAACAATGACGGAATTCATAGGGGCAACGGAGGTGTGTGATTCTTGGCGGGCGTCTGGCTCGTTTAAATAGGAGATTAAATAGAGGGCGGACGGGAGGAGCTCGGCCGGCGTTGCGTTGAATGCCGGCCCGGTCATGAACGGACGTGTGGCCAGAGTGGGTTTCTCAGCTTCCACACGGGTTTCATGGAGGCAATTGAATGCGGCAAGGAGGCGTGTTCAGTCGGGCGTGCAGCGAGGGGCGCCCTCGACTCTGATGTACGAAACCGTGCCATTCTTCCACTGACGTGTGAGCCCGTTGGGTACCTGGCCTGCATGGCAGTCAACCAACGCAGGCAACGCATGGTAGAGGAGCCGGCTCCACATGAATGCGGGCAGCTGGCGCCGGGCGGGAATCGCGCGCGAGAGGGGGGAGGTTTTTTTGGTGGGCCAGGCCGGTGAGAAGCGGGCATTACATAAACCGATGATTGTTCATTGAGTGTGATGTCATCTAATTCATGTAGGTTGATAGGCCTACTATATAATGTAAGATAATTTTAATTTTTTCATGTATATATGTTGATAGCCTGTTCGATACGTTGTGATTTATAAAGACCGCTGCAAACATCAATGTTCTGCTTATCACAGATAAGATTGATTAATACTCGTAACAATCCAGGTGCTTAACAAAGGGTGCATGCACGTATAGGTTGAGCATGTGTCTTGTATCGTGTGCTGTGTGCATGCAGGCGTGCGAGTGTTGCGGGCGTGCATGTGTATGAGTGAGTGTTGCGTATGCATGTACGTTTCAGTGTTGTATGCATGCGTGTGTGCATGTGTTCGTGCGTTCCTATGTACGTGCCAGTGTAGCATGCCTGCATGCGTGCATGTGTTCGTGCGAGTGTTGCATGTGTGCATGTGTACGTGTGAGTATTGCATGCATGCATGCTGGCATTGCAAGCGTGTTTGTGCGCATGTGTGATGTGTTTGTATTCATGACAATAGCTCGTGCGTGCGTGCATGCAATTAAAACGACCGGCTCAGCATATCATCACAAGGCGACCTTGTCCGCTGTGGTTAGGGCGTGCGGCCTGCCAACCAGAGGTCTCACGATCGAATCCCCACCGACCACTAATTTATTACCATTTCTTTCTTTCATATACGCGCTGATAGGTGGGCCTGACGGTAATGTGCGCTGATGAACGTGGACCGTTTGACTGGTCAATTGATCGTGTCATCAATAAATAATGGAGCTGCATGGTGAGCCAGTGACCGTATGATCACCACAAAATGTATTTTATTAACACAGTACAGACGCAAGCTACCATTTCTTTCTTTCATATACACGCTGACAGGTGGGCCCCACGGTAACGTGCGCTAATGGTGCAACACTAGTTGCACCACGTGGAATGTTTGACTGGTCAATTGATCGTGTCATCAACAAATTACGGAGTTGTACGGTGAGCCAGTGACCGTATAATCATGACATGTATTTTTTTAACACAGTACAGACGCAAAGCGCTCATATATACGTGCAAACACTCACCGCTATAAGTGCACACACGCACACCCTACCCCTATGAGCACCTTCGAGAGAGTGAGCCAGCATATCTTCTTGAGATTTTACGAAGTCACCATAGGCGCCTCGTAGTTGAGGGGAACGTCTCCTCCCACAGAACGCACATCGCTGGAAATACTGAAATTAATCCAGGATAAATGCGAGCACCACGACTTTAACCCCGGCTGGCTGGGGATACCACAGTCCTCCTAACCATCCAACCACAGGTTGGTTAGCACCACAAAATGTATATGGTGACCGTAATGAGCTTATTCTGAAGTCCAGTGACCATATCGTGCTTTCGCTTCAAATACAATGACCGTATGTGTCGTCAACAAAATATGGAGCACGCATCAAATACAATGACCGTCAGTGTCATCAACAAAATACGGAGACGTACGGTGAGCTAGATACCATATGATCACCACAAGAATGTATACGGTGACCGTAATGAGTATATTCTGAAGTCCAGTGACCGGATAGTGCTTTCGATTGAAATACAGTGACCGTCACGCGTGAATGTGTCAGGGGCATACTTTTAGAGGGCCGAGCGATAGTTTGTGTGCGTACATCAAAGTCGTGTAGAGAGAGGGGGTGTGCGGTGGAGACAGAGAGATATGCCCTTCGTTTCTCTTTCCCGTGACTAATTTTTTAGGAGAAGATATAAACATTCACAATGCGGAACAAATATTATTGGATGCACCATGCAATTAACTTTCATGTATATTTGTACTATTGTATATGCTTATTTTCTTAGTGGCCGATTGTGTGTGGGGTGTGGTGGGCACATCATTTATAGTTGTGGTGGGTCGACGTGAGGACTCATGGGTCGGTTCCATCATGCGCCACATAGGTTGGACCGAGACGCATTATACGAAGACCCATGGAGGACTCGGCGTACAAGACGAAGCTACCAGAGTCGTGGAGGACTCTATCCCAACTGATGATAAGCCGACTATATATGATTTGTAACCCTCGGCCCCGAGTATGTTATATAAGCCTGTGGGCTAGTTCGTCGATAGTATACACACACACACAATGCCTGGTATTCACGTGTAATTTGTACACACCCCTATCACAAATATACAGTACCGGGAGTAGGCTTTTTCCTCAAACGCAAGGGCCCAGACTTGGGTAAAACTTTGCCTCATATTACCATCCAGCCTAACAGTCAGGGATATGCTACTGAATGATCTGATGGAATGATATCCGCCAACTAGTAAGAGAGAGGTGTGTGTGTGTGGGGGGGGGGGGCAATGTGTGCGAGACAGGCCTAAAGATAAAGTGCGTGCGGGAGACATGTATGCACATATATGTGCATATAGAGGGCCAACAGAGACCGTGCGCGTGTATATATGCATGTGAGAGAAATAGTGTTTTCCAACCAAGATTATTGAAAAGAGTGGTACGTAGTAGTAAGAGAGAGAGAGAGGGAGATATATAGAGTGTGTGCGTGAGACACCCCGGGAGAGAGTGTGAGCATGTGTGAGAGATAAATGCCGATGTATATAAAGTGTGTGCACTTATGCGTCAGATAGAGAGATATATAGCGCGTGTGAGGACGGGCCGAGGCATAGTGCATCTACGCATAAAAGTCGGTTCTACATATTAAATTAAAATATAAATTGCATTAAAAAATTTGGATGAGATCATGAATTTTGCAATTTGCGTATGAACGAAGATTGGTCTATCAGACTCCCATACTATATTGAATTCGAGCATGGGTATGGGTTTATTTCATATTATCGATCCCTAGAGTGAAAGTGGTTTGAAATCCAGACAATGCATGACTTTTGCAATTAATGTATAAACATTAATTAGTGAACTCCGTGTTGTTAGTGTTAGGCACTTTATACATTTGTCACATACATGGATACATTCCAAATTAATAGCTACAAAATAGAATACATGTTCAATTCAACATAAAGGTGGTTTCGAAGATTCGAATTCATAGGAAGTGCATTCATCTATTTGAATTCAAGATAATGGCATTTGTAAATCAGATCTAAAAGGTGGCATCAATCTTTGTTGTGCATTTGAACATGCTATATATTCATATGCATGTCTAACTATTTTTTTGCAACCAAGGAGATTATATCTGGAACCATGCATGAATAGAGCTAAGCTGCATATTTTTTAATATATTCTCGTGTACAATGTATATTCAAATGTACCCCCTCCATTCCAAAATAATCATAGTTTTAGGATTTTCAAGAGTCAAGATTTTTGAAGTTTGACAAATCCTGAACGTTCAGTTCAAGAGAAATGTAAACATTAATGCTTCTGCTCCCAAATAGTGAACGAAGCGCCAAATAAGCCTCTGGCGGCCCTAAACCACGTGAGACTAATGTTTGGTGGTAGGAAATTACTGTCCTGACTCTGACCCATGTAGCCTATCGGCCCGATGTCCAAAGGTCTAAACCGGGGTAGGTTTGTAACTTCACCAAGATGCCAGTCAACCGCCTTCGAGAAGCATTCATACACTGTGGGCGCCTAAACACCCATGCTCGGTCAAAATCTATCCCGCCCACTATTTGGGACACCTGAGATTACTGTCCTACCCCCGACCCGCATTGTGTCCGAAATTTTAGATGGGGGCAAAGTTTGCAACTTTCCCCAAATTTCAAACAAGCGTGTCCCAAACCAAAACATTGTTCCCCCTTAGTTCCCCCCTCCGTTTCCCCATTCATACTCCGTGGGCGCCAAAACACCCTCTCCACCAGCCGCGAAACCCCAGCCTCCTCCGTCCTCCACCACATCGCGCCCAATCCACCGCCGCCCTCCTCCATCGCGCCGGAGCCGGTACCCCGACGCCGTCATCCAACGCAACCGCAACCGCAACGCCCTCAAGGACTTAGCAGTTGAAGCCGAGCTAGAGCTGCCTCCACGACACCACGCCGACGTGCGCCGTACCAAAACCACTTCCACCATGCCGTCCTGTGCCTCACCGCTACCGCTCCACTGTCGCAACCGTCCACCGCACCAGAGTTGTTCCCGCTACGCCGCCGTTCGCCGCCTCGGATCTGGTTCCCCGCCGCCGACAGACGGCTACCGCACCAGACTCAACAACTTGGCCATGGGTTCGTCCAAGGCTCCACCGTCCTCCACAACTTCTTGTTTCCAGTGAACCACAAGAAGATCGTTGGAAAAACAGAAGGAGGACAAAGCACTGCCAGCAGAAAGAGGTACTCCTCTTCCCTTATTGGTGCAAATCTTACGTCTCTGCTCACACCGTATTCATCCCACAAAAGAAACTAGTTGAGCGCTTCTTACTGCACCTTCTTCATGATACTAAATGCACAAGGTTTCCTCCCATTTACTATTTACCTTAGGTAGAGGTCAGTCACCCGCCTGGATTTCAATTTAGGGTCAGTTGATTCGCAATTAAAAGAAGCAGCACCCGCTTAGGCGCGTGGAGCACCTAGTCCACCTGTTCACAGGGGAAGCGGCGCATTAGTGTATATCATAGGGGTGTGGGGCGCAGGAGTTGCTTGCGCCTGATCTGGAGGTCAGCGGGGCTTGAAGGGATGGCCGGGGGGCGGTGCCAAGCACGGCGGTGCGGTGAGGTCGAGAGGAGGGCGGAGGCAGGGGACTGGGCCAGCGATCGCTGGCGTTTTGAGGAAGATCGTCAACACTGACTGACTGGAAGTAGACGAAGGTGATCTGCCCGTTCTTTGTACATCAGATGGTGCAAAAAAAATGGACTGACATATTTGTTTTCAGTCGACTGTTATTTTCATAGGACCACACCTTATGGTGTGCTGGAGGAGTATCTGCATTTCCCAGCCATCCCTATGCTCATATTTCAAAATCCTAGAATCTAATTTCATGTGCCATGCATGTTGTAGAGCTATCTGCTACTTTTACAATGTACTACTTGTGCACACACTTCACCCATACTCACACTATTGCTTTTTTATGCATGGGTATTTCAGACTCTGACGCACTGTTGATGAATACACAAAAGAAAAGACAGAAGTCGCTCCAGTGTAATTCGAGGATAAGCACTAAGAGTTTCAGTGCTCTAAAGTGTGTAGTGTCAGCAGATGGAGACAATAGACGTAGCTCTACAGTTGCCACACACAACCATCCCAGCTGCTTGCTTTAACTTCGCGCTTTCAAATGTGGTTGCATGTTGCATATGGTGTATAGCTTGTATTGCTTCCAATTTTGTTAAATTGCATCTGCTTACTTTACACATTATACCTTTGATAATTACAGAAGTCGCTCCAGTGTAATTCGAGGGTAAGCACTAAGCGTTTTAGCGCTCTAAAGGGTGTATTGTCAGCAGATGGAGACAGTAAACGTAGCTCTGCAGTTGATGATCTCAATTGCCACACACAACCATCTCAGGTGCTTGCTTTAACTTCGCGTTGTCAAATGTGGTTGCATGTTGCATTTGGTGTCTAGCTTGTATTGCTTCCAATTTGGTTAAATTTCATCTACTTACTTTACACATTATACCTTTGATAATGACATGCCTTCATGTTTTTGATACATACTACATCTGTCTATTAACCATGTTCTTACATCAAACTAATGCTCTTGTGTATCCCTCATCAATCACTTATGATGAGACAGTTACCCCAGTGGGTTACTGTGAGATGCGCTACTCTTTTAAAGAGTGCAGTGTCATCCTCCCCACATGATTCTCAAGAAATAGCAAGGCTAAATGAAGATAGTCAATGTAGCTCTGTAGTTGGTGACAGCAATTCCCCTACACCACCATCGCAGGTGCTTGCTCTTACTTGGCAGTGTGATATGTTGTTGCATGTTGTATATGGTGTCTACCTTGTAATGCCTCTAATTAGCGTAAATTGCATCTACTTAGTTAACACATTATACCTGTGAATATGACATGCCTTCTTGTTTTTGGTACATAGTACGTTTTCTATTAACCATGTTCTTACATCAAACTACTCTTCTTGTGTATCCCTCATCAATCACTTCTGACGAGACACCTTCAAATTGACAGTGTAATATTGGTTGCATTTTGCATATCATTTCAAGCATGTACTGCCTCTAATTTGTTGAAATGCCACTTATAATGAGACACGTCTAACTTGGTAGAGTGATTTTGGTTGGATCTTTCATCAGGTGTCTAGCTTGCATTGCTTCCAATTTGTTGAAATGCCTTCTACTTAGCGTTTTTCATACATATTCCATCCTCCTACAATGTGGTTGCCTTACATAAAAGTTGTGTTCGTCAGTATCATGCATCAACGAATTTAGAAGAGCCAATTTCATTCCTTTTTCTTGTGTGTTTGACTTGACAAGGCAAAATCTAAAAGGATGAACGCACGGGATGATGGTGGTCCTCTGGAGCAACCGAAACAGATGATCTCTGCAGATTCTCCTGCTACTCCTACTGCAATGCAAGTTCCAAATCTCATCTCTCCTACTCCACAAAGCCAGGTGCTTGCTCTAACATGGCAGTGTGATATCTGGTTGCATGTTGCATATAGTGCCTAGCTTGTATTCCTTCTAATTTGTTAAATTGCATCTCTTAGCTTACACATTATACATGTGAATATGACACGCCTTCGTGTTTTTGGTACATACTACATCTGCCTATCACACCAAGTTCTTACATCAAACTACTGTTCTTGTGTATCCTGCATATATCACTTATGATGAGACAGTCACGCTCGTGGGTTAGTATGAGACGCGCTACTCTTATAAAGAGTGCAGTTTCATCCTCCCCACATGATTCTCAAGAAACAGCAAGTCTAAATGAAGATATTGAACGTAGCTTTGTACTTGAAGACCGCATTTCTCCTACACCACCATCGCAGGTGCTTTCTCTAACTTCGTAGTGTGAAATGTGGTTGCATGTTGCATACGGTGTCTAGCTTGTAATGCTTCTAGTTAGGGTAAATTGCATCTGCTTAGTTTACACATTATACCTGTGAATATGACATGCCTTCCTATTTTTGGTACATACTACATCTATATGTTAACCATGTTCTTACATGAAACTACCGCTCTTCTGTATCCTGCATCAATCACTTACGATGAGACACCTTTATTCATTACATATTGCATATGATTTCTAGCCTGTTGCCATGTATTGCTTCTAATTTGTTCAAATACATTTATGAGGCCACCCTTTTAATTTGGCAGTGATATTGGTTTCATCTTTCATATGGTGTCTAGCTTGCATTGCTTCTAATTAGTTCAAACACCTTGTGCTTAGTTTACACTTTACACATGATACATGTCAATATGTCATGCCGTCCTATTTTTCATACATATTCCATCCTCCTATCATGCGGTTGCCTTACATGAAAGTAGTGTTCATCAGTATCATGCATCAATGAGTTCTGAAGAGCAAATTTTATTCCTTTTTCTTATGGGGTTTGACTTGACAAGGCAAAATCAAAAAAGAGGAAGGAAAAGAGTAAGGAAGGCGATGATGGTGGTCCTCTGCAGCAATGTAAACGGATCATCTGTACGGATTCTCCTCGTACTGCTAGTGCATTACAAGTTCCAAGTCTCCGCTCCCCTACTCCCCAACCCATGTGCTTGCTCTAACTTGGCAGTGTGATATCTGGTTGCATGTTGCATATGGTGTCTAGCTTGTATTGCTTCTAATTAGTGTAAACTACATCTGCTTAGCTTACACATTATACGTGTGAATATGACACGCCTTCCTTTTTTGGTACATACTATATCTGTCTATCACACCATGTTCTTACATGAAACTACTCTTCTTGTGTATCCTGCATCAATCACTTATGATGAGACACCTTTAAGTTGGCAGTGTGATATTGGTTTGCATCTTGAATATGATTTCTAGCATGTAGTGCTTCTAATTTGATGAACGCCACCTATGACAAGACAGTTTTAACTTGGCAGAGTGATATTGGTTGCACCTTCCATATGGTGTCTAGCTTGCAGTGCTTCTAATTTGTTGAAGTGACTTCTACTTAGTTACCACATCATAGGTGTGAATATGTCATGCCATCTAGTTTTTCATACATATTCCATCCTCATATCATGAGTTTGCCTTTCATCAGAGTAGTGTTCGTCAGTATCATGTATGAATGAGTTCTGAAGAGCGAATTTTATTCCTTTTTCTTGTCGGTTTGACGTCACAATGCAAAATCAATAAAGTGGAAGGAAATTGGTAAGGCATTGGATGATGGTGGTCCTTCTAAGCAACTGAAACGGAGGGTCTCTACAGATTCTACTCCGCCATCCTCCCAACAAGATTTGCATGACAACACAAGGCTAGACAGTCAACGTAGCTGTGTAGATGATGAGCACATCTCCCCTACTCCAACATCACAGGTGTTTGCTCTAACTTGGCACTATTATATGTGGTTGCATGTTGCGTATGATGTCTAGCTTGTATTGCTTCTAACATTGTTGTATTTCATCTGCTTACTTTACACATCATACCTGTGAATATGACACATGTTCCTGTTTCTAGAACATACTATATCTGATCACACCATGTTCTTACATCAGACTACTGTTCTTGTGTATCCCGCATCAGTCACTTATGATGAGGCACCTTGAAGTCACCACTGTGATATTGATTGCGTCTTAAATATGATTTCTAGCATGTACTGCTTCTAATTTGTTGAAACGCTAGGCAGTTTGAACTTGGCAGAGTGATATTGGTTGCATCTTTCATATGGTGTCTAGCTTGCAGTGCTTCTAATTTGTTCAAATGCCTTCTGCTTAGTTACCACATCATAGGTGTGAATATGTCACGACGTCCTGTTTTTCATACATATTCCATCCTCGTATCATGTGTTTGCCTTTCATCCGAGTAGTGTTTGTCAGTATCTTGCATGAATGAGTTCTGAAGAGCGAATTTTATTCCTTTTTCTTATCGGTTTGACTTCACAATGCAAAATTAATACAGCTGAAGGAAATTAGTAAGGCAGTGGATGATGGTGGTCCTTCGGGGCAACTCAAACAGAGGATCTCTACAGATTCTACTCCGCCATCCTCCCAACAAGATTTGCAAGACAACACAAGGCTGGACAGTCAACGTAGCTGTGTAGATGATGAGCACATCTCCCTTACTTCACCATCACAGGTGCTTGCTCTAACTTGGCACTGTTATATGTGGTTGCGTGTTCCGTATGATGTCTAGTTTGTATTGCTTCTAATTTTGTTGAATTGCATCTGCGTAGCTTACAACTTATATCTGCAACAATCACTTACCCATAAGACACCTTTAACTTGGGAGTGTGATATAGGTTGCATCTTGCATTGTCTTCTAGCTTGTACTGCTTCTAATTTGTTGAAATGACACTTATGACGAGACACTTTTTACCTGGTAGAGTGATATTGGTTGCATGTTCATATGGTGCCTACCTTTCATTTCTTCTAATTTTGTTGAAATGCATTCTGCTTACTGTTTTTCATACATATTCCATCCTCCTATCGTACGTGTGAATATGCAAAGTTGTCTTCTTTTTTGTATATATTCCATCCTCCTATCATGCGCTTGCCTTACATCAAAGTAGTGTTCGTCTATATCATGCATCGACCAGTTATGCAGAGCTAATTTTATTCATCTTCTTGTGGTTTTGACTTCAGAAGGCATTATCAAAAAAGAGGAAGGAAAATAGTAAGTTAGGGGATGTTGGTGGTCCTCTGGACCGACGCAAACAGAGGCTCTCTACATTTGCCACTGCTACTGCTACTGCAGTTGAAGTCCCAGGTCTATATGATGAGTTCATCTCCCCTACTCCACCATCGCAGGTGCTTGCTCTAAGTTGACTGTGTGATAATTGGTTTCATGTTGCATATGTTGTCTAGCTTGTATTTCTTCTATTTTGATTAAATTGCACCTGCTGAGTTTATACGTTATACATGTGCATATGACATGCTTTTATGTGTCTAGAATACACTGCATCTATCTATCATACCATGTTCTTACATCAAAGTACTGCTGTTGTGTATCCCGCATCAATCACTCATGATTGGACGCTTTTAACTTGGCAGTGTGATAGTGGTTGCATCTTGCATTGATTTCTAGGTTGTACTGCTTCTAATTTTTTGAAATGCCACTTATGACAAGACACTTTTAACTTGGCAGAGTGATATTTGTTGCATCTTTCATATGGTGTCTAGCTTGCATTACTTCTATTTTGTTGAAAATCCTTTTGCTTAGTTTACACATCGTAGCTGTAAATATGTCACGCCGTCTTGTTTTTCTTACATATTCCATCCTCCTCATACGGTTGTCTTACATCAAAGTATTGCTTGTCTGTATCATGCATCAATGTGTTCGGAAGAGTGATTTTATTCTTTTGTGTTGTGGGTACGGCTTGACATGGCAAAGTTAAAAAAGAGCAAGGAAACGAATATAGTAGGGAAAGGTGTTACTCGTCGGGTGCAACAGAAAAGGATCTTCCCTCGAGATTCTGCTGGTACTTATAATGCAATAGAAGGTCCAAGTCCACTGACTAAATCTACAAACACAGTATCACCTGCTCCACCAGCTGCAGGATCGCCTTTAACTGTACCAGCATCTCAACGAGTTACTCGTTCGCTTGCTCCGCAACTGGCCTGTTCCCAAGCTGCCTTCACACCTAACACTACTTCCGAAGCACTGCCGACACAACATGACTTGGCAAGATCAGATGAACCTCATTAGCATCAACACCAAGACGGTACCTGGCCGAGTCAGGTTGTAGTTGCATGCTCCTTTATATGTAGTCTCACAGTTTGATGTGCACTAGCACTTTTCATATTCGTTGTTGAACTAGCATCACTGCGCAAGCGAAAACAGACATCAGGGATAATGCTTGATAGATTAACAAAATCTAAAGGAGGAAGAATGGAGATCCATTTTGAGGCAGGTTTAAAAAGGCCACGTTATGCTACAGAGTTAGCCAAGTTAGTATCAGAGGCAGCCGTTGCCGTTAGATGTCATGCACGTATCCTCCCAACATGGATCCAGTACAAGAATGAGAAAGACGATACCCAGTTTAACACCTTCCTTGACCATTTATCCGTAAGTAATGTTATTCATCGCAATTTGTAATATTGTCTTGCTCTATCCCATACTTTCTAGCTTCCTACTAATAAGACTCACATTCTTTTTTCAACAAAAAATGAGGTTCAAGTTGGATCCGAAAGATGATGCAACTAAACAAGCATGCACTCATGTTTTTTAGTCTCCTCTGCGACAGTATCGGTATCACCTTAGAAAAACTCACTTTGAAGGCAAGGCTAACATTGAAATCGCCCAAACATCTCCAGTGGAATATATTACAGATGAAGACTAGACAGCCCTTGTTAAACACGGGTCTGATCCAAAGTATCAGGTAGGGTATATGTATTTGATCAGATCACATATTGAACTCATATTAACTTATGTGCCTTACAAGTGTATCTTCTTCTAGGCTAACTGTTTGAAGAACAAGACCAACCGTTCTAAAGTGAAATTCCAACAGACAACAGGATCTCGTAGCTATATTGCACACTACAAGGCTCTTGTAAATAGCTGCTAGTTCCTTCTTTTTTATGGTCCATATTATCGTATCTATATTGACTTGTTCCAAATATAGAGGAAAGCCCGTGCGGACCAAAAAGAACCTGAACCGAATGCAGTGCAAATCTTCAAGGATTGCCACACTAGCAAGATGAAGGGCATGAGCACACCAGTTCAAGCCGCTGTTGTAAGTCCTTACTCCTCCTGCCTTTGAACTGCTTGTTATTATGATGTGTTCATTTAACTGCTTGGTTTGCAACCAATGTCAGTTACTCTGTTCACTTTTATACACAGTTGTATTAACATATCATTTCACCTTACACGGTTTAAAAGAGAGGAAGGATATTCTTTTGGTATTGATCTGTAATCTAGTTGTGATGTTCACATGCCCACACAATGATATAATAGCCTGTTTGTTTGATATGTGTTTGCCCATGATATGAATGATGTCATACTATGTTCATCCTACTTTAAATGATGTCTCTTTGTCCTTAGATGTCAACGAATGTGAGGAAATAGACAATACAGTAGCCATGCTACATGGACATATGCTCCGAAAGTGATTTTATTATGTAGTTGGCACTACAATAGATGCTAATGTATTACAATAGTTCACCAAAATAAGTTATGTATAAACATGAAACCTATTTTGTTTGTTTTTGTCTCATTAGTAACTTATCTGGTACACTAATCTACAAGTTCAAACTTTCAGCAAGCTATGGAACAAATGATTGAACAGCCACAACCACCTGAAGGTGACTAGGCTACCACAGGCACAATGTCACCTCTTGCTGCAGTGCATCAGTATCTCTCCACTAATAGTGCAAAAAGCACATTCCTACATAATTCTAGGTTGGTTGTCAAGGTAACCTCATCCAAATCGCCTACTGAACAAAATCTTCCGGCTAGACAGAGTGATATATCTGTGCTCCAGACAAAAGTACAATCCCTAATGGAGGTCGTTTCGGAAACAAGAATAGTGGTTGACAAATGTCGTCAAGATATGAATGGTTTTGAAACCAGACTATCAGACATTTGCTTCATTGTTCAAGAGCAATGGCGGAAAAAGGGGAAGATCATGCTGCTCCATCAGATTCTACAGCCTGAAACATTAGCACTTAGGTCAAATGATCCGTGCTTCTATACATCTGATGGTGCTTTTATCTGCAAGGACTGTAAACTTTATGCCAACAGGCCTTTTGTTGCATGCCTGGAAGTTATTTTGCTATGATACAACATTTATCGTGCTGCCAAAGGCTGTAGAAATTACGACGCTATTTTTGTATAGTGTAGGTTTATCTTACTAATGTGTTCGGCCGAAAGCTTCGTAGGAGACCAACGTGCCAACATTCGCCGGGCCCACAATTCCAATTGGGCTAAAAATGATTATGGGCTGTAATTTGCATGTAGCCCACTAAAAATATCAGGGCCTAAATCAGCATAAGCTTTCTTATTTTTGGTAGGCCTGTGCCCACACTGGGCCTTTAACATGCCTAAACATAATTTGGGCCCTCAGTAACAACATGCCGTTAACATGTGTAAATATCTCGAGCCCATAAATAACATGGGCCTTTAATATGCCGAAAGTGAGATTGGGTCCTGATTGTGTCAAATAACCCACTGGTCGTTAGCAAGCCGAATGTATCTCAGCTCGTGGTGGCCCATTTACAATGTGAATCGTTCACAGGCCGAAATTCAGACGGGCCGTAAATGCGCCGACCTACTACACGAGCCTTTACCAGGACGGAAGTACGGTCGGGCTTGATTAGTATCAGTTTTATATGGGCCGTTAATAGGCCCGATGTGACATTGGGCCACATATGGCCCATGGATTTCGTCCGACATTAACAGGCCGAATGTCAGACATGGCCGAATATGATCCAATTC
Source organism: Thinopyrum elongatum (assembly GCA_011799875.1). Taxonomy (NCBI): domain Eukaryota; kingdom Viridiplantae; phylum Streptophyta; class Magnoliopsida; order Poales; family Poaceae; genus Thinopyrum; species Thinopyrum elongatum. Next base: position 282,105,276 of record CM022299.1, on the reverse strand, counting down.
CTTCACGGTCGTTTATGGGCTGAAAGTTTCAATGGCCAATAAATGGGCCCAAATGAAGCAGGACCTGTAACAGGCCGGAATCACACCGGGCCGTAATTCGTCCCAAATACTTAGCGGACTGTTAACGGGCCAGAAGTGACCATGGGCCGCAATGAGGAAAAATCTAGAATGGGCCGTTGATGGGCCGATTTGACACTAGTCGTACGGGCCTTAACTGCGAATGGCCCATCTGCAAGCAGGCCGTTAATGGGCCAGCCCGCTAATTTTGACTGGGCCAGCCTTTTTAACCTAAATGGGCCGCTGTTGGGCCTTGCCACATGTCAATGTATCATAGGCGCCTCCTGTCCATTGGGCGGTTGACATCTGTCCCTTCGCGGCGCTGACACGTGGTTGCTATAGCCAATGAGAATTTTATACGTGGAAAATCCCCATTGGTCCCAGCTTTTAACGGGTTATCGGATCCAAACCAGAACCTGGTAGCTTAACGGCGACCCGTTACGGTGGATGCCATGTGTCGGTTACCCTTGACGAAAGCACTTCCATGATGCGCCATTTATCGTCATGGAAGTGGACACTTCCGTGATGATAATTTTGTTATTGTCATGGAACACTTCTACGACAGCACAGGTATGACTATCTTGATTCTGTCATAAAATCATCATGGATGTACATGCATGATAGAAAACATGACCTACTGTGACAAACACGTATTATCATGGAAGTGTTTTTTTTGTAGTGATACCTGTAGTAATGAAGGCTTTGATGGAGAAGACAAAAGGTTTGGAGATGACTATAGTTAGGAGAAGCCCAACAGAGGCTGAGGTGGCTACTACTGATGGAGAGAAAAGAGAATGGAGGTACCCTGTTAACATAGATAAGTGGTCCTGCAGTTGAGGCAATGGCAGTTCACTGGTAAACCTTGCATCCATGCCCTTTTATTCATCACTGCTCTAAGAGGCGAAGCAAGTGGAATAGATCAGTATGTCCATAAATACTACTCTATTGAGATGTTCAAAGCTACTTATGCTGACAACCTACCAGCTCTAGAAGGCAAACAACAGTGGGACTGTGTAGATCCCGGATTCAAAATGTGTGCTCCTGTCCAGAACAGACCACCAGGTAGACCAAGAAAGCAGAGGATAAGAGCTAGCAGTGAAGGAAAGGGCATTGGTCCTAGGAAGTATAAGTGCAAGAGATGTGGAAGATGTGGACATAAAACTAAGGGTTGCAAAGAATCTGTTGGTCCAGCATTTGGAGAAGAAGAACATTGGGGAGCAGATAATGCAGATGATCATCCTACAGCTAATGAGCCAGCAGAAGCAGAAGTAGAAGATGAGGAGGAGGATGATGAGCCATAAGCAGATGTTCTTCAGCACCAGATGCCACCACCAAAGGAAGCCTCACATGAGGCATCTACACAAACTAGTGTAGTTAGGTATGTGCCAGCAACTTGTTTTATTCTTCATTCATATCTTCAACTTGTTTCAGTTTTCATTCATATCTTAAAAATTGTGTTATGTTTGAACTTGTTTTAGTCCTAGAAAGAATTATAAAAGAGGAGCAGAGAGGGGAGCTACTCCAAGGTGTTGCAAGCAGAAGATAAATGTACCAACAACACCATTTTGCTCAGTTACTAGAAGCAGTGTTGACAGCAAGGGTGTCTCTCCTCCCAAAAAAGCAGCAACAACAGTTGAAGCTCCACCCACTGCCCCCAACCCAGCAAAGAATACTAGAAGCAAGGAAAAGCTAGCTCCAAACCCAGCCAAGAACACCAGGAGCAAGAAAGTGAAGTTTTAGTTTGTGTAATTTGCCTAGTACTGTTGCTAGATAAAACTGTTATGCACTTGATGTTGTCCTCTGTGCACTGTGATGCCCATTACTGTTAGGTACTTTTCTATTATTAGTGCTTTATGCACTAGTTATGCCCAGTGTTTGGTAGATTTGTGATGATCAACTTCTTAGTACTCTGTGCCCAGTGTGGTGTTTAATAAGTTTGTTGTTGAGCTTTCTATATTCATATGCCACAATTTCTGCCATCACATCAACTTTGGCATAGTTTTGTCATCAACGTCATCGACGACAAAACTACATCTACTTTGCCATAGTTTTGTCATCGACGTCGTCGACGACAAACTACATCTACTTTGCACAAACAAAGTGACATGTTTCATCTTGAACTACAATAGTGCATCATCATCTTGAACTACAAGAGTGCATCATCATCTTCAAATACATCATACTAGGATACTAGGTTGTACCATTCTGTCAACAAGAAAAAACTAATACAACTACAACACAAACAGCAGTACAACACAAAATCCTACAAACAATAATGCTAAAAGAAGCATCATATCATCTCTTTCTCTCATCTTCTTCAAAACAAGATTCTTCCATGACAACTCCAGGTTTTCCTTCTGCAAATTATGACTTTTGATCCAGCTCTATTCTACCTCTGCGTGCAGCTCTTCAAAAGCCAGGGAAACACAAGTGGAGGAGGAGAATCAACCCAAACCACATACTGACACTCCTATGGTAACTGATTGCACATCACATTAACCAAAAATTAGATAGTTCATAAACAAGAGCTAAATAATGCTCAAATTCATAAAATCTTACATCTAAAAGACACCCTAAAAACAGGCGGCCAGTGCTAGCCCCTCCCCAGGAAACACGACGGGCAGGAACAAGGCCGTGACCAGGGCCACGATGCTTTGAACGATACTCCAATCCACAATAGGTGTCGTCGGGAAGATAGAACTCTGAGACATGCTGCACAATCCCGACCCCATCAACCTAGACCAAAAGGTAAGGTCAAAATCCCCCCGCCCATATCACAAACCCTAGAAACCCTAGAACGAATTGGGGGTGGAGGAAGACGCGGGAGCTGATGTTCACTTACCTCATTGCCCGCATGCGAGTAGTTGGATGAGCCCGAGCTCGCCGTGTGGAGCCGCTCCATCCTCTTCCTCGCCACGCCATGCCTCCAACCCTTTTTGCCTCGCCGGCTTCGCTCCTTTGTTTTTCTTGCGCGAGCTCACTAAGGACGAAAGGGTACTAAGTGTAGCACCGACAGGGGCAAAAATGTCCAAAATCTAGCGGTGCTTATGGTCAAACGGCGTTGACTGGACGGAGCCGTGCCGAAAGGGCAAAAACACAAGACGACCAAAGTGCGTTGGGCAAGACAGCGTGTTTCCAGAAACTAGGGGTAATCCTGACGAGGGGGTACACAACTAAGGGTATAAAACCAATTATCCATAAATTATTTTCATCCGAGTTACGAATTATTTTATATGATTCTCTAAAGTTTTAATCATTTTCTAAAAAAATTGGATTATAAATATTTATTCAAAATTAAACAATAAATGCTACGGGTACACAGAAGTGTACCCCAACATTGTGCACATGTGGCTGACAGATGGGGCTAGAGGACCAGTTGACCAAGTCAACATTGACTTGTCGAACAATGCACAGTAGACGTGGCATTTGTCATTGACTTAGATATTTTAATTTAACTTAGCATTTTTTATTTAACAGTTGGTCCCACGTGTCATTTGCACATTAGTCTAACTAAACAATTAATCTAACCTAATTTAACCTCTAATCCCAATCAAACAGGCCGGGCCCATTGGTCATAGGTGCAGCCGGCCCCAAAGTATACTGCGCACACGCGCATTTACTAGCAAAGGAGCGGAGCAGCATGGTGCGGCCGTGCGTGGCCGGCACGGGGGAGGAGAGCGGGGCGCGGCCCGAAAGCGGCAGGAGCGAGGCAGCAGGCGGGCGCGAGCGGCTGCGATGCGGCGTGGGCGGGCCTGGGCGGCAGCAGCCGTAGCATGGAGCAGGCAGCAACAATAGCGGCTTGAGAAGCAGCAGGCGCGGCGACCACGGGCGACAGCGACCGTCGACGGGCACTACGGTGGCGCGGCCAGCAGAGGCGGATGCGGGCGCGAGCGTGGGGAGCGACGGTGTATGCGAGCGGCTTGCCGGCATCGGGGGTGCAGGCGGCAGCGAGCAGCATCGGGCGTGGCGACGCACGATCGGGCATGCGCGAGGCGTGCGCCGGGAGGGCGCTGGAGGGCATGGGGCGTACGCGTGAGCACGGCCGGGCGCTGCGGGTCGCAGCCAGAGGGGGGTGTGGCTACGGCGATGGTTTTGACGGGAGGATGGGGAAAACGATTGGGGTTGAGAATCCAACCGGTGAGAGCGGCATCGGGAGCGGTGGTGTTGACAGGCACGCGAGGTAGGGGATGAATGGGTGATGGGCTGGGTCTGGCACTATGTGTGCTGGGCCTGGTAAGTGCATAGGGCCCTTTTTCTATTTTCTCTTTTTGCTTTTCTTTTTTTGTCAATTGAATCAGCTACAGTTTAAATTTAATTAAAATAACAAATGAATTTTGTTTGAGTTGAAACTTGGCACATAAATACATTACAATATTCCAAGACCACATAGAACGTTTCACATCATTTGGACACGTATAGATATTTGCTTACTTTGAAAAGTCCAAAATAATTGTTGCTGGACCATTTATTAATTTCCTAGGAATTATTTGATGGGTCAAATGATATTGGTTACAACATGATAATGAACAGAGGGAATTATAGAATAATTTGAACATTTTAGTTTTACAGTTTAAATAAATATTCTTTTTTGACTTTATTCTGAATTTGAATTTGACTTAGATTTTTCTCAAGTGGCAATTTGTCTTAGTCAAACTTGATGACATGGCATCATTAGCATGAGATCACTATAGCCTGTCACTGGGGTGTTACAGATGTTTATTATGCAATTATATATCATTTTTTGGGACTAACCTATTAACCTAGTGCCCAGTGCCAATTGTTTTTGGCTTTTTAGGAAATCAATATCAAACAGAGTCCAAACGGAGAAAAAACTTTGGATTAATGTTTTCCAGACTAGAAGAGGCCCTAGAAGGTTCGGAGAAGACCTGAGGAATCCCGAGGGAGCGACAAGCTTGGGAGGCATGCCCCAGGGGGGGGGCCAGGCTTGTGGGCCCCTCGTGGCACGTCTTGACCTAATTCTGCCTCTATAAATTCTCAAATATTCCCCATACATCAGAGATGCACCTGAAATGCTTTTTTCGCCGCCGCAAGTTTCTGTTCTCGTGAGATCCCATCTGGAAGCCTTCATCGGCACTCTACCGGAGGGGGAATCGACCATGGAGGGGCTCTAAATCAACCTTGCTGCCCTTCCGATGATGTGTGAGTAGTTTACCACAGACCTACAGGTCCATAGCTAGTAGCTAGATGGCTTCTTCTCTCTCTTTGGCCTTCAATACAATGTTCTCCTCAATGTTCTTGGAGATCTATTTGATGTAATCACTTTTTGCGGTGTGTTTGTTGTGATCCGATGAATTGTGAGTTTATGATCAGATTATCCATGAATATTACGTCTTCTCTAAACTCTTTTATGCATGATAATTATAGCTTTGTATTTCTCTCCGATCTATTGATTCGGTTTGGCCAACTAGATTGATTTATATTGCAATGGGAGAGGTGCTATGTGATGGGTTCAATCTTGCGGTGATCTATATCTCGGTGACAGAAGGGTACAAGACACATATTTGTATTGTTGCTATTAAGGGTAAAACGATTGGGGTTTATTCATATTGATTGAGCATCCCAGTAGTGGCAACGCCGTGCTCTCGTCGCTGCGAGCCAGTCGCCAGGGTGGCATGGCGGCGAGGTGGATGTTCTTAGAGATCGGCAGCTCCGTTCGGCGCATATGCTCGCCCCGGGGGTGGTGCATGCCCTTCGGCCGCGCCCGCATTGGGAGCCGCCGGAGAGTTGCGGTTCACCCCAAAGCGAGCACCACCGCTGCGGCTGTGTCCTTCAGCGAGGCGGAGAGGTGCAGATGGAATGATCTCTCCACCTACACCTTGTGGAGCATGGCCGCTGGGATGCTGCTGGCGTTGTCCTTCTCCGGTGCCTCCTGCCCCTGTTTCGGCCGCGGGAGGGGTGGTGATGACGCCGCCTGCGCCGGCCACGTCCCCCGCAGCGTCCACGTCCCCGTAGCCCTCGTGGCGTCAACGACTGCGTGCGACGGGGCCTTTGAGGTGGACGGGTGAGCTGCAGCACCGGGCTTCTTCTTGGGCGCCATGGATGATGAAGCCGTCGATGAAGAAAACGATGATGAAGATGACGCGTTGCGTATGTTTCTCGGATTCGGGAAGGGCACATTGCGACAGAGATCACTCGGGCAGATTTTACCCAGGTTCGGGCCGCCGCGAGGCGTAAAACCCTACTCCTGCTTTGGTGGATTGATGAGAGGACCGTGGTGGAGACGCAGCGCTCTAGGCCGGCAGGGTTGCCTCGGGACGAGAGCAGCTACGTATGAGTGTATGAGTGTACAAGGGTCCGAATCCTTTCTATGGTTGCCATGGCCCTCCTTTTATAGATCAAGGTGTCACCACAATGGCAAATCAGTCATTGTGTACTAATTAGATGGGAGAAGTGCTTAGCTTTGGGTTCAATCTTGTGGTGTCCTCACCCAGTGACAGTAGGGGTAGAGCGGCACGTATTGTATTGTTGCCATCGAGGATAAAAAGATGGGGTTTACATCATATTGCTTGAGTTTATTCCTCTACATCATGTCATCTTACTTAAAGTGTTACTCTGTTCTTCATGAACTTAATACTCTAGAAGCAGGCAGGAGTCGGTCGATGTGTGGAGTAATAGTAGTAGATGCAGGCAGGAGTCGGTCTACTTGACACGGACATGATGCTTATATTTCATAATCATTGCCTTGGATATCGTCATAACTTTGCGCTTTTCTATCAATTGCTCGACAGTAATTTGTTCACCCACCGTATTATTTGCTATCTTGAGAGAAGCCTCTAGTGAAACCTATGGCCCCCGGGTCTATTTTCCATCATATAAGTTTCCGATCTACTATTTTGCAATGTTTTACTTTCCGATCTATAAACCAAAAACCCCAAAAATATTTACTTTATCTTTTGTTTAGTTTTATCTATCTCTATCAGATCTCACTTTTGCAAGTGACCGTCAAGGGATTGACAACCCCTTTATCGCGTTGGGTGCAAGTGTTTTATTGTTTGTGCAAGTATTGGTGATTTGTGCGTTGTCTCCTACTGGATTGGTACCTTGGTTCTCTAACTGAGGGAAATACTTCTCTACTTTGCTACATCACCCTTTCCTCTTCAAGGGAAAACCAACGCGAGCTCAAGAAGTAGCAGGAAGAATTTCTGGCGCCGTTGCCGGGGAGATCTACGCCAAGTCAAGACATACCAAGTACCCATCATAAACTCTCATTTCTTGCATTACATTATTCGCCATTTGCCTCTCGTTTTCCTCTCCCCCACTTCTAAAACGATTTTTGAAAGATTTGCCTTTTTATTCGCCCTTCTTCCGTTCGTCTTTTTCGTTTGCTTTTTGTTTGCTCGTGTGTTAGATTGCTTGCTTTGTCACAATGACTCAAGAGAATACCAAATTGTGTGACTTTTCCAACACTAATAATAATGATTTTATTAGTACTCCGATTGCTCCCGCCACTAGTGCGGAATCTTATGAAATTAATGCCGCTTTGCTGAATCTTGTTATGAAAGATTAATTTTCCACCCTTCCTAGTGAAGATGCTGCATCCCATCTGAATAATTTCGTTGAGTTATGTGATATGCAAAAGAAGAAAGATGTGGATAATGATATTCTTACATTGAAGCTATTTCCGTTCTCACTTCGAGATTGTGCTAAAACTTGGTTTTCATCTTTGCCTAAAAATAGTATTGATTCATGGAATAAGTGTAAAGATGCTTTTATTTCCAAGTATTTTCCTCCCGCTAAGATCATCTCTCTTAGGAACGATATTATGAATTTTAAGCAACTTGATCATGAACATGTTGCACAATCTTGGGAGAGGATGAAATTGATGATACAATATTGTCCTACTCATGGTTTGAATTTGTGGATGATCATACAAAATTTTTATGCCGGATTGAACTTTGCTTCTAGAAATCTTTTAGATTCAACTGCGGGAGGTACTTTTATGGAAATTACTCTAGGAGAAGCTACTAAACTCCTAGATAATATTATGGTTAATTATTCTCAATGGCATACCGAAAGATCTTCCACTAGTAAAAAAGTGCATGCGATTGAAGAGATTAATGTTTTGAGTGGAAACATGGATGAACTTATGAAATTATTTGCTAGCAAGAGTGCTTCTATTGATCCTAATGATATGCCTTTGTCTACTTTGATTGAGAATAATTATGAATCTATGGATGTGAATTTTGTTGGTAGGAACAATTTTGGTAATAACGCGTATAGAAGTAATTTTACTCCTAGGCCGTTTCCTAGTAATTCCTCTAATAATTATGGTAATTCCTATAACAATTCTTACGGAAATTATAATAAGATGCCCTCTGATTTTGAGAATAGTGTTAAAGAATTTATGAGTTCGCAAAAGAATTTTAATGCTTTGGTTGAAGAAAAATTGCTTAAGATTGATGATTTGGCTAGGAACGTGGATAGAATTTCTCTTGATGTTGATTCTTTGAAAATTAGATCTATTCCACCCAAGCATGATATCAATGAATCTCTAAAGGCTATGAGAATCTCCATTGATGAGTGCAAAGAAAGAACCGCTAAGATGCGTGCTAAACGAGATTGGTTTGTAAAAGCGTGTTCTTCTAGTTTTTGTGAAAATAATGATGAAGATCTTAAAGTGATTGATGTGACTCCTATTGAATCTTTGTTTTCCAATATAAATCTTGATAAATATGGGACTAGAGATGAGTCAACTTTAGTTACATGGCGTACCAATGATTCGGAGTTTTTAGATCTCGATGCAAAAATTGATAAAAGTGGGATTGGAGAGGTCAAAACTTTAAGTAGCGATGAACCCACTCTTTTGGATTTCAAGGAATTTAATTATGATAATTGTTCTTTAATAGATTGTATTTCCTTGTTGCAATCCATGTTGAATTCTCCTCATGCTTATAATCAAAACAAAGATTTTACTAAACATATCATTGATGCTATGATGCAATCTTTTGAAGAAAAGCTTGAATTAGAAGTTTCTATCCCTAGAAAACTATATGATGAGTGGGAACCTACTATTAAGATTAATATTAAATATTATGAGTGCCATGCTTTGTGTGATTTGGGTGCTAGCGTTTCCACGATTCCAAAAACTTTATGTGATGTGTTAGGTTTCCATGAATTTGATGATTGTTCTTTAAATTTGCATCTTGTGGATTCCACTATTAAGAAAACTATGGGAAGGATTAATGATGTTATTATTGTTGCAAAAAGGAATTATGTGCCCGTATATTTCATTGTTCTTGATATAGATTGCAATCCTACATGTCATATTATTCTTGGTAGACCTTTCCTTAGAACGATTGGTGCAATTATTGATATGAAAGAAGGAAACATTAGATTTAAATTTCCGTTAAGGAAAGGCATGGAACACTTTCCTAGAAAGAAAATTAAATTGCCTTATGAATCTATTATGAGAGCTACTTATGGATTGCATACCAAAGATGACAATACCTAGATCTATGTTTTTATGCCTAGCTAAGGGCATTAAACAATAGCGCTTGTTGTGAGGCAACCCAATTTTATTTTTGTTCTTTGCTTTTTGGTTCTGTTTTTCAATAAATAATTCATCTAGCCTCTGGTTAGATGTGTTTTTATGTTTTAATTAGTGTTTGTGCCAAGTAAAACCTTTGGGATGGCTTACGGTGATAGTTGATTTGATCTTGCTGAAAAACAGAAACTTTTACGTCCAGTCACAAAATTGTTTAAATTCACTGGAGCATGGAAAAACCCTGAATTTTTTACACAAGATTTATATACAAATTTCCTATGTTGTCCTAATTTTTCAGATTTTTGGAGTTACATAAGTATTCGAAGTATCCAGATTACTACAGAGTGTTCTGTTTTTGACAGATTCTGTTTTCTATCTGTTGTTTGCTTATTTTGATGAATATATGGGTCGTATCAGGGGGTATGAACCATGGAAAAGTTGGAATAAAGCAGATATTACACCAATATAAATAAATAATGAGTTCACAACAGTACCAAAAGTGGTGATTTATTTTCTTATACTAACGGAGCTTATGAGATTTTCTGTTGAGTTTTGTGTTGTGAAGTTTTGAAGTTTTGGGTAAGGATTTGATGGACTATGGAATAAGGAGTGGAAAGAGCCTAAGCTTGGGTATGCCCAAGTCACCCCAAGGTAATATTCAAGGACAACCAAGAGCCTAAGCTTGGGGATGCCCCGGAAGGCATCCCCTCTTTCGTCTTCGTCTATCGGTAACTTTACTTGAGGCTATATTTTTATTCACCACATGATATGTGTTTTGCTTGGAGTGTCTTGTATGATATAAGTCTTTGCTTTTTAGTTTGCCACAATCATCCTTACTTTACACACCTTTTGAGAGGGATACACATGAATCGTGATTTATTAGAATACTCTATGTGCTTCACTTATATCTTTTGAGCTAGGCAATTTTGCTCTAGTGCTTCACTTATATCTTTTTAGAGCACGGCGGTGGCTTTATTTTGTAGAAATTATTGAACTCTCATGCTTCACTTATATTATTTTAGAGTCTCTAAACAGCATGGTAATTTGCTTTGGTTATGAATTTAGTCCTAATATGATAGTCATCCAAGAGGGACATAATAAAAACTTTCATATGAAGTACATTGAATACTATGAGAAGTTTGATTCCTTATGATTGTTTTGAGATATAGAGATGGTGATATTAGAGTCATCCTAGTGAGTAATTGTGAATTGGAGAAATACTTGTGTTAAGGTTTGTGATTCCCGTAGCATGCACGTATGGTGAACCGTTATGTAACGAAGTTGGAGCATGAGGTATTTTTTGATTGTCTTCCTTATGAGTGGCGGTCGGGGACGAGCGATGGTGTTTTCCTACCAATCTATCCCCCTAGGAGCATGCGCGTAGTACTTTGTTTCAATGACTAATAAATTTTTGCAATAAGTATGTGAGTTCTTTATGACTAATGTTGAGTCCATGGATTATACGCACTCTCACCCTTCCACCATTGCTAGCCTCTCTAGTGCCGCGCAACCTTCGCCGGTACCATATACCCACCATATACCTTCCTCAAAACAGCCACCATACCTACCTATTATGGCACTTCCATAGCCATTCCGAGATATATTGCCATGCAACTTTCCACCGTTCCGTTTTATTATGACACGTTCCATCATTGTCATATTGCTTTGCATGATCATGTATTTGACATCGTATTTGTGGCAAAGCCACCTTTCATAATTCTTTCATACATGTCACTCTTGAGTCATTGCACATCCCGGTACACCGCCGGAGGCATTCATATAGAGTCATATTTTGTTCTAAGTATCGAGTTGTAATTTTTGAGTTGTAAGTAAATAAGAGTGTGATGATCTTCATTATTAGAGCATTGTCCCATGTGAGGAAAAAAATAAAAGGGAGGCCAAAGAAGCAAAAAAAAGAGAAAAAAGAAAAAAAATGGGAGAAAAAGAGAGAAGGGGCAATGTTACTATCCTTTTTTTCCACACTTGTGCTTCAAAGTAGCACCGTGATCTTCATGATAGAGAGTCTCCTATGTTGTCACTTTCATATGCTAGTGGGAATTTTTCATTATAGAACTTGGCTTGTATATTCCAACGATGGGCTTCCTCAAATTGCCCTAGGTCTTCATGAGCAAGCAAGTTGGATGCACACCCACTTAGTTTTCTTTTGAGCTTTCATAAACTTATAGCTCTAGTGCATCCGTTGCATGGCAATCCCTACTCACTCACATTGATATCTATTGATGGGCATCTCCATAGCCCGTTAATACGCCTAGTTGATGTGAGACTATCTCCCTTTTTTGTCTTCTCCACAACCACCATATTCTATTCCACCTATAGTGCTATGTCCATGGCTCATGCTCATGTATTGCGTGAAAGTTGAAAAGGTTTTAGAACACCAAAAGTATGAAACAATTGCTTGGCTTGTCATCGGGGTTGTGCATGATTTGAATATTTTGGGTGATGAAGATGGAGCATAGCCAGACTATATGATTTTGTAGGGATAAACTTTCTTTGGCCATGTTATTTTGAGAAGACATAATTGCCTTGTTAGTATGCTTGAAGTATTCTTGTTTTTATGTCAATATTAAACTTTTGTCTTGAATCTTATGGATCTAAACATTCATGCCACAATAAAGAAAATTACATGGATAAATATGTTAGGTAGCATTCCACATCAAAAATTCTATTTTTATCATTTACCTACTCGAGGACGAGCATGAATTAAGCTTGGGGATGCTTGATACGTCTCCAACGTATCTATAATTTTTGATTGTTCCATGCTATTATATTATATGTTTTGGATGTTTTATATGCATTAATATGCTATTTTATATTATTTTTGGGACTAACTTATTAACCTAGAGCCCAGTGCCAGTTTCTATTTTTTTTCCTTGTTTTTGAGCTTCGCAGAAAAGGAATACCAAACGGAGTCCAAACGGAATAAAACCTTTGCGTTGATTTTTCTTGGACCAGAAGACACCCAATAGACCTGGAGTGCAAGTCAAAAGAGCCACGAGGCGGCAACAAGGGTGGAGGGCGCGCCTAGGGGGTAGGGCGCGACCCCTACCTTGTGGGCCCCTCGGTGACCCCCTGACCTAGATCTTCCTCCTATATATTCACATATATTCCCAAACCACCAGAGGCATCCACGAAAACACTTTTCCACCGCCGCAACCTTCTGTTCCCGTGAGATCCCATCTTGGGGCCTTTTTCGGCATCCTGCCTGAGGGGGATTCGATCATGAAGGGCTTCTACATCAACTCTATTGCCCTTCCGATGAAGCGTGAGTAGTTTACCACAGACCTACGTGTCCATAACTAGTAGCTAGATGGCTTCTTCTCTCTCTTTGATTCTCAATACCATGTTCTCGCGATGTTCTTGGATATCTATCCGATGTAATCTTCTTTTGCGGTGTGTTTGTCGAGATCCGATGAATTGTGGATTTATGATCAGCTTATCTATGAATATTATTTGAATCTTCTCTGAATTCTTTTATGCATGATTTGATATCTTTGTAATTCTCTTCGAACTATCGGTTTAGTTTGGCCAACTAGATTGGTTTTTTCATGCAATGGGAGAAGTGCTTAGCTTTGGGTTCAATCTTCCGGTGTCCTCATCCAGTGATAGTAGGGGTAGCGAGGCACGTATTGTATTGTTGCCATCGAGGATAAAAAGATGGGGTTTACATCATATTGCTTGAGTTTATTCCTCTACATCATGTTATCTTACTTAAAGCATTACTCTGTTCTTCATGAACTTAATACTCTAGATGCAGGCAGGAGTCGGTCCATGTGTGGAGTAATAGTAGTAGATGCAGGCAGGAGTCGGTCTACTTGAAACAGACGTGATGCCTATATTTCATAATCATTGCCTTATATATCGTCATAACTTTGCGCTTTTCTATCAATTGCTTGACAGTAATTTGTTCACCCACCATATTATTTGCTATCTTGAGAGAAGCCTCCAGTGAAACCTATGGCCCCCGGGTCTATTTTCCATCATATAAGTTTCCGATCTACTATTTTGCAATCTTTTACTTTCCGATCTATAAACCTAAAACCCCAAAAATATTTACTTTATCTTTTGTTTAGTTTTATCTATCTCTATCAGATCTCACTTTTGCAAGTGACTGAAGGGATTGACAACCCCTTTATCGCGTTGGGTGCAAGTGTTTGATTGTTTGTGCATGTATTGGTGATTTGTGCATTGTCTCCTACTGGATTGATACCTTGGTTCTCTAACTGAGGGAAATACTTATCTCTACTTTGCTGCATCACCCTTTCCTCTTCAAGGAAAAAACCAATGGAAGCTCAAGAAGTAGCAGGGCCCGACCTTCCCGGATTGGTGAAGAGGGACGATTGTTACCCACCAAGGAAGGATCAGCCCCCAGCCCCCAGCTCGCCTATACAAAGGGGGGCGAGGGGAAGCGGAAGTGCTCATCCACGCACCTTTTCTCCCCGTTTCCTTCCTTCTTCTTGCTATGTTGAGAGGGAGAGACCAGGGTCAGGCCCTGTGCTCGAGCTTTGGGTTGATGACGCCGAACGCTTGTGTAGGCGCCCGGGGAGTGAGTCTGGTCCAGGGCCGAAAGGGACACGGCGGTCGAGGATGTGGGCACCGAGTTGCTCGCAGCGTGGGAGGTGTCGCGTTTCTCCGAAAAGGTGAAACACTCGTCGCCCTCATACGAGCCGGCTGTCCGGCGAGGAATGCTAGCCCTTGCTGCGGGTCGCCGAGGCTCATTGCCCTGGCGACAGGGCCCTCGGGGTTTCCGGCGCCTGTCTGGGGTGCAACACTTGGGATCCTTGGTAATCCCAGTGCTGCTCCCTCCGGCAGAGTTGGGGCAAACGCTGAAGATGGTGGCACCTTCCTGCCCCCCAAGGTGGGGACCGGTGCTTCTTGTCTGCCCCGAGCGTCGCCGTTGCCTGCTGTTTCTCTAGGGGAGGTAACGGCCCAAGGGGCTGGCATCCTCCCGGAGTGGTGGTGATGAAGAAAGAACGAGGGAAGACGGAGAAGGCGGGTGGTAGGCCATCAGGTCGGAGTACGATGGCACCGACGCCTTCGTCTCGTATTGCCGGACTGCTGCCTCGTCTTTCCGCTCTTCCCCTCCCTCCCCGGCACCATCATCACCGGCCTCTTCGGGACGGCTGCCAGGGAGGGGGTAGCTCTCTTGGTGCCTTCGCCTCCTCCAGCTGTCTTCCAGCTGAGCCCCGGCAGTCCTCCCCGCCGGTGCTTGTGCTGGGGCTTCTTGCTGGCCTTGGGGCGCTGGCCAGGGCACCGCCGAGCTGCTCCCTCCGTCCTCATCCTTCGCAGCCTCGCCACTCTCGATCTTGTCAGGCTGCGCCCGGCAGGTCCTGACGGGATCGGGTCGGGTATCTGCTCAGGCACTCCTTTTGCTCTCTTTACCTCCCACCGTAGTGCCTAGGAGGGGAGGGACAAGAAAGGGGATTACGGGGCACTTATCTTTTTTCAATCTAAAACATGTAGGTAGTGGCCAAACTTTAGTCTAAATTATGTAATCTTCTTTATCCATGTTTGTGTTCTGTAAGATCTGTACTTGCTTATTAGCATATTAACAAAAAAGACTAGCTTTGCCGGGCACTTGTGCATGTATTATATCCATGCATAGGTAAAATGCCTCTATACATTCAAGTAAACAAGTTATCCCCGGCAAGCTATCCTGCCGGTACCCTCAGTTTGTTGCCGCGGGGCTAAGCTTGCCGGGCACAAAATCTCAAAGAGGGACCAGCCCCCCGCCAAACCTTTTTCTGTCAAAGGCCACTACGACCATCCTGGTCGAAGCAATGTTCAAGTCAAAGGATGGGAGCACCTATGCTTCAAATGTGGCGAGGTTTTCATATGCACAAGTTTCTCTTCACAGAACACGTATGGATAAGAGATAAAACTTATCTGTTTGTCTTGTCGGGGATCGCTATGTAGACTTGTCTTCTCTTCCTTTCTTCAGGACCAAATCCACGGCAAGGACCCTGCAGCTTAGTGCAGATGAAAACACTGCTACATGCGATCTTATCTACATGAACATGCTATGCTCATGATATGCTTATGCATGCATGCAAATTGTCGAGGGCCCCCAGCGCTTCGTTTATTTCTTTGTTGCTCAGGGTCTGCGCCTGGCTTTGTACAAGGGGTTACATGCAACATCGGCAAGGCCTGTACAAAAGGGTGGCTGCCGGGCAGGGCCCGACAGCCGCGCCTTA
The DNA here is from genome assembly GCA_011799875.1 of Thinopyrum elongatum. Classification (NCBI taxonomy): domain Eukaryota; kingdom Viridiplantae; phylum Streptophyta; class Magnoliopsida; order Poales; family Poaceae; genus Thinopyrum; species Thinopyrum elongatum. The sequence goes on along the minus strand of CM022299.1, from coordinate 282,089,502 downwards.
CGGGTAGAACTTACGGAGATGCTCAATGTTCCATGAGTTTTGCAACTGAATGCCATCTCCGGTCTCTAAACGGACTGCGCCAAGTCTTTTGACTTGTACTACCCGGTAAGGGCCCTCCCACTTCGGTGTCAACTTGTTTGTACCCTTGCTGGACTGAACGTGCCTAAGGACAAGGTCGCCTTCCTCAAAGCTCCGGGCATGAACCCTGCGGCTGTGATAGCGACGCAGGGCTTGCTGGTAGCGTGCAGCACGCGTAGCAGCCCGGAGACGGCTCTCCTCAAGTAGCACAACATCGTCACGCCGGTGCTGTTCTTGCGCTACTTCATCGTAGGCAATCACTCGAGGTGATCCGTATATGAGTTCCGTGAGGATAACTGCTTCTGCACCATATACTAGGGAGAAGGGAGTCTGCCCGGTAGCTCGATTTGGTGTTGTACGGAGGGACCAAAGAACCACCGGCAGCTCGTCGATCCATCGCCTGCCACACTTCTGCAGCTTATTGAATGTTCTTGTCTTGAGTCCTCGCAGCACTTCAGCGTTCGCCCTCTCAGCTTACCCGTTGCTCCTGGGATGGGCAACAAAGGCAAATGAGATCTTGCTTCCGAGGGCATGAACGTATTGCATGAAGGCGCGGCTCGTGAATTGGGTGGCATTGTCGGTGATGATTCGGGCAGGTACCCCGAAGCGGCACACCAATCCTTTCAAGAACTTGATAGCTGACTGTGCAGTCACCTTCCTCACGGGCTCCACCTCTGGCCACTTTGTGAGCTTGTCGATAGCGATGAACAAGAACTCAAAGCCCCTGATAGCACAGGGGAAGGGGCCCAAGATATCGAGCCCCTAGACTAAGAAGCGCCATGGCAAAGGGATTGTCTGGAGAGCTTGGGCAGGCTGATGGATGTTCTTGGAGTGGAACTGGCAGGCTTCGCATTTGGTGACTAGCTCAATTTCATCTTGGAGGGCCATGGGCCAATAGAAACCTTGTTGGAAGGCTTTTCCAACCAGAGCCCTTGATCCAATGTGGGAGCCGCACATACCCTTGTGTATCTCTGCCAACAGTTCCTTTCCTTCTTCTCGGCAAATGCACTTCAATTTCACACCGTTGGGCCTTCTTCTGTATAGTGTGTCATCAACGAACTGATACATACTGGCCCTCCGGGCTACTCTTTCAGCTTCTTCTTGCTCTTCGGGAAGTTCTCCTGTTTGGAGGAAATGGACTATGTGCCGTGCCCAAGCTAGGGCCAAGGGCTCGGCAACGAGGACCAGTGGCACCTCCTCATTCATGGGAGCGCGCTCCTCGATCGCAGGGACCGGTGGTCTGGCGGGAGGGTGCAGCTCACTGATTGAAGGGTAGTTGTTCCCACCAAGCTCTCTGCCGGGGGCTTCGGGAGGCTCTGCCGGGAGAGGCTTGCCGGAGTCCAGTTTCCTCCTCTTTCTGGCCATTGTTGCCGGGGATACGGAGGGCTGAGTCAGATGGAGAACAAAAGTCCCTGGTTCCACAGGGTGTTTGCACAGCGTACTTTGACAGATGATCAGCAATGCTGTTTTCCACACGGAGCACGTGCTTTGTTTGCAATCCGTCAAAGCACTCCTCCAACTTTCTCACTTGCTCGACGTATGCCTCCATCAATGGGCTTTGGTAGTCCTTGTTTACTTGTCTCACCACAAGTTGTGAATCTCCACGGATGATCAGCTTCTTGATTCCTAGTTTTGTTGCAACCCTGAGACCTGCAAGGAGCCCTTCATACTCTGCAGTATTGTTGGTAGCCTTCTCCTGAGGAAAATGCATCTGGACGACGTACTTAAGGTGCTCCCCAGTGGGAGCAATGAGAAGCACGCCAGCCCCTGCACCTTGTAGGGAAAAGGCACCATCAAAATACATAATCCATTCTTGGGGCGCTTCCTTGCCGGGGATGACTGTCTCCAACACTTCTTTATCAGGGGTTGGTGTCCATTCTGCGATAAACTCTGCCAATGCTCTGCTTTGAATAGTTGATGTGCTTTCAAACTTCAAACCAAAGCTGGATAACTCCAAGGCCCATTCCACTATCCTGCCAATGGCCTCGGGGTTTCTGAGTATATGTTGCAAAGGGAAGCGGGTGACAACCGTGATCTCATGGGCTTGGAAGTAGTGGCGCAGTTTCCTTGAGGCCATGACGAGGCCAAAAATCAACTTTTGCATGCCAAAGTACCTTGACCTAGCCCCCTGCAATAGGGAGCTGACGAAGTACACTAGGCGCTGCACCATCTTCTTCCTTGCCGTGACCTTGGAACTGTCTTCACTGCCTTGCTCTTCTTTGTCTTGAACTGCATCCGACCTTGCCGGAACAGGTTCGCTTTCCTCCCCAGAGAGGACAGTGGCTGTGGCTGCCGCTTCATCCACTTCCCGATGCGCCACCAGTGCTATACTAACCACTTGATTGGTTGCCGCTAAGTATAGCAGCAACGGCTCTTGTGGTTTGGGAGCGACCAAAGTAGGCACAGAGGAAAGATAGGCCTTCAAATCTTGTAGCGCAGCGTCCTCCTCTGGGGTCCACTCCACGGGTCCTGCCTTCTTCAAGATTTTGAAGAACGGCAGGGCACGCTCGGTAGACATGGAAATGAACCTACTTAGCGCAGCAACACATCCGGTCAAACGCCTCACGTCCTTAACTGTCTTGGGTGCTTGAATCTACTCAATAGCCTTGATCTTGTCGGGGTTGGCTTCTATCCCTCGATGGGACACAAAAAAGCCGAGTAGCTTGCTAGAAGGAACACCAAACACACACTTCTTTGGATTCAGCTTCAAGTTGGTCCTGCGAAGATTAGCAAAGGTCTCCTCCAAATCCTGAATGATAGTCATTCTGTCCTTGGTTTTAACCACTATATCATCCATGTAAGCTTCAATGTTTCTGTGCAGCTGGGACTCAAAGCCAATCTGTACTGCTCTTGCAAAAGTGGATCCGGCGCTATTCAACCCGAAGGGCATCTGTACAAAGCAGTACGTGCCACATGGGGTTATGAATGCGGTCTTCTCTTCGTCATCCTTAGACATGAAGATCTGGTGGTACCCGGAGTAGGCATCCAGAAAGGAAAGAAGGTCACACCCGGAGGTGGAATCCACAATCTGGTCGATGCACGGCAAGGTGAACGGGTCCTTCGGGCAAGCCTTATTTAGATCGGTGAAGTCTATGCAAAGCCTCCATTTCCCATTCGCCTTGCGCACCACCACTGGATTTTTTAACCATGTTGGATGCAACACTCCTCTGACCAAACCAACTGCTTCAAGTTTCTTGATCTCCTCGGCAATAAATTGCTGCCACTCCAAAGCTTGCTTCCGGACCTTCTGCTTGACGGGCCGGGCATGTGGGCAGACAGCAAGGTGGTGCTCGATTACCTCCCTGGGAACACTGGGGATGTCAGATGGTTGCCAAGCAAACACATCGACATTCGCCCACAGGAAGGCAATGAGCGCGCTTTCCTATTTGTCATCGAGGGTGGCACTGATGGTAAACGTACCATCAGCGCCAGCCAGTCCTGCCGGGACCTTCTTCACAGCAGGTACAACAGCCTTGGATCTCTTGCTATTGGAACTCTCCGGCAGGTCATCAACAGGCGCAACGCACTCCGGAGAGGTACGCTTCCCGGATTCCTCACTGGCATCCTCACTAGCTTTCTTCTTTTTCTTGCTTTCCTTGGTGGGAGCAATGGCTTCCACAGCCTCTGCAGCGACTGCTTCCCAGTACATCTTGTCCACGCATATGACTGCATCTTTCTTGTCCGACGGAATGGAAATGACGCCCATTGGTCCTGGCATCTTCAAAGTGTTGTAGGCATAGTGGGATGCCACCATGAATTTGGCCAGGGCTGGGCGACCAAGGATTCCATTGTACGGCAGGGGGAGGTCAACCACGTCAAACAAGATCTTCTTAGTCCAGTAGTTTAACTCCTCTCCAAATGTCACCGACAGTGTGATCTTCCCCTTAGGACGACTCCTGCCGAGGTTGATTCCTTGGAATGTGCTAGTAACCTAGAGCTCCTCATCTGCTACCTGGAGTTTGCTGATGATCTTTGGAGAAATCAGATTCAACCCGGCCCCGCCGTCAACCAACATCTTTCTGACTTTGAGGTTGCGGATTGTTGGTGAGACCAACAACGGCAAGCACCCTACCGCGGTGGTGCGGTCAGGGTGATCCTCTTCGTCAAAGATGATGGGTGTGCGGGACCACTTGAGCGGCTTCCTAGAATCTACCGCTGGCTCCACGACATTGACTTCATGTGCCCACTGTTTAAGTTGGCAGTGAGAGGAGTGCAGAGATGCACCCCGTCAATGCACAAGGCGTCAGTGGCTTTCTGGAACTCCTCCTCGCTGGTTTCCTCTTCATCTCCTTCATCAGTCTCGTCATCGCAATCCTTCTTCTCACGGCCTCTGGCGGGTTTCCCTTGATACTGAGGAGCCTTGCCGGGGTGGCCTGCTCTGCTGCCTCGGGCCTTTCCGCTAACGCCATCTTGGTCTTTCTCCTTATCATGCTTCTCGTACTCAGCCCTCTGCTTCTTGACGAGTTGCTCAAACTGATGGCACTCCTGAAGATCGTGGCCTTTGGTCTGATGGATCTTACAGTACGGCCCATCACCCTTCCCAGCTTTCTCGGCAGCCGCAGCTTACCGGCGATCAGTGCACGCGGCAGCTTTCTTCCCGGGAACCTCGGTCTTGGCCTTCTTGCCGGTACTGGGTGCGCTCGATCTTTCAATGGTCATCACTGCTTTATCCTTGCGCTTCTTGTTGCGCTTCTTGTTCTTCTTCTTCTGGTCAGTGCCGCTGTCGTCGTCCTCTGAGTCGACGTCGATGCCATCTTCTTCACCGGGGAGTCGCCTCCCCTCTTCTACCCGAGCACACTTATCCACCAGAGTGTAGAGCTCATTCACAGTCTTGGGCAACCGAACGTTCATTTTAGAACGTATCCGGCGATTGCATACGTTGGCCTGGAATGCAGCTATCACAGTTGCCAGGTGGATATCTGGGATGTTCCGGTGCACTCGGCTGAATCTCTGCATGTATTTTCGTAGACTTTCTCCTTTGTTCTACGGGAGGAGCTGCAAGTCGCTGGGTCGCCCTGGTTCTTGATGGCCGCCCGTGAAGGCGCCAACAAACTCATGGCACAGGTTAGCCCAGGTCGAGACGCAGTTCTCTGGCAGGTGCATCAGCCAAGACCTCACATTTGGCTTGAGGGCCAAAGGGAAGTAGTTGGCGAATACCTTCTCATCTCTTCCCCCAGCAGCTTGAACAACGATGGTGTAGATGCTCAAGAACTCTGCTGGGTTCAGCCTCCCATCATACTTCTCTAGTATTTCTGGCTTGAACGTGCGAGCCGATGGCCAACGGACTTGCCGCAGCTCGCGAGTGAAGGTGAGGCACCCAACCTTGAAAGGTAAGTACCCACCTTCACCGGGCATGGGCTCGTCGACGTCGGGGCCATTGCGCCTATCAAACTGGCGTTGGGTTTCCAAGCGTCATTCAATGGTGACGCGCGTGTCTTCCCTCCACCTGCCTTCCAGGACTCGCCGCTAGTCTCGACGTGCTCGAGGATCGGATGAAGCCATCGATACGTCATCGGGTTCTTGTTGCGGCCCCTGCGTCGGCTGCCGCGGAGGGGAATGCACCGTGGGGGTGGCCCCTTTGATACGACCAACGGCTCGGGCCATTGTTGCAGCATGCGGAGGCCGTGATAGTCCCGCTCGCTGTGATCCTCCCACCTCGGCGAAACCAATCAGACTCTGAATGGTGGCTCTCCACTCATCCATCTGATCGCCCGCCGGTGGAAATCTCAATAGGAGTTGGGCCCGCGCCATGGCCTTCGAAGCAGTGCTTGGCATGGATGACGATGTAGACCATAGCGTCGCCTGGCTTCTGACGGTGCCAGTAGTGGCAATGCCATGCTCTCGTCGCTGCGAGCCAGTCGCCAGGGTGGCGTGGCGGTGAGGTGAATGTTCTTGGAGATTGGCGGCTCTGTTCGGCACATCGGCTGGTTCGGCTCGCCCCGGGTATGGTGCATGCCCTGCGGCCGCGCCCATAGCGGGAGCGGCCGGAGAGTTGCGGTTCACCCCAGAGCGAGTGCCACCGCTGCGGCTGTGTCCTTCAGCGGGGCGGAGAGGTGCAGACGGAATGATCTCTCCACCAGCACCTTGTGGAGCGTGGCCGCTGGCATGCTGCTGGCGCTGTCCTTCTCCAGTGCCTCCTGCCCCCATTTTGGCCGCGGGAGGGGTGGTGACGACGCCGCCTGCACCGGCCACGTCCCCCGCAGCGTCCACATCCCTGTGCGTCCCCGTAGCCCCCGTGGCGTCAACGACCACATGCGACGGGGCCTTTGAGGTGGACGGGTGAGGTGCAGCACCGGGCTTCTTCTTGGGCGCCATGGATGATGAAGCCGTCGATGAAGAAAACAATGATGAATATGACGCGCTGCGTACGTTTCTCGGGTTCGCGCAGGCTCTTCCCCCTACCTGGTGCGCCAAAGATGTCGTGGGAAACCATGGCCACCTATGGGGCCATAAGCCCCTTTGTGGTTCGGCGCGGGGAAGGGCACATTGCACAAAGAGCAGAGACCGTAGAACAGCACGGCAGAGATCACACGGGCAGATTTTACTCAGGTTCGGGCCGCCGCGAGGCGTAAAACCCTACTCCTGCTTTGGTGGATTGATGAGAGGACCATGGTGGAGACATAGCGCACTAGCCCGGCAGGGTTGCCTCGGGGCGAGAGCAGCTACGCGCGTATGAGTGTACAAGGGTCAGAATCCTTTCTATGGTTGCCGTGGCCCTCCTTTTATAGATCAAGGGGTCACCACAATGGCAAATCAGTCATTGTTTACTGATTAGATAGCAAACAGTGCTATCATACCTAACTCTGCAGACAGGGTAGAGTGCATTAAATGTGCCGCCTAGTGTCACATTGTGGCATGATAGGCAAGCCTTGCCGGGCAATTCTGCCACCTTCTCGTCTGTCTGCTTGACACGTCTCTGGACGGGTGTCATTTGGAGGTGATTTCCTTCGGAAGTGGCTGCCATGTGTCAAATAACAGCCACTTAGTCACTTGGGGGCTTGACACCGCACCGATCGATGACTTGCGTCGCTGTGAGGTGGAGCAGTGGAGCCTTGGCAGGGTAGTCCGCCCTTGGCGTCCCCGGCAAGTTTTGCCGGGGCAGTCTTGGGGTTTATCTTCGGGGTAACTTCGACCTCGCCAGGCTCGCCTGCCTGGCAAGGGAGGTTTTTCCTTAGTGGTGTCTTGCTCCTTTGGCTTGACTTGGTCTCGTCTTGGATGTTGTAACCTTGCTCTTGTGACTGTTTACAGTCTTGGCAACATACCTAGGGTTTCTTGCACCAACAGGAGCCCTCGAGCCTGGCCTGAATGCGCTGCCGAGCGTCGTCGGGGTAGGCCCTGTCAAGTACACATGCAAGGAGGCTGCGGTAGTTTGTCCTTTGAGGTCTTCTTTGCTTCTTCGTTAATCTGAGCTTGGATGAGTTTCCGGTTTTCCCGCGCGTCGCGGAACACCAATAGTAGTGGGGCCATCTTTGTAATGGCCCGTGAATGACTTTAATGCACGGGTGAGTAACCGCCAATTCACTCTTCCCACCACGCTCTTATCCCTGGCCACGTATGCTGCATGCATTGAGTGGGGTAGGTAATGGAGACGCGTGGTGCGGGAGAGCGTCAAGGCAGGGGCCCGGCCTTGCCGGATTGGTGAAGAGGGACGGTGTATACCCACCAAGGAAGGATCAGCCCCCAGCTCACTTATAAAAAGGGGGGGCGAGGGGAAGCGGAAGTGCTCATCCATGCACCTTTTCTCCCCGTTTCCTTCCTTCTTCTTGCTATGTTGAGAGGGAGAGACCGGGGTTAGGCCCCGTGCTCAAGCTTTGGGCTGATGATGCCGAACGCTTGTGTAGGCACCCGGGGAGTGGGTCTGGTCCAGCGCCGAAGGGACGCGACGGTCGAGGATGTGGGCGCCGAGTTGCTCGCAGCGTGGGAGGTGTCGCATTTCTCCAAAATGATGAAACACTTGTCGCCCTCATACGAACCGGCTGTCCGGCGAGGAATGTTGGCCCTTAATGTGTGTCACCGAGGCTCGTTGCCCTGATGACAGGGCCCTCGGGGTTTCCGGCGCCTGTCTGGGGTGCAGCACTAGGGATCCTTGGTAATCCCAGTGCTGCTCCCTCCGGCAGAGTTGGGGCAAACACTGAAGATGGTGGCACCTTCCTGCCCCCAAGGTGGGGAGTGGGCTTCTTGTGTGCCCCGGGCGTCGCCGTCGCCTGCTGTTTCTCCGGGGGAGGTAACGGCCCGAGGGGCTGGCATCCTCCTGGAGTGGTGGTGATGAAGAAAGAACGAGGGAAGATGGAGAAGGCAGGTGGCAGGCCATCAGGTCGGAGTACGATGGCTCCGACGCCTTCGTCTCGTATTGCCGGCCTGCTGCCTCGTCTTTCCGCTCTTCCCCTCCCTCCCCGGCACCATCATCACCGGCCTCTTCGGGACGGTTGCTAGGGAGAGGGTCGCTCTCTTGGCGCCTTCGCCTCCTCCAGCTGAGCCCCAGCAATCCTCCCCGCCGGTGCTTATGTTGGGGCTTCTTGCTGACCTTGGGGGCGCTGGCCAGGGCACCGCCGAGCTGCTCCCTCCGTCCTCGTCCTTCGCAGCCACGCCACTCTCGATCTTGTCAGGCTGCACCCAGCAGGTCCTGACGGGATCGGGTCGGGCATCTGCTCAGGCACTCCTTTTTCCCTCTTTACCACCCACCGTAGTGCCTAGGAGGAGAGGGACAACAAAGGGGATTACGGGGCACTTATCTTTTTTCAATCTAAAACATGTAGGCACTGGCCAAACTTTAGTCTAAATTATGTAATCTTTTTTATCCATGTTTGTGTTCTGTAAGATCTGTACTTGCTTATTAGCATATTAATGAAAAAGACAAGCTTTGTCGGGCACTTGTGCATGTATTATATCCATGCAGAGGTAAAATGCCTCTATACATTCAAGTAAACAAGTTATCTCCGGCAAGCTATCCTGCCGGTACACTCGGTTTGTTGCCGCGGGGCTAAGCCTGCCGGGCACAAAATCTCAAAGAGAGACCAGCCCCCCGCCAAACCTTTTTCTGTCAAAGGCCACTACGACCATCCTGATCGAAGCAATGTTCGAGTCAAAGGATGGGAGCATGTATGCTTCAAAGGCGGCGAGGTTTTCATATGCACAGGTTTCTCTTCACAGAACACATTTGGATAACAGATAAAACTTATTTGTTTGGCTTGCCGGGGATCGCTATGTAGACTTGTCTTCTCTTCCTTTCTTCGGGACCAAATCCACGGCAAGGACCCTGCAGCTTAGTGCAGATGAAAATAGTGCTACATGCGATCTTATCTACATGAACATGCTACGCTTATGATATGCTTATGCATGCATGCAATTTGTCGAGGGCCCCCAGCGCTTCGTTTATTTCTCTGTTGCTCAGGGTCTGCGCCTGGCTTTGTACAAGGGGTTACATGCAACATCGGCAAGGCCTGTACAAAAGGGTGGCTGCCGGGCAGGGTCCGATAACCGCGCCTTATGGGTAGAACTTATGGAGATGCTCAATGTTCCATGAGTTTTGCAACTGAATGCCATCTCCAGTCTCCAAACGGACTGCGCCAGGTCCTATGACTCGTACTACCCGGTAAGGGCCTTCCCACTTTGGTGTCAACTTGTTTGTACCCCTGGTGGACTGAACGTGCCTAAGGACAAGGTCGCCTTCCTCAAAGCTCCGGGCATGAACCCTGCAGCTGTGATAGCGACGCAGGGCTTACTGGTAGCGTGCAGCATGCGTAGTAGCCCGGAGACGGTTCTCCTCAAGTAGCACAGCATCGTCACGCCGGTGCTATTCTTGCGCTACTTCATCGTAGGCAAGCACTTGAGGTGATCCGTATATGAGTTCCATAGGGATAACTGCTTCTGCCCCATAGACTAGGGAGAAGGAAGTCTGCCCGGTAGCTCGATTTGGTGTCGTACGGAGGGACAAAAGAACCACCAGCAGCTTGTCGATCCATCGCCTGCCACACTTCTGCAGCTTATCGAATTTTCTTGTCTTGAGTCCTCGCAGCACTTCAGCGTTCGCCCTCTCAGCTTGCCCGTTGCTCCTGGGATGGGCAACAGAGGCAAATGAGATCTTACTTCTGAGGGCATGAATGTATTGCATGAAGGCACGGCTCGTGAATTGGGTGCCATTATCGGTGATGATTTGGGCAGGTACCCCGAAGCGGCACACCAATCCTTTCAAGAACTTGATAGCTAACTGTGCGGTCACCTTCCTCACAGGCTCCACCTCTGGCCACTTTGTGAACTTGTCGATAGCGACGAACAAGAACTCAAAGCCCCCGGTAGCACGGGGGAAGGGGCCCAATATATCGAGCTCCCATACGAAGAAGGGCCATGACAAAGGGATCGTCTGGAGAGCTTGGGCAGGCTGATGGATGTTCTTGGAGAGGAACTGGCTGGCTTCACATTTGGTGACTAGCTCAATTGCATCTTGGAGGGCCGTGGGCCAATAGAAACCTTGTCGGAAGGCTTTTCCAACCAGAGCCCTTGATCCAATGTGGGAGCCGCACATACCCTTGTGTATCTCTACCAATAGTTCCTTTCCTTCTTCCCGGCAAATGCACTTCAATTTCACACCATTGGGCCTTCTTCTGTATAGTGTGTCGTCAACGAACTGATACATACTGGTCCTCCGGGCTACTCTTTCAGCTTCTTCTTCCTCTTCGGGAAGTTCTCTTGTTTGGAGGAATTGGACTATGTGCCGTGCCCAAGCTGGGGCCAGGGGCTCGGCAACAAGGACCAACGGCACCTCCTCATTCATGGGAGCACACTCCTCGACCGCAGGGACCGGTGGTCTGGCGGGAGGATGCAGCTCACTGATCGAAGTGGAGTTGTTCCCGCCAAGCTCTCTGCTGGGGGCTTCGGGAGGCTCTGCCGGGAGAGGCTTGCCGGAGTCTAGTTTCCTCCTCTTTCTGGCCAATGTTACCGGGGATACGGAGGGTTGAGTCAGATGGAGAACAAAAGTCCCTGGTTCCACAGGGAGTTTTTGCGCAGCGCACTTTGACAGATGATCAGCAATGCTGTTTTCCGCACGGGGCACGTGCTCTGTTTGCAATCCGTCAAAGCGCTCCTCCAACTTTCTCACTTCCTCGACGTATGCCTCCATCAATGGGCTTTGGTAGTCCTTGTTTACTTGTCTCACCACAAGTTGTGAATCTCCGTGGATGATCACCTTCTTGATTCCCAGTTCTGTTGCAATCCTGAGCCCGGCAAGGAGCCCTTCATACTCTACAGTATTGTTGTTAGCCTTCTCCCGAGGAAAATGCATCTGGACGACGAACTTAAGGTGCCCCCCAGTGGGAGCAACGAGAAGCATGCCAGCCCCTGCACCTTGTACGGAGAAGGCACCATCGAAATACATAATCCATTCTTGGGGCGCTTCCTTGCTGGGGATGACTGTCTCCAACACTTCTTCATCAGGGGTTGGTGTCCCTTTTGCGATAAACTTTGCGAGTGCTCTGCTTTGAATAGTTGATGTGCTTTCAAACTTCAAACCAAAGCTGGATAACTCCAAGGCCCATTCCACTATCCTGCCAGTTGCCTCGGGGTTTCTGAGTATACGATGCAAAGGGAAGCGGGTGACAACCGTGATCTCATGGGCTTGGAAGTAGTGGCGCAGTTTCCTTGAGGCCATGGCAAGGCCAAAAATCAACTTTTGCATGCCAGAGTACCTTGACCTAGCCCCCTGCAATAGGAAGCTGACGAAGTACTCTGGGCGCTGCACCACCTTCTTCCTTGCTGTGACCTTGGAACTGTCTCCGCTGCCTTGCTCTTCTTTGTCTTGAACTGCATCTGACCTTGTCGGGACGGGTTCACTTTCCTCCCCAGAGGGGATAGTGGCTGTGGCTGCCACTTCATCCACTTCCCGCTGTGCCACCAGTGCTGTACTAACCACTTGATTGGTTGCTGCTAAGTAGCAGCAACGGCTCTTGTGGTTTGGGAGCGACCAAAGTGGGCACAGAGGAAAGATAGGCCTTCAAATCTTGTAGCGCAGCGTCTGCCTCTGGGGTCCACTCCACGGGTTCTGCCTTCTTCAAGATTTTGAAGAACGGTAGGGCGCACTCGACAGACTTGGAAATGAACCTACTTAGCGCAGCAACACATCCAGTCAAATGCCTCACGTGCTTAACGGTCTTCTCTTCGTCTTCCTTAGACATGAAGATCTGGTGGTACCCGGAGTAGGCATCCAGAAAGGAAAGCAGGTCACACCCAGAGGTGGAATCCACAAGCTGGTCGATGCGCGGCAAGGGGAGCGGGTCCTTCGGGCATGCCTTATTTAGATCTGTGAAGTCTATGCAAAGCCTCCATTTCTCATTTGCCTTGCGCACCACCACTAGATTTTCTAACCATGTTGGATGCAACACTCCTCTGACCAAACCAGCTACTTGAAGTTTGTTGATCTCCTCAGCAATAAATTGCTGCCGCTCCAAAGCTTGCTTCCGGACCTTCTGCTTGACGGAACAGGCATGTGGGCAGACAACAAGGTGGTGCTCGATTACCTCTAGGAACACCGGGGATGTCAGATGGTTGCCAAGCAAACACATCGACATTCGCCCGCAGGAAGGCAACAAGCACGCTTTCCTATTTGTCATCGAGGTTGGCACTGATGGTAAACATACCATCAGTGCCAGCCAGCCCTTTCGGGACCTTCTTCACAGCAGGTGCAGCAGCCTTGGATCTCTTGCTATTGGAACTCTCCGACAAGTCATCAACAGGCGCAGCACACTCCGGAGAGGTACGCTTCCTGGATTCCTTGCTGGCATCCTTTCTAGCTTTCTTATTTTTCTTGCTTTCCTTGACGGGAGCAATGGCTTCTGCAGCCTCTGCAGCGACTGCTTCCCGGTACATTTTGTCCATGCATATGACTGCATCTTTCTTGTCCGACGGAATTGAAATGACGCCCATTGGTCCTGGCATCTTCAAAGTGTTGTAGGCATAGTGGGATGCCGCCATGAATTTGGCCAGGGCTAGGCGACCAAGGATTCCATTGTACGGCAGGGGGAGGTCAACCACGTTAAACACGATCTACTCAGTCCGGTAGTTTAACTCCTCTCCGAACATCACCGGCAATGTGATCTTCCCCTTAGGACGACTCCTGCTGGGTTTGATTCCTTGGAACATACCAGTAACCTTGAGCTCATCATCTGCTATCTGGAGTTTGCTGATGACCTTTGGAGAAATCAGATTCAACCCGGCCCCGTCGTCAACCAACATCTTTGTGACTTTGAGGTTCCGGATTGTTGGTGAGACCAACAATGGCAAACACCCTACCACGGTGGTGCGGTCAGGGTGATCCTCTTCGTCAAAGATGATGGGCGTGCGGGGCCACTTGAGCGGTTTCCTAGAATCTGCCGCTGGCTCCACGACATTGAATTCACGTGCCCACTGTTTAAGTTGGCGGTGAGAGGAGTGCAGAGTTGCACCCCCGTCAATGCACAAGGCATCAGTGGCTTTCTGGAACTCCTGCTCGCTGGTTTCCTCTTCATCTCCTTCATCAGTCTCATCGTGGCAATCCTTCTTCTCACAACCTCTGGCGGGTTTCCCTTGATACTGAGGAGCCTTGCCGGGGTGGCCTGCCCTACCGCCTCGGGCCTTTCTGCCAACGCCATCTTGGTCTTTCTCCTTATCACACTTCTCGTACTCAACCCTTTGCTTCTTGACGAGTTGCTCAACCAGATGGCACTCCTGAAGATCGTGGCCTTTGGTCCGATGGATCTTACAGTACGGCCCATCACCCTTCCCAGCTTTCTCGGCAGCCACGGCTTCCCGGCAATCAGTGCACGCGGCAGCTTCCTTGCCGGGAACCTCAGTCTTGGCCTTCTTGCTGGTACTGGGTGCGCTCGATCTTTCAATGGTCATCACTGCTTTATCCTTGCGCTTCTTGTTCTTCTTCTTCTGGTCGGTGGCGCCGTCGTCATCCTCTGAGTCGACGTCGGCGCCATCTTCTTCACCGGGGAGTTGCCTCCCCTCTTCTACCTGATTACACTTATCCACCAGAGTGTAGAGCTCATTCACAGTCTTGGGCAACCGAACGTTCATTTTAGAACGTATCCGACGGTTGGGTACGTTGGACTAGAACGCAGCTATCACAGCTGCCGGGTGGATATCTGGGATGTTCCGGTGCACTCGGCTGAATCTATGCATGTATTTCCGCAGACTTTCTCCTTCCTTCTGCGGGAGGAGCTGCAAGTCGCTGGGTCGCCCTGGTTCTTGATGGCCGCCCGTGAAGGCGCCAACAAACTCATGGCACAGGCCAGCCCAGGTCGAGATGGAGTTCTCTGGCAGGTGCATTAGCCAAGACCTCACATATGGCTTGAGTGCCAAAGGGAAGTAGTTGGCGAATACCTTCTCATCTCTTCCCCGACAGCTTGAAAAGTGATTCTGTAGATGCTCAAGAACTCTGCTAGGTTCAGCCTCCCATCATACTTCTCTAGTATTTCTGGCTTGAACGTGCGAGCCGATGGCCAACAGACTTGCCGCAGCTCGCGAGTGAAGGCGGGCACCCAACCTTGAAAGGTAAGTACCCACCTTCACCGGGCGTGGGCTTGTCGACGTCGGGGCCATTCGCCTATCAGACTGGCGTTGGGTTTCGCTACGTCGTTCAATGGTGACGCGCATGTCTTCCCGCAGCCTGACTTCCAGGACTCGCCGCTGGTCTCGATGTGCTTGAGGATCAGATGAAGTCATCGATACATCGTCGGGTTCTTGCCGCGGCCCCTGCGCCGGCTGCTGCGGAGGGGATTGCACCGTGGGGGTGGCCCCTTCGATACGTCCAATGCCTCGGGACGTTGTTGCTGCCTGCGGAGGCCGTGATGTGCCCGCTCGCTGTGATCCTCCCGCCTCGGCGAAACCAATCAGACTCTGAATGGTGGCTCTCCACTCATCCATCTGATCGCTCGCCAGCGGAAATCTCAACAGGAGTTGGGCCCGCGCCATGGCCTCGAAGTAGTGCCCAGCATGGATGACGACATAGACCGTAACGTCGCCTGGCTTCTGACGGTGCCAGTAGTGGCAACGCCGTGCTCTCGTCGCTGCGAGCCAATCGCCAGGGTGGCGTGGCGGCGAGGTGGATGTGCTTGGAGATCAGCGGCTCCGTTCAGTGCATCGGCTGGGTTGGCTCGCCCCGGAGGTGGTGCATGCCCTGCGGCCGCGCCCGCAGCGGGAGGGGCCGGAGAGTTGCGGTTCACCCCAGAGCTAGCGAAACCGCTGTGGCTATGTCTTTCAGCGGGGCGGAGAGGTGCAGATGGAATGATCTCTCCACCCGCACCTTGTGGATCGTGGCCGCTGGGATGCTGCTGGTGCTGTCCTTCTCCGGTGGCTCCTGCCCCCGTTTTGGCCGCGGGAGGGGTGGTGACGACGCCGCCTACGTCGGCCACGTCCCCGTGCGTCCCCGTAGCCCCCATGGCGTCAACAACCACGTGCGACGGGGCCTTTGAGGTGGACGGGTGAGCTGCAGCACCAGGCTTCTTCTTGGGCGGCATGGATGATGAAGCCGTCGATGAAGAAAACGATGATGAAGATGACACGCTACGTACGTTTCTCGGGTTCGCGCAAGCGCTTCCCCCTACCTGGCACGCCAAAGATGTCATGGGAAACAACTGCCACCTATGGGGCCATCAGCCCCTTTGTGGTTCGGCGGGGGGAAGGGCACATTGCACAAAGAGCGGAGAGTGTAACACAGCACGGCAGAGATCACACAGGCAGATTTTACCCAGGTCCGAGCCCCCGCGAGGCGTAAAACCCTACTCCTGCTTTGGTGGATTGATGAGAGGACCATGGTGGAGATGCAGCGCTCTAGCCCGGTAGGGTTGCCTCGGGGCGAGAGCAGCTATGCGCGTATGAGTGTACAAGGGTCCGAATCCTTTCTATGGTTGCCATGGCCCTCCTTTTATAGATCAAGGGGTCACCACAATGGCAAATCAGTCATTGTGTACTGATTAGATAGCAAACAGTGCTATCATACCTAACTCTGCAGACAGGGCAGAGCACATTAAATGCGCCACTTAGTGTCAGATCGTGGCATGCACGGCAAGCCTTGCCAGGCCATTCTGCCACCTTCTCGTCTGTCTGCTTAACACGTCTCTGGACGGGTGTCATTTGGAGGTGATTTCCTTCGGAAGTGGCTGCCATGTGTCAAATAACAGCCACTTAGTCACTTGGGGGCTTGACACCGCACTGATCGATGACTTGCGTCGCTGTGAGGTGGAGCCTTGGCGGGGTAGTCCACCCTTGGCATCCCCGGCAAGTCTTGCCGAGGCAGTCTTGGAGTTTGTCTTCGGGGTAACTTCGACCTCGCCAGGCTCGCTTGCCCGGCAAGGGAGGTTTTTCCTTAGTGTTGTCTTGCTCTTTGGCTTGACTTGGTCACGTCTTGGATGTTATAACCTTGCTCTTGTGCCTGTGTATAGTCTGGGCAACATACCTGGGGTTTGTTGCACCGACACCTTGGTTCTTACTAAGGGAATGTCGACTTGAGCTAGCGTGGCGTTAGTTCCATTGCCCAGGTCGTCGAGGTTATTGGGGATGGAGTCGTTACTTGTGGGTCCCGAGTGGATGGTCTGGCTCTCCTTTCCTTTGCCGGTGCCCTTGGGTCGCCTCCTGGGACGTCGGCATTTCGAGGAGTCTCTTTTCTTTTCCTCGTCATCCTTAGGTTTCGGCACATCTTTAGGGGTCTCGACCATGGAGACGTCGTGAGTGGAGGTCACAGCCCAGCTGCCAGTATATGGAATGTCGCCGACATCTTCATCCATGTATGTTGCCTCTTGTGGAGGCGTAGTTGAGAACGTTGGTTAAATCCTCGACGATGGCGACTAGGTGGGTGGTGGGTGGGACGTGAATTTCCCTGTTATCGGCTTTACACCCAATCCTATCGTAGATTGAGATCTTATCATTCGAGATTGATAGTCTCTGGATGTGATCCAACATCTTGTTTAGGTGCAAGAGATCGTCGGTGTCCATGTCCTGGCCATAAGCCGGGTTGATTTGAAGCACGTTCCGTGGGTTGCCTGACACAACCTCGGAGCTTGGGCCAGCCAGGGTTGAACCATGGCTCCTCGAAATGGAGATCGGATCCAAGCTTGATGCAAGCTCCGAGGTCAATGTTCGGTGAGGTGGCGATCGGATCCGTGTCTGAAGTTGGATCAGCGCCATCATGATCAGGTCCATGCTCGCAGTTGGTCCTGGTGCAAGATCAGCCTCGAGGCCCGAGTCCGAGATGGGTTCTGGGGTCAAGTCCATGGTGCCCGAAGTGTTCCTGAGCCGATCTGGCATCCAACCAGAGAGGGCGAGATCACCGCGTGAGTCGGTGGTGTACTCCAAACTCCCAAACGTAACTACTTGGGTCAGGGCAAAGTTTTCAATTTGGTCGAGATGACCGGTCGTGTTGGTGCGCAGAACGATGCTACCGAACACGAAAAGCTGGCCGGGGACAGAAATGTCACTATTGTCATCGTCACAGTTAATCTGCAGATGAGCCATTGATCCTTTTTCGATCACACAGAGCAGCTCTCAATGAAAGCACCAAAGTCGGTACTAAAACCGGCAGACCTTGGGTAGGGGGCCTCGAGCTGTGGATCTCGGATCGATGGGTAACAAGAGACGAAGGGGACAATATTTACCCAGGTCCGGGCCCTCTCAAAGAGGTAAAACCCTAAGTCCTGCTTTGATTGTATTGATGATGATGTATCAAGTACAGGGTTGATCTACCTCGAGATCGTAATGGTTAAATTTGTCTCTATGGACTAAACCCCTCAGCCTTTATAGGAACTAGGGGTATCTAGGGCTACACATGGTCGGTTATCAGCTAGGGATACACATGTAGACGGCCGATGCAATTCTTGAAGTGCACACCAAGTCTTCGGTAGAATTCTCCTTGATCACGTCAAGATTTGAGGCCTCTGAAGTCCTTCCTTGTGAGGTTGGTGGGTTGTGGGCTCGGCCCATGGACTATCGGCCAACTAGGTTGGTACCCTTCTAGTCCAAGACACCATCACACTCTATTGGTCACAAAGAAAGCAACAAGGATGGTCTCTTTTCGACGAAAATTGTTAACATTTTCCGCCTAGCAGATCATTCGCTCTTGGTGATTTCCTGGTTGCTCCATTGAACAAAATTGCCTCCTCCCCCTCCCCATCCCGGTGTGAGGGGACTTCAACTTCCTTAGGGACCCAGAGAGAGGAATAACAATAATTTTCACTGGCCTAGATCTCAAGTCTTTAATGATCCAATAAATAGCTTTGTCCTTAATGCGTTACATCGAGCAGGGGCTCGTTTTACTTGGTCCAGTCGGCAGCTCGACCCCGTCGGATGTGTCATGGACATGGTTTTTTTGTCGACCGACTGGGATGCTAAATTTAGTCATGTCTTACTCATCGTTAACTCCCATATCAGCTCTGACCATACCCTCTCTTGGTGGATTCTGGTTCTACTCTGATGCACCCTACTTCTCGCTTTTCAATTTCAATCCAGTTGGTTTCTGAATGAAGACTTCTTTCGCCTCGTGATAAACAAATAGTATTTGTTTATGAACAAGCACACCAGGTCCTTGGGCTCAATTGACGATTGACACTATTGTTCTCAACGCTTGAGAATGTTCTCGAAAATCTAGGGGGGCAACTTATGGACCGACACTTTGTAATAAAAAAACTTCTTGTTGCTCAAATTAAGAACTTAGATAATGAGGTTGATGTTTGCGGCCATGATTCCAGTGGGCACATCGCCGATATGAACTTGAAGCTGAGTTAGTTGACCTGCACCATGCCAATGAACTTTACTATAAGCAAAGAGGAAACTGAACTAGATCCTGAAAGTTGATGCTAAGATGGCTTATTTCCAAGCCTTGGCCAGTGGGAGGCGACGTTGTTGCTCCGTCAATCATCTCCCCATCAATGGGGTTACTGTCACTTATATTTATGCCATCACTTCTCATATTTATGAGTTTTATACTGCTTTACTTAGCCAACGACACCCTTATGGTCTTTGGCTTTACCCTCTTTTCTGGTGTGGGGATCAACAAGTTTTGTCTGATGATAATGAAGCCCTAATGCTACCTTTATTTGTGGTGGAGGTGGACGAGGCCATATCATCATCTAAATCTAACTTTACTCTTAGGGCCGATGGGTTCTCTATATCCCTTTCCTCAAGAAGTTCTGGAATTGCCTCAAGTCGCTGGTTTACAAAATAATGGAAGGTTTCTACTTGGGAATAGTAGATATCAAGCGCCTGAATTATGCAATTCTTACCCTGATCCCTAAAGTCAAAGGAGCAGTGACGGTATCCTGGATTAGGGAATGCTAACCTAGTCGGCCCATGCCCCTTGAGTTGGGCCGATGGGCCGTCATTCGTGCTCAAGATGGACTCCAAAGGCGGTATGGAGGAGGCGTGATCGAAACTACCTTCACCGGAGACTTTACGTATACTCCAAGATTTCTCCTGCCGCCTTGCTCCTAGATACCAACCTTGTAACCCTAGATACCCTCCCTGGCGTGTATATAAGGCAGGATTTTAGCCCGTAGGGGGGACATCAACGCAAAATCATTCACCTTGCCCTAGAGTTAGACATCTCATGATCTCGAGGTAGATCAACTATGTACTCCAAACATCTCCATTAATATAAACAAGAGCAGGATGTAGGGTTTTACCTCCATCAACAGGGCCCGAACCTGGGTAAAACACCGTCTCTCTATTCTTGTTACCATCCATCCGACATCAACAGCTCAGGACCCCCTACCCCGAGGTCTGCCGGTTTTGACACCGACACTGGTGCTTTCATTCAGAGTTCCGTTATGCGATCGACAAAAGGATCGATGGGATCGCCGATCAACGGTCCCGAACTAGTAGGGCTGGTCTCCATACTCGAAACTTCGGCCATAAAGATGCCTTCACATAAATTTGAGGCGAAGCATGACCTTTCTTCGGCTCCTGTGGGGGATTCCCCCAAAGATGAAGGGTTGAGGTACTTTTTGGAAAGTGAGTCAGAAAGCAGCTTACCAGAGGCAGCCGACGAAGCTGATCTTCAAATTAGCTCGGCCTGTACGATGGCCACAGATCCGACACCTGATGAGAATAATAGGGTTTCAGACCCATGATCCTTAGAGATCGGACCTCGTCCACTCACCTCCCATATAGAGTATCTCCTTGATAACTCCGGCCCACCAAAATCTAGGATCTGGCCTATGTGCAACAACTCCCCTACGAATCGATTATGCGGTTCTAGGCTAGATTCTTGTCTGTCAAAGACAAGATATCGGATTACCTAGACTCTGACATAATGATAGCCTTCCAGTGTGGATGCAAGGATAAAGAGTTTCGAACGCCCTTGCTCGTCGTTGCGTTCAAACACTCCCGGAATTATCTGACCTAGTGTCCCGGTTTTGCGCCATTGGAGACGCCTGGCTAGCTGAAGAAATCACAAATTCGATCTATGAAGACTATCTGAAACATGACTGATCAGCACCACGTCGCGACCCTCGTAAATGGAACACCTTGGGTGAGTGACCTCGGAAAAAGAGGAAAACCTCCGGTCACCCCGGGACAACACTGGACGGCTTTCTGGATAAACCATGCCCAATCCACGCTATTCTGATTAACTCCTGCCCGACTCATAGCCTTCGCGACTGTTGGGTATTGAGGCTGGTGGCTAAAGGGGGACCCGCCCTCCTGGTGGGCACCTCCTGCCACACTGAACAAACCTCGAATGAAGACGAGGTCCTAAAGATCTACGAGACCTTCGCGTCCAACAACTAGCGCAAATAGGCCCTGCGGGAAATCAATTTTATCCCGCATGTGCCGACTCAGGGCGCGTGTATACACGCCGATTACCTTCGATCATAATGATCAGCCGGGGCAAACCCCAAACATGTGTCCCACCGAGCTGGTCTTCAACCCAATCGTGGACAGCTGTCGACTTTAGAAGTTTGTCATGGACGGAAGCGGCAGCTTGAATTTAATATATGTAGATACTCTGATGCACATCGACAAATCACACATAGAACAGAGTAGCGCCAACTTTAAAGGTATAGTCCCTGTTTGAGAAGCACGCTATAGTGGAAAAATAACCCTGGACATGGTCTTCGGAACCCCGGATAATTACCGCTCAGAGGAGGTCACGTTTCATGTCGCTTCTTTCAAGAGTGGATATCACGCCCTTCTCGGACGGGATGCTTTCTCTAAATTCCAAACAGTACCGCACTACAGCTATATGAAGCTCAAAATGTCGGGCCCAAAAGGGATCATTACCATCTGAAGTGATCCCGACAGGGCACTTAAAGCCGGGAACAAGACGGTGTCTCTCGCCCTCGAGACTTTGTCTGAAACCTTCGCGACCGAGGAGCTAACCGCGCTACGCGCCGAAGTCGACCGGGATGATGTCATCCCCAACAAACGACCGAAGTCTACTTGTTTCAAGCCGGCCGACGAAATAGTCAAATTCCAAGTACACCCTATGGACCCCGCTAAAATGGCATCCATGGGGGCGAACCTCGACCTAGAAATTGCCGAGGCCTTGCACACTTTCCTCTGGGAGAACTGGGACATATTTGCATGGTGCCATTCTGACTTGTCGGGGATACCCAGCGGGCTCGCAGAACACAGCTTGAACATATTAAAGGGCTGCAAGCTTGTTAAACAAACACTTCGGCGTTTTTTTGAGCCCAAGCGTCAAGCAATGGGCAAGGAGCTGGCTAAACTATTGGAGGCTGGATTCATCTGAGATATAAAACACCCCGACTGGTTGGCCAATTTGGTCATGGTACTAAAGCAGGATAGGTCTTGGCGTTTGTATGCCGATTTTAAGGACCTCAACAAAGCCTGCCCCAAAGACTCCTTCCCCCTACCCTGTATCAATCAAATTGTAGATGCCGCAGCAGGCCAATACGCGCTGTGCTTCCTGGACGCCTACTCAGGATACCATCAAATAAAGATGCAGGAATTTGACCGGGCTGGAACAACATTCATTACACCTTACGGGCCATTTTGCCTCAACATGATGCCCTTTGGACTAAAGAACGTCGGTGCCACTTACCAAGACATGATCCAAACATGCATGAAAAAACACATCGGGAAGACCATCGAGGCCTACGTAGACGATGTGGTTGTTGAAACCAAACACGTTGGACAATTAGTAAACAACCTCCGCGACACATTCGCCAGCTTATGGGAGTATCAAATTAAACTCAATCCGGAGAAATTTGTCTTCGGAGTCCTGGTTGGCAGACTCCTCAGCTTCGTCGTATCTAGCCGAGGAATCGAAGCCAATCCGGCCAAAATTCAATCCTTGGACAGATTGGAGGTGCCAACAGAGCTCAAACATGTACAAAAGCTAGCAGGCTGTGTGGCGGCTTTGTGTCACTTCATATCACGACTCGAAGAGAAGGCCCTGCCCCTGTACAGGCTATTAAAGCAAACAAAAACATTTAAATTGACCAAGGAGGCCGCGGCAGCCCAGGAAGATATCAAGGCTCTCCTTGCCACCAATCCCATCCTAGCAGCACCAGGTGTATGAGAACCGATGATATACATCTCGGCCACAAACCAGGTGGTTAGTGCAGTTCTTGTGGTCGAGCGAGACATGGAGGGTCACAAATTCTAGGTCCAGAGGCCCGTTTATTACATCTCCGAACTCTTAACTTCGTGCAAGTCACGATACCCTCAGTATCAAAAGATAGCCTACGCCATCTTCATGGCATCATGAAAACTTCAGCATTACTTCCCAGAGTGTTCAGTGACCGTGGCATCCGATGTCCCATTAAGTGACATAATTAATAACAGGGTTGCAATGCGGCGTATACCCAAGTGGGCCATATGATGTGGTCGCCTATTATAGGTAGGGTCAAGGACCCATCATTTGGGACCCACAGGGGGCCCATCACCATCGTAGGTAGGTCCCTGGACCATGCCAGCATTCGGATGCTTACCTCAGGAAGTCCACTTAGATACGTAGGGCCTTTACCTCCGCCGAGAGGGGCCTGAACTCAGTAAACACCGAGTGTTACACCTGCGTTGTAGCTAGGTTCTGCCCATTATTCGTACCCCTAGTGATCATTGTCAAGATCGTAACCCCGATAGTTGGCACTCACCGTGGGGCTAGGCATCTAGCAAAATTTCATGGCCTAGGTGGAATCCTTCATCATCATGTCAGTCGGCGGCGAAATCCGCTTCGGGGCACTCTCCTTCATAGCCGACGACTCAGCGTGGCTTCGTGAGGCCCCGCTGGACGTGGAGGCATTGCCCGTCTGCGGCGCGAGGCACTTCCGCGCATCGTCCTACGGAGTCCTTCTCCGACAGCCCTCGGCTCCGTACCGAGTCGCTACTCGCCCTACCAGCGCACGTCGCCGCAAGCGCTCCGGACGCTCGCGACTGCAGCACTGGATCCAGCACGCTGTGGCCACCCAGGCCGCGGCTGAACACATGGCGGTTCTCGAGTTCA
The DNA here is from genome assembly GCA_011799875.1 of Thinopyrum elongatum. Taxonomy (NCBI): domain Eukaryota; kingdom Viridiplantae; phylum Streptophyta; class Magnoliopsida; order Poales; family Poaceae; genus Thinopyrum; species Thinopyrum elongatum. The sequence goes on along the minus strand of CM022299.1, from coordinate 282,065,993 downwards.
ACGAGCCCGCACTCGACCTCCCTGACGAGTCATTCGACGATTCCTCTGAGGAGTCCGAGTGCGAAAGTAGCGTGTCGGCCGCCGAAATTCTCATGGCGGACAACTCTGAGCACCGTGCACCCCCGGGGTACACGGACGACCAAGGTCACCGCGCGGGGGCATCACACAACAACACTAATGGCGGTGCCACGGGCCACGAGCCGTACATGCCCCAGGCTCTCACCTGGGAGCAGCAAGACGAGCTCCGCCACAGGAATTACCAGCTCCTGAATACCCCCATTACCGAGACGACCCCCGAAGCGTTGGCCATGGAGTCGAGTTGCCTGGCCACCTTGGCAGATCGTGATTGCCTTGAACAGTTTCAGAGGGAGCTGGACGAACGTGAACATCATCAACCCAGTTCCAATCGGCACAAACGCCACCTCTTCCCAAGTGACCAGCCTCGTAAGTATCAAGTCCTCACTACTCCATTGCAAAATCTGGCAGCAGCCACTCGGATCATGGATTCCATCCAGCCCTCTGGCTCTGCGGCCGGGAAGGAATTCAGCAGATCCAGGCACTTCTGAAAATGGCGCTGTCGTAGAATGCGGTGGTGTCCCAGTCCGGAGATCCGATCCATAGCACGTCAGTGCGCGCGGAGAGCGTTCAGTCGGCACATAGCCCACTCGGCTCTGGCAGGCGCCGAGTCACTTCCTCCTCAAGAGATCATCACAAAGGTCGGAGGCGCGATCGAGTTGCGTTGCCCCGGCGTCACGACAACTATGTTCGCGCCCTGATGCCTTCACCATGAGACAACGCGTACGGGTGCCAGTCCTATGACAACAGACGGACACACGGCGGCGATCGTAGGCCGAGTCCCCCTCGTCACACGAGGGACACTCGAGACCCGCAGTTCAACGCGAGATCTGTTCCTGCTCAGAACCTGGTCGACAGGAGCCGAGCCCGACGAGAAGACCAAGATCATGATGCACCGACTGGTTCCGTACCATCGGGTCCTGAGTGCTTCAGTCATTACATACAGGCGGCAGAGATTCCCAACAACTTCAGGTTGGCCACGGGGATCAGCAAATTTACTGGCGAGTCCAAGCCCGAGATATAGCTAGAAGATTACCGAGTGGCAGTCCAGATCGGCGGCGACAACGACAACATGGCCATGAAGCATTTGCCACTAATGCTCGAGGGCTCCGCTCGGGCCTGGCTAACACAGCTCCCATCAGGTAGCATATTCCGTTGGAATGACTTGGCGAGAGTGGTCGTCAAAACTGTTGAAGGCACTTACAAGAGACTGGGTGGCCTAGCCGAGCTGCAGCACTGCGTGTAGAAGGAAAATGAGACCCTCCATGAGTTCATTTAGCGGTGGATCACCTTGCACAATACGGTGGAGAACGTCACCGAGCACTAGGCAATCTGTGCCTTCAAGGCCGGAGTTAGATACCGAGAGCTGAACATGAAGTTCAGCCGAACTAAGACTCCGACTCTTAGTCAGGCTATGGAGATAGGCAACCGGTACGCCAACGGTTAAGAGGAGGGCCGACTGAGAAGCGGAAAAGCCGGGCAGGTGATGCCGATCAGTCGGACAACAAGGGCAAGACGCACAAGCGGAAGGCTGAGGCTGCGGCTCTGGCTGGCCAGGGCAAAAGCAAAGGTTCCCAAAAGCAGAAGAAGGACTGGAAGGGAAAAAAGCAAATCGCACAGAAGAGTGACATCCTCGACCAACTGCCAGATCCACACGAAGAAGGACGAGGAGGGAAATTTGATTTTGCCCAAGCACACCACTCAGGAGTGCCGACTCATGAAGCAAGAGATGCGGCAAGATTCCTCTAGGGACAAGGATGAAGATGATGATGACAGAGGCAAGGGTACTTCCGAGTACCCCCAAAGTCGAGAACATCTTGATGATCTTCGCTGACGTCGAGAGGAAGAGGCGCCTCAAAGTCATCAACCGAGAGGTCAACATGGCAGTTCCGACTATCACCAAGTACCTCGACTGGGCCAAGACGCCAGTGACCTTCGATCAGTCGGATCACCCGGCCAACATACCGACCCCTGGGCGGTAGGCCTGGGTGGTTGACTTGGTCGTTGGTGGAGTCCGATTGCTCAAAGTCCTAATGGACAGCGGTCGCGGGCTTAACATTATTTACGCCGACACGCTGGAGGTAATGCGCATTCCGATGACCCCGCTCGGCAAGAGCAACATGCAGTTCCATGTGGTAATCCCTAGGAAGAAAGCCAAATCACTCGGACAGATCGCCCTCGATGTCGTATTCGGCGAAGAGAAGAACTTCCGAAAGGAGCGGCTGACTTTCGAAGTGGTAGACTTCTGAAGTGCTTACCATGCTATCCTGGGTAGGCCAACCTACGCATGATTCATGGCCCAACCATGTTATGTGTATCTTAAGCTTAAGATGCCAGGGCCGAAAGGCATGATCACTATCATGGGCAATCGGAAGTTGGCCGAAGAGTGTCTCCAGAAGGGCTCTCATATCGCTGACTAACAGATGGCGATGGCCGAGTTAGATGAGTACAAGAAGGCGGTGGATTCGAGCGAGCTACTGAAGTCCAAGAAGCCGACTGTGGAATCCACTTTCCAGTTGGCAGGGTAGACGAAGCCAGTGCACATCCATCCTGAGGACCCGAGTGCTGCCCCGACCAACATCTCCACCACCCTTGATAGCAAATAGGAAGGGAAGCTTGTCCAGTTCCTCCGTGAGAACTGGGACATCTTCTCATGGAACCCTTCTGACATGCCGGGTGTTCCCAGGGAGCTGGCCGAGCACAAACTCCGTGTCGACTCGACGATGAAGCCTGTCAAAGAGCACCTTCGACGATCTTCCATCGTGAAGCGCAAGGCAATTGGCGAAGAGATGGTGCGGCTCTTGGCCGCCAAGTTCATCCGAGAGGTGTACCACTCCGAGTGGATCGCCATCGTCATCATGGTGCCAAAAAAGAATAACTCTCTCCGGATGTGTATCGATTTTAAGCACATCAATCGGGCCTGCCCGAAGGATCATTTCCCTATCCCTCGCGTAGATTAGATCATAGATTCTACTACCGGGTGTGAGAGGTTGTCATTTCTGGATGCCTACTCCGGGTACCACTAGATCCGAATGTATGGTCCTAATGAAATAAAAACAACATTCCTCAACCCATTCGGGTGTTTTTGTTATATCACTATGCCATTCGGGTTGAAAAATGCTGGGGCCACGTTTCAGCATATGATTTAGAAGTGCCTGCGGAAACAGATCAGTCGAAACATGGTGTCCTACATGGATGACATCATGGTCAAATCTAGGAAAGGTTTCGACCTCCTGACTGACCTCGCCGAGACCTTCACGATTTTGCGCACTTTTGGAATCAAGCACAACCCAGCTAAGTGTACATTTGACGTACCCGCAGGAAAATTACTTGGTTTCCTTGTTTCTGAACATAGGATCGATGCCAATCCTGAGAAGATCGGGGCCATCGTCCGAATGAAACAACCAGAGCGTCTCCACGACGTACAGGGCCTCACAGGTTGCCTGGCAGCCCTGAGCAGATTCATCTCAAGACTCGGTGAAAAAAGCCCTGCCTCGTTACCGATTGATGAAGAAGTCAGACAGGTTCAAGTGGACTCCCGAAGCAGAGGCTGCGTTCCAGGAACTTAAAGCCCTACTTTCCACCCAGCCGGTGCTAGCTGCTCCGAGCAGCAAAGAGCCTTTGCTCCTATACATCGCGGCCATGGGCCGAGTTGTTAGCACGGTTCTCACTGTGGAACAGGAAGAACAAGGCAAAACCTTCAAGCTCCAATGACCAGTCTACTACATCTCCGAAGTCCTGACCCCTTCCAAGCAGAGGTATCTGCATTATCAGAAGCTAGTATATGGAATCTATCTAACTACAAAAAAGGTGGCACATTACTTTCAAGAACACTCGATCACGGTGATAAGTGACGCCCCTCTGTCTGAGATCATGAACAACAGAGATGCCACAGGCCGAGTGGCAAAGTGGGCCATCAAACTCCTTCCACTGGACATCAAGTTTTAAGGCAAGAAAGCCATCAAGTCGCAAGCCCTGGTAGACTTCCTTGCCGAATGGATTGAGCAAGAACAACCCGTCACGAGTGTTCCTGAACACTGGACAATGTTCTTTGACGGCTCCAAGATGCTCCATGGCTTTGGGACCGAAGTGGTCTTGGTGTCTCCTAAAGGTGACCGACTCAGTTATGTGCTTCAAATTCACTTCGACTCCTCCAACAACAAAGCCGAGTACGAAGCTCTCCTGTATGGGCTGCAAATGGGAATTTCTCTGGGAATTCACTTACTGATGGTCTATGGCGACTCAGACCTAGTAGTGAACCAATTCATGAAGGAGTGGGATATCCACAGTCCGGCGATAACTGGCTACTGCAATGCTGTCAGAAAGCTGGAGAAACATTTTGAAGGGTTGGAACTCCACCACGTGCCACGCCTCAAGAACCAAGCAGCTGACGATTTGGCCAAGATGGGTTCAACCCGGAAGACGGTGGCCAAGAATGTGTTCCTAGAACACCTACACTCACCCACAATCAATGAAGACCCTTTTCTGGAAGAGCCCCCGCAACCAGTCGGCCCTTCTAATCCGATTGAAGTAGACGTCCCCGCGGTAATCGACCTGGTCCAAGAGATCCTTGTTATCACTCCCGAGTAGACTGAACTGTACCTGGCGTACCTGCTCAAGCAGGAGCTCCCAGAAGATGAAGCCGAGGCCCCTCAGATCATCCGTCGATCTAAGGCCTTCACCGTCATGGGAGATCAGTTGTACAAGAAAAGCACGACCGGAGTCACTCAGTAATGCATATCACCGAAGGAAGGGTAGCAAATTCTGCAGGAGATTCACTCGAGAACATGTGGACACCATGCATCCTCTCAGACCTTGGTTACCAAGGCATCCAGAGCCGGGTTCTATTGGCCCCGAGCCAATGAGGCCGCCCGAGATATAGTGGATCAATGTGTCGGGTGTCAGTTTTACGCGAATCAGTCGCACAAGCCGGCGTTCGCTCTGAAGACTACTCCCCTCACTTGGACTTTCGCCGTCTGGGGACTCGACATGGTCGGCCCACGCCGGACCGGGGCGAGCGGTTTCACGCACCTATTGGTGGAAATTGACAAGTTCACCAAGTGGATCGAGGCCAAGCTAATAAAGAAGTTGGACTCAGCCACTGCCATTCAGTTCATCAAAGAGATAATCTTCAGATTCGGAGTTCCTCACAGGATCATCACCGACAACGGGTCTAACTTCGACTCGGGCGAGTTCCGTGAGTTTTGCTACACCCAAGGCACTCAGGTCGATTACACCTCCATGGCGCACTGGTAGTTGAATGGGTAGGCCGAATGGGCGAATGGACTCATACTCCAAGGATTGAAACCCCGCATTATGCGCGACCTAACCCATGCAGCACAGGCCTGGGTAACCGAGCTACTGTCAGTCCTCTGGGACCTGCAAACGACCCTGAATCGATCCACCAATCGCACCCCGTTCTTCATGGTGTACGGGAAAGAAGCAATTTTGCCGAGTGACTTGCTCCACAATTCCCCCCAAGTGGATCTTTACTCAGAAGCCGAAGCTGAAGAGGCAAGGCAGGATGGCCTCGACCTCTTGGAGGTGGAGCGTGCGCTAGCGCTTATAAGATCGATGTTGTACCAACAAGACTTGCATCGCTACCACGACAGGCACGTCAGAGGGCGTGCCTTCCAGGAAGGAGACTTGGTCCTCCGAATGGACCAACAGAAGCCTCACAAGCTGGCACCCCCTTGGGAGGGGCCATTCACCAAATCCAAGTTCCTACATAATGGAGCATACAAACTCTACAACTTTGCCAAACAAACAGAAGAGCCCAGAGCTTGGAGCATGGATCTGCTCCGCAAGTTTTACACTCAAAATAGAATTTCTCCTTTGTAATAGTTAGTCCAAATGACTTAGATGAATAAAAGTCTTGCTTTTCCCATATATCATCTAGTTCGACCTATGGTGACCAACTGCATTCAAAAACTAACACAACTCCAATGGGTGAGGATAGGAGAAGGCTTAGCTGCGAACCAGTTTTCGCCTAAGTTTAAAAACAATCCGAGTGAGGATCTGCTCCATGCTCTGGGGCTTAGCTGCGAACCAGTTTTCGCCTAAGTTAAAAAACAATCCGAGTGAGGATCTGCTCCACACTCGGGGGCTTAGCTGCGAACCAGCTTTTGCCTAAGTTAAAAAATAATCTGAGTGAGGATCTGCTCCACACTCGGGGGCTTAGCTGCAAACCAGTTTTCGCCTAAGTTAAAAAAACAATCCGAGTGAGGATCTGCTCCACACTCAGGGGCTTAGCTGCGAACCAGTTTTCGCCTAAGTTAAAAAACAATCCGATTGAGGATCTGCTCCACACTCGGGGGCTTAGCTGTGAACCAGCTTTCGCCTAAGTTCAAAAACAATCCGAGTGAGGATCCGACCCACACTCGGGGACTTAGCCGCGAACCAGCTTTCGCCTAACTCAAACAAAGCACAGAAAGCAAATAAGCACTCAAATCAAAGATTTGATCCGTTTGAATGTTTCAAGCAAAAGTGAAACGAGCCCAAGACTCAGTAAAGTGTACGGTTACAGCAACCACCCGGCTTTCTGTGGCAAATTTAACTAATTGTTTTAAGCGTCGGGCTGAGGGCTAGCTGGCTCGATAAAGCTCTCCAAGTCGATCCCGTCGGCGATCCCTGTGGTAGCTTCGGTGAAGGTCTCCATGAAATCCTCAAACTTGAGGTTCTTCTTGTTCATCACTCGGGGGCCCTTCAGCTTCTCCTCGTCCACGTTCTTGCAATGAACACGGATGAGTGACAGCGCTACGTTAGTACCACTTCGTGCAGCCGACTTCTTCCAAGCTTTCACCCGGGCAGGGACCTCGTTCAGCCGCATCATGACTGCCTCTAGGTCCATCTGAGTCTCCTAGCCCGACTGCAACTCCTTGTCGATCCGACCCAGAGCGCCTCTCGTCCGAATGATATAGCCCAAGGCATTCTCCAGGCTGTCTTCCAGCCGCAGGACGGCGAGGGCCGCTTTGTCAGCGACGAGTGACCTGGAAGGCTCCAGATCCCTCTCAAGCCTCTCTAGCTCTAGCTCCGTGTTATAGCAGTGCTCTGAGTGGAAGAAAACAGCCTGTGAGCAAATGATCGAGAAAAACTCAGCGGCGTATGGATCTCATTCGGCCAAGAAAAACTTACCACCAAGCTTCTCACTAAACTCCATGCAGAACTCCTCAATATACGACTCCAGGGCATTCTTCTTCTCCGTGAGCTGCGCGACCTTCTCCTCTAGGATCTGCTTCTCCTGCGCAAAGGCACCAGCTTGATCTTCACATTTCTTCTTCCATTCGGAAGATTCGCCTTTGGCAGCGTGGACGACAGCCTTGAGGTCCTTGATCTCTTCCTCCAACCTGCCGGCTGAAGCGAGCTTCTCGTCGGCGAGCTTGGTCTTCGTCCTGGCTTCCTTCTGAGCCAACGCCAAGTCCTTGTCCTTGTTCTCGAGGGCTTGCTTCATGGTTTCTAAAGAAATAGAAGTCCTGAGCCTCGTTACAGTTGGGTGTTCTTGCTATGAACATCTGTCGAAGCGGAATGACTTGGATCAAAAGATAAAAATAGTATGCAACTACTAGACGGATGAAATGGCTTGCCTCCCAGGGCTTTATTCTCTTTTTCTAGTCGGGCGCTCTTGAGCTTCTCAGATTCCAGGTCCAGTCGAAGGGATATCACCTCCTTCTCCATCGCAGCATAGTGGGACCCCAACTCACAAGTCCTCTGCAGCATACAAGAAATAATCAGTCGGAAAACCCGAAGGAAAGGCCGAAGTGCTAATGCACAAACACCCAGTCAAGCACTACCAGGAGGAAAAAGCTAGATTAGTACTAGATCCTCAAGTACCCTCTGACTACCGAGTCGGCGGCGTACAACTGAGTGGAACAAGCGGGATCAGTACCAGATCTTGAAGTACCCTTGGACTACCCACTCGATCAAGCCCCCCGAGAGGAACAAGCTTGACCAGTACCAAATTCTCAAGTACCTTCTGGGTCGGCCAGGCACCCCCGAGTGGAACAAGCTTGATCAGTACCAGATCCTAAAGTACCCTCTGATCTGCCTTCACTCGGCCAGTTTCCGAGTCAGCAATGAAGAAGATAGAGGACAACAACTCACACTAATATATTTTCATTCGGCTAACTTCTGAGTCAGCAACGAAGAAAATCCAACCCGGTATCTCACCAACGTACGAGTGATGCCGGGCACCCCGAGTGCCCAGCAACAGTTCTAAAGACCGCCGCTGATTGCCTGCAATCGACGATAGTCTCTGGGACTACACCCAGTGGGTGCACTCAGCGTGCCCCCACTGGAAAGTGACTCGTCGATGAGATAAAAAAAGGAAAATGGCAAACAGCCCCAGGGCAAAACAACTACAAGTTCTAAGACTACCACTGACTGCCTCCAGTGGGTGCACTCAGCATGCCCCACCAGACCGTAATCACTCGGATACGCCCTGACTAGATCCCGAGTGAGAGTGACAAAAAAACGCAAAAAGTTCAAAGACTCCCGCCGACTGAATGCAGTTGAGAGGAGCCTCGGGGACTATACCCAGTGGGTGGACTCTGAGTGCCCCCACAGGATCATGAACACCCAGTGGGTGTGCCCTGTGCAAACCCACTGACACAAATTCTACCACAGAAAAGAAGAAACTTTGACTGGAAATCATACACACAATGGTACTTACTCAAACGTTGGTCTGTAGCGCCTCGCTGACATCATAAGCCTCCTTTAGCTGGCCGCACATCGTCCCCAACTGGATCAGAGCCTCCTTGCTTGCCCCCACTTGATCTTCAGGGACATGTTACAGGGGGAAGGAGGTGGCTGGGGCCGATGGAGACGCGGACGTAGGCCTCGGAGTCGGAACCATCGACGACCCACTTGGAGGAGCTGGGGTAGACCCTGCGGCCGGGACCACTACAGTTGAAGATGTTGAACCGCCCTAGGCTAGAGGACTCGGCCCAGCAGCTCTTGCAGCGGCCTTCACCGGAGAAACGTGAGCCACTCGGCAGGGGGAGGCACCCCACATCGGCACGTCGACGCCCGACATTTTCTCCTTGATGGTTTCTGGGTTGGGTGGGTCAGCCTTCTCATCATCATCCAGTTGAATGATCTCGGGTGGGGCAGCACGAATACACGAACCAGGAAAATCAGTGGAGATCAATTGGAAGAAACCTGACCGTCCTAATCAGTCGGTGCAAAATACCTTTGGAGGTAGCCGCGTCAGCCGCGTCAGCATCACCCGGTCCCTGCTTGTTAGCATGTGGGTCCGTCGAGGTCGTCGAGGTGTCGTTGCTACAAAGATCAAACAACATTCGGTCAGCAACCGAGTCAACAAAGAAACAAGTAAAGGATTGATGAAAGCACTCACGTCAAGGCCACAGGCACTACCACCTTGATCTAAGGCACCGCGGCCTTCCGAGCTTTAGCGGAGATATGCTTGGGCAACTTGGGCTACTTCTTAGCTGAGCTCTCAGCCTCGGCACAAGCACGCTTGGAGCTCCGAGTCGTCCTCCCTGAAGCAGTCGGCTATGGAGCCTTACCCACCTTGCCACTCGGATCGTGCTACGCCTTTGTGCGGGGTTCCTTGGGGGCCTCATAAGACAGAGAGGACTCGGCCTCCTATCCATCCTCCGAGCTCTCGTCCTCATCGCTCTCCTCATCATCATCATCGTCATCATCATCGTCAGACTCTTCTGAGTAGCGACGCACAGAGTCACTCACAGCATTCTCAGGCGACCGGTGAACAGCTGGTATGTTAGAAATCATGTTCCGGAATTCCTGAAGAGCAAACACATCAAGGCACATGAGTCAGATATACAGAAAACAACATACCAGCGAGCCGACTGGGTAGAAGCAATTTACCTCAACAGTCGCGGGGGATCTTTGGAGTAAGCCGGCACCAGCCTAGCTCCCCGCGGGTTGTCTCGAGTGCGGGTGATGGCCTTGATCTTGGCCCCCACATCCTTCTCGGCGAGCTCCTCCGGGTGCACTCGGGTGGGGTCATTCGGCCCCTCATACAGCCACATTGGGTGGGCCCTGGCCTGCAGCGGTTGAATCCGCCGAGTGAGAAAAGTCTCCAGCAGATCCATGCCGTTCACGCCTGCATTCACGACTCCGACCAGGGCGGTGGCCAAGATGCTGACCTCCGTCTTCTCCTCCTTCGCCATCGAAAGAGACTCGGGGGCCCTCACCCTCTCCACCAAGTACGGTGGGAGGCCCGACTGGTTGGGCCACTGGGGACATCCCTACAATAGAACCATGTCCCCTACCACCCCTTGACAGAATCAGGGAAACTCATCTTCAGGAAGGCCCTCCCCCCGGACTTGGATGCCCAAGCCCCCGCACAGCTGGGTGACGTGGGTCTTCGCGCCGGCTGATGAGTCCTTCTTGACGGACATCGACCGACAAGTGAAGATATGCTTGAAAAGCCCCCAATGGGGTTGGCAGCCGAGGAAGTTTTCGCAAAGGGAGACGAAAGAAGAAAGATAGATGATGGCATTTGGAGGGAGATGGTGGAGTTACGCTCCGAAATATTCAAGAAATGCTTGGAAAAAGGGGTGGGGAGGCATGCAAAAACCCCACGTGATGTGGGTGATGAGCAGGACATGCTCGTCCTCCTGTGGCGCCGGCTCGATCTCCCTCGCACCCGGGCAACGCCACCCGTCACGCGAGATGAGGCCCTCCTTTACGAGCTCCTCTGGCCGCCGAGCCGTGACGCGCGACGGGATCCAATCCCTCACCACACCTCCGGCTGCCGCACCGGAGCCGGAATAGGAAGCCTTCCCCGCCTTCTTTTCCTTCTCCGCCTTGGCTGTGGAGTCCCTCGCCATTGCTACGCGCTCGATTGGAGAAGAGAAGTGGAGGAGCTAGAGCAAGAGAAAGGGGATCTAGGGTCCCGACCTCTTCCTCCAAATCTTTTATACCACGAGATGAATCACGAGCCGGATCCCACGCGGTAGATCTCTGGATCGACGGCCCGCGCGACGGGGCTTTGCACAGAGCGAGCGCGGCACGTGGTGGATGTCGTGCGCGAAAATCATGGAGCCATGCCCCCACTTTCGCCACTAACGCATGATGTTACCACTTCTGCGCGCAAATTCAAATCCCGTGATTCCAGGGGCGAATTAATCCGATTGATTTCCCATGATCCCTTTCCGAAAGGACGCATGTCAGTTCGACTGACCACCCTCCATGGGGACCCGTGCACTCGCCCATGTTAAACACCAGACTGAAGTCTTCTTCAGGATCGTTATGTGACGAGCTTGACGCCCCTCCGCGGGTTCACTTGGCCCTCTTAGTAGGCTCCAAGGCGCATGACTCGTAAATTTGGACTCATAGAAGGCCCACGCTGTCGTTCCCCTGGGATAAGGAGTGGCATCGGCGTCGCCACTCGAGTTGTAATGGCATGCCAACACTCGGGCCCCAAGTCTATTTCCTCCGAGAGACAAAACGAATGCCACCGGGTTTTTCTTAGCAATCAATAACACCCGGTCATCTACATAAACCTATAGTCTGGAATCCGTTGTGTTTTCTGTTGGGGAACGTTGCATGGGAAACAAACAATTTCCTACGCTCACCAAGATCCAATCTAGGAGATGACCATCTACGAGAGGTGAGATTGGATCTACATACCCTTGTAGATTGCTAAGCGGAAGCGTTAAGAAACACGGTTGATGTAGTCGAACGTCTTCGCGATCCAATCACAATCCGTCCCGCGAACTCCCAATCTAGTGCCGAATGGACGGCACCTCCGCGTTCAACACACGTATGGCTTGATGACGCCTTCACCTCCTCGATCCAGTGAGCGATGGTGAAGTAGTAGCTCGAGTCCTCCGACAGCACAACGGCGTGGTGGCGTTGGTGGTGGTGGAGACATCTCAGCAGAGCTTCGCTAAGCACTATGGAGAAGCAGAGGGATGGAAGGGAGAGGAGAGGCAGCGCTGTGACGTGGAGATGTGCTCTCGGGGTGCGGCTGCCCTCTCTCTACCTCTCTACATATAGGGGAAGGGAGGAGGGGGTGGCGCCCCTAGGGTTTCCCCTGGGGGGCGGCGGCCAGGGCAGATGGGATCTCCCCTAGGGTGACTTGCCCCCCAAGCCGGGTGGAAGGAAACCCTAGAAGGGGGTGCCCCACCTCTCTTGGTCATGTGGGAAAGGGTGAGGGGGGTGAACAGCCCCTTAGTGGGCTGGTTTGCCCCCCTCCCCTTGGCCCATGGGGCCCCAAAAACTTGCCGGGGCCCCCCGAAACCCCTTTCGGTGATGCTGGTCACCACCCGGTACCCCCGGAACAATTCCGGACACCAATATCCTTCGTCCAATATATCGATCTTCACCTCCGAACCATTCCGGAGTTCCTCGTCATGTCCGGGATGTCATCTGGGATTCCAAACAACCTTCGATAACCAGAATAATGACTCAACTATACTTATATCGTCACCAAACGTTAAGTGTGTAGACCCTGCAGGTTCGAGAACTATGCAGACTTGACCGAGACACCTCTACGGTCAATAACCAATAGCGGGACCTGGATGCCCATAATGGTTACTACATATTCTATGAAGATCTTATCGGTCGAAACTCGATGTCAAGGATTCAGCTAATCCCGTATGTAGTTTGCTTTGTCTATCGGTATGTTACTTGCCCGAGATTCGATCGTCGGTATCTCCATACCTAGTTCAATATCGTTACCGGCAAGTCTCTTTACTCGTTCCGTAATACAAGATCCTGTGGCTAAACCATTAGTCACATTGCTTGCAAGCTTCTTATGATGTTGTATTACCGAGTGGGCGCTGAGATACCTCTCCGTCATACGGAGTGACAAATCCCAGTCTTGATCCATGCCAACTCAACAGACACCCTCGAAGATACCTGTAGAGCACCTTTATAGTCACCCAGTTACGTTGCGATGTCTGGTACACATAAGGTACTCCTCCGGTGTCAGTGAGTTGCATGATCTCATGGTCATTGGAACCTATACTTGACATGCAGAAAACGATAGCAATAAATTTGACACAATCATATGCTACGTTCATAGTTTGGGTCTTGTCCATCACATCATTCTCCTAATGATGTGATCCCGTTATCAAATGACAACTCATGTCCATGGCTAGGAAACCATAGCCATCTTTGATCAACGAGCTAGTCCGGTAGAGGCTTACTAGGGACATGTTGTTGTCTATGTATCCACACATGTATTTGAGTTTCCGATCAATACAATTCTAGCATGGATAATTAACGATTATCATGAATAGGGAAATATGATAATAACTAATTTATTATTGCCTCTAGGGCATATTTCCAACAGTCTCCCACTTGCACTAGAGTCAATAATCTAGTTCACATCGCCATGTGATTAACACTCATAGTTCACATCGCCATGTGACTAACACCCAAAGAGTTTACTAGAGTCAATAATCTAGTTCACTACACCATGTGATTAACACTCAATGAGTTTTGGGGTTTGATCATGTTATGCTTGTGAGAGAGGTTTTAGTCAACGGGACTGCAACATTCAGATCCATATGTACTTCGCAAATCTCTATGTCATCTTGTAGATGCTGCTACCATGCTCCACTTGGAGCTATTCCAAATGGCTGCTCCACTATACATATCCGGTTTGCTACTCAGAGTCATCCGGATAGGTGTTAAAGCTTGCATCGACGTAACCCTTTACGCTGAACTCTTTATCACCTCCATAACCGAGAAACATTTCCTTATTCCTCAAAGGACAATTTTGACCGTTGTCCAGTGATCCACTCCTGGGTCACTTTTGTACCCCGTTGCCAGACACGTGGCAAAGCATGCCATAGGTGCGGTACACATCATGGCATACCATATAGAGCCTATGGCTAAGGCATAGGGGACAACCTTCGTCCTTTCTCTTCTTCTGCCGTGGTCGAGCTTTGAGTCTCACTCAACTTCACACCTTACCAATCAGGAAAGAACTCCTTCTTTGACTGATCCATTTTGAACTCCTTCAAAATCATGTCAAGGTATCTGCTCTGTGAAAGTCTAATCAGGCGTCTTGGTCTATCTCTATAGATCTTGTTGCCCAATATGTAAACAGCTTTACCCAGGTCTTCCTTTGAAAAACTCCTTTCAAACAACCCTTTATGCTTTCCAGAAATTCTACATCATTTCCGATCAACAATATGTCATCCACATATACTTATCAGAAATGTTGTAGTGCTCCCACTCACTTTCTTGTAAATACAAGTTTCTTGCAAACTTTGTATAAACCCAAAAGCTTTGACAACCTCATCAAAGCGTATGTTCCAACTCCGAGATGCTTGCTCTAGTCCATAGAAGGATCACTGGAGCTTGCATACCTTTTAGCATCCTTAGGATCGACAAAACCTTCTGGTTGTATCACATACAACCTTTCCTCACGGAAACCGTCAAGGAAACTTTGTTTTGACATCCATCTGCCAGATTTCGTAACTGAAAATGCAGCAACTGCTAACATAATTTCAACAGACTTTAGCATCGCTATGAGTGAGAAAGTCTCATCATAGTCAACTCCTTGAACTTGTCGGAAACTTCTTTGCGACAAGTCGAGCTTCATAAATGGTGACATTACCATCAGCGTCTGTCTTCTTCTTAAAGATCCATTTATTCTCAATGGCTTGCCGATCATCGGGCAAGTCCACCAAAGTCCATACTTTGTTCTCATACATGGATCCTATCTCGGATTTCATGGCTCCTAGGCATTTGTTGGAATCCAGGCCCACCATCGCTTCTCCATAGCCCGTAGGTTCACCATTGTCCAACAACATGACCTCTAAGACAGGGTAATCGTACCACTCAGAAGTTGTACGTACCCTTGTCGACCTACGAGGTTCGACAGTAACTTGATCCAAAGCTTCATGATCATCATCATTAGCTTCCTCTTCAACTGACGTAGGTTCCATAGAAACATCTTTCTGTGCTGCGCTACTCTCTGGTTGAAGTAAAGGTTCAACAACCTCATCAAGTTCTATCTTCCTCCCACTCAATTCTTTCGAGAGAAACTCTTTCTTGAGAAAGGACCCATTCTTAGCGACAAACACTTAGCTCTCGAATCTGAGATAGAAGGTATACCCAACCGTCTCTTTTGGGTATCCAATGAAGACGCATTTGTCTGCTTTGGGTTCGAGCTTTTTTGGCTGAAGCCTTTTGACATAAGCATCGCAGCTCCAAACCTTAAGAAATGACAACTTAGGTTTCTTGCCAAACCATAGTTCATACGGTGTCGTCTCCACGGACTTAGATGGTGCCCTATTTAAAGTGAATGTAGTTGTCTCTAATGCATAACCCCAAAACGATAGTGGTAGATCGGCAAGAGACATCATAGAACGTACCATATCCAATAACGTACGATTATGATGTTCGGACACACCATTACGCTGTGGTGTTCTAGGTGGCGTCAACTGTGAAACAATTCCACATTGTCTTAAGTGATTGCCAAACTCATAACTCAGATATTCTCCCCTTCGATCGGATCGTAGGAATTTAATCTTCTTGTTACGATGATTCTCAACTTCACCCTGAAATTGCTTGAACTTTTCAAACGCTTCAGACTTATGCTTTATTAAGTAAATATACCCATATCTACTCAAATCATCGGTGAAGGTGAGGAAATAACAATATCCACTGCACGCGTCAACACTCATCGGACTGCACACATCAGCATGTATGATTTCCAACAAGTCACTTGCCCATTCCATTGTTCCGGAAAACGGGGTTTTAGTCATCTTGCCAATGAGGTATGGTTCACATGTGTCAAGTGATACAAAATCAAGTGACTCCAAAAGTCCATCAGCATGGAGTTTCTTCATGCGCTTTACACCAATATGACTTAAGCCGCAGCGCCACAAGTATGTGGTACTATCATTATTAATTTCGCATCTTTTGGCATCAATATTATGAACATGTGTATCACTACGATCGAGATTCAATAAACCATTCACATTGGGTGCATGACCATAGAAGGTATTATTCATGTAAACAGAATAACCATTATTCTCTGACTTAAATGAATAACCGCATTACAATAAAAATGATCTCATCATGTTCATGCTCAACGCAGACACCAAATAACATTTATCTAGGTTTAACACTAATCTCGAAGGTAGAGGGAGCATGCGATGGTGATCACATCAACCTTGGAAACACTTCCAACACACATCGTCACCTCGCCCTTAGCTAGTCTCCGTTTATTTCGCAGCTTTTGTTTCGAGTTACCAATATTAGCAACTGAACATGTGTATCACTACGATAGGGATTCAATAAACCATTCTTACCATTCATGAAGTTTCCCTTCTTGCCCTTGCCCTTCTTGAAACCAGTGGTCTTGTTAGCCATCAATACTTGATGCTCCTTCTTGATTTCTACTTTCGCGGCCTTAAGCACCGCGAACAGCTCTGGGATCATCTCCATCCCTTGCATGTTATAGTTTATCATGAAGCTCTAGTATCTTGGTGATAGCGACTGGAGAACTCTGTCAATCACTATCTTCTCTGGAGGATTAACTCCCACTTGATTCAAGCGATCGTAGCACCCAGACATTCTGAGCACATGCTCACTGGCTGAGCTATTCTCCTCCATCTTGTAGGCAAAGAACTTGTTAGAGGTCTCATACCTGTCAACACGGGCATGAGCCTGAAATACCAATTTCAGCTCTTGGAACATCTCATATGTTCCATGGCGTTCAAAACGCCTTTGGAGCCCCGATTCTAAGCCTTAAAACATGGCACACTAAACTATCAAGTAGTCATCAGAACGTGTCTGCCAGATGTTCACAACATCCACAGACGACGCTAGAGGGGTTGGCACACTGAGAGGTGCATCAAGGACATAAGCCTTCTGCGCAACAGTGGGGACAATCCTCAGACTATGGCCCTAGTCCGCATAATTGCTTACAATATCTTTCAACTTAGTCTTTTTCTAGGAAAGTATTAAAACAGGGAGCTACAGCGCGAACTATTGATCTCCAACATAATTTGCAAAGACAATTTAGACTATTGTTCATGATAATGAGTTCAATTAATCATATTACCTAAGAACTCCCACTCAAATCAACATCCCTTTGGTTGTCCGATTGTAACACAATCCAAATTCACCAACCCAAGTCCGATCATCACGTGAGATGAGGTGGTTTCAATGGTGAACATCTCCATGTTGATCATATCTACTATATGATTCGTGTTCGACC
Source organism: Thinopyrum elongatum (assembly GCA_011799875.1). Classification (NCBI taxonomy): domain Eukaryota; kingdom Viridiplantae; phylum Streptophyta; class Magnoliopsida; order Poales; family Poaceae; genus Thinopyrum; species Thinopyrum elongatum. Next base: position 282,048,745 of record CM022299.1, on the reverse strand, counting down.
TTTTGGTCTCTTGTGTTCCGAGGCCATGTCTGTACATGCTAGGCTCGTCAAGTTTAACCCAAGTGTTCCGCATGTGCAACACTGGCTTGCACCCGTTGTATGTGAATGTAGAGTCTATCACACCCGATCATCACGTGGTGCTTTGAAACGATGAACTTTCGCAACGGTGCACACTTGAGGAGAACACAATTTTATCTTGAAATTTTAGTGAGGGATCACCTTATAATGCTATTGTCATCCTAAGCAAAATAAGATGCATAAAAGGATTAACATCACATGCAAATCATAAGTGACATGATATGGCCATCAACTTGTGCTTTTGATCTCCATCTCCAAAGCACCGGCATGATCTCCATCGTCACCGGCATGACACCATGATCCCCATCATCGTGTTGCCATCGGGGTTGTCACGCCAACCATGCTTCTACTACTATTGCTACAGTTTAGCGATAAAGTAAAGCATTACATAGCGCTTAATGACTGACATGCATGTCATACAATAATTAATGACAACCCTATGGCTCCTGCCGGTTGCCGAATGCATCAACATGCAAGTCGATATAAACTGTTACAAACATGATCATCTCATACATCAAATATATCTCATCATGTCTTTGGCCATATCATATCACAACATACCCTACAAAACAAGTTAGACGTCCTCTAATTGTTGTTGCATGTTTTACGTGGCAGCTATGGGTATCTAGCAAGAACGATTCTTACCTACGCAAAGCCACAAAGGTGATATGCATGTTGCTATTTAACCTTCTACAAGGACCGCCTTTGTCGAATCCAATTCAACTAAGGTGGGAGAGACAGACTCCCGCCAGCCATCTTTATGCAACAAAGTCACATGTCTGTCGATGGAACCGGTCTCATGTACGTGGACATGTAAAGTTCGTCCGGGCCACTTCATCCCACAATACCGACGAATCAAGAAAAGACCAAGGAAGGAAGCAATCTCAATATCAACGCCCACAAACTCCTTTGTGTTCTACTCATGATGTCATCTACGCATAGACCTAGCTCTGATGCCACTGTTGGGGAACATTGCATGGGAAACAAAAAAATTCCTACGCTCACCAAGATCCAATCTAGGAGGTGACCATCTACAAGAGGAGAGATTGGATCTACATACCCTTGTAGATCACTAAGCGGAAGCGTTAAGAAACGGGGTTGATGTAGTCGAACGTCTTCACGATCCAATCACGATCCGTCCCGCGAACTCCTGATCTAGTGCCGAACGGATGGCACCTCCGCGTTCAACACACGTACGGCTTGATGACGCCTTCACCTCCTCGATCCAACGAGCGATGGTGAAGTAGTAGCTTGAGTCCTCCGGTAGCACAACGGCGTGGTGGCGGTGGTGGTGGTGGAGAAATCTCAGCAGAGCTTCGCTAAGCACTACGGAGAAGCAGAGGGATGCGAGGGAGAGGAGAGGCAGCGCCGTGGCATGGAGATGTGCTCTCGGGGTGCGGCTGCCCTCTCTCTACCTCTCTATATATAGGGGAAGGGAGGAGGGGGTGTCGCCCCTAGTGTTTCCCCTAGGGGGGGGGCGGCGGCCAGGGCAGATGGGATCTCTCCTAGGGTGACTTGCCCCCCAAGCCGGGTGGAGGGAAACCCTATAGGGGGGCGCCCACATCTCCTGGTCACATGGGAAAGGGTGAGGGTGGCGCATAGCCCCTTAGTGGGGTGGTTTGCCCCCTCCCCTTGGCCCATGGGGCCCCCCGACACTTGCCGGGGCCCCCCGAAACCCCTTTCGACGATGCTGGTCACCACCCGGTACCCCCGGAACAATTCCGGACTCCAATACTCTTCGTCCAATATATCGATCTTCACCTTCGGACCATTCCGGAGTTCCTCGTCATGTCTGGGATCTCATCCGGGACTCCGAACAACCTTCGGTAACCTCCATAATGACTCAACTATACTTATATCATCACCAAACGTTAAGTGTGTAGACCCTGCGGGTTCGAGAACTATGCAGACTTGACCGAGACACCTCTACAGTCAATAACCAATAGCAGGAGCTAGATGCCCATAATGGTTCCTACATATTATATGAAGATCTTATTGGTCGAACCTCGATGTCAAGGATTCAGCTAATCCCGTATGTAGTTCCCTTTGTCTATCAGTATGTTAGTTGCCCGAGATTCGATCATCGGTATCTCCATACCTAGTTCAATCTCGTTACCGGCAAGTTTCTTTACTCGTTCCGTAATACAAGATCCCATGGCTAAACCATTAGTCACATTGCTTGCAAGCTTCTTGTGATGTTTTATTACCGAGTGGGCGCTGAGATACCTCTCCGTCATACGGAGTGACAAATCCCAGTCTTGATCCATGCCAACTCAACAGGCACCCTCAGAGATACCTGTAGAGCACCTTTATAGTCACCCAGTTACATTGCAATGTTTGGTACACACAAGGTACTCCTCCGGTGTCAGTGAGTTGCATGATCTCATGGTCATAGGAACATATACTTGACATGCAGAAAACGATAGCAATAAACTTGACACGATCATATGCTACGTTCATTGTTTGGGTCTTGTCCATCACATCATTCTCCAAATGATGTGATCCCATTATCAAATGACAACTCATGTCCATGGCTAGGAAACCATAGCCATCTTTGATCAATGAGCTAGTCCGGTAGAGGCTTACTAGGGACATGTTGTTGTCTATGTATCCACACATGTATTTGAGTTTCCGATCAATACAATTCTAGCATGGATAATAAATGATTATCATGAACAGGGAAATATGATAATAACTAATTTATTATTGCCTCTAGGGCATATTTCCAACATTTTCGTCCAAGGAACAACAAGCCACGACTCGGAAACACATTCCGAATGCTCCCGCGGCACTCGGATTCAACTGAAGGATCGGTTTGTTTGTCCTACGAAATCGCAGCTGATTCGGGGGCTAATGATGTGGTCGCCTATTACAGGTAGGATCAATGACCCATCATTTGGGATCCACATGGGGCCCATCACAATCGTAGGTAGGTCCCTGGACCATGCCAGCATTCGGATGCTTACCTCTGGAAGTCCACTCGGACAGCTCGACGGCATTCGAACGACCACACATCACTCGACTGATGGACCACCACTTGGACAGAGAAGGCGGGAGGGCGTCGTGGGAGCTTCAACGGTTGAGGAATCCTAAGTCATCCTTTAACAAGAGTCAAGGCTACCGTTACCTTTAACCGCTGTAGTAGAGCCTCATCACACCCGTAACTGAAGCATTCAGTGTTATTTAATGCCTCGGTGGCGTGGGAGACATGGGGCTACAGTGCACTCTATATAAGTCGCGCCCCCCCTCCATAGCCAGGCACGAGCAATCTTTGTTACCATACCCATCAAATCAAGACAAGCCTCAGGGCACGACACGTAGGGCTTTTACCACCGCCGAGAGGGGCCTGGACTCGTTCAACACCGAGTGTTACACCAGTGCCGTAGCTAGGTTCTGCCCCTTATTCGTACCCCTAGTACTCATTGTCAGGATCGTAACCCCGACACCACAGAGCTCCTACCTTTTGAAATCATCTACAAACCACGCCGGGCCATTAAATGGTAGGTGCTGGCTGATTTTTTGGCCGAATGGACGGAGGACGAACTCCCCCAGGAATACATCACCTACTCGCATTGGACCATGTATTTTGACAGCTCCAAAATGCTCGCCGTCCTAGGGTCTGGCATCGTGCTCACGTCACCCATGGGAAAGAACATTAGATATGTGCTACAAATCATGTACAGGAACTCCAACAATGCGGCTGAATACAAAGCCCTCCTACACGAACTCCGGATAATAGTCTCCATGGGTGTCAAACGCATGGAGGTCCGACGTGATTCCAACCTCGTCATCTCGCAAGTCAACGGTGAGTTCAATGCCAAAGACCCGAAGATGACAGCTTACTGGAACACTGTCATAAAGATCTTGGCCAGGTTCGAGGGGCTTGAATTTCACCAAGTACCGTGAGATAGCAACCAGGCCGCGGATGTACTCGCCCGAATGGGCGCCAAATAGGATAAGGTCCCGGATAACACCTTCCTCGAGCAGCTTTTCAAGCCGTCCGTAGTCTGGCAAGACAACAAAGAACGTCAGAGTCAAGAGACGTCGAGCAGCATGCCCCGCCCGAAGATGACGAAGGCATAATAGGCGGCGCAGAAGTTCCGAAAACTGCCTCCGCACATGAAGTCATGGCAGTCATTTTACCCTTGATCGATCCGCTCCTCGCGTACTTGCTCCAAAAGGAGCTCCTCGATAACCACACTGACACACATCGGATCATAAGGCAATCTAAAGCCTACAAGGTTCACGAAGGAGAGCTTTATAAAATGAGCACCACGGGCATCCTCCAACGATGCATATCCGAGGAAGAAGGAAGACTCCTACTTCAGGAGATACACACCAACATGAGCGGACAACACACCGCTGCCCGGACCCTGGTAAGCAAGGCTTTCCGAGCTGGCTTCTATTGGCCGACTACTGGTGCCGACGCCTTAACATTGGTACAGCATTGCCCAGGCTATCAGGTATTTGCCAAGCAAAGCCACAAGCCCCCCAGGACCCTTCGTACCATTCCCATCACCTAGGCTTTTGTGGTCTGGGGGCTAGATATGGTCGGGCCACTCAAGGGTGGATGAAACAAAAAACAAATACCTACTTGTCATGGTAGACAAATTTACCAAGTGGATCAAAGTAAAGCAGTCACCTCGGCCGAAGTTGTCCAAGTAATCGGATTCATCTCCGGGGTGGTACATCGTTATGGTGTCCCCCATAGTCTGATCATGGACAATGGAACAAACTTCATGGCCAAAGAGGTCAAAGCATGGTGTGCAAAAATGGGCATTACACTCGACTACGCATCCTTTACCACTCATAGTCTAATGGGCAAGTGGAGCGAGCCAATGGACTAATCCTTAGCGGCGTCAAGCCAAGGCTAGTGCTCTCCCTTAAAAAGGCCGACTGCAAATGGGTCGAGGAACTCGATTCTGTCCTATGGGGCTTGCGTACCACACCGAATAGATCCACGGGATACACGTCCTTTTTTATGGTGTATGGCACCAAGCCAGTCCTCCCCTGCGACATCATACACGACGCACCTCAGGTACGCATGTATGAGGAGCTAGAGGCTTAGCTCGATTGGCAAGATGCCCTAGATGCTCTTGAAGAAGAGCGCAATGTCGCACGAGCGAGGTCAGCTATCTATCAACAGTAGGCATGGCGCTACCACGGTAGAGAGGTCCGCGCAACGGACTTCAACATCGGGGACCTTGTCATGATACTACATCCCAAAAAGCAGAAGCACAAACTCTCCCCTAGATGGGATGGGCCGTCCATTATTGCCCAAGTGATAATCAGAGGAGCTTACCAAATTCGAGATCCAAAGGACGGCCGACTAGAGCCCAACCCCTGGAATGCGGTGCTACTCTGACGCTTCTTCGGTTGAAACCCGGTGCATGGCTAATGTAAATAACTTACATCTTTTTCTTTGTCTTTATTTTTTTATTTTTTCCCACCTCGGAACATCTTTAAATGGTCTCGGGGGATGATACAACATGTTCTTTTCAAAACACGCATTGTTCCACCTCTTATGCACTATCATCTTTCAAGCCACTATATGCATCGATTTGATTTAAGATTTGGCCAAGCTGGGTTACCTAGCTCCAGTGCTTGCCCCTTATGTTCCTGATATTTTTGATAAGGGGCAAAGGGAGAACTCCTATGATTGTTACTCCCGGGTCAGCCGGTGTAGTACCTTAGATGGACAAAGCCGAAAGCTAGCGTTCTTACAATACAAATCGGTCAGCCAGGACATAGGATTAACGTGGAAGGGGTCTTTTCAAACCCCGACCAGTGGCTTTAACCCCAAGGTCACCCGTCTTCGGACCGATGTGCTCGACGTAGCTACCCGAGGAAAGGAACTGTTGGAAGAACTATTTTCCTTGGAAGATGTTTCTCACATTAAATAGTAATATAACATAACTTTCCGCCACGCTCTTGTCTTTCAAGTCGTATAGCCGGATTGCCTTGTCACCAGAAACACATGGTCCGATAACTTCGGCCAGTATTACGGGACACTCCTCGGCCCTCAGCCGAGGAGGTAGAAGCCGATGGCTGGCCGACAGAGTTTGGACGCGCGGTCTGAGAATTGACATAAAGTACTTCGATACATAAAGTCATACACAATTATCACACGCGGTCTAGTCCATCTATTAAGGTGTGTAGCGCACAATGCTTCTGCAAAAATCGTGCAGTAGACATTACTCTCTCGTACGCGTAGCTGGTTGGAATCTCCTCCCCGCCTGACCCCATGGGTCCTACCTCTGCTAGCTCCGTCGTCTTCAGACCGGTATAATGGGACTTCACCAAGGCCAAGGCCTCCCTTGCACCTTCTCGATAGGCGAATACTTTACAAGCCTGGATCCAGCATCGAGATCTTTTTAGCCGTTCGGCCTGGACGACCATGTCTTCGGGGACCTGCTCAACCTCGGGCGATAAAGCCTGGTAGACATCCTTCATCGATTTCTGTGCCCTTTTATGATCCACAAATAGATGCATCGTCATGTCTTTGGGGATCGGACCCCGGGTGTCAGGAGGTAAGCCGGACAGAAAGGCTGCCAAAGGAACGACATCAGTCTGCTAATTACCTCGGCCAAACTATATGACGAGTAAATTTTTCGAAATCATGAATTACCAAAAATCATGTCATCAGTTCGCCGATTCTTCGATTAAGCGGCAGCTAGTAGAGCTTTCAAGCTCTTAAACTCTGGGGCCTGTCGGGCATTTTTCTGCCTTGAGGACATTAACGCCATCCACCCTTTGTGTAACCACATGCTGGTTTTTTGACGATGTGACTCTGCATATAAAAGATCTTCGAAGGCCTGCTTCAGGTCTCTTTCAAGATGACCTAGGGCTTCCGCTACTACAAGGGATGACGGCATCAGTGCTATCTCATTTTCCCTATAGTACTGATAAACACCAGGCAAAGCACTTACCATGCGCCTCCCTGGTGAATATCTTCACCTGTTCCACCTCGGAAAGAGCAGCGTCTAGCTTCACCTTTGTTTGGGTCAGCGCTTCAGTCAGTTGATCATTCTTCAACTGAGCGTCCTGTTAAAAATAGCAAGCACTGTTTAGTATTCAAGCCTTGATACGGCCCCAGGGGCTCATACTAAGCCTTAGGAATACTACCGAAATTGGTAGCCTTATTTGTCTTCAAAAAAATACGCGAAATCCTGAAGCAATAAGAAATCGGGTAAATCCTTACCCGTAAACCTCATGACAAGAAATCCAGCGACTAATCAAAGGCACCTCGGGTTGCCCCGAGGTATGCATCTACCGCGCTGAGGGCATTGAACTCCTGATCAGAGAAAGCTGGGTTCCTTAGAGAAGTTTCCCGCCGGTGATAATTCATGGCACACTAGATCTCGGACGGAGTAGACGAGCTGATCGCCCAATCCTCGGGTTAAGGGGCCTCAGACGGATTTCCTACGAAACTGCGTGCTTCCGTCTCCCTGGGCAGGGCCGCAATTCCCTCGGCCTCACACTTGTTGTTGTGAAGGAAGGCGAGGATTGCCTGAAAATAATCGGAGAAGTTAAAATCTGAAATGCTTTCGTGCTAGCAGCAGTCAAATGATTACCTAGTAATTGAAGGGGCACTTTCGCCCGCCCCTGTGACCTCAGCTTGAGTTTCTTGTGCCTCTCGCATGGGCCTTGCCTGTGGAGCCATTTCTCTGCATAGGCGTTTAGAGCGCGGCCCCTTTGGAGGAGAAGTCAGACGACTGGGGGCTGGAGGACGAGGGGCTCGCTTTCGATTAGAGGAAGGAAGCGTTATCGATGAAGCTGGCCTCGTCCCCAGCGTATCGGGGGTAATGGCCACCCTTGAGCCATTAAGACTCTCCAAGAAAAACTTTCTCCCTTTGTAAATAAGGGCTAGATCTTCGTCCTCATTGAAAAGGGGGTCCTCTGCCTGATAGTGCAACTCCGACTTAGGTGCTGGACTACTTACGCGCTCAAGCCAATGTCTCCATCTCTGTTCAAAGAGTCGGTACACTATGGATCAGCTGCGAAGATAAACTCAAGGCAAATGAGGGGTGTAAGAAAAAAATACTATTTCGGCGGGATTGTAATAGGATAGTCCATCGCGAAACTTTCGCTGGGCAAAGTCCTTCGCCGTCCCTTGATAGCTGCCAGCCAGCGCTATCCCAAATGGTGTTTGGTTGTAGAAACATTCCCGAATGGTTCGTGAAGAATCATCGGTCCCATTGAACTTGCACAATAAGTGAGTATGCTGCCGAAGTGGTTGGACTCTTCGGTCTATCGCCATGGCCATTACGTCAACGATGGTCAGACCGGTGCACGTCAGCTGCATCACTTGAGCCGCCAGCTTAGTTACCTCGGTGCTCTCCTCCGAGGCAGGGCCCTTTGGCCTCCAGCTGTACCGCCTCTTTGGTGGCTCTATGGAAAACAAGGGTAGTCCGGGTCGGACTGTCTCCAAGAGAGGGACATCATCTATGTAGAACCACTCGGTTGGCTAGATGTCCGTATCCTCCCGAGGTGTGCCTGGCGGGTATTCGGTCCCCCCGATTCGACAAACTTTGGTTGCCCCAATCTCATGCAACTTCTCGGTAGGGGAACAAGGCATTATGCAGAAATACTTCCACCACAACTCAAAGTGTGCCTCGCATCCGAGGTGCATTTCGCAGAGGGCAACATACCCTAAAATATGTAAAATAGCATTGTGGGTAAGGTGATGAAGCTGTAGCCTGTAGAACTCCAGCAGACCTCGGAGGAAGGGGTGAATGAGAAACCCTAAACCGCATAGTAAAAAGGAGATGAAACATACCCTCTCACCCTCTCGGGGTGACGGGTGATTCTCCGCATACACCTGACCATTTATGGATGTTAATCCTGCGTAGGCGCTGTCAGATCTGAATCTAGCATATAACCTTGCTTGGCTAGGCGTCCCAGATGAAGGCGCGAGACAGCACAACTGCCCCAATCACCTCTGACAGGGCCGTGAGGGCGCCTTGACGAGCATGTGTGGCTTGCCATGGGAAACTCTCGAGGATGGGCTTGAGAGAAGGGGATCACTTGTGCGAGTGGCTTTGAAAGGAAAGATTGGGTCGGTGCAGTAAATTTGCATGATTAGCCCATGAATATAAAGGGGAAGAGGCCGATGCTTCGACGTTTCACCATAAAGCGACTCGTTTCCCTGTAAAGGTACACTTGCCAAGGTTAGGGACTAAAGCCACGTGTGGCGAGTCTGGGTCCACCTAGCAGGACCATTGATGTCTGAAGATTACTTAGAGGGGAACTCGCCTGTCGAGCCAAAGACTCCGGATTTGAAGTCCAACAAAGTAGTCTTCAGTGTCGAAGACCCGTTCAGGGGCTACTGATGGTGTCCTGGATTAGGGGGTGCTAACCTAGTCAGCCCATGCCCCTCGGGTTGGGCCGATGGCCCTCATTTGTGCTCAAGATGGACTCCAGAGGCGGTATGCAGGAGGCGTGATCAAGACTACCTTCACCGAAGACTTGACGTATACTCCAAGGTTTCTCCTACCGCCTTGCTCCTAGATACCGACCTTGTAACCCTAGATACCCTACCTAGCGTGTACATAAGCCAAAGGTTTTAGCCCGTAGGGGGGACATCAACGCAACATCATTCACCTTGCCCTAGAGTTAAACCACATCTCACGATCTTGAGGTAGATCAACTCTGTACTCGATACATCTCCATTAATATAAACAAGAGTAGGACGTAGCCACTAAAAAAAAGACACATCCGTGACATTTTGGCCCGAACGAATTTTTTTCTGTCATGCTTATGACACTTCTATGACGATAATTGTGACAAAACCGGTATCATCAGAGATGTGGTGGGCTCCTAATTCTATGACAACAAATCATGACATAAAATGGGCTTTTCGTCCTGGGCGGGCCGGGGACGCAACTGCATGACATTCTTTGGGCCGTCCATGACTGAAAAAATCATGGTAGAAGCGAGGGCGAGGAAAATTTTGGGGCGTTCCCGGTTACGGTGCGTGGTCGGGGCCGAGCGATGCGCATTTCTGTCGTATACGTATGCGCGTGTGTGCGGGGCGTTGGGCTCTAACTGAATCCGAGCGAGGCGTTCGCTTACTGAACCCGAGCGATTGCACTAGCTAGCTACGTTACTGAACCCGAGCGATCGATCCATTGGCTGTTAACAGAACCCGAGTGATTCCTTCGCTACTGCTGCTAAACCCGATCGATCAATTGCTGTTGCAGCTTGCTGAAGCCGATCGAACCTGCTGCCTCTCGATGAACAGTGAATGTGGGGGTTGGTTGAACGAGTCAAGACGTACGTGGTTGGGGTTGGATGAGTAGTTCCCGGTGGGGGTTGGATGAAGAGGACCCCGTGGTAGTAGGCCGTTGCTGCTAGATGAACAGGACCCTGAGAGGAGGCCGCCACAGCCGAGCTGGTTGGGGGTGGATGAACAGGACCCCCTTGAGGGCTGGTTGAACAGTAGCCGGTGGAGGGCTGGATGAACAGTATCTCGTGGATGAACAGTAGCTGGTGGAGGCAGGAGGAAGACGCGGTGGATGAACAGTGCAGGTGGAGGCTGAAGGAAGTCGATGGTGGGTGAATAGTAGCCCGTGAGTCCCGTTTTGCGGTACGACACACCCCTCCCAATGAATAGGACCCCTGTTTCGACCGTAGCGCTCCAACACAAGTCTGTTTCCTCCGTTTTGTGATACGCCACACCCCTCCCGATGAACAGGATGCCGTTTCGACCGTAGCCGGTCGAACAGAAGGCCGTTTCCTCCGTACTGCGGTACACCAAACCCCGTTTCGGCTGTTCTGTCCAAGCCTGTTGGCTCCCGTTGAACAGGATGCATTTCGACCCTGTTTGTTGCCTCCCGATGAAAAGGACGTTGTTTCTCCGTTTTGACCCAGCCGGTTGGCTACCCGATGAACATGACGCCGTTGCTGCCGTTCATTGCCTCTCCATGTACACGAGCCCTGGCCGTACGTATGCGCGAGTAGGCATTCGAGACCCCGCCCGTATGTACGTATGTGGCTGTATTTTTTGGCATGTGGTTGTACGTATGTGTACATGGTTTAGAAGGGACTGCCTAAACTGCTATGTCGCGGGCTCTACTACTACACGTGTCGCTGCTTGCTCGGCCATGGATCATCGTTGCAGAGAGACCGATCGACCAGTATGTACGTACACGTTCGCGACCAGAATGACAACGCTACATACGCTTCGACCAGGTGGGGCCCGACTGTCAGGGAGGATAAGGAGGCACTTCCTTCCATGCGAAGTTATTGATGGTGGGTCCGAGCTGTCAGGGGGAGGATTCATTTTTTTCGCGCCTAATATGGAGGCACTTCCTTGCGTCTGAAGATATAGCTGGTGGGTCCCAGCTGTCAGGGGGAAATGTTTTTTTTGCAAAATACTGCTAAGACAAAATACAGAGGCCCTTTCGGTAGGTCCCCGCTGTCAGGTGGAGGAATCATTATTTTGCGCGTAATAAGGAGGCACTTCCTTGCTGCGGTCGTGGACCCAGCTGTCAGCCTCTCCACGTACAGTCCTCTTCCAATGTAAGTCATTCATTGACCATGTTGACCACGCCACGGCAAGAGCACCAAGGCGGTGGACGACGGCGAGGCCTAGGAAGGGAATGACCCGGAGCTGGGGAAGACTCGGCAATTGTTTCCCATGCGGAGGGGAGTACGAGGGTTTATAGGTTGGGCTGTAGTGTGAGGCTGCCGTCGCCGGAGAATAACATGAGGTCTGGGTGAGTACAGGGATGGCCAGGCCAGCGATGGGAGTAGGGTGGGGTGGTGAGGCCTGCGTGGTAGCAGAGCCGGCCACGGGAAGCAGGAGCAGGCGGCACGATCGACGCTGGTTTGGGCGGCTGGAGCAAGAAGTCCAGAGGTTGAAGAAGCACTACGGCCGTTGGATGGACATCGTACGGTCATTGGAGCTAGAATCGTTCATATTGACTAAGTTGACAAAGCCCTCCGTCCGCGTCAACTTAGTAGGCCCACAAGTCAGCCTCCAACTATGGTGGGTCCCAGCTAGCAGGGGGAGTATTCATTTTTTGCGCGTAATAAGGAGGCACTTCCTTGCGTGCGAAGATATAGCTGGTGGGTCCGAGCTGTCAGTGGGAGGAACATTTTTTTCATGAAATATAGAGGCCCTTCTGGTGGGTCCCTGCTGTCAGGTGCAGGAATCATTATTTTGCGCGTAATAAGGAGGCACTTCCTTGTGTGCGGCCGTGGACCCAGCTGTCAGCCTCTCCACGTACAGTCCTCTTCCGATGGATGTCGTTCGTTGACCATGTTGACCACGCCGCGCCAAGAGCACCAGGGCAGTGGACGACGTCGAGGCCTAGGAAGGGAACGACCCGGAGCCGGGGAAGACTCGACAGTTGTTGCCCACGCGGTGGGGAGTACGATGGTTTACTGGTTCAACTGTCGTCACCGGAAAATAATAGGAGGTATGGGTGAGTAGAGGAATGGCCTGGCTAGTGATGGAGTAGGGTGGGGCGGTGCGGCCTGCACGGCAGCACAGCCGGCCATGGGAGGAGGGAGCAGGCAGCACTGGTTTGAGCGGCTGGAGCAGGAAGAGCAGAGATTGAAGAAGCACGGCGGCCGTTAGATGGAGATCCAATAGTCACTGCTCTTGTGTGTTGACTAAGTTGACACGGCCTTGCGTGCGCGTCAACCTTTTTTTAGGAAAGCGTACGCGTCAACCTATAGTAGGCGCACAAGTCGGCCTCAAATATGTGGAAAACAGCATACAACCCATCTGCCATTATTTCTAGTAATTTACAGCCCATTTGCTAATTGTGAAGGGTTTTTTTGGAGCCCATATTCTTTTTGTTAGCATTACAGCCTATATTGTGGCCACGGCTAAAAATTCTACGAAATTTTGCATATTTCGGTGCGGTCCGAACTGTTTTTAATCCCGAAATTTTGAGTCACATTCAAACTAATTTGAAAAATAAATTTATATCAATATAAAATCCAAATAATTGTCCACGCATTAAAATCAATGGAATTTAAAATCTCAAAATGAAAAAAAATTTGAAACTAATTGCCGGTTTGTTGTGTTTTAAAAATGTACAGCCCATTTCTCATTAGTGATGGCCCATTTTCTGGGCAAGCCGAATGAAACTCTCCTCGTCTTGAAACATTTGCAGCCCAGCAGGGCTGACAAAAGCAAGTAGGCCTCGGTTGGGTATTCTGCAAAAGAACAAAAAAACTGGGCTAGCCATTTTCAGAAAGAAAAAAAACTACTGGGCTGGTATTGTGGTAAACATAAAATAAAAGGTTGGCTAGACAGGCCAGAGTGCCCCGCACAGCCCAGTTGACACCCTGCTTCCATCTCAAAAACAAAAAGAACTGGGCGAGCTGCTGGGTCCCTGGTGTCAGCCGCTCGTTGTGCAATTCTCTTGTTTATTGACAACGTTGACAATGGCATGGGACCCAGATGTCAGAAATCCATTAGGAGGAACCATTTTTTTTGCTTGAAATAAGGAGGCACTTGCTTGTGTACTGCCATGACCCTGGTGTATCCCTGCTGTCATCGTCTCCACGTACAATCATCCCCTGATTGTGTACGCATCAACCTAGTAGGCCCACAAGTCAGCCTCTAAACCCGTGGCGGACAAATACAACCCATTTAAAAAAATAACAGCCCATTCCATACGTTCAAACGGAAAGTTCAACATTCAGAGCAAAGTAACAGGTCTGATCCAGATATAGAGTACTGAACTTCCACGTTGACAACCATCATAGCCAAGTTAACTATCTACTCCCACTAATACTCTAGTAGTGTACAAGTACTAACTTACTCTTAGCTAACTAGACGATGTCGGCCACCATCTGCGGTACATGCTAAACGCCGGCACCGACGTCCTCCTCCTCGCCTCAGACTTCCAGAGGTGTGATGGGGTGCGTTGCTCACGCGCGTTGGCCCTTTCCATGCCGGCGTGGTCCACCAAAGCTTCGCCTTCTAAGCAGGAAACCCACTTGACGAGCTGGTAGTAAAATTCGGCGTCGTGAACGCACACGTGCCCGACAACCTCCAAGGCTATTTGCCGGGCACCGGCCTCCATGTAGTCGGCCCAGTTGCGAGCGCTCTGCTCGCGATTCAGAGCGTCGGTAAGTGCTGCTCCATGCCCCGCTGGCGGCGCAAATCAGCGATATGCTGCTCCTCGGCCAGGCGGTGTGCACTCCAACAAGTCCTCATACTCCGCATTGCCATCTAAAGACCGATAGAATGCCTCCTCCCTCCGTTTGCCTTCCGGTGAAAAACCGAACACTAGTTCCGGCGGTGACCACCTCCAGCGTCGCCTATTGCGGACGGGCGGGGGCATGACGAACATGGCGAGAGAGAGGGCAAGTGGCAAGCGACGTCGGGCCAGTGGGGGCTTATGAGGATAGGGCAAGTTGGGTGATGGTGCCACCGGAGAACACCGGGAACTAGTAATTATAGGCGGAAGGTAGGTGAACCAGCGTGTCGCGGGAAACGCGATGGTCATCGCGGTCATTGGAATTCAATGCATAAGCAGGCATGGCTTAGCACACCAGCTTCCCATGGAAAACTAGAAAAACTGAAATTATGACTGTGTCGTCCCGTCTCGTCCCGTCAGTGGTGTGTCCCGTCCATGTTGGGTCGCACGTCGGCATGACGGTCAAACAAGTGCACTCGATTCATCCAGATGAGGTACGTGCATGATCCGCTGGTTATTCGCGTAGGATCGAGTTGGTCGGATAGTGTACGTGTAGGATCACAATAGCTGATGAATGTTCGCTGGGAGATAAGGAATTTGCGAACGTTTTTGCTGGCAGTTTCTTCTAATTCGCATGGCATTTTCTTCAGAATAGCATGTCAGTTTCTTCAGACGTAGGCATTTTTATTCAAAACTGCCACCTTCGGATCTTGCGTCACAACTAAAACTGCCAGGAGCGTATTAGTAGGCTAGCTAGTGATCGATCAGTAACTTGTAAACACTGAGCGAACGGAAATAAGGAACTGCTAGTAACTTGTGAACACTGAGCACACAGAAATAAGGATCATGCTGTGCACAGTAGTAAGAGCCGATCCGTTCAAAATGTTCACACGAGACTCATAGGCTTGGTATTGTAATATGTTCACATTAGTAGCCCAAATTCACAACCAACTAGTACGATTCCCATACATAAGATCAACTTGTCAATGCATCTCAATGATTCATAGATCATATACAAATATGTAGCTCCAAAAGCAAAGATCTAGAAAAATATTTGTTCTTGCTACTAACATGGATGCTTCTCTGGGCCAACATTCAGTACAGAGTGAAAGACAAATTTGTTTGTGAAGTCTACATTTCCTCTTGCAAACGTAAGTGGTTTCACCAATAGCTGGAACTATGAGAATGAACCACACATGATGGAGGAACATCCACTGCAATATGATTTGGTCTTCTCTCGATCACACGGCGAGACTATTTTTGGAATACAAACATAAACTTAGGCAAAATGATGCCCATTGTATAA
This sequence comes from Thinopyrum elongatum, assembly GCA_011799875.1. Classification (NCBI taxonomy): domain Eukaryota; kingdom Viridiplantae; phylum Streptophyta; class Magnoliopsida; order Poales; family Poaceae; genus Thinopyrum; species Thinopyrum elongatum. Next base: position 282,033,196 of record CM022299.1, on the reverse strand, counting down.
TCAGACCAAAGCAATGAAGCACCTAGAGTTGGCCAATAAATAGTACAGTACTACTTTTCTGCAGTCCATGAAGTGACTATCCAATCTTTCTGTGTCTATTTTCGAATGGCACTGCATGCAGTGACTATACTATTCTCTTGTGCAGTTCCACCAAAATTGAGGTCACTTTGTTTGTTTGCCAAATAGTAACAGGCAGACATCTGTCTGCACAAATATCAAGCAGCTAGTAAACATATACCGCACCTTGTATTTTTGGTTTAAACATGTCTCTTCTAGTCGTTTCCCCTTATCAACTGTCATGTTTTGCACTGGACAATTTGATACTGTCATGTTTTGCCCTGGACAATTTCGTACTGAATTGATTTGCTGGTACAGAGTAGAAATATAGCGCCTATTCTTCATCAGACCAAGGATATCCATGTTCACAGTGATAGAAGAGGTGAAATCGATACAACCAAAATTGAGCATCCTATCATTGAATCATGTCCTGCACCTCCAATATAGGTCCACCCTGCCAATAAATTCACATGCAAACCACTAATATTACTATCTAATTACAGTACAAAAAGAGTAGCAAGATAGTAGAAAACCATGCACCTTCGTAATGAACAGCTCATAGTGCCACCAATTGGATATACCGGTTTGGAAGAAAGCATGCTCATAATGTTGAACCATTTGGACTTTTTGTGCAGTTCCACTAAAATCGAGCATCCCTGTTTGCGCAGATATTGAAAGTGTGATTACTATAAAAGTGGCACTAGCTGAAGCATAGACTCACAAATATAAGCATCCCAATTTCTTAATGGGAAAAGGTAGCAAGACTGTTCCTAACAACCTGTTTGAAGGAATAAATAGGCAACAGCGGCTGATGCCAGGAAGGCATACATAGTATTTTCTGAAAGATTGAACCATTCCTGACCTTTCCTCTTCTTTTAAGCATATTTTGTGCAGTTCAACTAAAATAAAATGCCATCACCACCTTGACAATTCAGTGACACTGTAGAAAAAACAATGACTTACCATTACATCATGATGTCAGGTATGTAATCGACAGGCATTAGAGACAAACATGCACACCTCCTCCGATAACATAATGAACATTAATTTTAACAAAGGTGTGACTAGCTTTACCGGCATAATTTGACTGAACTCTACACCCTCTGTTCCTTAATATAAGATGTTTTCGCAGTTCAATTTAAAGTACCCGAACGTCTAGTATTTAGAAAAACAAGTAGTAGTTTTCTTGAGCACATATCTGGGAAAGCTTGCCACACCATATATATGTCCATACTCTAATGCAACACCATTTGAATAGTACAAATATCCACTAATCCAGTGGCTAGTGCAACAGTAGAGTAGTTTTTTTATTACGGGGTACAATACAATGGTTTTACTGAACAGATTTCCATAAGCTAGCACTGGAAGATTTCTATAAGCATTAACTATACAAAATGTAAAGGTAACAAGTTTCAGCATTGGATACTAGCTGCGCAATAGCATTAAACCAAATACAAAAGTCTGAAGGTAACTAGCATTATTAACTAATGACAGTATAAAAAATTTGCAAACCATGTACCTTCAATGTAAATATCATTTCAAACTTGAGGGGACTTGAAAAATTGCTATTCCAATCTTGATAATCGATCAAACATAAAAATTTGATTAACCGAATCAAGAAAACAGCCGGAGGAGGAGGTGCCCACTCTTGACCTTTCCTCTTCTCTTCATAATTTTTTGTGTAGTTTAACCAAAATAAAATGACATCAGCACCTTGGCATTTTGGTGACACTGTACAAAAAAATTGACTTATCTCATGAAAGTGAGGTATGTAATCTATAAGCATTAACAGTGCAAAAATCTGAAGGTAGTAACAAGTTTCATCGTTGGTATGCTGGCTGTGCAACAGCACTAGAATGCCTTAGCTGAAAAATCTTTAATACATTTACAATCAACAGCTAACCCTGAAATAATCCAGTGACATTAAACGGCATTGCTTAAATTTATCGGTGGCATTAGACTGAGTGCGGCATTAGTTAAATGTGGCATCACTTTAGCAGTAGCATTGCTTGACTTTACCGGTGGTGTTATAGTAACAGCAAAAAAGTGGCAATAAGAGCATGGGAGGCCCATTCGGACAATGGGCGCACCAGTACAATGTACCTCCATGGACGCATAGAGTGGTGAGGGAGGGATGGTTGCCCAAAGCAACAAATATCCAGGCAGCATATGTGGATTACGTCCCATTTTTTGTTCTCTTTAGCCACCTTTTTCCTATGTGAGGACAACAAACCGATCGACCAGGTCATTCTCTATTGCGTTATCATGCCTTTCTACCCTTTTTCAACTAAGAGACACGAGACTCGTTCCTTAGCTACTGATTTTCCCCATTTCAACCTAGATGCGGGTTCAATACCTAGTCTCTTCGACAGTACTTTCTCCCTTCCTTTCCTTATTCAACCCAGACATGGATTAGTCTGCATCAAGTAGGGTTTCCTTTAATAGTGCAAATTAAGGTTTTCGTCTGTGTGACCAGTAGCAAAGGATAGCAAATTGGGGAGATGGTGGAGTGGAAAAAGATCCACATGCAGCGACGTGGCAGATGGGGGCAATAGAACAAGGGTATGGTTCGAAAAGTGGTAGCATACCTGAGGGTTGGTGGGAAGTGGCTTCGCTCGTGGTCGTCATCCTCCGCACACACTACGGCAGCGAGCTTGGGGACGGAGGCCATCCCGCGCGGGCGCTAGGTCTGAGAGGACGACCTTGTCGTCAGTGTGTCACCTCGCTCGCGGATGACGAGTGCGTCAATGCTGCACGTCCTTTTCTTCCCCGGCGGACGGGATCCTAGCGGATCTGTGACCACCGGTGAGGAGGGAGAGAGAGGGGCCACCGCCGTCTTTTTTAGATCTGGAGAGAGGGTGAGGGAGTTATGGACTAAGGGGTCCTTGGGGCGACGGCCCATTGGTATGGGCCGGACTGGTGGAGCCGTATAGTGGCAGGAGATCTATGAAGCCGTGGTGTGCCCTCCAAGTCAAGGAGGCGTAGGATCTCTTTATTCCCTGATTGTAATCTATCTTCGGTAACCCTAACCCTACCGGTGTCTATATAAACCGAGGGTTGTAGTCTTTAGGGCTAGGGCTACATTCATCACCTCATCTCCTTAGGGTTTAGCTCATGCTGATATCGAGGTAGATCTACTCTGTAAACCATACTATACATCCAATACAATCAAGCAGGCCATAGGGTATTACCTCTTGGACAGGGCCTGAACCTGGGTAAACACTGTGTTCGTCGTCCCTTGTTCCCCATCGATCCAAGATCCACAGCTCGAGACCCCCTACCCCGAGGTCTGCCGGTTTTGATACCGACATTGGTGCTTTCATTGATGGCTCAACCGGTCATTGGAGACCACACCAGCGCCGAGGGCTTCCCCGCCCCTGGTCATCCCCTCGTCTTTGGTGGCATATTAGTGCACGCCGATCCCACTAGTCGCCTCGACTAGATCGAATACTTCACCCCCGTGGAAGGGTTCATTGGTTCAGGGGCATCGACCCCAGGACCAGCAAACTCACAAAAATCCGGCATCTCTCAGAGTCTGGCCCTGAAGCCCGACTCCGACAGCCCGCCCACAAGATCTCCCTCTGAGTCGCGGGAGTGTCCGGCACCCCCATGTGCCCAGCCAGCAGACCACTTGGCGAGTCTGTTCTGTGCAATCGGAATCTCTTTTATCAGGCCCACAGCCTACGATCGGATCGGGCTTAAACCAGACAATCGAGAAATCAACACCCCTCTGGTCACGCACCTCGTTGCCACGGTCGAAGAGGCCCAGGAGGGACCACAACCGTGCAAGCTAAGAACCGTGTACACTCGAATCTCCAGCTCGGAGTCAGACACCAGCCCGGATGTACGTCCGGACTTGATACCCAATGTGAGACCCGGCCTTGAGCCTATCCATCCGCGCACTAGTCCGGATCTGAGCCCTGTGCGATCAGAACCGGACATTACTCAGTCACCCATTAAAGATAGCCTGGGTCCGCTGCAGGAGGGAATCCTGGAATTTTTCCCACCCAGCCACCATACAAAATACTCCCCGGATTCGGGAAACCCAGACATATGGGATCTCATGTATGTTCAACAGCTTCCAAACGTGACAGTCCATCATTTCTCCTGGTGAAGAACAGGATGGTGCCTTGATGTGAAAAAGAAATAATTAAAGCCTTCCAGTTCAACTGCAAGGACGAGGGCCTCTTGAACGCCCTCGCTCGTCGCCGAATTCATAGCTTCACCGAACTATCGGACATGGTGCGCAAGTATTGCACCATGGAGAACACGTGGAGAGAACAACAGAAGAACATGGGACCACCATCCGCCGTGCATCACGGAAAGTCTCGCTTTAAATGGGCTTACACAAATCGGTCGCCGGAGCGTGAGCCTAACGAAAAGAAAACTAGGCCCAGATCAGTGCTAAACGAGTTGCTGGATAAACCATGCCCAATACACTCGGTCTTGCTAGACGCAAACCCAACCCACAGACTTCGATCCTGTTGGTAAGACAAGTGGCCAAATATGGTGAGCCAATCTTGGGCCTTACACCCCCAGATAAGCAGTCCTCGGCTTCACCACAGGACCACAATGTCCTTACGGTATACGAGACGTTCGCCTCAAACAATAAAAGGAAAAAGGCACTTCGAGAGCTCAGCCAGATATATCAAGTGACAGCCGCACAGCCATGGGCAGCCACGCCTATCACCTTCAATGAGAAGGACGAGCCAAGCCCCCGTAACAACCACGCACCGGCCGCACTAGTCCTCGACCCCATTGTCGATGGTTTTCGGCTGACTAAAGTGCTGATGGACGGAGGCAGCGGCCTCAACCTCATTTATGAGGATACTCTCGACAAGATGCAGTTCAACAGATCTCGCATCGAACACAGTCATACCACATTCCGAGGTATAATACCTGGTAGGGAGGCACACTGCTCGGGTCGCGTAACCCTGGACGTCGTGTTCGGCACACTCGATAACTACATATCCGAATCCTTGCTATTTCACATTGTGCCCTTCCGTAGCGGATACCACGCCCTTCTAGGATGTGAGGCATTCTCAAGATTTCAGGCCATACCACATTACGGGTATATGAAACTCAGGATGCCAGGGCCGAACGAGGTAATCTCACTTAAAAGCGACCCGAGCAAAGCATTGCAAGCCGAAAACAAGACGGCATCCCTCCCCCTAGAGGCACTATCCGAAGCCCTCGCGGCCGAAGAGTTGACATCGCTACGCACTACAGTCGACAGGGATGATGCGATTCTCAGTAAAAGACAAAAACCCACATCATTCAAGCCAGCAGATGAAATAGTAAAATTTCAAGTGCACCCAGCAGATCCCAATAAAACAGCATCCATAGGAGCACAGCTGGACCCCGCAATCGATGAGGCGCTAAGGACATTCCTATGTGAAAACTGGGAAATATTCGCCTGGCAGCCATCAGATATGCCAGGAATCCCACGCAGGCTAGCAGAGCACAACCTCAACATTTTAAAAGGCTTCAAGCCAGTGAAACAAACCCTGCATCAATTTTTTGAACCCAAACGGCAGGCCATGGGCGAAGAGCTTGCAAAACTGCTAGAGGTCAGATTCATCCGCGAGATCAAGCACCCCGAGTGGTTAGCACATCTGGTTATGGTACCCAAGAAGGATAAGTCCTAGTGGCTCTGTGTCGACTTTAAAGACCTTAACAAGGCCTGCCCTAAGGATCCATTCCCCTTGCCAACGATAGACCAGATCATCAACGCCACCACCGGACATGACACGTTATGCTTCCTTGACGCATACTCCGGATACCATCAGATTAAGATGAAAGAGTCCAATCAGGCAGCAACCACATTCATCACCCCTTACGGGGCTTTCTGCTTCAACACATGTCGTTCGGGCTAAAAAATGCAGGAGCCACATACCAGCGCATGATTCAAACATGCCTCCAAAACCAAATTGGCAGAACGGTCGATGCATACATGGATGACATGGTTGTCAAAACCAAACACATAGACCAACTGATAGACGACCTACGCCAAACCTTTGACAACCTGTGGGCTTACGACATACGGCTCAACCCGGAGAAATGCGTCTTCGGGGTCCCTGCCGAAAAGCTACTCGGATTCGTCGTTTCCCATAGAGGAATCAAAGCCAATCCGGCCAAAATTAGAGTGCTGTCTCAGCTCGCAATACCAACAGAGCTCAAGCATATCCAGAAGCTGGTAGGATGCATGGCAGCCTTGAGCCGCTTCATATCTTGCCTCGGAGAAAAGGCATTGCCACTCTACAAGCTGCTCAAAAAGACCAAGAACTTCTAGTGGACAGATGAAGCAACTGCGGCACTCGAAGAGATTAAAACAGGAGGTCCATGAGGAGGAACTCTATAAGAAGAGTACCACAGGAATCTTACAAAGGTGCATCTCCGAAGAAGAGGGGCAGCAGCTCCTGGCAGAGATACATGCGGGCATGGGCGGACACCACGCGGCAACTCGGGCTTTGGTCAGCAAGGCTTTCCGAGCAGGTTTCTTCTGGCCCACCGCCCGTGAAGATGCCCGAACATTAGTACAACATTGCGTCGGATGCCAGCTCTTCGCAAATCAAAGCCACATGCCCCCACCACAGCTCTTCGGATGATACCGATAATATGGCCTTTTGCGGTCTGGGGTCTCGACATGGTCGGGCCACTTAAAGGGGGGACAAACAAAAGGAAGTACCTATTGGTCATGGTCGACAAATTCACCAAGTGGATTGAGGCAAGGCCCGTCACTTCGGCAGAATCCGGACCGGTCGTCGACTTCTTATCCGATGTCGTACACTGTTATTGTGTCCCCCATAGCATAATTACCGATAATGGTACCAACTTCACCGCCTAGGAAGTTAAAGACTGTTGTGGCAAAATGGGCATTAAGCTCGATTACGCCTCGGTGTACCACCCACAGACCGACGGACAGGTTGAACGAGCCAACGGGCTCATTATGAGCGGCATTAAGCCTCGCCTAGTCTGATCCCTTAAACAATTAGACTGCCATTGGGTCGAGGACCTCGATTCCGTACTATGGGGGCTGCGCACTACTCCTAACCGGTGAACCGAATACACGCCATTCTTTATGGTATACGGTGCGGAAGCTGTCCTCCCATGCAACCTTATCCATGACGCACCTAGAGTGCGCATGTACGAAGAAAAGGAAGCCGAGCTTGATCGGCAGGATGATCTGGATGCTCAAGAAGAACGGGATATAGCTCGAGCTCGGTCTGCGTTCTATCAAGAGCAAGCACGATGTTACCACAACCATGAAGTCCGGGCGAAGACATATAACATGGGAGACCTCGTCCTCCGACTCCCTGAAAAACAGAAGAATAAACTATCACCTAAATGGGAGGGACCGTACATCATTGATGAACTACTCATCGAGCCGAACCCATGGAATGCAGCAAGGCTGCGGTGTTTTTACGCCTGAGCTTGGCATAAATCTCCACCTTTTCCTTCTTTTATTTTCCTTTTTTCTCTTTTCTACATGGTGCTAGTTCGGCTAAACCGAACCATACCAAGCTCGTATTATATACATCATTGAATGTAACACCCAGCTTTGCATGGGGGCTCCCTCAGAAGAGTTGAATAAATGTATAAATCACATTCATACTGATTGCATCCTTCTCACACATGTTTAGCCAGCATATGCACTTGTTTGACCTAAGATCTTTGCCAAGCTGGGTTGCCTGGCTCCTGTGTTTACACCTACGTTCCCGATTGTTCAGCTAGGGAGAAAAGGGAGCACCTCTACGATTGTTATGACCGGGTCATCAGGTACCGTACCTCAGACGGGTGAAGCCGAAAGCTAGCGTTCTTACAGAATACAATAAGTCGGCCTAAGGGAAGTGAATATAGCCTCACGCTTATCACCAGGTTTTTTTTGCAGCCATTGGTTTCCGTTGATCCTACGTATCCAGACTATAATTTTACCCGAAGAAAGGAACCCTTGGAGGAACTATTTTCATCGGAAGATGATTCTTACGTCAAAAAGTAATATAACATGGCTCTCCGCACATGTTTCGTCTATTCAAGCCTGATGGCCGGATTGCCTGGTTCCCGAAATGTTGCCTTGTTTCCCATGGCACGTAGTACGGAACACTTCCCGATCTCTGATCGGGGAGGTAGAAGCCGATGGCCGGTTAAGACAACATTCTTTAAAAAAAAATAAGAACGCAGATTTAGCACGGTCAACGTAAAGTACATAGATACATAGAATTGACAAAATTACTCTTGTTCGACATTGTCTATCAATTGCTCTAAAGCACAATCCTTCTGAGAATAGCGAGCGGCTGGCATCACATCATCATACACCAAGCTTAGTGGTATCTCTCGGTCGTCAGGGCCCACAGGACCAACCCGGGCCATATGCACCGGGTCTAGCTTGGTGAAGCGGGTCTTTACCATAGCCCATGCCTTGCGCGCTCCTTCTTGGCAGGCCGAGATCTTCCATAATTCAAACCTTCGCCAAGCTCCTTTAAACCGACTAGCTAGTTCGGCCATACTCTCTGGCAGCACATCTGATGGCCATAACGCCTTCGCCATGCTCTTCATGGCTTTCTGGGCCCTTTCATAAGTCTTTGACAGCTCCTTTAAAAGGTTCCGGTCATAAGTGCTTGCCTCTTCCTCGGGCCGCCCAGTCAGGAGACCTAACAAGTAGGTGTTGCACATTGTCATTAACACATCAACGATACTTGCCAACAGCATGATAAGATCAACGCTTACCAAATATGCCACCTTTTAGCTTCTGGTTCTCCTTCAAAGCTTGGGCGAGCTGAGTTTTCAAACTCTTAATCTCCTTGGCTTTCTGTTGATTCTCTGCCTTGAGCTCATTTTTCTCCTCCTGACTTCGCGTCAGCACCTGATTCCCAGCCTCCAGCTCCCTCCGCAACTCGCTTACAGCTCCCGTGGCTCTACGGTGAACACGGTGTTAATGCATCAAATACATACAATGTATACCTGCGAAACAGTCTTTTCACTTACCGGACAATTCGCTGTTGGCTTTTTGAGCCGCATCCAGTTTGGCCTTGGTTTCGACCAACTGTGTCCGACTCACTTCAAGGTCCTCGGATAGCTTTTTGTTCTACTCTCTTGTGGCCTACAAAAATAATATCATTAGACACCCTTAACTTGGCCGTCCCGCCCAAATTAAGGCTTGAGGGCTAGGTGGTTAGGGAACATAATCTGCTTTCAAGCTGTATACCTGCACCTTGGTGGTAAAATGACTGGCGATCCCTTCAAGACCTGTCCGGCAGCTCCAAGGTATGCATCCACCGAATTAAAAGCACTAAATTCCTGTTCGGCGAAGGCAGTATGATGTAAAGTCTCCCTCCGGCAGCAATGATTCATTACGCTCTCGACTTCAGAGTTGGTGACCGAAACATCATCGTAGTCCGCCGAAGGCGCGCTGGCCTCCGTGTGTTCGGAGGAGACTCTGGCTTGTGCCGAAGACTTGGGACTGGAGCTGCGATTTGGCGCATCCGGGGAATCTTCGGATTGGTGCGGCGGCATACACCTTCTGCGAAATTGAGCAAGCTTTAATAAAAAGAGTGCTAAAGGCAACCCTTGCTGCAATTCTGAAATACTTTACCTCTGGGCCAAGGGGGCAGGTGCTTCCGCTTTGGTGGAGGCTTTCCGCTTTGATCTCCCATTAGGGGCCAAAGCTAGCACCGTCTGCGCTCCTCCCAAGACGGTCTTACCCGTAGTGCAGCGACCCTTGGGAGCAGAAGTCAGCACGTGGGGAATAGCACGAGATGAGCACCCTGTTTAGGAGATGGTCTTCTTTTCACTGACTGTGGAAGAGGGAAGAGCCCCGGGGTGGTCGGCTGTCACAGCAACCTTGACGCCATTAAGGCTCTCCTGATAGAACACCCCGTCTTCGAAATCAATCGACGTCTCTAGGTCATCATGATACCCTGGATCATCATCACGGGAATGATCCTTCGGTTGAGGAGGGGTGCAGTTAATGGACGCAACCTGACGCCTCCAGCCCTGTTCAAACACAACCAGTCAGAGTTCGGGTGTAATCCGTGAGCTCAAGACAGTGGATCATGGCTTACCCAATCGGCTGGATTGTATCCGGAGCAGCCTTCCCAGATACTCATTCGAGCAAAATCTGCCTCCTCTCCCTTGAAGTGCTCGGCCAATATCTTGGCCAGAGCTGCCTCATTGTCTGGCCCTTGTCGCTGGTAGTGAGTTACGTCGTTGGTCCCATTGTAGCACCATAAGGGATGACCCCTTTGCTGCAGGGGTTGCATGCATCAGGTAATAGCGATGGCCATTACTTCAACCATGGTAAGCTTAGTGCTGGTTAGCAGCCTAATTTTGGCCGCTAGCGCATGCACCTCTTCACTGTCCTATTGGGAAGGGCCTTTGGGCCGCCAGTTGAACCGCTTTATAGGCGGGGCGTTTGAGTATTCGGGCAACCCTTGCCGAATTGGATCGGTGAGGGGAATGTCTTCAGTATAAAACCACTTTGAAGTCCATCCTTCGGGATCTTTCTGTGGGGTCCCAATTGGATACCCTGTCCCAGCTATCCGCCATACTTTGGCACCGTCCACCTCAAATATGGATCCCTCCCGGAGGCGAGGGACAAGACAGAAATACTTCCTCCACAAGTCAAAGTGGGCCTCGCAACTCAGAAAAATCTCGCGTAGGGCTACAAAGCCAGAGATGTGCAATATGGACCCCGGGGTGAGGTTGTGGAGCTAGATCCCGTAGAACTCCAACAAACCCCGTAAAAAGGGATGAATACGAAAACCCAAACCTCTTAGAAGGAAGGGCACGAGACATACCCTGTCCTCCTTGCTCAGGGCGGGGGAGTTCTCGGCAAGGGCGCAGCCATCTACGGAGATGAGATCGGCGCGGACTGGGACCAGATCAGCCGGAGGAAGGAAGCACTGTGTCTGCAAGCGCCTCGGATGGTGGTGCGAAACTGAACAGCTCGACCAATCGCCTCGGAGTGGGCCGTGGGGGCGCGAGGATGAACCTGCGAGGTCGGCCATGGCGTCGAGGAATTTCTTCGATGTCGTTCTTTGCGAAAGGGGGGAGGTAACTGTTCCTAGCACCTTTGGATCTATAAATAAGCATCTCACCGTGAAGCTGGAAGGACAGCATTGGATCGCACACCCTCTGAAAAGGTGTGCGAAGCTCTTGCCCCGAGGAATGGCAATGAACACTGATGGTCCCACCTCAATCTCGAGATATCTTTGGATCCCAAAATCTTGAAACTATCCGGGCCCGAGTACATTGGTGCGGGCTCTGAATAGTGTTCGGCAAGATTGACACGGCTTCAAACTGAATGGAGGAATGGAAGAACTCATCTCGCAAGCCGATGATGTGAAGATTCTGGAGGACGATCCCCAGCGTTGGAGGCAACTTCGGGGGCTACTGAGGGAGTTATGGACTAAGAGGTCCTCGGGGCGACGGCCCATTGGTATGGGCCAGACTGGTGGAGCCGTATAGTGGCAGGAGATCTATGAAGCCGTGGTGTGCCCTCCAAGTCAAGAAGGCACATGATCTCTTTATTCCCTGATTGTAATCTATCTTCGGTAACCCTAACCCTACCGATGTCTATATAAACCGAGGGTTGTAGTCTTTAGGGCTAGAGCTACATTCAACATCTTATCTCCTTAGGGTTTAGCTCATGCTGATCTCGAGGTAGATCTACTCTGTAAACCATACTATACATCCAATACAATCAAGCAGGACGTAGGGTATTACCTCTTCGAGAGGGCCCGAACCTGGGTAAACACTATGTTCGTCGTCCCTTGTTCCCCATCGATCCTAGATCCACAGCTCGGGACGCCCTACCCCGAGGTCTGCCGGTTTAGAGACCGAGAGAGGGTGATAGTGTGAGAAGTAAGTGGGCAGCCCTTAGCAAGCAAGCGTTGAGCTCCAGCCTATATATCTTTTTTGATACTAGTACTAGAGGTGGAGTAGTGGTAGAGTAGTTTATATTTTCTCTGCATACAGTACCAAATAGTTGTGCTTCAAAACTGAACGGCACACCATTAATTAAAAAAATAAAGTCAAGAAATAATGCGGCACCTCGGGCCAACGCGGCCATATCGCATTTTGCACGAGAAATGACACACCATGTTTCATTGACATGTGGTCCCATTCCAACATGTCAGTGAGACGACGGCGATTCCTTTTGTACAATTTCCGAACGGACGTCTATATAGGCCGGGGCGCCTCTTCCTGTACCGTGGCAACCGTCCACCGCCTCTTCGCATTCCCTCTCGATTTGGAACTGCTGTCGCACACTCTTCCTCCCTCCATTTGCCTTCACCCTTCCTTCTGCCATTGTTCGATCGTCTTCTCCATGGAGGGAACAGGCCGGAAATGACCCCGTTATTCTTGCCCTGATCTGAAAGATGATGTGGTGGAGGAACTCATTGATCGGTGCGACATCATCACCTCGGCTAGCATGGCAGGTTCGTTCAAGACTATTCTCGACTCAACAAATAACATCATTACAAAGAACCCAAGGGTTCAGGAGCAGTTTGATCTCCCCTATCTTCTTCGCCATGACCCTGCTCACTGGCGCGGGAATGACGAAAGCCTCGCCTTGTGCAAGTTGATGCCGCTTGATAATGATATGTGTGATGTTAAGATGACATCGCTTAAGGGTAAGGCCTGGGCAGGCGCAAATGGAGATTGGGTTGTTTATATTGGGTACAACTGTGAGTGAGAACTTGTGAATGTGTACACTCGTCACCGGGTTCCACTTCCAAAAATCTCAGAGTGCCCTGAGGTTGAGCACATGGATGATCTACGTAGGTTCAAATACGATCATGGTAACTATCGTCTATAGAAGATAGCAATTTGTCGAGTTCCCAACCGCTCTTGGGATTACACGAACTATCATGTTGTTGCTATCTTTGACAAGCTTGTTGCCGTCCTTACTTCCACGTCTCGATGGATATTGCTCAAAAATCAATTTCTGTACACGGATGAGTACTGTGATGCAATTCAATACGAGAGTCTTGTGTTTGCTGCCACCACTCATGGCACTGTTTTTGCATGGAATCCTTATTGCTTCGGTACATTTGTCTTCCATCGTAATTAGAATTGTTTCATCCACGTGCATGCGAGTTAGTATCCCCGTACTAATTAACCTTCTTGTTTTTCCAAGGTCCTGTGAACATTCTACCACCTATACTTGAAAAAATTTATAACCAAGGGGGAGATGACGATGGTGATGATCACGAGCATGAGGACGAGCAGGACCTACATACTCAGTGGCGCCTGGCAACTTATTCCGATGGATCACCTCTTCTTGTATGTATACAAGGCACTGCTGATGTTACTAAGGAAGCAGGTGTTGTCTCCCATGGTCGCACTCTCCGGACCTATTCCAACATCCGTTGCAGGGTATTTGGGATGGATACTAGTGTGCTAGCGCCAGCACCTTCTGCCTGGTTCCGTATTGATAGTCTTGGAGAAAACTCGCTCTTCCTTGGACAAAACTATCCAATGATGGTGAAAGGTGATGCAGCAGCTGTTGGCACAACATTACTACCATTTATGAGAAGCAACTGTATCTATACCTCGGACATTGCTATGGTTCCCTACCCTGGCTATCACAATATGCGTCCTGATATAGGCCGCTTCAGCCTGGATGATGAGTCCTGCGTTGGTCTCCATATTGACAATAGCTGGCCCTTCCCAGAGGCTTACTTATGGTTGAGCTGAAGTTCATTTCATTGCTAGTTATTTGTTGTGTGATAAAATTTTTAGTATTTACTAGAATGTTTTGTTGGAAATAATCTATAATCCAACATGTATCCTCGTTATCGTTGTGTGTTGATGACTTGTTGTATGTAATGAATGGTACATTTGCACATGCATGTCATAAACTCAATTTATGAATGGTTTTCGAGTCACTTCTTGGAGTGTGAGTACCATAGTAGTATAGCCAGCATCCGGTTATATGAAGTTGCCACATCACATAGAGCCAACCTAATAGTGGAGTATGCTAGTACAATAGTTAGTCCTAGTAGTAGTATACCATCAACTAGAGCTAGGTGTTGCACGAAGGCCGAGAAATATGGTGATAGCGTGAGGTGAGCTTGTACATACGATGTAGGCATAGGGCTTGCCGTGTTTCCTACTCCTCCGGTTAAATGTGGAGAAGATTTGGTCGATTTCTTCCTCCTTTTGCCGACACGTGAGACATCCAGCATCTAGGTCGTGTCATGCAAGAAAATGGAGTGCTAGTTGAAGGTAGGAGTATGTGTTGTGTATCTTGGGTTAAACTGTAAATAGAATCTTACTCTTGAGTAACTCCAAAAGCAGCCACCGAAGATCTTTATTGGATTTGTTTTTCATCACCAACAAGTCGAGGTGAAAGATGTGCAGGTTCAGTGGGTCGTCTTGCGTTCTCACTGATATGTGGGACCAAATGTGAGCAAACAGACGATGGGCACACTCCGCGCGTCTGCTGGTTTGCTGAGAAGAGAGAGGAGAGGGCTGAGCATGGACTCCAGGAAATTTCACGACAATGTGAGTACTAGTACTAGTGGTGTACCTTATGGCCTAGTGGTGTTCGCTCTACGTAACTAGCACCTCGATTAATAGTGGGGTGGCATGGGCCATAACTAGCATTCACATCTAGCAGTACGGCACACACCACCCACACGAGTCCCATCTGACACCAATTTTCTTGGACTCCGTGCTACAGCTATCTCTTCTCCCTCCTCTTTTCTCTAGCTCAGCCATCGCGCGGTGGGCGGGTGGGGGTTTGACGATAGTCGGTTTGCTCAACTGCGGTCCCACTTGTAAGTGAAAATGCAACACAGCACAGATTCCCCCTTGAGCGGCATGCTGGACAAACCGTGTGGGCATGCGACGCGAACACGGCAGGCTTTTTCTTTTTTTTGAGGAACCGGCAGGAGCACTGCCTTTTTTTATAGAAGGGATGGCAAAAAGACGCAATTTACAGAGGGGCGAGGCTTTTACTTTTGAACTTGTAACTTGTAAAATTTGGTTCTGCTCCTTGGCGCGACCAATAGATAGAAATAATGATTTTCCTTAGAGTAATGAGAAGTTTGGTTCTGGCACGGTTCATGCATGGTACATATGAAAATTATGAAGTTGATGCCAAAGGTAAGATAATTACAATATACAACTACGTGGAATTGACGGAAAGATAAACATACATACGGATCCATCAACGACATCCTCACGCCCTAGTGCGCCGGGTCACCAACCGACGTGTGAGGAGCAGCGGCGTTGGCGGCGAGCTCAGCGTGCTTCTGAACAATGCCATCCAAGGTTGCCCTGTGGTCCAAGAAGGCCATCATCCTATCGTCCTCCTCTTGCATGTAGTAGTCCTTGTGGACGGTTTGCTCGTAGACGTGGGTGATTATGTCGATGGTGTCTTGCTGTGCCAGGCGCTGCGTGGCGAGCGCGACCTCGATGTGGACATTCTCCGGCATGACGGCGGGCAGTCGTAGGGCCACCAGTGCGTCGAAGAGGTTTTCACCATAGAGGCCATTGAGGGTGGCGGGCATCACAGAGCCTGGGCGCGTGGGCTGGAGGCGTACGTCAAGGTCGTCCGCGAGCTTCTTGACGATGGTGAACTTGTCAAGGAAGCCAACGAGGACCTCGTCGAACAAAGAGATGAAGCTGTCGTCCAAGAGGCCTCTCGCCCTGGCGGCCTCAAGCACGACCTGGAGACGCTCCTCGGTGCTGGCCGCAGGCCGGCGTTGTGGACCATCTGGCACAACCGGCTGATGCTCGCGCTCATCGCCTCCATGGGTCTAGCTTCTAGTTAACTGATCTTGCGATTGGAGTTCACTCTTGCCCTTGGTTAGGGTGCGTAGATGCATAGGATTTCGTAGATTGGACTGGCGGGGAGCCTTTATATGAGAAGTGCAGACTGCGTTGCATTCACGTGTGTGTTGGCCATCTACTCCTCGGCCCTCCCTCCGTGCCGATGCAGTATAGTAATCTCACCGACACCAAGTTGGGGCAAAACGAGAGAACTTTGATGTTTACTGGTTTATTGGTCCCCTTTGCATTTTGTGCCTAGTTTTGACCTTTGATTTAACTAATAAAATGTTAATGCATGTAATCAAAAATAATATCATTGGAAACTATGTTCAAATACGAATCCAATGATACAATTTTTGGTGACATGCATTATTATTATTTTAGTTAAATCTATGGTCAAAATTTGGCACAAAATACTAAGGGGACCAATAAACCAGGACGGAGGTAGGAGTAGTATTTTGTAATTAATGTCATTGCATAAAGAGAATTGAGCACTGCATGTTGTGCTAAGTAGTCTCAAGTCATTGAATGCATACGCACCCCACATCTCCTATTGGGTGATTTCTTTTTTCGTGGCAAAAAACAGGGAACGAGGTGGGTAGTTAATGCACCGCCCCTAAAAGTTTTGGGATTATTTGGTTTTCGTAACGTGACTAATGCACCAGTACGGAGGGAGTACAATAGTAGTCTTTGATTGCAATTTTTTGTTGGTAGCTTACCAAGCTGACCGCTCGGTGAGTAGTACAATAGTAGTCTGATTGATGAGATTTCAGATTTGAGCCATCTACTGAAAGGGAGAGTGTATAATATCATCGGGAACTACGTTCAAAACCGAATAAAACAATACTCCATGTATTTATTTACAGAGGGAGTAGTATATTTTTTGTGGCATGCATTGCTAGATATTGCTAGTCAAATACTAAATCTAGACAGAGGTGGTAGTACTACTAAATCCAGACGGTGGTGCTGATACTAGTAGTAGTATTGTACTACCCGTTGGTCAAATTATTACGTGCTGCACCTCACAGTGAAGTGACAAGACCCTACGCCGGAGATAACACCTGAGTGTAGGCGCCGTGTTCGGCATATCAAAGTCAGCATCACCGTGTGCAGTCACTATCATCATGGCTGTAGAGCTAGCCTGCTTACAACTAGCCGTGTTCGACATAATTTCCCGTGCGTTTCCACGAGTATCTCTACTCTTTTCTTATATGAGTAAGATGCCCATGCATTGCATGGAACACCAAGATTGGGGGTGGACGGCGCCGGCAGCGGCCATCACGCTAGATTGTTCCATGGCCATCTAGATGTGGTGGGGAAGAGATAAGGCTGATTGTGAGAGACAAGGAGTTGTTTATAAATAGGGAACAAGTGCGGGCATCTTTTTGCAAAACTGTAGCAGTTTGCTTTGTATGCGTCAGATCTAGATCCGACGGCTATTGGTGAATGATGGCAGGCACACCATCATCACCAACTCAGGACCTCTTTGATTCGTAGGATTTTGAAAACGCAGGAATAGGAAAAGTATACGATTGGAGTGTCATGCCCACTTGAATCCTATAGGATTAGCAAGGAGCATTTGATTTCACAGGAAAAGCAAAGGAATTGTAAAAAGAGGTTAGAGTGGATGTTATATTTCCTACGAAATGTAGTACAAAAGATTCCATTGGAAAAATTCCTATGGGATTCAATCCTATGAATCAAAGGACAAACGTAGGAAAAATTTCAAAGGATTTCAATCCTCCAAAAATCCTATAGAATTCCCTTGAATCAAAGGAGCCCTCAGGTTTTTATAGTAGTATAGAGAAATAGAGAAACTCTTATAAAAACCGAGTTGGTGATGATGGTGTGCCTGCCATCCTGCAATATAGACCGTCTGATCTATATCTGACGGATAGAAAGCAAACTATGGCAATTTTGCAAAAAGATACCCGCACCCCTCTCCACACTTGCAGATAAGGCCTTCCCTAGTTCATCTTCGTCTCCCACAAGATAAACAGCTTGTATAAATGCATCTTGATGTTCCGTGCAACGCATGGGCCTCTTGCTGGTAATAATAAATATTGTACTCGAGTAATGGGTATATCGTTGCCGCACCTATGCACGCGAGCATGTATCCTAACATAGTACCTCGGGCTGGATAGTCGTAATATTACAAGTTTCAAACCGATATTACAAATGCTAGGAGTAATGCTGCACCTACAAACAGGGAATTATTAGGAAGTTTACGTAAGAACTTTCGTTACTTTAGGTGGATGCAGCATTATCATACAAACTAAAATACACCGCCCTGACAAGTCACTAATGGGCAAATAAATTTTTTAGTCTCTGGCGACTTGATGTTTCAAAAACAAATTCAGCTTCTGCGGAGACTTTGTCATTTAGGCTTAGACCCTTGCGGTGATCAGCACACCATTCATTGTTCCGCCAGAGAATGCCAAACCTCATTACCTTGAGCCACTGGTACAGCGAGGTGCTATACAAATGGTTTTTAACCCCTTTCCACGACGGCATTTTAAACCGTCGCCTAGTGAGTGTGAGCGATAGGGGGGTCCTTCCCACATGACCCAGAAACCGTCGGGGATAGGCTCTCCTGGCACACACGCTTGGCAAAATGAGGTCGTGTGCGATGGGCGAGCGATCAAATATGATTATACAGGCCCAATCGGTTCCGGTCGTAAGTACATCCCACACAGTCAGTCCCAAACAAACGTTTCCGTTTGTTATGTACATTCCACATAGTCAATCCAAGGAATACGTTTTCGTTCTTATGTACATCCCACACAGTCAATCCAGGGAAATCGTTTCCGTTCGTATGTAAATCCCACACAGTCAATCCAGGGAAAACGTTTCCGTTTGTATGTACATCCCACACAGCTTTATGTATAGGCTCGTGTGTGATAGGTGTAACTATCACACACGCTCTGCCTCGGTTAACGGTTTGCTTTTATCAACTACATCATACACGATTTGATGAAGAAATCTATGTGGCATTGGGCTATCCATCACAAGCAATTTTACTGCTAGAACCGTTTGCAAAGTTCCATGACCCATTTAGCAGGTTTATTAGTTTACAATTAATAATTACAGTATTACGCAAATTCACATTTCATATCGAACAGCTGTTTGCCGATTTCATATCAGGCACATAAATATATTTTAACATCACAGTACGATATCTACCTGAAAATAGCACAGTACATCATATAGCTAGTTCAGCTTCATAAGAACAATATTAGAACAATATATTCATTTCCCTAATCGAGATCATCCAGGCTCGTCTTATCCACCTCTGCTTTCAGTTTAGTAAGAACCTATTTTACACTGGCCAACTGGGAAAGTGCCTCCTCCTTCGCCAACACCATCTTAGCAAAGTCTGATTTAAAAAAGCTGAGCTCATTCTCCACCTTCCTCTTTTTATCCCGCATCTTCAAATATTCTTCAGTGTTGAAACCACTTTCTCTAAGCCTGCCTCTGTTCTCTTCCTCATACATGCTCCAGAGCTTTGCTAGGCACATCTTCAAAGACTGTGGCCACTCTTGATCAACCCACTCCAAGTAAGAACACTTCTGTTCATCCTATAATATTTAAAACTAGATCAGTAACAATTGTAGGGGAAATGGGTTTATTGCAACATAGAAAATCACCAATACTTATTTTTTAAAACTCAAGAAACAGATTAATTATGACATATCTTCTCAAAAAAATCAATGAGCAAATGAATTAATTGCTACTGAGACAACAACCAAATTCTGAAACATCAAAAGCTATAATTAACTACAACAATGCTACAAGTTCTTACTCATGTACTATAAATAACAAATTGAACATTTTATGAGGAAGCTAAATATAACTGCAACAACATAGCGACAGTGTTTGGATGACAGCAAATTGATACTAACAGGTGTGTACATGCACAAATTTAGTAACATAGAACTAATAGCACTAAGGCGTCCACTATGTATGCCAAAACCGGTGTAAAGACAACTGTTGCTATATTTCGCACCGGTGCCCTGCACTGGCGAGCCGATGCAGCAGAAAAAATCAGGGACCCGGACTCCGGAGCACCTAGTTGCTCCGATGCCCAGTTCCTTCGTGCCATAAAGATTTAGTATTTTACTGCTTGGCTGCTCGGATGTGTGGACCAAAGTTGGTTGCACAAACTGCTGAAGCGGTGCCAAATACTTTTCTAATGGCACCGCTGATGAGATGGCAACATTTTTAGATACTAGGTACAAACTGTGACACTGCCTTAGGATGCGTTTGGTTGAAGGTGTGCTATGAATGGGTTGGGACCATGACAGTGTCCGAATCACATCTAACAAATGATTTGTAACAACGATAGAGGGGCTAACCTTCTCTGCACATGCCAGAAACGTCCTCCCATTGTCCACAGATTCAAACGCAACTAGCTTCATGCATGGAAATTGATGGTGACAACGAGCAGACAGATCTTCAGCCACCCCGCTCCATTCGTTGCAACTGATGGTCCTAGGGAGCTACAAGAGGAAGAAATGACTCAAATCAACCGCTGGGTTAAAATCCTTCATTCCAAGTCATAGCCCGAGAGAGAGAAGAGAGGCATACCCGGGTGGTGAAGGAGTCGTCGGAGGAGGAGGAACCGCTGGAGAGGTCATTGAAGAAGACCATGGCGACCCCTATGGTAGGATGCGAGACGGCGAGAGCGAGGATGCAAGCGAGAAAGCGGCTATAGCTTAGGAAGGAAGGAAGGAGGAAATAGGGGAAATGTGACTTGTGGTCGGGGAGAAAAGGGGGTGGGGAAGGGAGGCGGGGGTAGATATTTCGGCGGTAGGCCAAAAAATTTGAACTATGGAGGGAAACTTTGCGCGCGGTGCCGCCAGACACCATTCACTTTGAACGATTGTGTGCATCGCAAATGATTCTTCTGCTTTACGCACATGGGATGAGTTTGATAATTCAAATTTTGGTGAAAATTTCCCCGGGTACTGTCCTCATCCACGTCATTGCATAATTTAACATCGCTTGCTAATTTGGGCACATAAAAGAGCGTACAGCACACAGACGACACTTACTGAATCGAGCAATTTTAGTAATTAAACAGAGCCAGTTGACCTAAACATTGCTCTAACAAAAGACCAGCATTAAAAACAAAGCCTAAGTACGCATAATTTTAACAAATCCGCCGCCGCGCCGGCCTATGCATCGCCGGTGTGAGATGAGACGTCGATGACTTGTCCTAGCGACATGCCGCCGTTGGTGGACTCCACGTCCCCCCAGCTGAAGTCAATCGCGTCCTCGTCCTCGCCCTCGTCCTCGGCGCCGCCCTCAAGGTTGTAGTACTCGTAGTAGTGGCTGCGCCAGAGCTCGCGTTGGTACTCCACCGCCGATTCCTCGATGGACAGACTCTTCTCTACCTCTATCTCGGCCACGCACAACTCCTCCTCCCGGCGCTCCTCAATCTCCGCCGCCTCCTGCATCTCCAGCTCCCGCTCGGCGATCTCATGAGGAACCAGGTGCTCCATGGCCACCGCCGCCTTTTCAGACGTGGGTTGCATGCTGGATTCCGAGGTGGCCTGGAATATCTTGGCGTGTGCGTCCTCGATCTTGGCGTGGATGGCCTCGACCCGGGCCAGGGCTACATCGGCGGCATGGACGGCAGCTCGAGCGCTCTCGGCGTTTGCAGCCGCCATTGCAGCAGCTGCAGCCGTCTCGGCTGCTGCAGGTGCCCTGTTGGCTGCCGCAGATGCCCTCTTGGCGGATGCGGCCGCGCTCAATGTGGATGCAACAGCACTCTCGGCATAGGCGGCCGCGCTCTCGCTGCAGGCGGCGGCGCTCGGGGAGGACGCGGCCAACGTATGGGCCTTCACAAAGTGTTTCCACGGCATCATCTTTGCAAGAAGGGGTTGCGGGAATGGGGATCGGGATTCATGGATTCGGGGGTTGCCGGCACTAGAGCAGACGAGCCGGCGAAGCTTAAGGAGGAATACTTAAATAGACACAGGAATTTTCATCGCAAACGGTTCCTACAAAAAACTGTGTGATGTTGTTGATATTTTTTATTAGCTGTGAAAGACGAATTTGGAGTAAAGTGGCAACGGATGGTGTTTTAAATGTACGAGAAACTTTGTAGTACTAATACAACAGTCATGTCAAATTTTGGAAAATTTCAGGGGTCATTTGACCTTTTAAGACATTTAAGTGATTTTCTAGCCATTTAATGATCGTAATTCAAATTTGAACTACATGTACATGCAACAGCTAACCGTAACGGTTTGAAAAGTCATATTTTGCGTACTTGTGTGCGTGTTAATTCCATGTCCAGTAAATTGGAAGGAATTTTCAAACATATTGGTCTCACGGCTATGACACAATTAAGCATGGAGTGCCATGGCATTTAAATTCCAAAAAATTAAAAAAAGATCAGAAACACATGAAACCTTGCTTGATGTAATGTCATGCCACCAAGATGATGTGGTAAATTTTTTGGCAAGTTTGACGAAAGTTTGGACACGCACCCCTCACAAACCGAAGCAACTGACTAGAAGGCTCGTGGTTCCGAGAGGGAACAATGCATGTTTGATGACGATCGGGCGATAGCTTCCTCTTACGGGCTTCAAAAAAATTCTAAAATTAATGTGCACTAATACAACTGTCGTGTCAAAATTTGGAAAATTTCAGGGGTCATTTGACCTTTTAAAGACATTTAAGTGATTTTCTAGCCATTTAATGACCGTAATCCAAATTTGGACTACATCTACATGCAACGGCCAACCATAATGGTTTGAAAAATCATATTTGTGTACTTGTGTGCGAGTTAATTCCATGTGCAGTAAATTGGAAGGAAATTTCAAACATATTGGTCTCACGCCCTGGACACATGCATGGAGTGCCATGGCATTTAAATTCAAAAAAAAATCAGAAACACATGAAACCTTGCTTGATGTAATGTCATGCCACCAAGATGATGTGGTAAAAAAATGGCATGTTAGATGAAAGTTTGGACACACACCCCTCACAAACCGGAGCAACTCACTAGAAGGCTCGTGGTTCCGAGAGGAAACAATGCATGTTTGATGACAAACGGGAGATAGCTTCCTCTTAGAGCCTTCAAACTTTTTCTACATTTAACGTGCACTAATACAACTGTCATGTGAAAATTTGGAAAATTTCAGGGGTCATTTGACCTTTTAAAGACATTTAAGTGATTTTCTAGCCATTTAATGACCGTAATTCAAATTTGAACTACATCTACATGCAACAGCTAACCATAACGGTTTGAAAAATCATATTTGTGTACTTGTGTGCGAGTTAATTCCATGTGCGGTAAATTAGAAGGAATTTTCAAACATATTGGTCTCACGGCATGGACACATGCATGGAGTGCCATGGCATTTTAATTCCAAAAAAATAAAAAATGATCAGAAAAACATGAAACATTGCTTGATGTAATGTCATGCCAGCAAGATGATGTGGTAAAAAATTGGCCTGTTTGACGAAAGTTTGGACAAACACCCCTCACAAACCGTAGCAACTCACTAGAAGGCTCGTGTTTCTAAGAGGGAACAATGTATGTTTGATGACGAACATGAGATAGCTTCCTCTTATGGCCTTCAATTTTTTTCTACATTTAACGTGCACTAATACAACTGTCATGTAAAAATTTGGAAAATTCTAGGGGTCATTTGACCTTTTAAAGACATTTAAGTGATTTTCTAGCCATTTAATGACCGTAATTCAAATTTGAACTACATCTACATGCAACGGCTAACCATAACGGTTTGAAAAATCATATTTTTGTGTACTTATGTGCGAGTTAAAAAATCATCATACAATGTAAATATCTGGTGTTCAAAAAAGAAAATGTAAAGATCTGGCAAGACAACAGAGCCCCACACGATTGGCACTCTACGCGGGTTATTAATCAGACACGGTTCTGTATTGGAAACCGTCAGCTATTAAGTTCACACACGGATTTTGCTGCGGGAATCGTGTGTAATTCAAACTACAGTACTCGTAAATTCCGGCGACCGGCGTGTCTACTATTCCCGTCGATCTAGATTCCGGCCTCCAATAAATACTACCTTGCTCACGTCGTCCGGCCTGCATTCTCATCTACATCCTCCCCTCGCTTGCAATCTCTCTCTCTCTCTCTCAAATCTCTGCCATGGCACCGCTGATCTGCCCACGCGCCGATGAGGAGTCGCCGCCCCCCGAGGACGCTCAGTCGAAGAGCAGCGATGAGGAGGACCCCTACGTGCCGCCGAACGAAGTTGCGTTGGACCCCCCATCTTTGGATTGGTTTTGGGGCCAGTACAATCATTGTCTGTGGAAGTCGCTGCCGCCGGCTGAGAAAGCCAAGCAAGTGGCATTCAAGAAGGAGATGGCGGAGGAGGAAGCCAGGTACCAGGCGGCCTGTGAAGCCCGTGATGCCGCCTGGAAAAAGGAGGCGGTGGAGCTTTGGGGGCGGGCGCGTCATCGTGCGGAGGAGGTGTATGAAGACAGGTACTTCGCGAGGAAGGTCAAAGGCGCTAGGCGCCTCATCGCTGCATGGAGGTGGGCCGATACGCTCCAGCGTGCCACCGACGAGGACCTCCGGTGGGCGCCCAACGAAATGGCAAGATCGTTCGCGCTCGTCCGCCAGCAAGAGGCAAATCGGTACTTCAAGTGCTGCGAGGCGGAGTACTGCCTCCGCGCTGGAAGACGCCGCGCACCAGGGAGCTGCTGGCGAGGGGCTGCCAGAATACTGCCCCCAGGAGGGATTATTAGTTTTAGTATTGTTCGTTTTCAATTTTATGCATTGTACCTAGTAGTTAAGTATCATCACGTATATGTGATGATATTATATATATTCTGTGATGAACTAATGAACAATTAATATATATATTATGAATTCCATTTTCTATCTGTTTTTGTATACTAATTTGTATCTAGCTGTTATCATCCACATATACAGAATGGAAAGCATATATACACACATTGAAACAGAACATATAAGAACGGAAAATAGAGTACACACATTGAAACAGAACATATAAGAACGAAAAGCCAGAGTACACACATTGAAACAGAGCAATATTATGATTGCTGTGAATACATAGCGATCCACGTCAAAATGACTCAACAAAATAAAATGCGTCCATGAGACCATGACGAGCAGCCCTTGCCTACAGTAGCTCTTGGCTCTGACTGAACTCGTGCAGGCGTTTCTCCAAGTAGTCGACATGCTCGCGGTACATCTGGAGCGTGATCTCGAGCTCCAAGTTGGCTATTTCATCGGAGATCACCAGCTCGAGGATGCGACGGCCATGTTCCTCTACTGCGCCCAGGTGGACACCTGGGCCAAGGAGGCGGTCGAGCCTAGCGACCAGCGCGTCGGCATCGAGCGGGCCACGGACAAGGCGAACGGCGCGACCCATGCGAATGGCACGGCGGGTGTCCGGTGCAAGTATGGCGCGGCCGGCCTCTGGTGCAAGTATGGCGCAGAGGGCCTCTACCCACTCCTGGCGAGGAATGGGGGTACTGACGGGACGTGTACCCAGCTGCAACACCCTATCGACAGCAGGCAAGCGCCGATGGATCTGCTCTTGCTGTGCTGCACGCTGCGCCTCTCGCTCTGCGGTGCTCCAACAGTCTCGCCGTGCGGCGAGCCGCAGCATATTGGCGTGGACGCGCCTAGCTTGCTCTGCGGCGCGCCATCGATCATGTTGTGCGGCGAGCTGCAGCCTCTCAGCGCTGACATGCCTATCCTGATCCGCGGCGCTGAAGCGCCATGCGCCAAGGGTCTGCTCAACCCTGCAGATGACGCGCATCACGGCGTCATCCATCGCATTGTCGGGGAGCGCCTCGGCCTCGACGGGCTGTGGTGCCTTCTCGTTTTCCTCGTCGATGAGGTTCATTGCAATGGCAGTGCTTTGGTTGGTTGGCATGCTTGGAAAAGGTGGATGTGCTACAGGCTGCGCTTGTTGCCTCCGTGCATCGCGCGCCGCCTAGGTTTATGCGCAATATCGCTGGGTGTCGGGAAACTGGTGAGGAAATGGCGGGAAACGGTGGCGTGTTCATAAAACGCCATCAATTAATGGAAACTTAGCATAGAAGGAACATCGAGCTAGCACAAGAAGTAGATGATGATCAGATGATCGTTTATCCTAGTTAATTATGCATGTAATAGTTTACTTTGGTCTGTGGAAATGTCATGTGTGTACTAGCCACCTATGTAATTGGATGTTTGCCGCGTATTACACACATCTTGTTTATGTGAAATGTTTCTGTTCTCTTGGCTCAACATAAAAAGTTTATCGCAATGAACCGTATGCCGTATATTGCACACACCTTGATCTAGCTGACCGTTTCTTTTGTGTTGCCTAATCACAAACAGTTCATCCGAGTGAACTGTATGCCGTATATGACACACACCTTCATCTGACTGCCTGTTTCTGTTATTCCGTCTCATCACAAAAAATTCATCCGAGTGAACTGTATGCCGTATATCGCACATGCCTTCATCTGGCTGCCCGTTTCCTTTGTTCCACCTCATCGCAAACAGTTAATTGAACTTAACCATATGCCCCGCATCGCACACGCAACTAAAATCTGAACCGTGTTTGATGTATCCTTCATCGCAAATGTTTTGCATCTTTTTTGACGATTTTTTTACATCACTGTTTGCGATTAATGCATCGCACACAGTTTTGTCAAAGGGTCTCTGATCGTAGTGTCGCGTTAGCAGCATCTTGAAGTAGTGAGCACACTTGCCTCCAGAACAAAGAACCTGGCCAATTTAATCTCAGATGTGCTGCCTCGGTAGTCGATGAAATCAATTTCTGTAAGATGGAGATCAAGGCATTCGATGAGATTGTTATAGTGCAGCACATTTTTCACTTTCGGGTCTTTTTTTATCTGCAAAAGAAGAGAACATATTAGAGCAGCTGGCTGTATAAGATTGCCGTGTCATCAAGAGGTACCAATATCATTCGCTCATACGATAGGGTCGGCTATAGGGTTGGCTCTAAGGCTAATGATATTTTTTCACTCTCTCTCTCTCTCTCTCTCTTTCTCTTTCCTCTCATTTACCTAGGAGCACGTGAAGAGCTTGGGCATTTGTTGCCTTCCACTATGTGTCCGATGCCATATTTCACAAAAGTATGCCACATAATACGCATCAATGTCAAATCAAAAGATTTTGGCACCGCTCTAGCAATGTGAGAGAGTTGGCACCGCTGTGCACACAGACCCACATGTATAAACAAATCAATCAAACCAACTACACCAGCCTCTCCCTCTCCCAAACAAGTGTTTTTTTATTGCCTCAGTCCTCTCCCTCTCCCACGCAAGTGTTTTTTCATAGCGTGAGTTAATTTGGCACCGGAGCAAAGTAGGTGATCCAGATTGGGGCACCAGGTGAGCAATGGAGGGCATCAATGCCAAATGCATCAGAAGTGAATTTGGCACGTGTTTTGGCCTACATAGTGGAGGGATATTATAGCCCACTTTTGTACTACCTCGTATTTAGTGTAAAATTTTGACCATAGATTTACCTAAGAAAATGCCAATGCATGTCACCAAAAATTATACCATTTGAAATTATGTTCAAATACGAATCCAACGATATAATTTTTAGTGACATGCATTAACATTTTGTCAGTTAAATCTATGGTTAAATTTTGATACTACAAAATACGAAGAGTAAACCAGGACGGAGGTAGTACTTGCTCTTAGGCTAACCATAGAGTGACTAGTCTAAGTTACTTGCCACTATGACTAGCCTAGGCTACTAGTACAACAAAAAAACGATGCAGGTGATCACGTGAGAAAAAAATACTAAAAACATTTCTTTCGGTGCAGTGCGTAGATGCAGTTTTGAACACTACACTTGTCATCGTAATTTGAGAAAATTATGAAAAAATTGAGCTACGTTGTGATTACCGTTTACTAATAGGAAAGAAGTTTCACCTCGATGAGTAGCTTCTCCGTGCACGGAAAGCATGTAAGGAATCCAACAACTTGATCTAGACTGGGGCCGATAGATTTTATTGCCAAGATCTTCACTGTGCGCACAGGCTGGGTCAAGCTTGTGGGAATTATTTTCTAGATGATAGTCGTAAATACATCAAGAAGAAATTTAAAATGTGAATTTCAAGAAGATGGAGAAGAAGATGAGTGTTGTACCTGAATGATTACGAATCCAATAAAGAGTTCAGAGAATATGGCAGGCGAGTACACCAACGCTGTCAATTTTGGCGCGTCAATGACCCTAATTTTTGTTGGACCTTCTAGATCAGATACAAGCAATCTCTCAAGGAAAGGCGCATTCTCAATGACCATAACATGGAACAGCTGGAGTGATCTCTTCCCAATTGATGTCTTGTTGTGGGGCCAGCAAGACACATAAATCCATCGGAGATTCATGGAGGCGATGTGGAGGCTAATGAACCCTTCGATCTGCCGAAGATGAAAGTACTCGATCGCAGTACAGCTGCGAAGTAGGTGCTCATAGCCTTCTTCGAGATGCCAACATCGAAGAGGTCAAGCTGCTTGAGTTGAGGGAGAAGAAGGGCGGGCGCGGCATTAATCTGGGGAAAATAGCAGGAGCTGAAGCTGGCGTGGCGCAACGTTGGCGTGAGGCGGAGCGCGGACGGCGACAAAGAGCAACATCATCCAGCTTCAAACCTGAGCTCCTCGAGCTGATCTAGGGCTGGGGATAAGAACCACTCGTCGAACTTCGCTTGGACCTTGCAGTTGGTACTGAACATGCGGATGTCAAGGTGTCTGGCTGGCCCAGGGTGCGATGAAAGGATATTGGAGACTGCGGCCATGTGTTTGCAATCCCTGTCGCAAAGGTAGCTGTCGACAGTGAGGTTGAGGGGGACGCGGCGCCAGAGGGGGCTCCACCGCCGGGAGAGCAGGGTGGTCCGCACGGCAGATTTGGTGGGGAGGAGGCCGATGATGATGAGCAGCATGTCGTTGGGGAGGCTACTGATGAAGTCCAGGCTCGCCGGATGCGGTTCTGGCTTGAGCCACCTCCGCTTGTTGGCTGCGTCGCCGTCCATCTCAGCCGGCGGCGACGCCGGTGTACACGTGTGCTGGTGTGTATTGTGTGCTGGGTGTGCGCGAGTGCGTCCTTTGTGTGCATGCCGCCGCGCAGTGGTGAAGTGTGCGCGAGTGCGTCCTTCACGCGGATGAAGTGTGCCCGTAATTTACTAGCGTCCGGGGTGCTACCGCGAGTGGTTTCAACTTTGTTTACTTCACCACGTGTCAGATGGGCCTCTAGTTTACTTATTTTCACCCACTACCACATGGGCCAGCACACGAAGATAGAGAACACGAGCTGACAAGGCAGCATGTGGACTGGTTGACCGGTCAACTAAACAATATACGGAGCTATACGCTGACACAGTGACCATATAATCCCTCGGTAAAGAGAGATCGAGTGAGAGGGGAGGCCCGTGAGAGATAGTAGAGAGAGAGAGAGAAAGAGCTACTCCCTCCGTTCGATAATGTAGTGCATATATTATTTTTAATGTCAAACTTTTGAAACTTTGACCAAGTTTATAAAGAAATTACTTATATCTACAATACCAAAGATAAATGATAGCATGAAGTAAGTACATGTTGTGATGAATCTAATGATCGTTCCAGATGTAAATGTTTTTCTCCATATATACCTGGTCAAAAATTTCTGAGGTTTGACTTTTTAAAACATCCATATGTTTATGGACATGAGAGAGTACCTAACTAGAGAGAGAGAGTGTGTGTGTGTG
Source organism: Thinopyrum elongatum (assembly GCA_011799875.1). NCBI lineage: Eukaryota > Viridiplantae > Streptophyta > Magnoliopsida > Poales > Poaceae > Thinopyrum > Thinopyrum elongatum. The sequence continues at coordinate 282,003,617 of CM022299.1, read as the reverse complement.
TGTGTGTGTGTGAAACAGAAAGAGTGAGTGAAAAAAGTGTGTGTGTGCGTGTGTGAAAGAGACATGGACAACACACGATAAAGTAGAGAAAAAGCGTGTGTGTCTTATGCAAACATAACACACATGCATCTTCGACAGCGGAAGCGAGGTGAGGAGATAGTGTGTGGTTGTTTGTAACCGAGATAGAAAGACCCCTAGCACGTGGCCAAGAGAGGTCTGACAAACAAGGGAGAGAGGTCGAGAGAGACGTATGGAGAAAATGCAGGCATGGGGAGGAGAGAGTGTGTGTTTGTGACAGAGAGATCCCCTGGAGATCGTGATGGGACTACATGGGTGGGAGATCGAGTGACAAGGTGTGTGCGCGATAGAAGATACCCCGAGAGATATCGAGATAGACGTATGGATGGAAGGAGACATAAGTGTGTTCCTGATGGATAGTGAGAGACAGTCATACTTAGGGGGGAGTGCGTTTGCCTATGATGGAGTGAGGGATTATGGTACTTAGGGGGGTGCGTGTCACATAGAGAGAGAACAAGGGCGGAGAGTGTTAGATGGGTCTATGTAGCGCGAGCGAGATATGTATATGTGTGAACCAGGGAGATATAAAGTTTGAGAGAGATAGAGGAGCCCCGATACGGCTGAGTGGTGCGTCAGATAGCTGAGAGGGGGAAAGAGATACTCCATTTGTTCGATAATGTAGTGCATACAAATTTTTTGGAAGTCAAACTTTGGAAACTTTGACCAGGTTTACGCAAATATTATTTATATCTACAATACCAAGGACACATCATACGAAACTACATCTCATGATGAATCTAATGATATATGTTTGCCGTTCTAGATGTAAATGTTTTTCTCCACGTACCTGGTCAAACTTTGTGATGTATGACTTTTCAATAAATCTATATGCTATGGACCGAAGAGAGCACCTAAGTCGAGAGAGATCAAGTGCGTATGAAGGAGAATGAGTGAGTGTGCAAAAAGAATGTGTGTGTGTGTGAAAGAGAAAGGGACAACAAATGATAAAATAGAGAGAGAGTGTGTTCGTTTCTTATGCAAACATATCACACATGCATCTCTGAGATAGAAAAGCGAGGTGAGGAGATACGCGAAGATAGCTAGTGCGTGATTTTTTGCAACGGAGAGAGACACCCCTATAGCACATGTCCAATAGAGGTCTGGCCAGCAAGGGACAGAGGTCGAGAGGGACGCATGGAGAGGATGGACGCATGGGGAGGGAGAGAGGGTGTGTTTGTGATAGAGAGATCCCCTCGAGATCGTGAGGGGACTATATGGGTGGGAGATCGAGGGACAAGGTGCGTGTGCGATAGAAAGATGCCCCAAGAGAAATCGAGATAGACCAAGTGAGGAAAAGAGACAATGCATATGTTTGCGATGGAGACTAAGAATTAGGCATATACATAGGGGGGGCTGCGTGTGCCTACAATTGAGTGAGAGACAATCATACTTAGCTAGGCGTGAGATTGTGTGTGTGTGTGCGTGTGAGATGGAGAGAGAACGAGGGAGAGAGAGAGAGAGTTTTAGATGGGTCTATCGAGTGCGAGTGAGATATGCATGTGTATGTGTGGCCCAGGGAGACGGAGAGTTTGAGAGAGAGAGAGAGGGAAGAGCTCCGAGATGGTAGAGTGGTGCATGAGAGAGTTACGGCAACGAGCTAGGGAATTTGTGTGCGTACGATGAGTGCACCCTAGATATTTAGCTTGGAATAGAGAATCATACATTGTGTGCCAGAGAGACCTATACATGGAGTGTGCATGCGAACTAGAAAGACCCCCCCCCCCCACACACACACAGAGAGAGAGGGAGAGATAAAGAGAGAGGGAGAGGGACCGACAAGGTTTGTGTTTGGATGTGTGCGATAGAATTGAAGATTGTCGGCGAGAGAGAGAACAGGAGTCCGGGAGGGAGAGGTCACGTTTATGCATCAAAGACTTGGAGAACATGTTTCGATATAAATTTGCATTCAAATATTTGAATTGGAGAACATGTTGTGTGCAATCCACACATGAACGGAGATATGCGTATCAAACAAGTTCATTAATTTGACTTTCAACATGTTCATGGAGTACTATAATACAACATGCTACTCAATTGAGGTGTTCAATTTTGGATTTAGTTCACTATTTTGACCTGGTGAACGAGCTATTTCATTGAATCGAGATATTTCATTTTGGGTTTGATTCCTGTTTTTGAGTGGGTCAACTATTTGTCATATAGTAAATCGTTAGCAACGAGCATGTAAAAACACATTAGTCCCGAGCATCATCTCACCATCTAAAATATAAGTGGCAAGCTAATATTTCAAAATTTGATTCGAATCAACTTTTTTTTGAAATGGAACACTCCGATTCCATACTTAAACTGGCTCAGCCAAATTGCTGGCCATTCGAATCGACTTTGTAAGCTAGACATGGATGCTCGTTCTCCCAAAATTTGAACGAACCGCTAAACACCCTCTGCTCTGTGGAATTCGCCGAGCAAATAAATGGGAGACGCGTAATTACCGGCCTACGTGGGACACGCATCAATTGGCCCGTTGTACATCGAGGAAGGTTTGTAACTTCATCCAAGCGCGCCTTCTCCTCGGCCGAAATGACAGGTGCCGAATAATTCATAAACCATGGGCGGCAAAACACCCTCTCCTCGGCCGAAATCGCTCGGGCCGACTATTTCAAAACACGCCCTCCTCGCCTGAAGTCGCTCGCGCCCACTATTTCAAAACACGACCTCCTTGCCCGAAATCGCTCGCGCCCACTATTTGGGAGAAGCAAAGTTACTTTACTATCCCCGACCCTCAAGACACAGACCCAAGCCCAGAAGCCTAAAGGCAGGGGTAGAACTGTAACTCCCCCCCCCCACATTTCAGACAAATGCGTCCGTAAGACATGGTTCCCCCTCCCAATTCCCCATTCATACATCGTGGGCGCCAAATCACCTTCTCCCCGGAAGCTCCCTTCTCCCCAGTCGCGAAACCTCAGCCCCTCCTCCATGGCGCCCCCCACCACACCAAATTCACCGCCGCCCTCCTTCCCAATGCGGGAGACGTTGTCCGTTTGTCGTCGTGCACTGGGCCGTGTACCTCTTACTCCGTGCTGCCAGAGCTGCCTCGACGACGACCGCGCGAACCGTACCGGAGCCGTTTCACCCCCGCCGTTGTGCACGGCACCGGAATGGCTCCAACTTCAGATGCATCCAGTGCCCCGCGCTGCTTCCCCGTAGCCGTCGACCGTTGCGTCATATCTGCTTTCCTGCTGCCGGGAGCCACCGCAACCGTGCCGGCCTCACCGACTCGGCAGCTGGAGCTGCCTTCTTCACCGGGCCGCAAGATAGGTCGTACACTTATCTTAAATCACTTTATTTAGGCGTCAGTCATCTGAATTTTTATTCTGGGCCAATCGATTCCCAATGGGAAGCAGCACCCCTTGAGGCGGCGGAGCTCCTAGGTTGCCGGTTGGCTGGTGTCTATCGTAAGCGTGCAGGGGCGCAAGTTCGCCACGGAAGTAGCGCTTAGGTGGCTTTCTTAGAGTTGCGTGGGTTGAAGGTACTGCCGCCGTCGGATCTAGATGACGGCGAGTCTTTGTGGATTGGCCAAGGACGGCACAACCACGACAGTGCGGTGGGCGCGGGGAGCGGGGTTTTGGTCGGAGCTCTCGCGGCCAGGGACGGTGGAGGCAGGCTGCTTTGCCGGTGGTCGCCGGCTCTTTGGGGAAGATTCTGAACAGTGTCAGCCGGGAGGCACAAGACGGCCATCAAGCTATCCGGCGTAGATCGGACAGTACCAAAATAAAATAAAATCGTGTGACCCGAATTTAGTTTTCAGACGTGTGACCACTCTCGTACCTTATTGTTGATCTCTTAGGGTATTTTTTCAGATTAGAGATATGTGTCGTTCTTAACATTATGCGTTTTCTGCATCTTCAGCCACACCGTCTTCCTTCTCACCGCAGCTGCTCCAACAAGGGAAGCATACACTAGAAGGGAGCTATAGTCCCCACTCAACAGTTCCCTGCATCGAATGTGCGTGCCTGACATGGACAGCCACAACAACTGCAGGGCCATCGACAAGTCAGCACATGATGCTCACTCATATGGATGGCGGCCAGATAGGTTGTACGCTCATCTTACTTGTGTGCAACATTTATGGCTTTGTTATTCATCTAAGCATGGAAACTAGATTATCACATTTCACTGTATATTCATGCTAATCTCTTAAGAGTCTTGTTCAGGAGTTAACGCTGTTCCATAGTTCAGATAAGAGACTTGTTCTTTAGGTAACGTTGTTCCATAGTTATCATCCATCAGCCAATGCTATCCCACATGCTGGTGATTATAGTATTATACCACTTCTAGTATTACCTATGTTGTTCTTTAATACTTTTGTGTGCCATCTATTTAATCTCGAGTACAAATGATACATATTCTGTAGCTTTCATGTGTGTTCTCCCTTTAGTTTTTGAGACCTGTTGCTGCTAGTTAAACCCAATCCTACTATTTATGTCATCTCATACAGGCACTCATTACATAAATCTAACTACTAGTTGTCTTCCATGCATGTCAGATATAATTGCACACACTGATATATCCACAAGAACCTCATGGAGCAATGTAACGGCCAACAAACTTGACGTCAATGATACCCAATATGATGGAACATGTAAAGGCAGTTCTTCAGAAGACTTGCAGAAAAATGATGAATCCTATTCACCCCACATGGTCCTTGATCTAACTTGGCCCGTGATATGGGTACAGCATGCATATAATGTCCTGGAGTGCTCTACTCTGTTGCAATGCCATGTGCTTAGCCTGCTGATCATGCATGTAAATATGCCATGCCTTCCTGTTTTTTAGTACCTGTTCCATTCATGATAACATATTTTCAAATTCAAGTACTATCATTCTACTCTGTCGCAATGCCATCTGCTTAGTTTGGACATCATGCTTCTGAATATCTTATGCATTGTTATTCATTAGTATGTACTTCACTGTCTACCATACCATGTTTCTTTACATTGAAGTGATGTTCTAGTTGTCTGTTGCAATGCCATCTTAGTTTCCCAATCATACACGCATATGTTGCCTTAGTGTTTTTCTGTATGTATTTCGCTATCATACAGTTTTACATTCAACTAGTGTTTTTTTTACTCTGTTGTCATGTCGTATCCCTAGCTCTTACATCATACTCCCTTCGTCCGGATTACATGTAGTAGAAATTGATAAAAATGGATGTGTCTAGAACTGAAAAACGCCTAGACACATCCATTTATTTCCGGATGGAGTGAATACATGTCAATATGTCATGCCTTTCTATTCTCCAGTACCTATTCCATCTCTCTGCCGTAGCATGTTTTATAACTGAAGCACCATTCTTCTATATAAGGCATGCAAGGGGAAGACGGCTATGTTAGAATCTGAAGGGTTACAAACAAGGTCTTTGCAAAAGATCCAAACGCCAGGAGATAGTAAACCAACTCCAGTGTTCATAGATACTTCTCCAGCACAGAGAAACCCAACTCTTACTGATAATAAACAGATTCAAGTGGCCAAAGAACTAGTCCGCTCCAGTCCAGCAAAAATATGTCAACTCCATTCTAAAAAGCGTGTGTGTATCCTCACGTCATGCAATTTTATAGCATTCAGATCATATTTTCTACATGTTTCTTACCTATCTCTCTTTTAGAAAATAAGCTTAAAGGACAGAAGACTTTCTAAACTGGGATCGTGTTCGAGGAAAGTATCTTGCGGGAATTCTCTGTGCTCCAATGCTGATGTAAGTACCTGTTGTATATCACTAAATTTTTACATCACCACGTATTTTGTTAATCGGCGTGAATCCAACCTTTATCTGATCTAAATGTACTTGTAGCAAAATATATAATTAAAGGCGACAATGTTAATTTTTGTAAGGAAAACTGCTTGGTAGTTTTGCATACTGAGCTGCATGAGTGTACTATCTCATATCATGCACATTACTAAATTGTAGTGTTGTTCTGGTTGCCCAATCATTCATTGTATCAATGTTGCTTTCCTATTACCTTACCTGGCTGATGATAGTTGTGCCATATTATGATAATTTGGTGTAGGCCGGTGTGGTGTGGTTGCCCAAACGTTTATTGTGTCAATGTTGCTTTCCTATTATCTGACCTGGCCAATGATAGCAATGCTAGTGTGTTAATTTGGTGCAGGCTGCTGAAAATAAGAAGACAAATTCTGAAAACAGTAAGGCAACGCCATTGTTTCTTTCCAATAAATCTAGGTCAGGTAATATGGCAATAACTCTTGATTAATCTGTTCGGTTCCCCTCCCAATTTATGTTATGATGCAGTGGTCGAGACACTCTCCACTATCAATAATACAAGCCTGCCAAAATCGCCATCTGAATCTGTTCAGTTTCCTCTGTCTCGAATCAACAGAAAAAATGTATGTTTGTGAACCAATTACTGGCTGAAGCAATGATGGAAATCGTGGAGGAATCAGAGGTGCACATTCTTGCGCAACAACAACTGATCAATGTTTTCAGAGACAGTGTAGCAAAGAAGGAAGAACTTGCTCACATGCTTATGGGCGTCATCCGCGCTGAGGTTGCAGATTGTGAGGTTGTAGATCGTTAAGTTCCATTCATTTATTTGCACTGGCATCAATCTTTGATTGTCCAATGGATGTAATTTCCTATAATATATGCTGGATGTGCAACGTTTTTCCTTGTATGCCGTACGTTTTCTTAGTGCGCCTCGTATTCCAGCTAACTGGTCACTAGGAAGCCAAAAAAGCAGTGAAATTATTAGTTAGCACGAACAGTCGTGGGCCCTATATGAAGGAAGCGGCCCACTACCCTTAATGGGCCGCCCTAAAGGGCTCGCAGGGGCCAAAATTCTCATAGGCCTTTGATTGATCGGTTTTGGTCCTGTCCATAATTGCTCGTTGTAATGGTGTCAAATTATACTTGGGCCGGAATCGATGTTATCTAATTGGGCCTACAGACATGTTCAAATTTTAGCGGGCCCATTAAGTTAATGGGCCGTAATCAGGCCGAAAGCTCTATTGGGCCGCTATAATTGAAACGAGCCAACAATAATGCTCGGCCCTGTTACCTCCCGGGTCGTTAACAGGCCGACATCGAAGCGGACAGTAAGTGGGCCCATTCGTTTTCATGGGCCGTTAACAGGCTGATACTAAGGTCGGGCTATATATGGTCCAATTGTACTGTGGGCCTTTAGCAGGCCGAAAGAGACAGCGGGCTCGTACTGGACCATAAAGAGCATGGGCCGCTAAGAGGCCGAAAGTCAGGTCGGACTGTATATGGCCCAACTATGTTGTGGGCCTTTAGCAGGCCGAAAGAGAAACCAGGCTGGTATTGGACCATGAAGAGCATGGGCCGTTAAGAGGCCAAAACTCAGGTCCGACTGCAAATGGTCCAACTCATTTATGGGTCGTTAACAGGCTGAAAGACACACCGGGCTAGAAATTGGTCCAACACTTAAATGGGTCGCTAAAAGGCTGAAAGCCGTACATCCTGAAAATTGGCCCATCCCTTGAATGGGCTGTTAACAGGCCGAAACCACATTGGGCCGATATTGAGCCCAAATATATAGCGGGCTGTTAACGGGCTCGAACTGACGATGGGCTGCAATGGTGTAAAATAGTTAATGGGCCGTTGACGGGCCGAATTGGCACATCTCGTATAGGCCGTTGGCTTAAATGGACCAGACACAAGTAGGCCCTATATGGGCCGGCCTGCTAATTTTGACTGGGCCGGCCTCTTTCGCCTAAATGGGCCACTGTTGGGCCTTGTCACGTGCAAACGTATTATAGACGCCTCCCGTACAATGAGTGGATGACATCTGTCCCAACGCTGAGCCGACATGTGGATCCTCCGGCGAATGAGAATTTTACACGTAGAAAATTCCCATTGGTCGGGGTTGTTAACGGGTTATCGGATCCAAACCGGAACCCAATAGCTTAACGGTGACCCGTTACGGTGGATGCCACATGTCGGTTACCCTTGACGAAAACACTTCCATGACGCGCCATTTATCGTCATGGAAGTGGACACTTCCATGATGATAATTTTGGTATTGTCATGGAACACTTCTATGACAACACAGGTATGACTATCTTGATTCTGTCATAAAATTGTCATGGATGTACATGCATGACAAAAAACGTGACCTACTATGACAAACACGTATCATCACGGAAGTGTATTTTTTTGTAGTGAGGGTTTTACCTCCATCAGGAGGGCCCGAACCTGGGTAAAACACCGTCTCTCTGTTCTTGTTACCATCCATCCGGGATCCACAGCTCGGGACCCCCTACCCCGAGGTCTGCCGGTTTTGACACCGACAAGCGGATAATGTTCGTTTGCTTAGACCTATAGGTCTTATCAATAATATTGCTAAATTCCTATCTAAGGCCTCCGCCACTAGACTTTCCCCTATTGCCCACAAACTCATTATTAAAACGCAAACAACCTTCATCAATGGTAGGTTTATTTTATATGGTATCCTATTCATGCATGAGCTGCTACATGACCTTCATGCTAGCGGGCGGGAGGTGGTGGTGCTCAAATTGGACTTTGAGAAAGCATATGATTTTGTTCGCTGGTCCTTCCTTAGGGATGTTCTTCTCTCCAGAGGCTTTGTCCCCTCTCATGCTCACCGCCTGATGTAGTTGGTTTGCGGTGGACATACCACCATCTCTATCAATGGGATTGTCGGCCCCTTCTTTAAAAATGGTCGTGGTCTTAGGCAGGGCGACCCCGTCTCACTGATCGTCTTTAACTTTGTGCTGACGCCTTGGCCAAGATGCTCTCTAGTGCCGCTGATGCTGGACATATCTCTAGCGTCGCTACGAACCTTTGCCCTACCAGTGTCATGCATCTTCAGTATGTTGATAACACGATTATCCCGGTTGGCAAAAACGATCTCCAGCTTGCCAACCTCAAATTCATCCTCTTGTGTTTCAAATCATTTTTGGCCTCAAATTAACCATAGTAAGAGCGAAGCTTTTGTGTTGGGCTGCCCTCACCAAGAGAAGATTTGAATAGCTAACCTTCAGAACTACAAGCTTGGTTCGTTTCCTACTACTTCCTAAGGGTTCCTTTTTCTCCGTTAAAATTTTTGGCTACCAAATTTTGACCCACGGAGCATAAAGTGGGCTCGTGTGATACACCCTGGAGAGGGCGCCACCAATCCTTGAGAAGAAAGGCGATTCTGATCAACTCTTGTTTATCTAGCCTTCCTACTTTCATCATGGGGTTTTATCACCTATTTGATAGCAATCATGACAGTTTCGACAAGGATTACAATGCTTTTTATTGGAACTCCTCTGATAACAAGAAGAAATACCATATGGTTAAATGGAAATTGATGTGCAGACCAAGAGAATTGGGAGCTGGGGATTAATAGCACTGTTGTAATGAAAAAAATGTGTGATCATGACATGGTGCTGGCGTATTTATAATGGACCAGTGAACTCCCTTTGGATCCAAATTCTGAAAGCTAAATATTTTCGAGACTCATCGTCGTTTTATTCTAATGCTCGCAATGGCTCGCAAATTTGGAAATCTATAATCAAGGTGCGAGATGAATTTTGTGGCCTCCTTAAGTTTGGGGTTTGCTTCAACACGTGTACTCGTTTTTGGCTGGATTGGTGGCATGGGGAGGGCCCCCCTCTGCCACCTTTTTCCTACTTTTTTTTCTTATATTTCTAACTAGTTATCTCCATTTCGGAGCTAGCTACAAATAATCGGGACCTGGGGTTGCGCCGGGTTTGGCCAACCGGCAGGAGTTCACTGCCCCTTTGCCGATGCTCTTGGAGACTATGAATCAACTCGTTTGACCTCATTCCCGCTCGGGCAAGTTCTCTGTTAAATCCCTTTATGCTAAGCTTACCTCTAGACCGTGTGATGACTGATTCAAGGAAATCTGGCGAGCATGGATTCCTCTTAAGATCAAAATCTTTCTTTGGCGGGCCATCGGACTTAGATTGCCGGCCAGCGATCAAATTATTAAGAGAAATATCACGACAACTGTTGGCTGATATCTTTGTGGAGAGTCTGGAAACACTGGACACGTCTTTTTTAATTGTGACTTAGCCTCTTGGGCTGGAGCTGGGTTCAATCATGGCTGAACACTAACTGGAACCGACTTGTGTTGCTAATATCATTCGAATCATTCGGCCAATTTATTCGTGTTTCTGGATGGCATTTGCAACCTTTGCTTGATGCTTTTTCACGACTAGGAACAAGTTTACTATTGAACATGGTTGATTGTCTCTTTAAAATGGTTGGCTTATTACATCAGTGAAAGCCTCTCGATACAGTTGTGAATGGTGATGTCATCACCTCAATAATTGCCAAGATCACCTCTGCCATCGCCTTGTGTCCTGCTCGTTCGATGCTGACAGCGTAATTTCATTTGATAGCTCTCAGACTCCATGTTTTGTTGGCCTGTGTGCCTGTGTGCCTGTATTGCCTTCTAAATTGGTTGTACTTGGCTCAAGTCCGTAAAACTCTATGTCACTATCGTTTGTTGGATGACTTGGTCAGTTTGGCTTTATTTATCCGCATATTTTCTAACAGGTCTAATATGTACTGCTTTAGGGAAACCAGTGAAGCGGCGGTTGATTATACTGCCCTGTTTGATTCTGCGCAAGACCAGTTCCTATTAAATATTTGAGAATTTCGGTTCATTATCGGCGTCTCAGTAACACGGAGTGGAAACATGTATCGGAACGCTTAGAGAAATGGTTGAGCAGTTGGGAAGGCAAGTTACTCTCCGTTGGAGGACGACTAGTCTTGGCAAATTTTGTCCTCATAAATATGGTTCTCTATATACTTTCATTTGTCCAACTCCCTAACGGAGTCTTGCAAAGGCTGGATTATTTCAGATTCAGATTCTTTTGGTCCTTCACAGTCAACTCTATGTACCAGGCACTCATGCAGTCAAAGATCCCATTGGATAATAACATGAAAATTTGAAAGTCTAAAATTCCACTAAAAGTTAAAATTTTCATGTGGTATCTTCGAAGGGGAGTTATGCTAACGAAAGACAACCTCGCCCGTCGCAACTGGCAAGGAAGCAAAACGTGTAGTTTTTGTACTCACGACGCGACAATCAAACACCTTTTTTGCCAGTGCAAGTTTGCGCGCTCTACGTGGTCAGTCATTCAAATAACGTCCAATTTGTATCCGCCCACAAGTGTTGCCAATATTTTTGGTCATTGGTTGGACGGTATTTCAAATAGGTTTAGAACGGTAATAAAGGTGGGAGCGTGTGCCTTGTTATGGTCGCTTTGTCTATGTAGAAATAATTTGACTTTTAATGGCAAAAACTCTGCTCCTTTGCAGATAATTTTTCGTTGTACTCACTGTCTTCGTACGTGGTCTATACTACACCGAACGAAGTACCAACCATTATTCAAAGTGGTGTGTATGCGGCTGAAGCGGGTGACCAAGGAGGTTGGCAGCATAGTCTCCGGATCGATCCACCACCTCCTTAGACATACGCGTAGTGTTGGTCTTTTACCACTTTATTGGTGTCAATATGTTGGTGTTTTTCTTTCTTGTGTCAGATCGTTCGTGATTGGCTGTGTGCATTTTGATCGTGCAGAGGCCGGGTGTTACTTATTATGCTTTGTATTCGTTTGATGCTACGTACGCAGCACCGTTGGAGATGACCATTCGCAAACGCATGAAGCGCTCCCCATGCGAAAGAAGCACACGTCACAGATTGTAATTGGCTCTCACATCTTGGCAGGGCTCTGATGTTGGCAAATCGGGTTTACAGTGTGCCTTCTCGTTTGCCTATTTTCAGTAAAACGGAAGGAGCTATCGAATTCGAACGGGGCGTGTGGTCCAGGTGACAGGCTGGAAAAAATGGGTGTGAATCAGTAGATGCTTGTGCTTTACTGCAGGGAAACATGGATGGAAGCTTCAACGCCAAGGAAGGGACAAATCCCTGGCCCTGGGGGACAAAAGAAACGATACTCCCTACCTACAGTTTCCGGAGAAATACCCTACCCTAGTGCTCCATTCCGTGGATGGTCTGGCACAATCAATGGATCGGATTGTTTCCCCATGGAGGTAGGCGCGGTATTTGCGTCTTTGCTTCAAATGTTGCTTGCCGTTGAAGCGTGATTCATGTACTACTACTACTACTGTCCAGTAAGTGAAGAACCGTTTGAGAGAGACACAACGAGCGATTGGCTTGGCAATAAACAATTGATGCATGCATGCATGTAGTATGTGCTGGAGTAGTACTGACTTGGCTACACTACATTGTTGAGGTCAGGAGACCCATCTTTTACAAGAAGTAGTGAACCCACCCTCCTGGAAAATAAACTGTAGAAGACGAGCAAAGACTAGTGGAACAACTTCCAGGAAGAAAGAAAGAAAGAAAGAAAAATGAATTTGTTGTGGCTACGACTAACCAAGCAAGCTAGCTAGCTAGCTAGGTGCACCTGACGTTCCTCCCTGGCCCTCCGTAGTAGAAGTAGTTCCCCCAAACGGCGTTGACGCCGCCCTGGATGTCGTAGCAGTTGGGGTGGTCGGCGGTGACGTGGAAGGTGGTGAGCGGGATGAGGCTGTTGTCCCAGTCCACCACCTCCAGGTTGCGGAAGTAGGAGGAGCGGCCGAAGCCCTCCCCGGGGAAGTGCCCGCTCCCCATCTGCGTGGCCGTGTGCGACCCCTCGGCGCGCGTGTCCACCACCTCGCCGCCGAACTGCACCATGCTCGCGTGCGACGCCAGGTGGCTGAACAGGAAGCTAGGCCAGTAACCCACCAGCTCCCCCGACCCGAACTCCAGCCACCAGTTGCCGTGGTTGGGGTCTTTCCAGATCAGGAGGCTGATGTCGAACTGGCCACCTTTGTAGCCGGAGGTGGGCGAGATGGCCGCCCCCATGGCGATCCGGCTGTTGGTCTGCACGAACCCTGAGCACAGCAGGTTGTAGCACCCCGTCGTCTGGTACGCGTCCGTCTGCATGCCATGCAAATTCAAACCCTTTTCTTTTCTTTTCTTTTACCAGACGATCGATCGATCCATGGATCGAGGAGAAAAGCTTCACAAGGGCTTACCGTCCAGTAAGTGAAGAACCTGGGCGAGTTGTCCCCATACAGCTGCGGGCTCACCTGTCACACAAAACAGCAACAAGCAACTGTTACTTGTCCCGTCCCGACAGACCCAGACCCAGAGCAGAGACCAGAGAGGAATGGATGATGCTCAAATCGCAAATGTACCTGCCATCCGGCCTCGATGGTGTTGAGATCGTTGCCGAAGGTGCCGCCGATAACCCAGATCTGCGACAGGCTGAACTCCGTCGGCGTGCTCACCTTGGGCGCCCACACGTTGATGCTCGCACGCGCGCCGTAGTACTCGTCGCCGGCAACGTACCCCACCGCGTGCTGCACACACACACACACACACACACACCATTTCAACAAGCATCCATCCATCCGCTGATGAGTTACTAGTGTTACTGTCTTGTTAATGTTACCCCTGCTGCTCTACTGCAGTTAATTACTACTCCCTCCGTCCTAGGACGTTTTTTGACACTACATTAATGTCAAAAAGAAAAGAAAAGAAAAGAATGAAAAAAACATACTCAGATCAATTAATCTGCACCTAGCGAGAGCCAAAATGCAGCGAAGAAGCGACACCCGGGTCAATGCTCTCTGCGGATGTTAGCTCAGAGGAGTAAAAGCAACGGCAAACCAATCAAATCCAGTCAAATCCATGAGGTTAAAAGCTGTGCGCTGAATCTATGTCCTCGCAGTGGATGGCATTATGCCACCGCTCTGCTCGATATCACGTTTTTACCCAACTTTTTCGGATGCTCTGCTTTTTAAGCATCATTTAGCGGAGGGGCAATTTCATTCAGCAACCAAGACAAGATTTATCCTACATACAGGCTACAGTAACTTGAATTCAGGTTGTGCTTACAATGTACTAGTACTAGTACTGTAGTAGTATGGCATGACAAGAGTAGACTACGGACCTCGTGGCCGCCGGCGACCGTGTCACGCCGTACTCTGGCCGTGGGCACCCTTCCGAACCTCCTCACGGAGCTGGCGCGGAGGACGTCGGCCTCCGTAATCCTCCTCACCGGGACGGAGCCCTCCGGGCACGACGCGCCGGACACCGCCCAAAGCTGCACTCCGGCGTCCGCCGTGTCGTTGGGGCGGCGGTGGTGTCCACTCGGTCGCACCGGCGGGCCCTGCGACAAGACAACCAATCGAACAAGAGCCCAAGACTTGGTTAACTAATCAATCTGCATGCTGGCTTTCCCTTGGCTTTGAAATGGGAATAAATAAATAAAATTAAAGCTGCTAACGAGATGCATTACCAGTGGTCTCTGGCGGCGCAGCCTCGGGTGGTCGAACGCCGGCTGCAGGTGCGCCGGCACGCAGTCGATGAGGTCGCCGTCGGGGCTCTGCCATGAACCAACGAGCACCACGGTTAATCTCTCTCGGCCACGACCGAGACCGAATTGCAACAACAAGGATGACACTGGCAGTACGGCGATCGAGGAGACATGCCTGAATGGTCCGGAGAGACGGCTTGTTGAGCCTTCTGAGGAGCGCCTGGACCCTCCTGTACCTCCGGAGCTCCTCCCCCGGCCGGAACGTCACGTTAGCCGCCGCCGCACACTTGCCAAGAAGCGCGACATGAAGCAGCAGCAGTAGCAGGACAAGGGCAGCAGCAGTGGGATGTGATGGAGATGGAGATGGAGATGGAGATTGAGACGGAGAGTAGGGTGCAGCCATCAGTGTGGGATTCTGTGCCTGTGAAGCTTCCTGCACGGCGGCGTCTTGTCGCTGCTGCTGATGCTCCTGTGCGAGGAATACATTGGCTGGCTGCTCGGTGCCTGCCGCTTGTTGCTTGGGAGTTGGGACTAGTACTCGCCACAAAACCTGTCCACTCCAGCCAGTACTGGCAGTGGCAGCTCAGCTCAGAGCTAGCGAGCGCGGCCTCGTTCGCACGCAATCAATCCCTTTTCCCAAAGAAGGAGGAGGAGGAGGAGGAGCACTCGTCCTCCCGCTAAGCAAAGATCTCTCCCTCCAAGGCCCCGCGAGACGGAGCTATATATCCATCACCATTCTTATTCATAGTAGGTGTTTATGGTTAGGAAGGAGGGTGTTGGGATTAGCTAGGGGTGGCGGGCCGACAAAGCATGGGGCTTTGCAGCATGAGGCAATTGAGTTGAGAGGGGGAATAATAATAATACTCCTACTGTATAGTTTATTACTTGGGGCCGGGCCGGGGTGCGCTTTTGGTAAAGGGAAGGGAGGCGCCCTGCCCCAAGTGGAGTGCCCATCCAATGCAATGGAGTGCTGCTGCTGCCTTTGGGCTCTCTGCAATGAGTAGCAGCAGCAGGTCTCGAACCAGGTGTGTAAATTTGCAAGGAAAGGAATGCCATGGCATGGACTCAACGTATGCACCGCAAAGAAAGAACTCATGTCATGTGTTTCGCTTTTAGGTAAAGCACTACGTGTAGAGCATACCGGATGAGTACGTATGCTAAGGGCGGCAACTACAAGGCAGATTACCAAATGCCTGGCCCATTTCAAACGGATCGAGCACAAAAACGAACGAAATTCATCCAAAATGGACTAAATTTGTTGGCTTAATTTTGATATATTGCATTCAACATATGAAATTTAACAAACTTCCAACTAACCAAATAAAATTTAAAACTAAATCTAAACTAAACCAGGCAAGGTACACGACGGTGACCTCGTAGGCATGGCTTCTGAGGTCACTCACACATTCATCGTCATCATCGCCGCCGCCGCCAACCGAGCCATCGTTGTCGTCGTCCTTTTAGTGACAGAAGGCCCGCTACACGTCTCGGCATCCCTGACTGCACTCCGCCTAACCCTGCCTGTCGTTGCTTGAAGCCGTGCCAAACGCTCGGACTTGGCCAACCCCAATCTGAAGACCTGGTCGGTGAGCCGGCGGTGGCGACGGCGGGTGGTGGTCTGCCAGTGGTCCTGGACCAATCCAGGGCCCATGCCTCCGTGTAGGGATGGCAATTTTATCCATGGGTGTGGGTACCCATGGATACCCGACCCGGTTGGGCAAGGGTATGGACGGTCTTTTTGCCCATGGATCCATGGATCTGGATACTCGCGAACAGTTGGGTTGGGCATGGTTATATTTTCCGCTCCATGGATATCCAATAGATACCAATATGATATGTGAGCCCATACGTTTGTGACAGTACACTAACCACAACTCGCGTTCACAAAAATGCAAAAAGCCCCGCGAATCTTTCCTAATCCTCTACCGTGTTTACTTGACCTAATTATATTGAACCTAAACCTAGCCCGACTGCCCCCGTCAACACCTATCCCCTGCCCCAAGCCCTTCTATGGGTGGTGGCACTCTACGCCATGCCCCGCCGCATCTCCCTCTCTGCATGGCCATCCACCCCACGTCTCGGCCACCATTAGTGACAAGCAAGGTAACAACTGCCCACAACCCTGTGACCCCATCCCACCCCCTCTCTCCCTCCCCAATCGACAATTAATCTCTAGTGAATAAGGAGGCGAGCCCGCGATTGCCCCGAGAATGGTCCCATCGTTCATCAGAGGGTGAAGGAGTAGGTGATCAACATCAATGAAAGTGGCCGACGACGGCAGCAACAAGCGGAAGAGCAGGGTCGAGGCTCTTGTCATGCTGCTGAGGAGCGCACGTGGTCGAGGAGTTCCGTGCACCGGCGACGACAACACCATCAATACTGTAGAAGGTCATATCCTATGCTCCCTCCCTGATGACATGTACGAGACTTTATATGAACTAGCTGCAAATCATGGGAAGGTGAGATCAGTTTAGAGATAAATTGACTAGGAGTGAACTGAATAGGGCGTGCAACTCACTATGATCCTATAAATAATCTAGAAACGGCTAGACTGAAGATTAGAACTAGCCAACTAGGAGCTAACTGAATGTACAATGTACCGAATGTGTGAATGTGTCAATGAACATGGTGAATTAGTTTGATGTTGGTAAGGCTTTGCATGGTGATTTTTCTATGCCCATGGAGCTCCATGGGTACCCAGGTATCCAACGGGTTTGGGCATGGGCACAAGCTGTGCCCATGGGTACTTTGATGGATGGGTATAGGGTAGGAAGATGGGTCATGGGTTGGATTTGGACCAGCTCTACCCGGTCCAAACCCGACCCATTGCCATCCCTACCCGCGAGAGCGGGGTCCGCGGCACCCAGTGCGGTCGTCCATCATCGTTAACGACGCCCGACGCGTCACATTGCGCCGCTCTCGGGGCTCAGCCTCGAAGAGTGTCGATGGGTGATCGTCGATATCGGAGCTACAATCCACCTCCTAAATTGTTCGGCCAGGGGATAAAGCACTCCACTCACTCCACGCAACACGGTAATGCAATTTACCTAGGTTCAGGCTACCGGTGAGGTGTAACTCCCTACTCCTGCTCTTCTGTTCTTGGTGTCTATTGATTTGGAAACGCCTTACAAGTGGCCTCTCCCTCTCCATATATAACATCTCCGAAAGACCTCCTCCAGCCACCGTCGACTGACTCCTGCGGTCCCCTCTGGATTGGTTGCAATTGGTGGCAGTCTCTGAAACATCACGTAACCTTGCCCTGGGCGCGCCATGGCCGTCAACGTCAGCTGACCCCGACAGGTCTTACCAATCTTGGTCATATTTTAAGCCCAACCAAACCATCTCTCTTGTGCCCCATCAGGCCCGCAGTAGGCCTAACCGGATGGAGCAAGCTTGAGCAGCTGTAGTGATGTAGGGTGGAACCCTAATTTGATGATCTTTGCACACTTGGAGGGAAAAAGGGGGGAGAACAACAAGAGTAATCACTCAAACAAACCCAAATCACACATCCACTAGAATAGCATACGTGAGATCCACAAGCATAACATGAACAATCAAGGGAAAATAGCACAAAGGTAATGTTCTTCGCAAATCCAAAGGAGATGAGGTCTTGATGATAGTCTCCTCCAAGAGGAGGTCTTGATATCCACTTGGAGATCTTCAAAGAGGTCTTGATCTCCAAGAGGAGGGGTTGATGAGCAAAGCTCTCTCTAGATAATGTCATATACTTTGCTAACCCTAGCTAGGAGGAGGGGGGTCTATATATAGTGTGGCACGAGATAAGAGAGGAGGAGAGGGAATACAAGGGCCTCTGGCCCGGTTATGTAGGCGTCGGGCTAGATGTCCGGGCTAGGGGCCGCATGTCCGGCGGCTCACAAAGCGTCGGATGTCTGTGGCTCGGGCCGGATGTCTGGCCTGGCGCTGCTAGCGGTACTGATGACCTCGGGTCGGATTTCCGGGGCTGTTGGGCCGGATGTCCGGCTCCTGGAGCTCTTCCAGGGTTGTTCAGCTGCTGCTACTGTCTTCAGGCCGAATGTTCGGCCGTTGTAGCACACTACTGCAGGATGCTGCTAACGCGACACTACAATCAGAGACCCTTCGACGAAGCTGTGTGCGATGCATTAATCACAAACGGTGATGTAAAAAAACCATCAAAAAAGATGCAAAACATTTGCGATGGCGGATACATCAAACACGGTTCAGATTTTAGTTGCGTGTGTGATGCGGGGTATACGGTTCAGTTCAATGAACTATTTGTGATGAGGAAGAAGAACAGAAACGGGCAGCCAAATGAAGGCGTGTGCGATATACGGCATACAATTCAGTCGGATTAACTGTTTGTGATGAGGCGGAACAATAGAAACGGGCAGCCAGATGAAGGTGTGATAGAGGCAAGGGTGTCCCGTCTTTCGATGAGATGGTGGCTATTGTTTTTGGTGGAGAAGACTTTGACGATCCGACTACGAATGTGCGAGGACGTCGCGCCTTAGCAATCGCTAAACCAACTCCGAGAGGTTATTGACCATGCCAGAGCATGATCAACCTGACCATGAAGGTCTATTTCTTGCAAGCAAACGATGAACAAGCAAGAAACTGAAATTGCAATCTGGATATTGCGAATATAGGAGGAATGCTTTATTAATGAAGGTGAGGTTCTATGACGTCTTGGTCTGGTCGTTGAACACAAACGAAGTACGCGAAGTTGCAGCTATGGCAAACTTTTAATCTAAACAAAACCAACGTCTAAACGATGCCCTAAGGGCTATATATATGGAGGAAGAGGGGGGAATTTCGTGGCCCTTGGAGGAGGGGTCCGAAACCAACCCTAACTCTTGTTCCCCACACATATGGACTCTAAAAACAGCCTATACTCAAGTATTTCAAAATTACATGGGCCTGGCCCAATAATAAGGTGACGCAGCACCTAGAATAGCCTCTGGACGAAATTTATGAAGTGGCATCTTGTATATTTCGTCCAAGGCTTCATGCACTCATTATGGCGGCTTCAAAGTCCTGAAATCATCACTTGTAACTCCGTTCTTGTTCCCCTTGCGCATGCCATCATCTCCATGCTTGAACTTGCTCCAAGGTTCAACTTTCTTGTCCAAGCTAGGCCCTTCATTTGTAAGCAAAACAAATGTATCCAATTTAGGCAGCATCATATTCTCATGACAATTAGAATCGTTACCAAGAAACGAAAGTACCTGGTAATTTAATTGGCATGCGCGAGCTCTAGTAATTGGTCCAGTATATATAGCAGCAGGGGCTGTGGGTGTAACAACGGTATTGATGTCCTCATCATCCTCCCCTTCTTGAAATGAAGTCGTCCTCGACGGAAGCTCATCTTCCTCACCCAAATAAGGCTTCAAATCTGCAATGTTAAAAGTGGGACTGACCCCAAAATCTGCAGGCAGCTCAAGTTTATATGCATTATCATTTATTTTCTCTAACACCTTAAAAGGACCATCAGCACGTGGCATTAGCTTCGATTTACGCAAATCAGAAACCTATCCTTACGCAAATGTAACCAAACAAGATCTCCAGGTGCAAAGACAACACGTTTTCTACCTTTGTCTCCAGCAAGTTTATATTTAGCATTCATACGCTCAATGTTTTCCTTAGTTAACTCATGCATTTTTAAGATCAATTCAGCACGTTGTTTAGCATCAAAATTAACCTTCTCCGAAGATGGAAGAGGCAACAAATCAGTAGGTGCACGAGGTAGGAAACCATACACAATTTCAAAAGGGCACATCTTAGTAGTAGAATGCAGCGAACGATTATAAGCAAATTCAATATGAGGCAAGCATTCTTCCCACATTTTCTTGTTATTCTTCAAAACAACCCTAAGCATAGTAGACAATGTTCTATTGACTACTTCAGTTTGTTTATCAGTTTGGGGGTGACATGTAGTACTAAAAAGCAGTTTAGTTCCCAACTTAGCCCATAAACATCTCCAAAAGTGGCTAAGAAATTTAGTATCACGATCTGAAACAATAGTATTTGGCACACCATGCAAGCGAATAATTAGCTCCTGTACTTGACGCATAATCTCCTTCGTCTCCTCTGGATTGGTACGGTATGGCGCACGGTTTGGCAGCGAAGCACCGGGAATTAAGTCAATCTGATGCTCAATCCCGCGAATAGGTGGTAATCCCGGTAGCACGTCAATGTCAGCGAACTCCTGCAAAATATTAGTGACAGCAAGAGGCAAAGAGGAAGGCATGTCCTCGAATGAAAATAATGCCTCTTTGGACACAAAAGCATACTAAACAGATTTGCTGAAATCTAGATCATCAATATCAGATTTGGTGGCAAGTAAACATGCACTTTTCAATTTAATTTCAGAAGCAACACTAGATGGTTTATTATTAGGCTTCATTTGTTGCTCAACTTCTTTTGCCACAATCTGATTTTCACTCTTGTTTTTCTCCTGTTTTGCTTTATTAGCTCTATTAATATCATCTTTCAAAATGGAATCAGGAGTCATAGGAAGCAAAGTAATATATTTATCCTTATGAAGAAGAGTATACTGATTGTTTCTACCATGGTGTACAGAATTTTTATCAAATTGCCATGCTCTACCAAGTAATAAGGAACATGCTTGCATGGGTACCACATCACAATCAATAGAATCAGCATATGTAGAGATACTAAAATGCACACGAATAGTACGTGTTACCTTAACCTTGCCGCTGTTGTTGAACCATTGGATGTAGTAAGGATGTGGATGTGGTCTTGTGGTGAGAGATAGTTTCTCCACCATCTCCATGCTAGCAAAGTTGTTGCAGCTCCCTCCATCTATGATGACGCGAATAGAACGTTCCTTCACAACTCCCTTTGTATGGAACAAATTATGCCTCTAGTTTTGCTCAGCTTATGTGACCTGCACACTCAAAACACGTTGAGCAACTAAACATTCATACCTGTCAGTGTCTTCAGCAGCCATGTATTGCGTCTCTTGTTCAGAATCAACTCCACCGTGTTCTTCACTTGTAATAAGAGCCAAAGTCTCCTCATCATAGTCACTAGCGGATTCATACCCACCATCCTCAGTAGCAATCATAACACGCGAAGATTGGCATTCTCTCGCATAATGACCTCTTCCCTTACAACGACGACAAATAATATCATGTGTGTGCCCTGTTGATGCCATGGATGAAGAAGAGCTCTGGGCAGGCCCAGAAGGTGTAGTCCTGGTAGATGGTGGTGGTGGTGCCTGTTTTCTTGTATCTCGGTTGGAATCGGCAGCTGAAGTCAGTGGTGCTGCAGTAGGACGTGTGGGAGTAGATGATGTACATGGTGTCCATGATGAAGATCGACCTGCAGAAAAATTAGTTCGCGCCAATGTCTATCGATCCTGCACTTCACGTTCAGCTTTGCAAGCAAGATGGAATAAACAAGTGATATTATTATACTCCTTATACTCTAGAATGGTCTGAATCTCTTTATTTAATCCACCCATAAAATGTGTAAGCATAGCTTCATTATCCTCAATAATACCACATCTAATCATGCCAGTTTGTAATTCCTGATAATATTCTTCTATAGAATTTTTTCCTTGTCTTAAACGCTGTAATTTTTGAAGTAATTCACGTTGATAATATGGTGGAACCCAACGAGTACGCATAGCAGTTTTCAAAGTAGACCAAGTAGTTGGAATATTATTCGGATATAATCTACGATGTTCAGACCACCACACACAAGCAAAACTAGTGAAAGCACAAAGAGCAGCAGCAACACGTCTCTCCTCGGGGTATTGTAAACATGTAAAACATTGTTCAGTTTCTAACTCCCAAGTATGATATATACCAGGAACATATCTACCCTCAAATGGTGGAATATTCAATTTCAGTTTAGGAAGATGGTCATGATCTCGTACCTGAGCTGGTAGTGCAGCCCTACCATTGCGATTATATGCATGTGGACGACCTGGTGCTGGTGGTTGCACGTAGTTCTAATTTTGATCAACCTCATCCTTGTAATCGCCCGCATAATCGTCATCCTCCTTGGCACCAGCAGCAGCAGTAGCAGGAGCCAAAGAAGCATCAACAGTAGGTACAGCAGCACCAGAAGTTTGGCCATCCTCAAGAGGAACACGCTTCTCGTCTGAACTGATTCGGAAGGGGGCGTTGTTGTTGTCGTTGCAGAGGTGCGACAGGTGCAGTCGGTGGTGGTTGGGGAAGACGCGTGAGCAATTCATTAAACTTGTTATCCAGCTTTGTCTCGAACGACTTCTCCATGGCCTCTTCAAATCTGTTTAGCACATCTCCCACCTTGCCACTCATCATTTGCTGAAATTTATCATGCAACTCCTTGTTCGTCATGTTCTCCCAGTCAATCTCATCGGCTTGTGGTCCTGCCATGGTTAGCAGTAATAGAAACACACAAGAATATGATCCTACAGACTACTAGAAAGTGGCGGGGTGTCACAAATCCGTCAAGCAAACACTACTGGAATCTGGGTCTTTGCCATCTGCCAGCTCTTTGCCGTCTGCCAGCTGATGGCAAAGAGGCTCTTTGCCGTCTGTCTTCTCAAAGCAGACGGCAAAGAACCAGCTGATGGCAAACAGGGTCTTTGCCATCTGCGAGCTCTTTGCCGTCCGCCAGCAGACGGCAAAGAGTTCTTTGCCATCCGCCAGCAGACGGCAAAGTCCAAAGTGGACCCCATGGGGGTACTGCACTGGGTAGGTCACACGGGCCACTTCTTTGCCGTCTGCCAGCAGACGGCAAAGATTTCTTTGCCGTCTGCCAGCAGACGGCAAAGAGGTAAGAGGGGCCACGTGGCAGCTACCTGTGCAACCTGGGAACACTGGGTTGCCTATTTGGGCATTTTGCCGTCAGCTGGCAGACGGCAAAGAGGCTAAGGTCTTTGCCGACTGCTGGCAGACGGCAAAGATTCAAATCCCTTTGCCGACAGCTAGCAGACGGCAAATAAGGCCACGTGGCAGCTTCCCAGTGACTCCTATTTGGGCTCTTTGCCGTCCGCCAGCAGACGGCAAAGACCTTAGCCTCTTTGCCGTCTGCCGGCTGACGGCAAATAAGGCCACGTGGCAGCTTCCCAGTGACTCCTATTTGGGCTCTTTGCCGTCCGCCAGCAGACGGCAAAGACCTTAGCCTCTTTGCCGTCTGCCGGCTGACGGCAAAGCACGCCGTTAACCCCTAACGGCTCCCACCTCACCTCACTGCCGTCTACGCTCTTTGCCGTCTGCTGGCCGCAAACGGCTGACGGCATAAACCTTTGTCGTCCGCTTCTCTGAAGCAGACGGCAAAGAAGGCCTTTACCGGCAGGAATTGAGCCGGACTGTTTGCCGACAGCTAGCAGTCGGCAAAGAGCTTTGCCGACCGCCATTCATGCCTTTGCCGTCTGCCATGGCAGACGGCAAAGAAGCTGATTCCTGTAGTGAAACCTCAAATTCTTACCAGTTCTTACCAAGCAGCAGGTGGTGATCGGCAACCGTTGTAGTCAAAACTCTCAAAGCTTGGATAGAGCGATTACCAGGGAGAGTCAAACGCACGACGCAGATATATGTGGAGCTGGGAAGGCTTATAATATGGTAGCAAAAAGGGTCAGCAATAATCAATTCAGAGATGCAAAGTTGAATAAACGCTCAACGATGGTACTGTGCTGGTCCTAGGCTAGACCGTGCTAGAGACGCGAGCCTAGAACACTAACAAAATCATGGCGCTGCACGTAAACAAGGGAGGAGCACACTCTGAATTTTTTTTCTTTTTTTTCACTTTTTTTTGCATTTTTTCTCTTTTTATTTTTTTTTGCTTCACAACAATTTTTTTTCGAAAAAGTCTACAAATGATCTAAAAACTGCCTAGCCAGAATTTTCCAGACTTAGTTTTTTTTTTGAAACTGGAACTAATTTTCTTCTGTGGGTGGCACGAAAGTTGGGGAATCCGACTTGTTCACGACTCGTAGTATCGCGTGATCTGGAACTCAAAAATAAAGGAACAAATACTGGACTCGGATTAGGACTAGTGGCGGAGATGAATCTGGTGGAACTCGGACTGGTGATGGTATATGACGGTGGTATATGTGGACTCGGATTGGTGGTGGTATAGAGACTCGGATCGGTGGTGGTATATGGACTCGGATTGGTGGTGGTATATGGACTTGGAGAAATAGCGGATAAGCGGTGGTGGTATATGGCAGGGGCGATGATGATGGTGCGGCGGCGGCGTGACAACTTGTGAAAAGAACTCTAAACTCTAAAGAACTAGACGCTAAGACCAGCAACTTGACACGATGATGCAACCGCAAATTCAACAAAGCAAATACAGAAAATATTATGCAATGGCTTAGATTGGTTTGGATTTGATGAACTAACCCTAATTTTTTTTGGCTTTTTCGTGGACTGTAGGTATGAAGAACAGACTCGATCTAAACTACGAAAAACTGTAAAATCTCACTGAGCAACCTGGAAATCTGATACCACTTGATAGAGGCGAGGGTGTCCCGTCTTTCGATGAGATGGTGGCTATCATTTTTGGTGGAGAAGACTTTGACAATCCGACTACAAACGTGCGAGGACGTCGCGCCTTAGCAATCGCCAAACCAACTCTGAGAGGTTATTGACCACGTCGGAGCATGATCAACCTGACCATGAAGGTCTATTTCCTGCAAGCAAACGAAGAACAAGCAAGAAACTAAAATTGCAATCTGGATATTGCAAATATAAGAGGAAAGCTTTATTAATGAAGGTGGGGTTCTGTGACGTCTTGGTCTGGTCGTTGAACACAAACGAAGTACGCGAAGTTGCAGCTATGGCGAACTTTTAATCTAAACAAAACCCAAAGTCTAAACGATGCCCTAAGGGCTGTATATATGAAGGAAGAGGGGGGAATTTCGTGGCCCTTGGAGGAGGGGTCCGAAACCAACCCTAACTCTTGTTCCCCACACATACGAACTCTAAAAATAGCCTATACTCAAGTATTTCAAAATTACATGGGCCTGGCCCAATAATAAGGTGACGCAGCACCTAGAATAGCCTCTGGACGAAATTTATGAAGTGGCATCTTGTATATTTCGTCTAAGGCTTTATGCACTCATTATGGGGCTTCAAAGTCCTGAAATCATCACTTGTAACTCCATTCTTGTTCCCCTTGCGCATGCCATCATCTCCATGCTTGAACTTGCTCCAAGGTTCATCTTTGTTGTCCAAGCTAGGCCCTTCATTTGTAAGCAAAACAAATGTATCCAATTTATGCATCATCATATTCTCATGACAATTAGAATCGTTACCAAGAAACGAAAGTACCTGGTAATTCAATTGGCGTGCGTGAGCTCTAGTAATTGGTCCAGTATGTATAGCAGGAGGGGCTGTGGGTGTAACAACGGTATTGATGTCCTCATCAAGGTGTGTGTGATTGAGGGCATACACTTCAGACAGATGAACTGTTTGCGATTAGGCAACACAACAGAAACGAACAGCCAGATCAACGTGTCTGCGATTGACGGCATACACTTCACATGGAGGAACTGTTTGCGATTAGCCACAACAAACAGAAACAGTTAGACAGATCAACGTGTGTGTGCTAGATGGGCACACATTCTAAGTAAAAGAAGCGTGCGCGATGGTAATAACGAGCGCGCACGGTTGTTGGAATAAGACATGTGCTGACATTGCCTATTGCGGTGCACCCTATGGTGCAAACGCCACGTACGCGGCCGAGAAAGCATGCCCACGGTACGCCGTCCGAGAATAGTGTCGCACTTAGAAATTATAGAACCGTCAATAAATTTTGAGCCTGCGTTCCGTCACATTCCAAATTACTACCACGCTAAATTTAATTACAAAGTTGTTCACACTGATCAAAACCTAAACGGTTTCCCACTTAGGGAGCGTATTAGTACTCGGTTATAAATACTACTACTCCAAGATGACTGCACATTCCACCTCAACTCCTGATCCACAAAAACAAATAAGTCATTCATCGTCGTTCCCTTGCGTCTACCATGGCCAGCGTGAGTTCTGGGTCGAGAGAATACTACCAGGGAGAGGCGACAATGGAAGTGGAAGCACGAGAGATGTCCCCCTCACCGCAAAAGCAGCCGACATGTCCCGCCGGGCGGCCGTAGCAGCACAGAGGTCCCGCCGCACTGCCGAAGCAGCACAGAGGTCCCGCCGTGCCATCGATGCAGCAGACTGGTCTGGCCGCGCCGCGGAAGCAGCAGAGATGTCCCGCCGCACCGCGAATGCAGCAGAGATGTCCTCCCGCGCCGCGGTGGCCTAGGAAAATGTCTCGCGGGCAGGCGAGGACTCTCACAGGCGCATGCGCGCTATGCTCGATGACCTGATGGGTTAGATCTCCGACTGGATGAAGCAGAAGGTTGAAATGAATGCCTCGTTCAAAAATGCTACCAGCGTCATCCGGGGAGTAGGGGAGGAGAAGGTGAAGCTCCGCACCGAGCGTGACCTGCTGAGGGCGAAGATCGCTGGAACGATGAAGCAGCACGAGGAGACCACTGCCTTGTTGCAGAGGACCGGCGTCATCGTCAAGAAACTTATGGACGAGAATGCCATGCTCCGCATCGAGCGCCAAAGGCTGGTGGAGGAATCCGTGGATGCTCTCTAGCAGCGTCTTGAGGACACGAAAGAGCTCATCGCCGCTCGCCGCGGAGACTAGTTCCCGCGGCCTGCAGCAACGCATCAAGAAAGTAGAGATCAGCGAGCCAGATCGTTGTCTTCCTTCTTCTTTTACCCTTGTGTATTTCGGGCATTGCCGCATGTGGCTTTTTTAATTATATTCCTAAATATGTAAGACAATTATTATCCACTGTCATCGTCCTTATATTCATCAGTCTTGCTATAAGTTGCAGTCGATGCTATATAGGTCCGTCGGATCTTACATCAAGATCCATGCAAAACTTTCTTTTCAGATTTTCTTTTTTCTCTCTTAAATCTCAGTCGAGTGAGACATAGCCACGCCATGAAATAGGGGCTCGGGCGGCATTAATGGAGACGTTGAGAGGGAGGTGGGCGGCGGATAGAGGTCAAAGGGCTCTCCTCCCGATGAGCACGTGCAAGGGTCTGATCGCACACCTCCCGTACTCAAATAGCTACCCCGCACGACACCTCCTAGCCAATAAAAAAAGGGGACGCCTGGCGGCACGTAAATGGTAAGTAGAATGCCCATGGTTTCAATAATACTTGTGTTTCCGATTTGTAACGTGACAACACTTGTTCCAAAATGACTTTGTTGATTGTTAATGTGTGCGCCTTCGCAAATCGGACAAATTTTTTACCACAGCATGTTGGTGCCATGTCATGACACCATGCCAAGTTTCATGATTTTCAGGCGAGTTTTGGATTTACGGGAATTTTAAAACCAAGTTTCTTGATGTTTCCGGCTGAGCCAAGACGCCCAGATGTTTGAATTCCATTCCCACTTCTTGCACGGGACCTAGAAATTCGCCTAAGTACACATAAATGATTTTCCAACTAACTTTTGCGCACTGGAGCATGCGCTTGTACTTCAAATTTGAATTATGTGCATTAAATGCCTAAAAAATCAATTAATATATAAAAAAGGCCAAATGAACCCGGAATAATTCCAAAATTTAGCACGAAACTCCTATTTGGTCTAAGCTGCCGGTGTAAAAAAAATCAAGGCGGGAGAAGGCAGTGTATGTCGTTTCGCACACAGAGGTGACACATTCCCTCTCGAAACCATGAGCCTTCTTGAGAGAAGCTCCGGTTTGCAAAAATCTTATACCAAAGCTTGTCCCAATTTGGCCCAAAAATTTACCACAGCATGTTGGTGCCATGTCATGAAACCATGCCAAGTTTCATGATTTTCAGGCGTGTTTTGGATTTACAGGAATTAAAAAACCAGGTTTCTCAATATTTCTGGCCGAGCCACGACGCCCAGATGTTTGAATTCCATTCCCATTTCTTGCATGGGACCTAGAAATTCACCCAAGGACACACATGTGATTTTTCAACCAACTTTGGTGCACTGGAGCATGTGCTTGTAGTTCAAATTTGAATTATGCACATTAAATGCCCAGAAATTCAATTAATGTATAAAAAAGGCCAAACGAACCTAGAATAATTCCAAAATTTAGCACGAAACTCCTATTTGGTCTAAGCTGCGTGTGAAAAAAAATTAAGGCAGGAGAAGGCAGTGTATGTCGTTTTGCACATGGAGGTGACACGTTCCCTCTCGGAACCACGAGCCTTCTTGAGAGAAGCTTCGGTTTGCAAGAAGCTTATACCAAAGCTTGTCCCAATTCGGCCAAAAAATTTACCACAACATGTTGGTGCCATGTCATGACACCATGCCAAGTTTCATGATTTTCAGGCGTGTTTTGGATTTACAGGAATTAAAAAACAAAGTTTCTCAATATTTCTGACCGAGCCACGACGCCCAGATGTTTGAATTTCATTCCCATTTCTTGCATGGGACCTAGAAATTCACCCAAGGACACACATGTGATTTTTCAACCAACTTTGGTGCACTGGAGCATGTGCTTTTAGTTCAAATTTGAATTATGCACATTAAATGCCCTGAAATTCAATTAATGTATAAAAAAGGCCAAACGAACCCGGAATAATTCCAAATTTTAACACAGCACTCATATAGTTCTATGCTGCCTTTGTAAAAAATCAAGGGGGGGGGGGGGAGGCAGCGTATATCGTTTCGCACACAAAGGTGACATGTCCCCCCTCGGGAACCATGAGTCTTCGAGAGAAGCTCCGGTTTGCAAGAACCTTATACCAAAACTTGTCCAAATGCAGCCAATTTTTTTTACCACAGCATGTTGGTGCCATGAAATGACACCATGGCAAGTTTCATGATTTTCAGGCGAGTTTTGAATTTACTAGAATTTTAAAACCAAGTTTCTCAATGTTCCCGGCCGAGCCACGACGCCCAGATGTTTGAATTTCATTCCCATTCTTGCATGGTACCTATAAATTCACCCAAAGCCACACATGTGATTTTTTAACAAACTTTGGTGCACTGGAGCATGTGCTTCTAGTTCAAATTTGAATTATGCACATTAAATGCCTAGAAACTCAATTAATGCATAAAAATGCCAAACGAACCCAGAATAATTCCAAATTTAAACACGACACTCATGTAGTTGCATGTTCACTGTAGATAAATGTTCTAGCAATTCAAACACCACCCTTTCCCTCCGTAACACCATTTTGTCTTTCAAAACATAATGAAAAAAAATCAGGTATATGACAAATAGTTTACTAGCAAGAATCATGTGGGATGCGATATAAAATATCTTGGCGCACCGTGTTGTCTGGCTTACGCAGGAAGCTTCATCGTCTATAGTCCACTGCCCGCGCTTGAACCACACTTGTGCGCCAGTTTCTCGCGGCACCGAGCGAAATTTTTCTGCCACTGCAGAAATATCTATCTCCCTGCCCCCTCCCTCCCACGAAAAGCCACATTTCCACTGTTCCTCCTTGCTTTCCAAGTTCAAACCTTCACTGCTGCTTACTGGCAGCTCAGCCTCCTCGCCGGTGACCCTTCTTCTTATAGCGCCGCCTCCTCGCCGGCGACCCTTCTTCTTGTAGCGTCGGCTCCTCACCGGCGACCCTTCTTCTTGCAGCGCCGCCTCCTCGCCGTCGACCCTTCTTCTTGCTGCGCGGCCTCCTCGCCACCGACCCTTCTTCTTACTGCGCGGCCTCGTCGATATGGTCAGGTAATCCACACCCCACCCACACCATCCTCCTCCTTCCCCGTCCCACATGCCCCGACCGACGGTGCGACACCTTCCGCCGAAATCACTGGCCCCGTCCTCCAATTAAACGCCGCCCACAGCCATTTTGCACGCAGTATAACGTGGAGCTCAGTAGCATCTGGCAGTGGAGAAGCAAATCGCGGCCGCACGCGTGCACGAGGTCGCTATGGCTGCCATGCGTGCCGACCGCCATATCTTGGAGGAGCACCTCATCTTCGAGGCCACCGTCGACACCGCCACGCGGTTGTCTACTTTAAAATATAGTTCGTGCTATTTTCTCGAGGCCACCGCCAGTGCCTTCTAGTGATTTGTCCTCTGTAATGTTAATATGCAATCTGATGTTCAGTTAATAGTTTGGTCCTCTGAAATTTAATGTTCAGTTAATAGTTTGGTCCAACAATTGCTACATTTCGTAGTACTGTTCTCAAGCATTCTTTGTTTTGTTAACTGCCTTATCTTCTAGTACATGTTTCTATTCTGTTATGTCGTGCTCAGTTAACTATTTTTGTTCATTTGGTCTGCTGTCCATTTAACTGTTTGGTTCAATTCTGCAATTTGATTTTCATTTTCTATGGGTACAATTTTGTATTGTTATGCATGTGAGAAATAAATCGAATTTGGCTGTACTCAATACATATTCTACTGATAGTATGGCAACTCTCAGTTAACCTGATCAAGATCTTCCTTATATGTGTTGCAGGGAAACAATGGGAGACACTGTGGTTTACCATCGAGGTTTGCTCATGCATGGTCCTTTCGCTAATAGCACATTATTGTGTAGTTGCAGGAATCATTCTAATATTTAGGTTTCTTACAATTTGGTCTTGCACATGTAGGTCCTGCTGTCAGAGGCTTAGACCCACTATTCGACCCATTTTGCATATGGGGAAATGAGATGTCAATGAATATCAGTCAAGTCAAGCAACTCAGAAAGATTGTTAGGATGAAGAAACTTGCGACGAATAACAGCAAGATCTTTGTTTGCACAATGAAGAAGACATCAGTCAACTATAGCCAAGGAAGGTATTTCAAAATTTACCTTGTTTTAACCTTGTTTTTACCCCTTGCGCCATTTCAAAATTTATAACAGCGATTTATGCATATCTTTGTTTTCAGTACTTTTCAAAGCAGTTCACCGATGATTACCTCTCAAACCACCTGCATGGTCAAGAGCCAAGGAAGGTATTCATTCAACACCCACGGTACAAAATTGAAGTCTTCCTAAAGAGGACGAAGGTTGGGCGGGCAATTATCCATAGCCACTAGCCTAAAGTTGCAAGGACATTCAACATCACTGAAGGCTCAATATTTGCCTTCCGCTTCTGCAGTTTCCCAGATGAGATTCATCTGTCTATTTACGGTGTATGATGCTACTTTCCAAAGGTTTTCGATGTTGCACGTGAAACTTGGTGCTGTTGTGTAATGGCGTAACTGAGTGCTGAAGCTATCTGATGTAATTCGATTATGAAATCCTGGTTGCCGTTATACGGATATGAAATATCTAGTGTGTTTTATAAGAAATGTCAATTTGATTACTACATGGATTATCAATAATAGGCTAATTACCCTGCTTATTGGGGTTTTCTATTGCAGACGGTTACTCAGACAACACCGTGGGCGATGAACTCAAACAACCCACACAGTTTCTAGAAACTAGGCGTGTTGGATCAACTAACAATCACACATGGCTTCCGACAGAGAACTGTTTGCGTTAGGCCACCATGCACAAACGTTTCCACACAAAAAACTGTGTGTGATATACATAAGAACGGAAATGTTTTTCTGGGATTCACCTTGTGGGATGTACATACGAACGGAAACGATTGGGCTTCAATGCCTCGCCCGATCGCACACGAGCTCATTTTGCCCCCGCCTGTGTGGCCGGATAGCCTATGCCCGATGGTTTCTGGGTCGTGTGGGAAGGACCCCCCTATCGCACACACTCACTAGGCGACGTTTTAAAACCCCGTTGCGGAAAGGGGGTACAAACCGTTTGTATAGCACGTCTCTGCACCAGTGATTCCAGCGATTTCTTTTGTCGAGCTTCTTTGTCCTTGTTCGTGGTGGCTTGGTCTTCATTCCGAGCATCTCTGAGGGGGTCTTCTTCGTACCTAAGCACACATAGCATCTCCGCTTGAGGTAGTAGCCATGTCTCACGTGTTTCATATGGAAGTTCATTAAGGAGAGATGTCACCTCAGTCCTGATAGCTCTTGCACATGCTCGTGTCATCGATCCACTTGGCACTTGGGGAGGCGAAGGTAGGTCCATGGGGATGACCATGGGATGCTCCGCATCATATCCCCCCCGGGAAAGATCCGTCCTCGGATCAAAAACTTCATCACCATGCAAGGGAGAGAGATCCTTTACGTTGAAGATTCATTCACATTGTACTTGTCGCGCGGGAGGTCGATCTTGTAGACATTGTTGTTGTAGCATTTGAGCACCTTCAATGGTCCACCGGTGCGAGGTTGTAGCTTGGGCTTGCGCTCGTTGGGGAAGCATTCTTTGCGGAGGTGTAACCACACAAAATCTCTGAGGTTGAACACCATTAGGTGTTTGTTGATGTTCTCCTTGGTAGCGAGGTGGTGCACTTGGTTCTCGATCGTGCGGCGTGTATCTTCATGCACCTTCTTGAGGTAACTTGCTCGTGCGCTCACGTCCATGTTGGTTCTCTCGTGTAGTGGTAGAGGAAGGATGACCAATGGTGACAATGGGTTGAAGCCGTAGACGATCTCGAAGGGGGACTTGCCGGTTGTCGAGTGTTGTGCTCAATTGTAGGCGTACTTGGCAATGGGCAATAATTCTTCCCACTCCATGACGTTCTTCTTGATGAAGACGCGGATGAGTGTAGAGAGGGTCCAGTTGGTGAGCTCCGTTCGGCAGTCAGTTTGTGGATGATATGCTGAAGAGAATAGGAGCTTGATTCCGAGCTTGGTGCTACTTGTGAGCTACGTTGGGATTTTCCCTGAAGATGAAGTGAGAAGCAATATAGTAGCGGAGAAGCATTTCTCTCATTGAGAATCAAGGTTATCGAACCAATAGGAGAACCACGCAAATGATGGGGAACGTTGCATGAAAATCAAAACAATTCCTACGAATCACCCAAGATCAAATCTAGGAGATGCATAGCAACGAGAGGTGAGAGTGTCTATGTACCCTTGTAGACCAAAAGCATTAGCATTGTAATGCGGTTGATGTAGTCATACTCGTCGCGATCCGATCACAATCCAATCCGATCTAGTGCCGAACGGACGGCACCTCCGAGTTTAGCACACGTACGACTCGGGATCGTCCTCTCCTTCTTGATCCTGAAAGCGAGGGAGAGGAGATAGATGAGATCTGAACCAACACGATGGTGTGGTGGTGGTAATGGCAGCGGAACACCAACATGGCTTCGCCAAGCGCTGACGAATCGAGGTGGAGGCTTATCGGGAGATAGAGGAGGCTTGGGTTTGGTGTCTCCAGCCCTTGGGGGCCCCTCCCCACTATATATAGCGGTGTGGGAGGGATGGGGGCGCAGCCCTAGCCCCTCCTCCAAGGAGGGGAGGCGTCCAAGGGAGGAGGAGTGCCCTCCAAGCCAAGTGGAGGGCCTCCCCCTTAGGGTTTCCCTTCCCCTAGGCGCATGGGCCAAGTAGGGGCTGGTGCGCCTGGCCCAATAAGGTCAGGGCACCCCCTACAGACCATGCTACTATATGGGATGTGGTGGAACCCTCTGAGGACTTCTGGACCCCTCTGGAACCTTCCGGTGACTTCCCGGTACAATACCGAAAAAACCGGAGTTTTCCCCGAAACCCCGACAACAACTTTACATATATAAATCTTTACCTCTAGACCATTCCGGAGCTCCTTGTGATATCCCGGATCCCATCTGGGACTCCAAACAACCTTTGGACTTTCCTCTATTCAATATCTCAATACTACCCTAGCGCTACCGAACATTAAGCATGCGACCCTACGGGTTCGAGAATAATGTAGACATGACCGAGACTCCTCTCCGGCCAATAACCAATAGCGGGACCTAGATGCCCATATTGATTCCCACATATTCAATGAAGATCTTTATCGATTGAACCACGATGTCAAGGATTCAGTCAATCCCATATGCAATTCCCTTTGTCCACCGATATGTTACTTGCCCGAGATTCGATCGTCGGTATCTCCATACCTAGTTCAATCTTGTTACTGGTAAGTCTTTACTTGTTCCGTAATATAGATCTCGTGCTTAAAATCATTAGTCACATGAAGCTTCTTATGATGTTGTATTACCTGGAGGGCCCAGAGATATCTCTCTGTCACACGGAGCGACAAATCCCAGTCTCGATCCATGCAACCCAACAGATACCTTTGGAGATACTTGTAGAGTACCTTTATGATCACCCAATTACGAAGTGACGTTTGATAACACACAAAGTATTCCTCCGGTGTCCAAGAGTGGATGATCTCATGGTCTAAGGAACTAATACTTGACATGAAGAAAGCTATAGCAAATAACTAATTGATCTGATGTTATGCTTACGGTTGGGTCTGTCCATCACATCATTCTCCTAATGATGTGATCCTGTTATCAAATGGCAACTCATGTCTATGGATAGGAAACCTTAACCATCTTTGGTCAATGAGCTAGTCTAGTAGAGGCTTACTAGGGACACGGTGTTGTTTATGTATTCACACATGTATTTAAGTTTCCGGTCAATACAATTCTAGCATGAATAATAAACATTTATCATGAATGGGAAATATGATAATAACTAATTCTTATTGCCTCTATGGCATATTTCCAACAGTCTCCCACTTGCACTAGAGTCAATAATCCAAATTACATCATAATGAATCTATTACCCATGGAGTCATAGTGCTGATCATGTTTTGCTCGTGGAAGAGGTTTAGTCAACAGGTCTGCCACATTCAGATCCGTGTGTACTTTGCAAAGTTCCATGTCTCCATCCATAATGTAATTACTAATGAAGTTGAAGTGGCGCTTGATGTGCTTGGTCTTCTTGTGAAACCTGGTCTCCTTGGCTATGGCAATTGCACCAGTGTTATCACAAAAGATTGTCATTGGATCCGATGCACTAGGCACAACTCCTAGATCGGATATGAACTCCTTCATTCGCCGCTTTCGAAGCAGCTATGTATTCCCCTTCACATGTAGATCCCACTACGAGACTCTGCTTGGAACTGCACCAACAGACTGCTCCACCATTCAAAATAAATACGTATCCGATTTGTGACTTTGATTCATCCGGATCAGTGTCAAAGCTAGCATCGATGTAACCCTCTACGACGAGCTCTTCGTGACCTCCATAAAAGAAAAACATGTCCTTAGTCCTCTTCAGGTACTTAAGGATATTCGTGACCACTATCCAGTGATCCACTCCTGGATTACTTTGGTACCTCCCCGCCAGACTTATGGAAAGGCACACATCAAGTCTGGTACACGGCATGGCATACATCATAGAGCCTATGGCTGAGGCATGGGGGATGACCTTCATCCTTTCTCTTTCTTCTGCCGTGGTCGGGCTTTGAGTCTGACTCAACTTCATACCTTGCAACACAGGCAAGAACCCTTTCTTCTACTAGCCCATTTTGAACTTCTTCAAAATCTTGTCAAGGTATGTGCTTTGTGAAAGTCCTATCAAGCGTCTCGATCTATCTCTATAGATCTTAATGCCCAATATGTAAGCAGCTTCACCTAGGTCTTTCATTGAAAAACTCTTGTTCAAATAAGCCTTTATGCTTTCCAGGAATTATATATCATTTCCAATCAATAATATTTCATCCACATATAGTATTAGAAATTCTACGGAGCTCCCACTCACTTTCTTGTAAATACAAGCTTCTCCGTAAGTTTGTATAAAACCAAAAGCCTTGATCACCTCATCAAAGCGTATATTCCAACTCCGAGATGCTTGCACCAGTCCATGGATGGATCGCTAGAGCTTGCATACCTTGTTAGCATCCTTAGGATCGACAAAACCTTTCGGTTGCATCATATACAACTCTTCCTTAAGGAACCCATTAAGGAACGCTGTTTTGACGTTCATCTGCCAGATTTCATTGTCGTAATATGCGGCAATTGCTAACATAATTCTAACAGACTTAAGCATCACTATGGGTGAGAAAGTCTCATCGTAGTCAACTCCTTGAATTTGTCAAAAACCCTTTGTGACAAGTCGAGCTTTATAGACGGTGACATTTCCATCCACGTCTGTCTTCTTCTTAAAGATCCCATTCTCAATGGCTTGCTGATCATTGGGCAGGTCCACCAAAGTCCATACTTTGTTCTCATACATGGATCCTATCTCGGATTTCAAAGCCTCTAGCCATTTGTCGGAATTTGGGCTCATCATTGCTTCTTCATAGTTCATAGGTTCATCGTTGTCTAACAACATGACTTCCAGGACAGGATTACCGTACCACTCTGGTGCAGAACATACCCTGGATAACCTACGAAGTTCAGTAGTAACTTGATCCGAAGTTTCATGATCATCATCATTAGCTTCCTCTCCGCCTGGTGTAGGCATCACGGGAACTTCTTTATGTGATGTGCTGCTCTCCAATTCGAGAGAAGGTATGATTCCCTCATCAAGTTCTACTTTCCTCCCACTCACTTCTTTCGAGAGAAACTCCTCTAGAAAGGACCCATTCTTAGCAATAAAAATCTTGCCCTCGGATCTGTGATAGAAGGTATACCCTATGGTCTCTTTAGGGTATCCTATGAAGACATACTTCTCCCCTTTGGGTTCAAGCTTATCAGGCTGAAGCCTCTTTACATAGGCGTCGCAACCCCAAACTTTAAGAAATGACAACTTAGGTTTCTTGCCAAACCATAATTCATACGGTGTCGTCTCAACGGATTTAGACGGTGCACTATTTAAAGTCAATGCGACTGTCTCTAATACATGACACCAAAATGATAGTGGCAAATCGGTAAGAGAGACATCATAGAACGCACCATATCCAATAAAGTACAAGTACGACATTCAGACACACCATTACGCTGTGGTGTTCCAGGTGGCATGAGTTGTGAAACAATTCCACATTGTCTTCAATGAGCGCCAAACTCGTAAGTCAAATGTTCACCTCCGGGATCAGATCGTAGAAACTTTATTTTCTTGTTACAATGATTGTCCACTTCATTTTGAAATTCCTTGAACTTTTCAAATGTTTTAGACTTGTGTTTCATTAAGTAAATATACCCATATCTACTCAAATCATCCGTGAAGGTAAGAAAATAACGATATCCACCGCGTTCTTCAACACTCATTGGACCGCGTGCATCGGTATGTATTATTTCCAATAAGTCAATTGCCCATTCCATTGTTCCAGAAAACATAGTTTTAGTCATCTTGCCCATGAGGCATGGTTCACATGTTTCAAATGATTCATAATCAAGTCATTCCAAAAGTCCATCAGCATGGATTTTCTTCATGTGCTTTACACCAATATGACCTAAGCGGCAGTGCCGCAAGTATGTGGTACTATCATCATTAGCTTTGCATCTTTTGGCATCAATATTGTGAACATGTGTATCACTACGATCGAGATTCAATAAGAATAAACCATTCACAAGCGGTGCATGGCCATAAAAGATATTATCCATATAAATAGAACAACCATTATTCCCTGACTTAAATGAATAACCGTCTCGCAATAAACAAGATCCAGATATAATGTTCATGCTCAACGCAGGCACCAAATAACAATTATTTAGGTTTAAAACTAATCCCGAAGGTAGACGTAGAGGGAGCATTCTGACGGCGATCACATCAACCTTGGAGCCATTTCCAACTCGCATCGTCACCTCATCCTTAGCGAGTCTTCGTTTATTCCGCAACTCCTGTTCCGAGTTGCAAATATTAGCAACCGAACCAGTATCAAATACGCAGGTGCTACTATGAGCACTAGTAAGGTACACATCAATAACATGTATATCAAATATACCTTTCTTGATGTTGCCAGCCTTCTTATTTGCCAAGTACTTGGGGCAGTTCCGCTTCCAGTGACCATTCCCCTTGCAATAGAAGCACCCAGTCTCAGGTTTGGGTCCAACCTTCGGTTTCTTCACGGGAGCGGCAACTTCCTTGCCATTCTTCTTGGAGTTCCCTTTCTTTCCCTTGGCTTTCTTGATACTAGTGGTCTTATTAACCATCAACACTAGATGCTCTTTCTTGATTTCTACCTCCGGGGCCTTAAGCATCGCGAAAAGCTCAGGGATCGTTTTCTCCATCCCTTGCATATTATAGTCCATCATGAATCCCTCGTAGCTTGGTGGCAGTGATTGGAGAACTCTATCAATCGCTATTCATCCGAAAGATTAACTCCCAACTGATTCAAGCGGTTGTAGTACCCAGACATTTTGAGTACGTGCTCACTAACAGAGTTGTTCACCTCCATCTTGCACCTAAAGAACTCATCAGAGGTGCCATACCTCTCAACCCGGGCATGAGCTTGAAATACCAATTTCAGCTCCTGGAACATCTCATATGCTCCGTGGTGCTCAAAACATCTTTGGAGCCCTAGTTCTAAGCCGTAAGGCATGGCGCACTGAACTATCGAGTAGTCATCAGAACATGCCTGTCAGACGTTAACAACATCCATAGACAATGCTAGAGGGGGTGGCACACCGAGCGGTGCATCAAGGACATAAGCCTTCTATGGAGCAGTGAGGATAATCCTCAAATTACGGACCAAGTCCGCATAGTTGCTTCCATCATCTTTCAACTTAGCTTTCTCAAGGAACTCATTAAAATTCAGGGGAGCTACAACGCGAGACATTGATCTACAACATAAATTTGCAAAGAATTTAGACTATGTTCATGATAATGGGTTCAGTTAATCAAATTACTAGTGAACTCCCACTTAAATTAACATCCCTCAAGTTGTCTAAGTGTTTACACGATCCATATCAACTACCCATGTCCGATCATCACGTGAGATGGGGTCGTCATCAATGGTGAACATCTCCATGTTGATCATATCTACTATATGACTCATGTTCGACCTTTTGGTCCTCTGTGTTCCGAGGCCATGTCTGTACATGCTAGGCTTGTCAAGTTTAACCCAAGTATTCTACATGTGCAAAACTGGCTTACACCCGTTGTATGTGAACGTAGAGTCTATCAAATCAGATCATCACGAGGTGCTTCAAAACGACGAACTTTTGCAATGGTGCATACTTCAGGGAGAACACTTTTATCTTGAAATTTAGTGAAGGGATCATCTTATAATGCTACCATCATCCTAAGCAAAATAAGATGCATAAAAGGATAAACATCGCATGCAATCAATATGTGAAATGATATGGCCATTATCATCTTGTGCTTTTGATTTCCATCTCCAAAGCACCGGCATATTCTCCATCATCACCGGCATGACACCATGATCTCCATCATTGTGTTGTCATCGTGGTTGCCTCCACCAACTATTGCTTCTACAACTATTGCTAACACATAGTGATAAAGTAAAGCAATTACATGGCGTTTAATGATTGACACACAGGTCATACAATAAATTAAAGACAACCCTATGGCTCCTGCCGGTTGCCGTACTCATCAACATGCAAGTTGTGAACCTATTACAAAACATGATCATCTCATACATCAACATATATCACATCATGTTTTGGCCATACCACATCACAACATGCCCTGCAAAAACAAGTTAGATGTCCTCTACTTTGTTGTTGCAATTTTTATGTGGTTGCTAGGGAAAACTATAAGAACCGTTCTTATCTACGCAAAACCACGACGGTGATATACAAGTTGCCTTTTAACCTTCTACAAGGACCGCCCTCGTCAAATCAGATTCAACTAAAGTAGGAGAGACAAACACCCACAAAGCCACTTTTATGCAATATAGTTGCATGTCAAACAGTGGAACCGACCTCGTGTGCGTGGACATGTAAGGTTGGTCCCAACCGCTTCATCCCACAATACCACCAAATCCAAATAAGACATGGGAAGTAAGAAATCTGAACATCAACGCCCACAACAACTTTGTGTTCTACTCGTGCATATACATCTACGCATAGACCTAGCTCATGATGCCACTTATGGGGAACGCTGTATCAAAAAAATTCCTATGAATCACACAAGATATAATCTAGGAGATGCATAGAAACGAGAGGTGTGTGTGTCTACATACCCTTGTAGACCAAAAGCGTTTGCGTCGTAACACGGTTGATGTAGTCGTACTCGTCACAATCCGATCACAATCCAATCTGATCTTGTGCTGAATGGACGACACCTCCGAGTTTAGCACATGTACAGCTCAGCGGCGTCCTCTCCTTCTTGATCAAGCAAGCGAGGGAGAGGAGGTAGATGAGATTTGAACCAACACGATGGCGTGGTGGTGGTAATGGCAGCGGAATACCGACAGGGCTTCGCCAAGCGCTGACGGATCGAGGTGGAGGCTTATCGGGAGAGAAAGGAGGCTTGGGTTTGGTGTCTCCAGCCCTTGCGCCCCCTCCCCACTATATATAGGGGTGTGGGAGGGCTGGTGGTGCAGCCCTAGCCCCTCCTCCAAGGAGGGAAGGCGTCCAAGGGAGGACGAGTGCCCTCCAAGCCAACTAGAGGGCCTCCCCCTTAGGTTTTCCCTTCACCTAGCCGTATGGGCCAAGTAGGGGCTGGTGGAACACTCCAAGGACTTTCAGACCCCTCTAGAACCTTCTGGAACCTTCCAGTGACTTCTCGGTACAATACCGAAAAAAGGGACTTTTTCCCGGAACCCCGACAACAACTTTCCATATATAAATCTTTACCTCCGGACCATTCCGGAGCTCCTCGTGATATCCCGGATCCCATACAGGACTCCGAACAACCTTCAGACTTTTCGCTATTCAATATCTCAATACTACCCTAGCGCTACCGAACATTGAGCGTGCGACCCTACGGGTTCGAGAATAATGTAGACATGATCGAGACTCGTCTTCGGTCAATAACCAGTAGCGGGACCTGGATTCCCATATTGATTCCCACATATTCAACGAAGATCTTTATCGATTGAACCACGATGTCAAGGATTCAGTCAATCCAATATGCAATTCCCTTTTCAATGATATGTTACTTGCCCGAGATTCGATCATCAGTATCTCCATACCTAGTTCAAGGGGCTCCTGGATGACCTCCTTTAAGGGGCTCGGCTAAGGAACTTTTCGCTTAAACCACACAAACAGACTCCTGCAAGACCTCCTTCAAGGGGCCCAGCCAATAAACGCCTGGGGCGCATAAAGGACCGAGATTGCACCAGTCTTACTTAAAACACCACCGTCGGTGACTACAAGCTGGTCAACAGCCCAGAAGCGCAGACGTGCGGCAAGATGCGGCCCGGGTTCCTAAAAGCCTAATGTCAATACCTGCCCTGTATTTTTTCTTCCTTTTCCTCTTACAGTGTACTCTTTTAGTTCCTCTTGCTGAAGTTGGGCATGTAAAGGCCTGGCATTATGAAATAAAGAAACCGTGCCCTTTAAGGTCCTTATTGTATTTTTTTGTAAGCATGTCCCTTCACTGCGAAGAAGTTCTTTAAAAAGATACAACTATATTAAAAAGTCCGAAGTATTGGGCGTCTCAGATTTTTGCTTTATATGCATCAGTTTCGAACCTAGATTTCTGTTAATAGTTGGGTCTCCCAACTCCTATGTGTACCTGTCGGTGTATAAACCATGTGTGTTTTACACCCTGACTTATGCACAGACAAGTAGCAGTTCCCTTGTCGGCCAAAGAACTTACCAGAGATTGACAAGACCGAAGTCGACGAGCTACGAAGAAGGCTTTCAGGCCAAGAGAAGATGCTCTTTGAGAGATCAAGGAGCGCATCAAGAAGACCAATACTCAAGGCCAAGATAACCTACTTAACCAAGGAGAAGAACAAGACAGGGTACTAGAAGCAACCCTTCCCGGCAAAGCCGAACTGGCAAAGTGAAGGCCCAACAAGCTCCATGGCCAGCAAGCTCTTGCCAGCCACCAACGCTCCACCTCATCGAGCAGCTAGTCGCTAATCGATGAGGTTTCGAGCCCGCGGGTGGTTTGGTGGCTTTTGTCGGGCACGTGGTAGCCTTCTAGAAGGGGGATTACCCTTAATGACACCCGTCCCATAGGCATGTCAAGATAATAGGAGGCAGATGGGCAAGCGGTGCAACAACCTTGCCGCGGCTTCTCCTCCTCATGACACCTAACAGAGCATTTAATGCTTTTGTCCTAGCCTGACAGAGTTAGGTATGATAGCACTATTTATAGTCTAATCAACATGTATTTACCTTT
Organism: Thinopyrum elongatum; assembly: GCA_011799875.1. Taxonomy (NCBI): domain Eukaryota; kingdom Viridiplantae; phylum Streptophyta; class Magnoliopsida; order Poales; family Poaceae; genus Thinopyrum; species Thinopyrum elongatum. The sequence goes on along the minus strand of CM022299.1, from coordinate 281,961,262 downwards.
CTGCCACTGTGGTAACCCCTAGAGCTATAAAAGGAGGGTCATGGCAACCTTTACAAGGGTTTGGACCTAGTTGAACTCCACGCACACTTGCACGCGTAGCTGCCTTCTCCTTGCACCTTGTCGGGGGAAAGCTCTTCTTGTACTTGTACGCCCACACATCCAATACACCAAAGTAGGAGTAGGGTATTACACCTCAAAGGTGGCCGAACCTGGGTAAAGATCGCGACACCCTCTGTTAGTCTTGCTCTTTACATTCTGTGCATTTCCCTCGCCAAACCACAAAGGGGCTAGATGGCCCCATGGATGGTCATCCACACTGACATCTTTGGCGCGCCAGGTAGGGGAGTTTACTAGCGTGAACCTGGATTAGCAGACGGTGCATGATTTCATCGAGCTTCATCATCATTTTCATCATTCATGGCGCCCAAGAAGAAGGGCTCCATGGCAGCAAAGCTTTCCAAATCCAAGATTCCTTCCCACGCCTCTGTGGGCGGCGCCACCACCGTGGACGGTGCGAACGCCGTAGTAGGCACGACTAGCGCAGGCGGCGCGGTCGCTGTGCCCACTGCGGTGGGAACGTGTGGTGGAGGCAATAGAGGCGGTCACCTTCCATGACCCTCTGGCAAAGACAACAACATTGCCGAAGGCGGCGCGAGCACGCAGCTCCCGCCTCCTCAGTGCACCGGCGAGCGCAGCCATCGAAGCAACACCATCCGGGCGGACAGAAGCTGGGATCCCCCCGTGCAGTGACTCTGGCAGCGGCAAGGGAAACGGCATCGAAGCACACGCCGCGTCCGTCGCGAGATGGACGTGACTCCAACCGACGTTGTTGATCATACGCAGTAGCGCCCGCACGGCAAGACGCCTGTCTACCAGGTTCAAGATCTTCAGGCGCCACCTCCGCCATGCCAACCTGCTGTCACACCCGCAGTACGACGGCAAGATCGCAACAGCGCTCCTGCTGGCTCTGCCAGAAGTCGAGCGGCGTCGGGTTCTTCACTCTCCAACATGCCTTCGACGACAACGAAGGTGATGGCGTGAGCCCAAATACTGTTGAACTTTCCTCCAACAGTAGACAAGATGGATGAGTGGAGGGCCACCATCCAAAGTTCGATTGGATTTATAGAAGCAAACAAATCCCAGCTGGCGGAACCCTCATGGGGCCCACAGACAGCGCCAGTAGCTCGGACTGATGGCCATGTTGTAGGTGGTGCACCAACGGTGCAATCGCCTCCACGGAAACAACCCCAGTAGTGGTGTCAGCAATCGCAGCGAACCCAACGAACTGCCGAGCTCGACGAAGCATCAATGGCTTCTTCAGATTCGCGGACATGGCAGGATCAGCAATATGTGCTGCTGGATAGGCAAGCAGAAGATGCTCGTACCACCATTGAACGACGCCGGGAGGTGCGTCGTCTATCTGATGAGCGCAACGGTCCAGTCATCGACGAGCCAGCGCCCGTTGTTGGCGGGTACCTACCTTACGAGGTTGGGTGTCCTGCTTTCACATGTGAGCTGCGGCAAGTCTGTTGGCCGTCCATCCGGGCGTTTAAACTAGAAGTGCCAGAGAAGTATGATGGCAAGCTAAACCTAGCAGAATTCCTAAGCATTTGCACGATTGCTGTGCAAACTACCCGAGGAAGGGATGAAAAGATCCTTGCCAATTATTTCCCATTGGTGCTCAAACCCAATGTGAGATGTTGGTTGATGAACTTGCCAGAGAACTCCTTTTCTTCGTGGTCAGATCTATGCAATGAATTCGTTGGTGCCTTCACCGGAGTTCAGAAAGGCCCCGGACAGCCCAGTGATTTGCAAGTAATCCCACAGAGAGAAGGAGAAGACCTGCGTAAGTATATCCAAAGATTCAACCATGTACACTGCAGCATACCAGATGTGGACCCTGCAGCTGTGATTGCCGCATTCCACACAAACGTGCGCAACCGCAAGATGCAGGAGAAGATGAACATGCGGCTGCCGAAGACCGTCAACGAGCTCTACATGTTGGCGGACAGATGTGCATGTACCGAGGAGGGGAGAGGCTCCATGGAGAAGATGCTGGCACTGAAGTTGATTTTGTGGACGATGACGCCGCCACCCCGAAGAAGAAAGGCCAAAAGCGCAATAGAAAGCGCAAGGGCAAGTCGGTTATGGCCGTAGAAGGGTCCGACAACTCTAGTTCCGCCAATAAAACCAAGACAGAGAGTTCCGGCAAGGAAGCTACCGCGTGCATTGATTATCAGGTAGCTGCAGTGGGCCAGAAGACCAGCAAGTCTGACAGGCCATACTGCAAGATTCATTGTACTAAGGGTCACGAGCTCCAAGAGTGTCGACAAGTCGAACAGCTGGTTGAGAGGCAAAAGACTGAGTATGAGAAGCGTGACAAGGAGAAGGGCCAAGATGGAACTGGTGGATCTGGTAAGAAGGGTCTCATTATGCCTATAACACGCTGAATATACCAGGGCCACTGGGCGTCATTTCCATCAACTCTGATAAGAAAGATGCAATCATATATGTCGACAAGCTTTATAGAGATGCGGTGGCAGCAGAGGTCGTCAAGGCAGTGGCTCCTGCCAAGAAAAAGAAGAGCAAGAAGCCCGGCAAGACCTCTAACAAGAACTCTGGGAAGCGCGCTTCTTCGGAGTGCTGCACAACTGTTGATGACTTGCCAGAGAGCACCGCCGGCAAGAGATCCAAAGCCACTCCACCTACAACGAAGAAGGTGCCAGCAAAGGAGGACGACACTGGTGGTACTTTCACCGTTAGTGCCACTCTTGGCAATAAATAGGAAAGCATGCTCATTGCCTTCCTGCAGGCGAATGTAGATGCTGTCTGTCCCCACGCTCGGCCTGTCAAGAAGAAGGTCAGAAAGCAAGCTTTGGAGCGGCAATAGTTTATGGCAGAAGAAATTAAGAAGCTTGATGCAGTAGGCCTGGTTAGAGGAGTGCTACATCCAACTTGGTTGGCGAATCCTGTTGTAGTGCGTAAGGCAAACGGGAAGTGGAGACATTGTATTGACTACACTGATCTCAATAAAGCATGTCCAAAGGATCGTTTCCCCTTGCCGTGTATCGATCAAATTGTAGACTCCACTCCTTTGTTGCGAGTTGCTCTCGTTCCTTGATGCATATTCTGGATACCATTAGATATTCATGGCCAAAGAGGATGAGGAGAAAACCGCATTCATTACTCCATGTGGCACGTATTGCTTCATACGTATGCCTTTTGGACTAAAGAGTGCCGGTTCAACATTTGCAAGAGTAGTCCAGTTTGGTTTTGAGCCACAGTTGCACAGGAATATAGAGGCTTATATGGACGATATAGTGGTCAAGACCAAGGACTTAGAAGAAATGTTTGCTAACTTGCGCAAAATTAATATGAAGCTCAAGCCGGAGAGGTGTTTGTTCGATGTTCCATCCGGCAAGCTTCTCGGGTTCTTCGTATCCCAGCATGGAATAGAAGCAAACCCCGACAAGATCAAGGCTATCGAGCAGATTCAAGCACCCAAGACTGTCATGGATATGCGGCGTGTTACCGGCTGTGTTGCTGCTTTAAGTAGGTTCATTTCAAGATCTACTGAGTGCGCCCTGCTATTTTTAAATATATTGAAAAAGGAAGGTCCAATAAAATGGACTCTGGAAGCGGAGGCTGCGCTGGAAGATCTGAAAAAGTACCTATCCTCTACGCCAGCGTTAGTTGCGCCTATGCCACAGGAGACATTGCTGCTATATTTAGCGGCAATGAACCAAGTGGTCAGTGCTGCGCTAGTTGCACAGAGAGAAGCTGGTGATAAAAAATAGCAGCGGCAAGTCCATCCCACAATAAGGCAGAGTCCTCCCCGGCAGGATTCGATGCCGGCAAGTCCAGGGTGGTGCAAGCAAAAGGAATTAATCAGTAGATAATGGCAAAGAAGAAGGTGGTGCAGCGGCCGATATACTTTGTTAGTTCTGTCTTGCAGGGGGCTAGATCAAGGTACTCTGGTGTGTAGAAGCTGCTTTTCGGCCTCCTCATGGCCTCGAGAAAGCTGCGCCACTATTTCCAAGCACATGAGATAACCATTGTCACTCGCTTCTCGTTGCAGCATATTCTGAGGAATCCAGAGGCAACTGGCAGGATAGTGGAGTGGGCCTTGGAATTGTCAAGTTTTGCACTCATGTTTGAGAGCACTTCGACTATTCAGAGGAGAGCTTTGGCAGAATTCATCACAGAATGGACGCCAACGCAAGATGAAGAAATTCAATAATCAACTCTCCCCATCAAGGAGACTGAGAAAAAATGGATCATGTACTTTGTCGGTGCCTTCTCACTGCAAGGCGCCGGTGCTGGAGTGCTGCTTGTCGCACCGACCGGAGAATACCTCAAGTATGTGGTTCAAATGCACTTTCCCAGGGAGAAAGCGACCAACAACACTGCGGAGTATGAAGGGCTCCTTGCCGGCCTCAGAATTGCGGTGGAATTGGGAATCAGTGCCTTCTCACTACAAGGCGCCAGTGCTGGAGTGCTGCTTGTCGCACCCACTGGAGAACACCTCAAGTATGTGGTTCAAATGCACTTTCCCAGGGAGAAAGCGACCAACAACACTGCGGAGTATGAAGGGCTCCTTGCCGGCCTCAGAGTGCTACTTGTCGCACCCACCGGAGAACACCTCAAGTGTGTGGTTCAAATGCACTTTCCCAGGGAGAAAGCGACCAACAACACTGCGGAGTATGAAGGGCTCCTTGCCGGCCTCAGAATTGAGGTGGAATTGGGAATCAGAAAGTTGATCGTTCGCGGAGATTCTCAGCTTGTTGTGAAACAAGTAAACAAGGATTATCAGAGCCCGTTGATGAAAGCATATGTTGATGAAGTGAGGAAATTGGAAGAACACTTTGATGGGTTGCAAACAGAGCACATTTGCCGCACGGAGAACAACATTGCTGACCACCTGTCAAAGTGTGCTGCCCAAAAGCTACCTGTGGAACCAGGAACTTTTGTACTCCATTTAAACCAACCATCAGTCACCCCATCAACGCAAGCCAATAGGAGAAGAAAGTTGAACATTGGCAAGTATTTTCCGGCAAAGTTTCCTGAAGCCGCCAGCGAGAGTGTTGCCGGGAACAGTGACGCACCTGCTACTGAGCCGTGGCTTCAAGCAAAATCTCTTGTTCTTGCTGTTGAGGTCAGCACTCCCATAGCTGAAGAGATGACTTTAGTCCTTGCCGTCGAGCCACAAGTTCCGGCATGGGCACAACACATAGTTCAATTTCTCCAAATAGGAGAGCTTCCCGATGAGCAAGAGAAAGCTGAGAAAGTTGTCGGCGTTCTGGGATCGGGGGTACCCAGACCTGCCTGCCTGCGGTCCAGCGCGTGGCTCCATCGACGGCCCTATACGACCAAGCTACAAGACTCCACGAGCAAGACCCTCGCGAGGGCTCCCAGCCTCGCGAGGCAAGCGACGTCAAGACCTCCCGAGGAGCAGCTCCACGAGCCTGCCTCCCGAGGAGCGGAGATCTCTATGCAGGTACCCCGCCTCGCGATGCTTGCACTGACATGAGCCGTGACGACCAAGGCTAGGCGGGCGCCAGCGGGCGCAGACCAGGACAGTTTCCACTTCGGTGCTAAGGAGGCAAGGACAAGCGCAGGTTCCCAAGGAATCCCCCAAAGGTTTCCATTCCGGTGCAACAAGACCAAGACCACATGCTCGGCAGGACGAAGGTCATCACTGAGCCCACAACTACGTCATGGCCTGAAGCTTTGCAGGCGAAGACCAGCTTTAGTCAGGATAGGGTGTACTCCTGTCCCCCTTCAAAATTGGCCACTGTGGTATTCCTTCCCGCCTAAGTTATGAGGGAAGAGAACTGGGCCTAGTATAAGTATAGGCTAGTCTCCACCGTCGAGAGGGGTCGAAACCATCGATTCACTCTCACCCTCTGAGCCCTCGCGAGGCAGCTCATCCACTGTACTAGTTCATCCTCAACCTCCTCGCGAGGCCAATCCACCACAAAAGCAGGAGTAGGGTTTTACACCGCAAGGTGGCCCGAACCTGGGTAAATCACCGTGCCCACTTCTTCTTCCCGCTCGCATGTACTCGACGAGATCAGGCCGTGAGGGCGGCGAGCAGTGTGTCGACGTGAAGCAAGATCCTTCATACACGCCCCAGAGTTTGAACCTAGTTTGGGTCTGCTGAGCCTCGAGTCCGACATTTTGGCGCGCCGGGTAGGGGTGTGTCGAAGTTCTCCCTTCCGCTTCGCTTCATCCCTGCTTTGTCGCATCCATGGCCGACGCCCGCCGAGTTCGAGCCGAGCGCCGGGCCGCTCGTGTCACCCAGACGGCGCCCATGAGCCGTGGTGTTCCTCGCCGCTCTGCCTCTCCCGTGGCAAACGCCGCCATCGACCCCGCTGCTCATGAGCAGCAGGACTCTTTGCTGCCACCCTCCATGCAGCGTGACGGCCGCACCACCACACCTTCCCTCACTCCCACCATAGCGTCGTCCTCCCATGCTCGTCGCGGGCCAGCGAACGCGTAGGCCGTGCTCCTCATGGCGCGTGAGTTGCTGTGCTACCGCCCTGCCAACGAAGGCTATGATGCTTGGCTTGGTTGCATCACCGAGCTCGTCAACGCCGCCGGCGAGGCCCCGATACCCTCCCACTCTCTCCGTCCCCCGCCCTCCCATGCAGGCGACGTGGCTCACGGTGCACCTCCGCCTCCTCCTCTCCGCAGTGCCGACACTGAGCCCAGACGCGACGCCTGTCTGCGCGACCTGCCGCGCGGGGCTCCTGCGCCAGCGCGGGATGAGGCCAGCTGCCAGGTGGTGCAGCAGCCGCAGTACGACGTGTGTGCGCTCCCCGCATCGCCACACCAGCAGCAAGACCGGGCAGCTCTGGGGGCTGCAACGCATGGGCATCAGGACCATGCTCCCCTCGCGTGAGCCGTGCTCGTGAGCGCGACGGGTTGCCGCTCCTTCACCCGTGAGCAGCGTCGCATTGTTTGGCCCGACAAGTTCAAGCCGGACCTGCCCCCGCGCTACGACGGCACCCCCGACCCTGCGGAGTTCCTCCAGCTGTACTCACTGAGCATCGAGGCAGTAAACGGCGATGACAAGGTCATGGCGAACTGGTTCCCCATGCCTCTCAAGGACGATGCGCGCTCCTGGCTCTTGCACCTCCCGAAGCGGTCAATCTCCTCTTGGGATGATCTTCGCGAGCGTTTCATCGCCAACTTCCGAGGCACCAGTGACCGCGCCCTCACCATCAATGACCTGCGGCGCGTGAAGCAGTAGCCGGGTGAGACCCTCTACAAGTACATTCAGCGCTTCACCAACGTTTGCCTCAAGATCCCGAAAGCCTCAGACGAAGCCATCATCTCGGCATTCACCGAGGGCGTCACGGACGTCAAAATGAGCAAGGAACTCGCCATCCACGATGACCTGTGCACGGCACTGGAGATGTTCATCCTAGCGTACAGATGCGCTAGGGTAGAAGAAGGCCGCCTCTCCCTCCTCAAGCACCCTGACATCGATCCTGAAGACAAGAAGGCCAAGGCCAAGGAGGTGAAGCGCAAGGGCCCCATCGTGCTGACAGCAGAGGCTGAGTTTAAGCGCGGCCACGATCGCGACGAACCAGCGAAGGATAACCGCCCATTCTGCGTCATCCACAACGTTCACACCCACAACACCAATGATTTCCAGGAGCTCAGGGCGCTCCGGGACGAGCGCCTGGGGCGCCGCCCCGAGCGTGGCAACCGTGGCTTCGGCCGTGGAGGAGGTCGCGGTGGAGGCCGCTGGGACAACTGCAACCCTCATCAGGACTGGCACGACCAGCCTCGTGAGGCTGGCTGGCGCGATCAGCCTCGCGACAGCCCCTGGCGTGATCAGCCTCGTGAGGCCCGTCCTCAGGGCAACATTGGCCTCCCTCCGCTGCCACCATTGCCAAGGAGGAACGATGACAACCATCAGGACGATGGGGTTGGGGGCTTTCAGGAGCCACGCGCAATTGCCTGCATCCTTGGCGGCGCCCAGGCACCCGCCTCAAACCACGTCTTCAAGCAATTCTCTCGTGAGGTGAACGTGGCCCTCCCGAAGCTTGAGGCCGTGCGCCCCCTCAGGTGGTCATAGTACGCCATCACCTTCGACTCCAAGGATCACCTCAAGTGCACGCCCACTGCAGGCACGCTCCCCATGCTGTGTACGCCCACCATCAGCAACGTTTTCGTCACCAAGACTCTCATCATTGGTGGTGCTGGTCTCAATGTGCTCTTCGTTGAGACCTTCGAGATGCTTCAAGTGCCGCATGACAAGCTCCTGCCAACCAGGCCATTCTCAGGGGTGCAAAGGGCTCCACCACCCCCCTGGGACAGGTGCGCCTTCCCGTCACCTTTGGCAAGCACGACAACTACCGCACGGAGCTCATCGACTTCGACGTTGCCCACATCGGCCTCTCGTACAATCCCATCCTTAGGTACCCTGTCGTCACCAAGTTCATGGCGGCAACCCACCATGTCTACAACATCCTCAAGATGCCTGGGTGCAGCGGCGTCATCATGGTCGCCTGCGATGAGAAGGACGCGGTCTGCTCCCTTGAGCACGCCTACCGTGCCGCGGCGACTGAGAACCCTGATGATGAAGGTGGCATCCTACCTCCCGAGGCCACCACCGCAAAGAAGAAGCAGCTCCTCCCCAAGAGCCGCCCGGAGGCCAAGAAGCCCGCCGGAGACACCTTAGGCTCCGTGTCTGCTGGCGGGGCGCCCCTTCCTCCCGCATAGGAAGTCACGCCCGACATCTCCCTCAAGATGGGCTTAGGGGCTTCCGTCTGGAGAGCCTCTGACCTGACCAGTGCGACGAGGGAGGTGTTCAGGCACCACTTGGAGGCATGCCTTGACGCACGCCCCCACAAGCAAGGAGCAAAGCGCGAGGCGCTAGGGGCAAGAGAGTTCATCACCAAAGAGATCGAGGAGCTTCAGGAGGCACAAGCAATGCACGCGAGCGCCGCCCCGCAACCCCCACCGGTGCAGCAGCTGCCCCCCACGTGGGCGACTGGCTGCGCGTCTGCGTCAACATCCCGGGCCTCAACATGGCCGCATCTCAGGACCTCTTCTGGCCGTCACGCATTGGCTGGAGCGGGGGCTACCCCTGCAACTACGTTCGCATGCCTTTTGTCCTGGTGAATGTGGGCGCTACGTACCAGCACCTCGCGCGAGTCGTGCATGCGTCTCACGAGGCCCGACGCCTGGTGGTGGCATCTCAGAAGGCCCCGACCCTCGCGAGCCCCTCCGGCCTCGCGAGCCTCTCAAGCCTCCGGAGCTGTCCGGCCCGTGAGGAGAAAGTTTCCCCGACAAGCTTCATCGACTACCTCGACACTCCAGCAACATCATTGCCAGGTGACTTTTTGGTTTGTTCAATTGAGGGCACCCCTCGGGCTGCATTATCCTCAAGCTGCAAGGTCCCACCCCTGTAGTTGTGTCATTTCGTTCATGTACCTTGAACCAGCTATGCTTCATGAGTTATTTTGCCTGTTAACCCCGCACTTGACATCACATCACCTTTGGAGCCGCCGCCCCACGGGCTGTGCATGCTGCCAACTCCCCTCCTAAACATCCCATGAGAGGGGGCTACCAGCACGGTGCCTATGCTTGGGTCCGTCCCTGCAACGCTGATAAATCTAAGCGACAGAGCTCTGACTCGCAGGCCGGCCCCGTGCACGTCATCTCACCAAGTCCTTAGTGCCTTCGTCTTCTCATGGAGCGATTCCGAGTGGATCGCGCACGCTGCCCCTTGTATCTTGTGATGGGTTAATATGCAGGAACCTCAGGAGACAGGCGCTCGAGCGGCCTTGACAAGACCCTTCCACCTCAGGAGGGTTTGCTTCGATTGAGCAGCTGTCCGATTCGCAAAGGCTAAGTAAATCAGTCCAATTGCTTCGGTTGCCGGCCAAGGCCCTCTTTCCTAGCAACCCCCGCGAGGCGAAACCACTCCTTTTCTGGGCAAACTGCTTGCATGTTAAAAGGGGGGCTCTTGAGCATCGCGCCTCAGGAGCTCCTACTGGCTCTCGAGTCCTCACCCCCTGGCCTTGTCCACGACATCGCGACCTGGCATACCAGCGGCGGCTGAGCCCCGCTCGAGGGCCGTGTCCTGAGTACGTAGAGCATCATGATGAGCAAAGAGATGGGGGGGGGGGTAAGCATCGCGAGGGAATACAGGAAGAGGGGTGCGGCCCGGCAGCGCAGGCGTTTCTCGAAGTATAATGGGTGTCAATCTTTTCACGCACCCCTAGAGGGACTTATGTTGGTTCATTACAGAACATGAAGCGTACACAGGATCAAAAGCTCCAGGGAAGCGTGCCCTCATGATGCAGGAACCCGCCAAGGGCCACGAGCGCACCAAGCTAAGTTATCCTATTCATGCCAGGCGTGAACCTTACCATTAACGCTTTACCTGGACTCTCGCGACCTCGTTCGGGCAAGGAATCCCCCCTCTTTTATATTTCGGGAGGCGCTTGCATGTCAAGGGGGACCTCGTGAGCATCGCGTCTCAGGAGCTCTTACCGGACCTCGGGTCATTCACATCCTGGCCTTACACATGGCATCGTGACCTGGCATACCAGCGACAGTAGAAGCTTACCTGGGGACTGGGTGCCGTCGACGCAGAGTACTAAGCTATCATAAGAATGAAAAGGGGACCCGTGCCCAAACAAGAAACACCAATATAATTTAAAAACATGAGCTGGAAATGCTAAGGTAAAGGCGCAAGCACAGCAGTTCCTTACACGCCCCACGGGGCCCTTCATGACTTCGATGCAGGAAATATAAACAAAAGAAACGGCCTCCCGAGGGCCGCAACTCCGGAGGCGCTGACTCCGGCGTCGCGGCGCCTAGTCGGTGTCCTCCTCCTCCTTGATCGGGGCGCGGTGATGTGGCATCTTGTCGTAGTCTTCATCGCTCGAGCTCCCCCCCAGAGGAGGTGCCGCCGCTGCTGGAGACATCGCGGCCATCGCCGAGGGCAAGTTCGCTGCCGAGGATGTTGCCGCCCCGACAGCCGTCGTCATCGGAGAGGTGGTCACCGCCGCTGCTGTCGCCCTTTGGGCAACACCCTAAGCGTCTGCCGTCTTTACTAGTGGAGAAAAGCCTAGCTACGGCGTGCCAAAAACAGCCTTGTTGGCATGGACACCCGACGCCACCAATATGGCGCCACTATTAAAAATTAGCGCTGGCGTTGGCACCTACGCCATCAGTATTTTGAACGGTAATGGCGTGGCGTGTTTTCCACGCCAGCAGTATTAGTCATCAGTTGTGACGTTCCATTTTTCTCGACGCCAGTATTTTGATTTTCAAATTTGAAATAAGAGCTGTACAGCAGTGATTTCAGCCACAATGCAAGCATAATCCAGTTTCAGAACAGTCACTAAATCAACTATATATAAATAGCCGCAATGACAACATTTAAGTTCAACAATGCACTTATTGATATAGTTCAACAAAGTAGTCAAAGTAACACACATATGAATGGACAAGTTCAAATAAATAGAGGTGATAATAACATGATGTATATCTTCCATGCATGCCAACTAGCTAACTACGACTTTTCGGCGGGCGGAGTCAGGGTCATAGTCCGGAGTAAGTGCACCATCATCGCTGTCAGCAGGCTTGTAGTAGACCATGATCTCATCACGATCGTAGTCGAGGTAGAACGTGGCTCTCTCCCCAGCTTCCATCTCGCAAGCATCTGCAACGGCTTTCCAACCAGGGCAGCCAAAGTAGGTGCGGTTTGCGTCGTTGGTGACAAGACAATTGAATTTTTGGGCCGTCAGCATCTTCATGAGGGTGCACTGGAATGTGAGGTGGCATCAACTGGAACTTTAAACTTCTATAAAAAGTCACGCCTTGCCCCGCAAGGGATGACCTGAGCAAAATTGAAAGAAAGAAGTAGCTAGCTAGTTACACAATTGTCTTATCATGCATGAAACTCAATCAAAACATGTTCAACTAAAACATACCGTCCTAGTGAGGAAGTCATTCGGCAGATCTATGAAGAACTTCTTATCCCTTTGGCATCTCACCGAACCACAGGTCTCACATGGTGCATCCATTTACTGCTTTCATGCATGAAGTTGAGAAAAATAAGCATACATAATTAAGATGCACATAAATATAATGCAACATAATAAGCAGTTAGTATGAAACCAGCGCTATCCGCCCACTAGTTATTAACACATACGTACTTGTAATAAAACAGTTCTACAAACCATGCGTAGTTCAAACATAAAACATGCATAAAGTTAAATAGTTCATATGAAATAGGTAGCGCGCGCTAAGCTAGTGGTCAGAGGGACTGGCCTCGTGGTCGTGCCTAGTCGACCTACGACGACACCCTTGCTGACCCTCCTCCTCACGCTCCAAGGCATCCCAGTCTATGGGATCCTCCTTTGCGCTCTTCCTAGCAGCATACTGAAGTAACATCATCTTGTTGGCCTCCACAAGTTTGTCATCTCTTGCAAGCTCGCTCACCAATGGGTCAAAGAACTGCATCTCGGCCTCTTTGCTCTCCTTCTCCTCAACCCTAGTGCATATCCTCATGTCCTCAGGCGCGAGGAACATCGCGAACTCATGACACTCAGGGAAGTTCAGATTCGCCCCTTCCTGAAAGAACTCTACTGTCATGGCATCATAAGTGTGCGCCGCTAACTCCGGGGTGTCCCAATGGCCAAGTTCGTGGACGACATTGTCCTTCCTAATGGTGGCATAGTACTTATTTCCCTTCTGTCGCACACCACGAAACTTCGGGGCCATCTGTGATGATGCATATATATAACTAAACAAGTTAGTAAAAAATGGGCATATTAACGAGAAATACAATAGTCTACAACTACACTATACATTCTTTCACCACAAGTACACTACTAGAATTTAATAAAATTACACTATCTAAAATCATAGTCTACAACTACACTAAAATTTTACAGTACTCGTATACACAAAATTTGATATTTTTCTACAATACTATTACACTACACTAAGTAGAACTCACCCGCGGCAGCGGTAGACAGCGAGGAGGCGTTGCGGGTGACGGGGCCGGGGGCGGTGGCAGGGGTGGATGCGGAGGCGACGGCGACGGGGTTGGGGACGGCGGCGGGGACGGGGGCGATGGCCGGGATGGATGCGGAGGCGACGGCGATGGGGGCGGGGACTTCGGCGGTAGAGGCGGAGGCGACGGCGAAGGGGACTTCGGCGGTGGAGGCGGAGGCGGCGACGGCGGTGGAAGCGAGGGAGGTGAGGGCGACGAGGGCGGCGGCGATTTAATGGTGATCGACGGTTGTGGGTGTTGGGGGGGGGGGGGTAATTTAATATCATATCTCCTGCGGGGGGCGGCGGGGTAATTGCTGGCGTTGGCCTACGAGGCCAACGCCATTGCTATGTTTTACACATATTGTTTTTTATATTTATATAGATGTTTAGTTTATTATTTTATTGTTTTATTTTCCTATTGTTTATTATATTGTTATTTTTACTAATTATTTTATTGTTTTATTTTCCTATTGTTTATTATTTTATTTTCCTATTGTTTATTATTTTATTGTTTTATTTTCCAACATCGATCGATCTCATTAATCTAGCATAGATACATAATAGTTGAAGGATGAAAATAATAACACACACATATATATAACTTCTAGTACTACAGCACACACTCTTGATCTAGACTAAGAACATCATCATTGTAATGATTCCCACGAGAAAAAAAGCTGCCACCGATCCAGCAGGGAGAATGAGGCCAAGCATAACACCAGCTAAAAGGGCATATCGAAGCATCTTGAATTTTCGGATTTGGTCGCGCATAACATCAGTCTTCAGCTGCATCTCATCTATCTGTTGTCTTAGTTCACCAATGGAGTACTCGAGCAACTCGCTCACATACTTCTGCACGAGATCAACTTATATCCATGTGTAGCAATATTTTGTCCCTGACGCCTATGGATCACAATATACACACACACATATATTAATTAATGATCATGAATTGTGCAAATTAGCAGAATATCAAGGTATTTTTTGTCATATATATTACGTACCTTTCCACGGTTACCGCAGATGTAGAACTCTCGCTCTAGATTATTTGTGTCTGCGACATATGCTTATCAGCAGGGCGTCCACAACCACAAAAAAGCAGCACAGGTGCCCTCGCTCGATTCCTGGCAGCTTCAGCGCCGGTGGCATAGCTGCCGGATCGTCGAAGGGACGTCGCGCTGCAGCAGGATGATTCGCCAGACAGGGTTGGCTGCATTAGCCGTGGCGAGCGCATGTCATGGCCAACGGGGCTAGATGAGAGCTCGGCCAAGGCAGCGGAGTGCCAAACTTGCGAGCCACGCTGACGTGGGCTAGAACGGGCGGCTCGTGCCGATTCGACAAGCTCCGGTGGGTCCATTGTCACCAAAGTAGCTGACTAAGAGGGAGTAGAATTTTGTGGAGAATGGAAGTGAATGTGAAAAAAGGGGCTGCCAACACATCTATATATAGGCACAACTTAGTGCTGGCGTTCCCGGTGAAGACACGACAGCACAATGTAAAGTATCTATGGCGTGTTTATAAATCGCACGACAACAATATGCTGCAACTGGTCACGACAACTGGGCCCGCATAGTAGTGGCGTAGGATGTATTGCCAGCGTCAGCAATAGCAACTTATAGCTGGCGTACCAATTTGGCAGACGCCAGCACTATTTGGAAAAAATAGTGATGGCATTGATGAAAAATGGCGCGCCACAAACGGAAGTTGTGGCTAGCCGTTTTTCCACTAGTGCTTCCCTGAAGATCTTGACGAAGAGCGTCATCGCCCAGTCGTACTTGAAGTGGAGGGTGTGCCTCCCCTTCAGTCCGCGGGCGCAGGCGAATATCTGCCACCCGTGGGTCAAGTACACGTAGCCTGAGGCGGTGACCTCAACCTGCGTTGACGAAGATCGGTTGCAGCAGCCGTCAGGCTACAGCCACAGCCCGACGATCCTCCTGCCGGTAGCTCCTCCGCAGAGGAGTGCGGGAGCTGGATCCAGGTATGTGGCGGGCTCTCCATCCACACCACGAACTCGTGGGCCATGTCATCCGAGTGGGCCCACGGGCGAGGTGGTCGGGCGGCCACCGCATGCCCTCCCCCTCGGCCATGGCCACCACGGCTCCCGCGGCCGCTTCCGTGGGAGGGGTTGTCCTGCGGCTGCTGTAGCCAGAGCGAACCGCCAATGGAGGGCGTCCACGCCCCCGAGATGACGCTGCGGGCGTAGCCGCAGACTTGCAGGGGCGGCCGCACCCCCTCTTGGGCGACGATGTCTCCGGTCCCTCCTTGGGGGCCTTGCCCTTCTCCTCGGCGGTGAACCTCTTCACTAGCGCCATGGTTGCTGCGGCAAGGATTGGAGGCGAACGGGCAAGAAGGCAGAGATGGGATGTGGCTCTGCCCCTCGCCTTCTTATAGGCGGTCGGAGGAGGCCAACCGGCGCCCTTCCACCTTTGTGTGATTATGGCTCCGCGGCTTGCGCCAGGCTTTTTGTCAGCCTGGGCAGTTGCCAAGGCGATGTGGGGAAGTGGAGGCATTCATGTCCCGTCGTGTGCCACGCGTCAAGCCTGGCCCGCAGGCGATTGGGGGCCGTGTCGCTTTGCCCTTCACTTCGAAGCCAGGCCGAGCATGCCTTGGGCCCGGGGGCTACTATCGGCGTTCTGGGATTGGGGGTACCCAGACCTGCCTGCCTGCGGTCCAGCGCGTGGCTCCATCGGTGACCTAGTACGGCCCAGCTACAAGACTCCACGAGCAAGACCCTCGCGAGGCGAGCGACGTCAAGACCTCCCGAGGAGCAGCTCCTCGAGCCTGCTTCCCGAGGAGCGGAGATCTCTATGCAGGTACCCCGCCTCGTGAGGCTCGCGATGATGTGAGCCGTGACGACCAACGCCAGGCGGGCGCCAGCGGGCGCAGACCAGGATAGTTTCCACTTCGGTGCTAAGGAGGCAAGGACAAGCGCAGGTTCCCGAGGAATCCCCCAAAGGTTTCCATTCGGGTGCAACAAGACCAATACCACAGGCTCGGCAGGACGGAGGTCATCACCGAGCCCACAGTCGCGTCATGGCCTGAAGCTTTGGAGGTGAAGACCACCTTTAGTCAGGATAGGGTATACTCCTGTCCCCCTTCAAAATTAGCCACTGTGGTATTCCTTCCCACCTAAGTTATGAGGGAAGAGAACTGGGCCTAGTATAAGTATAGGCTAGTCTCCACCGTAGAGAGGGGTCGAAACCATCGATTCATTCTCACCCTCTGAGCCCTCGCGAGGCAGCTCATCGACTGTATTAGTTCATCCTCAACCTCCCCGCGAGGCCAATCCACCACAAAGTAGGAGTAGGGTTTTACACCGCAGGGTGGCCCAAACCTGGGTAAATCACCGTGTCCACTTCTTCTTCCCGCTCGCGCGTACTCGACGAGATCAGGCCATGAGGGCGGCGAGCAGTGTGTCAATGTGAAGCGAGATCCTTTGTACATGCCCCAGAGTTTGAACCTAGTTTGGGTCTGTGGAGCTGCGATTCCAACAAATGTAGCCCGTCAATTGAGTATGTATCAGTTTGTGGATAACACTCTCTGCAGAAAGAGACCAAACAAAGTGAAATTAAAGTGCATTTGCTGGGAAGATGGACTCAAGTTGTTGGCGGAGATACATGGAGGCATATGTGGCTCTCACATAGAATGAAGGGCCCTTGTCGGCAAGGTTTTCTAGCAAGGTTTTTATTGGCCCACTGCCCTCCAGGATGCAACTGAGATAGTAACAAGATGTGAAGCATATCAGTTTCATTCAGAGAACATACATCAACCAGCACAGGCTCTTCAAACAATCCCTCTCTCCTGGCCCTTTTCGGTCTATAGGCTTGATCTCTTGGGCCCCTTCCCCCGTGCTACCGGGGGCGTTGAGTCCTTCTACATTGCCATCGACAAGTTCACAAAGTGGCCTGAAGTAGAACTAGTGAGAAAGGTGACTGCGCAGTCAGCCGTCAAGATCTTCAAAGAACTAGTTTGCCGTTTTGGGGTTCCAAATAGAGTCATCACTAATAACGGCACACAATTCATGAGTTGCACCTTCATGTAGTACATCCAGAGCCTTGGGAGCAAGGTTTGCTTTGCCTCTGTTGCTTATCCTAGAAGCACCGGACAAGCAGAACGGACGAATGTTGAAGTGTTGTGGGGTCTCAAAATAAGAACATTTGACAGGCTGCACAAGTGCGGAAGACGCTGGATTGATGAGCTGGCGGCGGTTCTTTGGTCACTCAAAACGACACCAAATCGAGCCACAGGAAAAACACCCTTCTCCCTAGTTTATGGTGCAGAAGCAGTGCTCCCCATGGAACTCACGTACAGGTCGCCTCGAGTGCTTGCCTATGACGAGGTAGAGCAAGAGCAATTATGGCAAGATGATGATGTACTCCTCGAGGAAGATCGTCTTCGGGAAGCTATGCGATTTGGATGCTACTTGCAAGCCTTGCCGCTATCATAGCCGCAAGTTTCATGCCCGAAGCTTTGAGGAAGGCGAGCTTGTTCTTCGGCGCGTTCAATCCGCCAAAGGGTTAAACAAGTTGACGCCAAAGTGGGAAGGCCCTTATTGGATAGCACAAGTCACTAGACCTAGCGTAGTCTGCCCAGAAACTGAAGATGGCATCCATGTGCAAAACTCATGGAATATCAAGCATCTTCGCAAGTTCTACCCATAAGGCGTAGTTGCCGGGCCTTGCCTCGGAAACCTCTTTGATACGAGCTTTGTCTCCAAGACTTGTAACCCTTTGTACAAAGCCAGGCGCAGACCCTGTGCATATGTGACTAAAGCTAAGTGTTTCACAACCTTCTATGCATATTTACTTATGTAGCAATACGCGTAACATTGTGATTATATTTTTTCTTGAATGAAATGGCTAAGAAACCGCCAAGGTCTCCATAGCACTCTTTTCTCTTCTTTCTTTTTCTCAAAGACAGAAGGATTCCTCGTGAGCATGTTTTCCGGGGGGAGTAATGATGGAGTACCATTTCAAAATGGCGCTGACACACATTTCATATGACAAGAAGTACAACAATGAAAGCTAAGTTGGAAAATTTTCAACTAAGAATTGCATTGTTACATCTTGGAATTTTTCTCTTGTTCGGATTTGTACTTGTATGAAAAACCTGCACGTGAAGGAATCTTATTGCATTTATTCGCGTTCTTATTTTGCCTTGAGCCCGCTCGGCAAGATTTTTGCAGCTGCGTCAAGATCGACAAGTTGCTTTGCCGAATACAACACTTCCAGCAGGATGCTAAGGACCAGTTCCTCGAAGCGCTCACGACAAGCTTGCGTTCTGGTAAGCTTACAAATTGTGTAGGGCGTTGGATTGAAATCATATGAGAATGAAAACAAACAAGGGAAACAGCACACATTCATTTGAGCATGACAAATATATATGTATTTATTGAAAAGTGCTCGATAATGTTTTTCTTAGCCCTTTGTTCCCAGGGTTTATATCGAGTGCGACCCAGGGCATAAGGGGCGCCTAGGCGGAGCGCTCCCGGTAGGCCAGATGATGGTGCTGCCAGCGCTGAGCTGGAGATGATGGTGCTGCCGGCGCTCAGCTAGAGTCGGAGCCGTCATCCTCGATCTTGACACCCGGGTACCCGCCATCATCGTCTTCACCATCATCCTCCTCGTCGCTTTTGCTCGAGGAGAAGGTTTTGCTGTTGCTCGAGCTCTCAGCACAGCACTCCATGCGAGCGCCTGAAGCCCCGAAGAACTTCATGGAGAGCATGTCGGAGTCTACTAGCTTGAAGTGGAGAAGATGCCCCTGCCGTATTTCCACCCACGCGCGAGGTACATGATGCCGTTGGCGGAGAACTCACCGTTCACCCAAACGGAGCCATTGCAGCAGCCGTCCACGCGCAGCCATAGACCGAGCGGTTGGTCAACCTCCATCACCCTAGCAAAGGGACGGGGGAGCCACAGCCGGCTTCGTGACGGGTCGTGCAGTTCCACGACAAACTCGAGCGCTGTGTCCACCGTATGGCCCTCTGCCAGAGGAGGAGTGACCGGGGGTGGAACGACTAGCGCCCTACTCTGGCCACCCCGGCCCCGAGCGCTGTGTCTTCCACAACCTCGACCTGCAACCCTGCCCTGAGCACTGAAGCCAGCTTCCACGACCACAATCAAAGCATGGGCATGCTGCCAGGGAGAAGCTCTCACTACATCAGCAGAAGCGCGAGCTCGGCCTTTCCCTCTCACCATGGTGGTGACAGATGCTGAATGAATGGGGAAGGGAGAGGTGGATGCGCATCGCCTTCCACAGCCCCTCTTATATAGGGGGAGGCGCGCGGGCTGACTCTCCACCATTTTAGGGCAACCACCCTGTTTCGCCAGCCCCGGGCCCTGCATTTCTGGCCGGTGCATTACTCCAGCAACCGCCCAACCTCGCAATCCGATGCCCTGCCTACCCTGTTCAGCGCACTACTCCCACGACCGCCTCTCTCCACCAATACCACGTTTTGCGTATGATGCACGTCGTGGGGAGGGATGCAGTAAAGGACGAAGTGATGGCAGGCGTGGTAGTTACCTTTGGCCATACGTGATAATGGATTATCTAGGCCATGCCCAGTAGGAACCCGTGCGCGTACTCGCCCTTGCTTTTTACACACACGGTGGGTACCCAATCGACGACTAGGTTTGCCAGAGGGAGGCCAAGGATATTGTCGGGGGGATGGACCCCGGGCAGGCAACGGAACTCGGATCTCTTTCAAAAACATCGGGGTAGGCAAAGCCCCTTAATCTGGCTCGCCCCTGGCTGGGTGCCACGACCCGACCAGCCGGCTAGCGCATGCCGGCCGTCCATAAGAAGTAAACCTACGAGACAAGCAAGCATGGAAACAGTGCTCCTCCCTTTACGCCAGCCCCAGCGGGCGCGGCAGAGGCGCACCCACGTCCCCGCCCGGGGCGGGTGGTGTCCCGGGGGCACGGCCCTGTAGCAAGGCGGTGCTGACCATTCCATGACGCCTAGCGAGGCGTGCCACAGTACCCAGCAGCCGGCCGTACCCGCACCCGGCGGACCCGGCGACACCCGCGCCCGGCGGACCCGACAGACCCGGCGGCCCCCAGTGTCGGCTCCTAGACACTGGCACGAGGGCCCCGCGCCCATGTAATATTACCATTGTAACCCCGGGGGGCAGCCTATAAGACCCCTCGGTGCCCCTCCATGCAAGGGGTCGGCTAGAACCTTAGTAGAACTCATGTCCACACACACGGAGAGGGAGCAAGCCTATGCACTGGCCTGTCTTCCTTCCTCATCAGAACAGCTCAAGGAGCAAGCTTGTATCAACTTCGTATAAACCACACTCGGCAGGACTAGGGGTGTTATCTCCTCGGCGAGCCCCGAACCTAGGTACGTCTTGCATCCCCCGCTCGCTCGTATCGACCTCGCCTCTGAATCCCACCGGTGCCCTCTTGCTTGTTCCTCTCTTTAGCCATCCCATGGCTTCTGCCGTGAGATCACCACGATAGTTGGCGCCCACCGTAGGGCAGCTCGAGGCACCGGCCGGAGTCACGTTCTAGACGGGGCCCTTCACCGACTCCAACGCGCGCGTCATGCACTGCGCGGTCCCCTCGCTCGGCACGGCGCTGGCCGACTTTGCCGGCTTGTCCGTCGTCCCCTTCGGCATTCTAAGCTTCTCCGTCCCGCTCGCGTTCGACGAGTACCCCAGTGACGTGCTCGATATTACCGACTCCCCCGTCCCTGTTGGCTGCGACATCTCCGATGACATGGCGGATCTCTGCACCCGCGTGGAGGTGCTCGTTACCGATTCCGGCTCCACTTCGTCCAGCACCGTGAAGAACGCAGCCGCGGCCAAGGCCGCAGCCACTCGCGCCAACATGGTCAACCCGCTGCGCGCAACGCTGCAGAACCTCAACATCCCCATCGCCACTGACGTTGAGGCCACCCAGGCCCGGGCCCGGCTCGACGAGGAGCGCGTGCGCCTGCTAGACTAGGCCACAGCGCTTGCTGCTACGCAGCGCCGGCTGGAGTCCTTCTAGCGGGAGCGCGACGCCGCGTACGGCTTCACACCGGCCGCGGCCGAACCCAGCTGGGTCGCCGAGGTGTGGACCTGTGGTGGCGCCATCGGCCGCGCACTGGGCGCGGACCCACCCGTCTGTGAGACCCCCGTCAAGAACATGCGTGCCGCGGAGGCGGCAGCTATGGGCCTGGAACTTCTGCAAGGCGAGGAGTTGCAGGAGCACCTGCAGCGCATGCGCGAGCAGCTTGCCGCGGCGAACAAGCAGCAGGACCGTCTCGACGCCCCTACGGCTTCCGGCTCGCACCGCGCCCGGGACCATGAGCTCCGGGACACCCAAGAAGCATATCGCGCCTCGGCGACACCCCGTCCAGGTGGACCCGAGCCCGGTGCGGCCGAGCCCTGACAGCTGGCGACGGCTTGGGCAACGAGCCGGCTCCAAACGACCGGCACCGGGAAGACCTCCCCCGCCATCCAGATGCCGCAGCTGGCTGGCTTCGGCCAATCCGGCTCCTCGCATCCCAGTCACAAGCTGGCTTTGTCCGTGTGACATCGACAACAACGACGCCCGCCACCGCATTGAGCAGCTTGCCCTCTCCCTCGAGCTGGAGGAGGACAACATGGTTGGTCCGGCTTGCTTTGGCCCGCGCATCCGCAATGACCCCCTTCCACAAAGTGTTCACGCTTCCCCGAGACACCCCCAAGTACAACGGGACCGTCAAGCCGGAGGACTGGCTCATCGACTACACCACCGCCATCGGCATCACGGTCGGCAACTGGAGCCTGGCCGTGCGCTACACCCCGCTCATGCTGCAGGGCTCGGCCCGGACATGGCTGAACAGCCTCCAGCTGGCAGCGTCAACTCGTGGCTCGACTTCGAGCAAGCCTTCATGCGTAACTTCACCGGCAACTACAAGCGACCCGGCCGTCCCAGTCAGCTCGCCATGTGCATGCAGGGGCCGGGCGAGACCGGTTGTGAGTACCTCGCGCGCTGGACCGAGCTCTGGGACACTACGAGGGGGTACATGAGGTTCAAGCTATCCAGTACTTTGTAAGCGGCTGCCGGGATGGCACCCTGCTCAAGCACAAACTCTTGCGCTCTGAGCCGACCACGTTGGCCGTGCTCATGGTCACAGCGGACAAGTACGCCACGGCCAACTCAGCCATGAAGGTGCAAGTGGTGTTGGACGCCACCAACAAGGCGTTGCCGG
This sequence comes from Thinopyrum elongatum, assembly GCA_011799875.1. Classification (NCBI taxonomy): domain Eukaryota; kingdom Viridiplantae; phylum Streptophyta; class Magnoliopsida; order Poales; family Poaceae; genus Thinopyrum; species Thinopyrum elongatum. The sequence goes on along the minus strand of CM022299.1, from coordinate 281,939,047 downwards.
CGCCAACTCCCAAGCTGGTTGGCGAGAGTGGCCGCCAGCAGAACAACCAGCAGAACATCAAGCACAAGGCCGAGCAGCCGGCTCCCCGCTACGACAACTGCCTTGTCGCTGCCGCTGATCAAGCGCCGAGAGCCGAGCCGGCCGGCAACCGGCGTCAGCGAACCGGCAAGACCGCTTGGCAACTCGCCACGAGCTTCGAGGAGATGCTCGACGCTCCCTGCAAGCACCACAGCGGCGCAAGGCCATCAACACACACGCTCCGGCAGTGCGCCGTCACCAAGCGCATCATGAGGGGCGACATCCCTCCGCCTCCTCCTCTGGCATCGGGTGCGGGTGCGGGGCAGCCGCCTCCGCCCCCGCCAGCCGGCTCCATGCGTGATGAAGCTTACCCCAATGCAAATGATTGCTATGTTGTCTTCACCAGCACGGGTGGCGACAAGCACAACGAGCACCTGCTCCAGCAGGAGGTGAACACCGTCATCCCGGCTGTGCCCAGGTACATGCACTGGTCGGAGCGCTCGGTCAGCTGGACCCGGGAGGACCATCTGGCCGTCATGCCCATGCCGGGTGGCTACGCCCTTGTCCTCGACCCCACCATAGTCGATGAGAAGCGTACCTGCAAGTTCTCCTGAGTCCTCATCGATGGCGGTAGCAGCATCAACATCCTCTACCGCAACACCATGACCAAGGTCGGCATCAAAGCAAGGCAGCTGGAGCCGACCCAGACGGTGTTCCACGACATCGTGTCGGGCCTCTCTTGCTCCCCCATCAGCCGGATCCGGCTCGAGTCCTGTTTAGCACCCACGATCACTTCTGGCGTGAGCCCATCTGGTTCGAGGTGGTGGACCTGTCCAGCCCCTACCACGCGTTGCTGGGCCGGCCCGCGCTGGCAAAGTTCTTGGCGGTTCCCCACTACGCCTACCTGAAGATGGAGATGCCGGGTCCCAAGGGCCTCATCACCATTGCCGGCGACTACAAGAAGTCCCTGGAGTGCACCCGTGCCGGCGCCAAGCTAGCCGGGTCGCTGGTCATTGCCGAGGAGCGGCGCTAGCTCGACAGGATCGTAGCGCTGGCTGGCGAGCAGCCGGCTATGTCGGCTCCGGCCAAGGAGTCGGCTGGCGAGGCCTCCTTCCAGCCATCCATGGACACCAAGAATGTCAAGCTCAACCTGTCTGACCCCAGATGTAGTCAGTATGTGGTTGTGGGCACCCACCTCAGCAGCAAATAGGAAGGCGAGCTCGTCGACTTCCTTTGTGAGAATCGGGATATCTTTGCATGGTCCCCAATGGACATGCCGGGTGTTCCGAGGAAGTACGCCGAGCACAAATTTCATGTCCGCAAGGACGCCAAGCCTGTCCATCAACCGTTGTGCCGCTTTTCTGAGGAGAAGTGGAGAACCATTGGAGAAGAGGTCGCCAGGCTCCTTCCGCCGACTTCATCATGGAAGTGTTTCACCCCGAGTGGCTGGCCAACCCAGTCCTCGTCCTGAAGAACAAGACCTGGCGCATGTGCATAGACTACACCAGCCTGAACAAGGCCTGTCCCAAGGATCCTTTTGCCCTCCCGTGGATAGATCAAGTGATCGACTCCATGGCCGGCTGTGAGCTCTTGTCCTTTCTGGACGCTTACTCCGGCTACCTCCAAATCAAGCTGGACCCGGCCGACGCCCTGAAGATGTCCTTCATTACGCCCTTTGGGGCATACTGCTACATCACCATGTCGTTCATCTTGATGAATGCCGGTGCCACCTTCCAGCGCTGCATGCAGAAGTGCCTGTTGCAGCAACTCGGCCGCAACATGCACGTCTACGTCAACGGCATCGTGGTGAAGACCAAGCAGCACCTCACGCTCCTAGATGACCTCAAGGAAACCTTCGCCAACCTGCGCCGGTACGAGATCAATCTCAACCCGGAGAAATGCGTATTCGGTGTGCCAGTCAGCCAGTTGCTCGGCTTCCTCGTCTCGGAGCGCGGAATCGAGGCTAACCCGGAAAAGATCAGGGCCATCGAGCGTATGCGCAAGCCAACCCGAATGCGTGATGTCCAGAAGTTCATCGGCTGCTTGGCCTCTCTCAGCCAATTTCTCAGCCGGCTAGGCAAGAGGGCCTTGCCCCTGTATCAATGATGAAGAAGACATCATTGTTCGAGTGGAACGACCAGGCGGACAAAGCTTTCCGAGAGCTCAAACGCATGCTCTCCACCGCACCCGCTCTGGCCGTGCCGGCTGACAAGAAGCCGCTATTGCTATACATCACTGCCACCTCGCACGTGGTCAGTACAGTGCTGGTGGTCGAGCGCTCGGAGGAAGGCAAGATCCAACAAATCCAGCGCCCGGTCTACTACCTAAGCGAATGTTATCGGCCTCCAAGCAGAACTACCCCCATTACCAGAAGATGTGCTAGGCGCGTGTACCTCACCGCCAAGAAGCTGAAGCAGTACTTCCAGGAGCACACCAGCACTGTGGTCGGCATGGCCCCCATCGGCAAGATCATGGGCTGCTGGGATACGTCCGACTGGGTGGCCAAGTGGGCCATTGAGAAGGCTAGCCACACAATCCTCTACGAGCCCCGCACCACCATCAAGTCCCAAGCGCTGGCCGACTTCCTCATTGACTGGATGGAGACCCGGTACCTGCCGCCGCCACCCGATTGAATGCACTGGCGCATGCACTTTGACGGTCCAAGATGCGATCCGGCTTGGGAGCCGGCATCGTGCTGTCTTCCCCGAAGGGCGACCGGCTGTGATATGCACTGCAAATCCACTTCGCCGCCTCCAACAACGTCGCCAAGAACGAAGCCCTCGTGCATGACCTTCGGCTGGCCAAAGAACTCGGCATCCAGTTCATCCTCTACTGTAGCGACTCAAATCTGGTGGTGCAGTAGAGCTCTGGCGAGTGGGACGCCCGAGACACCAACATGGCTAGCTACCACTTCCTGGTCTAGCAGCTTTCCGGCAACTTTGATGGCTGCGAATTCCTCTGTGTGCCGCACACGGAGAACGAATCCGCCGACATGCTGGCCAAGATAGGCTCCACCCGGTAAGCCATCCCATCTGGCGTCTCCCTCGAGCACTTGCGCAAGCCGTCCATCAAGCCATCTCCTAGTTCCGAGTCCATCTTCATCCCGGACGACCCAGCGGCTCCCCCACCCGACGCTGGAGATCCCAGCCCAATCGCGGGGGCTGCCGGCTCCATCCCGGGGGCTGGCAACCCGGTCCCGGAGGCTGGCAACCAGGTCCCGGGGGCTGTTGTCTCCAACCTGGTCTCTGGGGCTGCTGTCTCCAAACCGGTCTCGGGGGCTGCTGCCTCCAACCCGCCGGCCGCCGTCTCCAACCCGGGGGCTGCCGGCCCCAGCTCGGGGCCTGCAACCCCAGATCCCGTCCAAGTGGTCGTCTTAATCGTGCTGACGGCTCTATCATGGGCCCAACCAATAGTTGCTTTCCTTGAAAACGGAGCCCTCCCCATGGATGAGACCGAAGCTCAGCAAGTGCAGCGTCGGGCGTCCACCTACAGCATCATCAACCACGAGCTCGTCAAGCGCAGCGCGACACGCATGTTCCAGCGCTGCGTCGAGCAACACAAGGGCATTGAGATCCTCCTTGACATCCACCAGGGTGAGTGCGGGCACCACGCCACCTCTAGGTCCCTGGTGGCCAAAGCATTCTGCCACGGTTTCTACTGGCCCACGACCCTCAAAGATGTCGAGTCGCCCGTCCTCAAGTGCAAGGGCTGCCAGCGCTTCAGCAAGCGCAGTCACCAGCCGATTTCGGCCCTCCAGACCATCCCGATCACCTGGCCCTTCGCCGTCTGGGGGCTCGACATGGTGGGGCCTTTCAAGACCGCTCGAGGCGGCATGACACATTTGGTGGTTGCAGTCGACAAAGTTCACCAAGTGGATCAAGGCGTGGCCGATCAAGCAACTGGACGGGCCGACGGCCGTCCGGTTCATCAAGGACATCGGGCTGCACTACGGCGTCCCTCATAGCATCATCACGGACAATGGCACCAACTTTTCCAAGGACGCGCTGGCGCAATACTGCTCTATGACCGGCATCCTGCTCGACCTGGCTTCCGTCGCCCATCTCCAATCCAACGGCTTGGTCAAGCAGGCCAATGGCCTCATCCTAGTCGGCATCAAGCCGCGACTCGTCGAGCCCCTCATCCGCTCACTTGGCAGTTGGCTTGATGTGCTACTGGCCATCCTCTGGAGTCTCCGCACAACACCGAATCGGTCGACCGGGTTCACCCTGTTCTTCCTCGTCTATGGAGCCGAAGCAATCATTCCAACTGACATTGAGTTCGACTCGCCACGAGTCACCATGTACACTGAAGCCGAAGCCAAGGAGGCCCGCGAAGACGGCGTCGACCTACTTGAGGAGGCGTGCCTATTGGCCCTCAGCCGATCGGCCATCTACCAGACGGACCTGCAACACTACCATAGCAAGAAGCTCATGCCCCTCGCAATCCATGAGGTCACGTCATACTCTGACTCGTCCAGCAGCAAGCCGGCCAGCACAAACTGGCCTCCCCATGGGGGCGCCCCCTTCATAATTACCAAGGCCCTATGCGACCGCAACGCATACTAACTCATCGACGCACGCAAGCCGAACAAGTGCAAGAGAGACACAGTTGGTGAAGAAACAAGCCGGCCATGGAATGCAGAACTCCTCCGCCCGTTTTACAGTTAGTTGAATGCACGTATGTATCGCTACCTTTTGTAGTTTGGTGAAAGCAGCAGGACCCCCGAACGACACTCGGGGGCTACCTTTTCTATCAAATGATGTGTCCTGCACACCTTTGTGATTTCATCCTTTCCCGCCGGGTCGGTTCATCCGGCTCGGGGGCTCAGGGGCTAGCTGGCCCGATCGCACCCCACCGGCCCCATTAGTCCATTTTGGCATGTCTGAGTCGCCAAGGTCCCCCCTTCGCCCTAAGCCACTGTCCGGCTTCGGCTGCTCGGCTAGCAAGAACAAGGGACAAAACGCATCGGCACGCAGAACTCGGCTAAGTTGGATCGTCCGGATTGATCCATCCGGCTCCCTCGCACTAAGTGCCGCACGACCGGTTGCGCGCCAGCCGGCTTCGACGCCTGCCGCCAGCCGGCCTAGTGGGTGTTTCGCTCGCGCTCAACCTCTAAAAAGCCTAAGTATTGTGCGTCCTTTCCCAAGGCCAAACTACTTGTCACAGACTGGAACCCGGCTGTTCGACTAGCGGGAGGGAGGCCCCAAGAGGGGGCAAGCAAGAAAAAGCATAAGGACAGAAAGCAAAAGCTCAAATACTCACAAAAATATTTACATCACAAAAAGGCCCACGGCCGGAGTTCATTACATTCCCTTACAACCCTAGTGGGTGGACTTGTCATTTAACAAAGCTCAAAGATAAAAAAAGGGCAGGTCGGCCTCAGGCGGTGGCTGTGTCGGGTTGTGCGCTTGCCGACTGCTCCGCACCAGCCGCGGTTGTGGTTGCGACATCAGTTTGCGCCGGCTCCTCCGCGCCGGCCTCCGGGTCCACGGAGACGCCGGTGTTGTCCAGCGTGGTCTCGTCATCTGCATAGGCATCTGTCTCATCGAAGCTGCCGACCGAGTCATTGAGTGCCAAGCCAAAGTCATCGAGCGGAAGCTCCCAGCCGTCTTCCAACCGCTCCACCTGGAACTCGTCGTGCGCGGCAAAAGAGGCGAGATAGCTGCCCCGCTATGCGATCCGGCACGCCAGCGCCTGCTGGTAGGCCTCCGTGCCAGATCGCTGGGCCCCAGGTGGTCTAGACTCAGGTCCGGATACCACGACATGGCGAAGCACAGAGCCAGGTCCACGCGTGGCATGGGCCGCGGAGACGCGCCATGCATGAAGCCGCGCCGGGCCAGCCTCCGGCCAGCGCGCCATCCGCGTGAAGCTGCTGGGCTCCATCGCACCCGACCAGAGGGCCGCCACCATAGCCAACCCGTCCATAGACAGCCTCGCCATCTGCTTTTCCAAGGTCCTCAGACGGGCCTCGGCGGCAAGCATGATTTCCGAGAAGGTCTAGGCGGCGTACTGGTCGACCGTGGCGCCCGCATCCGCCTGGGTCGTCCGGTGTGCGCGCACGGTTGCGTCCGCCGTGTCTTGCATCTCTGGGAAGAACTCTGACGCACAAGGAGAAATTATCAGCTATGTAAAGGTTCGACCGGCTCGCAACCCGACAGAATAGATGGGAAAACTACTTACTGAGGAGTAGCTCGTCCAGATGCTGCACCTCGCACAACATACCGTTCCGCTCTAGGTCCCACGCGCGGCTGCAAGCCTCAAGCGCCTTCTCAAGCTCGGCGCGCTTCTCGACGGCCTCCTTCAGCTCGCCGTCCTTCATGGAGACCGCCTTCTCGAACTTGTCCTTCAGCCAGACGAGCTCCACATGATGGGCCTCCACCACCTTGGCGGCCTCTGCCTTCAACCGCTCCACCTCGGCCTGGAGTTAGCCGTTGTCGGCGGCTGCTTGGTTGCGCTGCTGGCCAGCTTAGGTCAGCCGGGTTCGGAGATCCGGCACCTGGTCTGCGGTGGCTGCACGACAAGGTTTCAAGTCAGACGCCAAAAAAGAGAAAAATACCTTAAGATTCGACCCAACTGCTTTGCAGTTGGCCCGAATCTCGGGGGCTACACCCAGTGGGTGCACTAGCGCGTGCCCACTGAAAGCATGCAAGACGTACCTTGGGCAAGACAAAGCGCCTCATCCTTGGCGGCAAGCTCCGCCTTGACCTCGCGATGCTTCTCTAGAAGCCGGTTGTGAATGCCGACTCGGAGGCCATCCAGGTGCTGCAGGAAAGCAAGGGTTAGCAAAAACTACAAAAAATCTTTAAGAGTCGACCCAACTACTTCGTAGTTGGCCCAAATCTAGGGGGCTACACCCAGTGGGTGCGCTGGCAAGCCCCCACTAATCACCCGCAAACCAAGCCAAGGAAAGAAGAACTTAGCACCACGGAGCGTTCCAGCTCCCGCGTCCGCTCCAGCTCGGTCTGGACAAAGGCGTGTAGCCGGTCCGCGCGTCCACGAAGATGCTGGCGCACGACGTCCATCGCTGCCTCACCCTGGGCGCGCGGCCTGAGCACGGCCTCGCCGGCTCCGGCTCGGGGCTGCTACAACCCGGCGGCAGGGCCGCTCCCTGATGCTGCTTGTGGCAGCCTGATCACCAAGGCATGCTCACCTCCCGCCGGCTCCTCTGCGGCCGGCGTCGACTCCGACGCTCTGGCTGGTGTCGCCTTCGGCGCTCCATCCGGGGAGGCACCATCCGCGCGCCCCCCTTCGACCTCCACCCGCTTGACCACGTCGTTCTGGGGCGGGGTGCCACGACCGCCTCCTCGATCTCCGGGTTGTCGATGGCCGCCTCCCCCCGCCCGTCCGGTCCGCGCCCCTCGTCCGTCTTCGGCTCGAAGATGGTGTCTGTCGGCACCGCTCCCTCCACCTACTCCAGCTAGGCCGAGTCCGTAGCGGCCTGCCCCTCCACCTCGGCGGCCCTCACCCACGCTTGGGCCGAGGCCTTCCTCGCTGCCTCAGCGGCTACCCCCTTCTCCTCCAGGGCCTTGTTCCGGTCCTGCCAGGCGCAGCGCTCTGCGTCCTCCGGGTCCAGACCAAGGTCCTCCTCAGGCGAAATCTCCACCCAGTCGATGGCGCTGCTCCGGGTCCTCCGGAACACGAAGTTGCCTTCGGACACGGCCGCCGTGGCCACCAGCGCCAGGTCAAGGGGCGTCCTACGCACCAAGAAGATAACATGAGAAAATGCAACCAAGGTGACAAGCAGAAGTCAGCAAAAGTAACTACCCAATCATCGTCGGAATGGCCCGTCTCGGCGGCACAGCCAGGGCGGCTCAACGCGCCTTCTTTGTGGTTGTCTTGCGGCGCACGGGCGGCGCGTCCGCCGGGCGTTTCGGGGCCGGCTTCGGTGGCACCGCGTCCTTCCCGTGCGGCCGGTGTTCCGCCGCCGGGTCACAGGACGACCCGGCCTTGGCTGTCTTCTTCGGTCGTCTTGGGGGGTCAACGCTGCCGTCTCCTCCCATCATTGGCGCTGCATCATCAACGCCCGTCAGGATCTCCTCGTCGTCATCCAGCCAGTCTCGCAAGAGGTATGGGTGCGGAGTCTTACCCGCATGGCGCCCTGCGCCGACTTCGGCGCCAGCCGGCTGCGTCTCAGCCGGCTCCGTGTTCTCGGCGAAGGACTCCTCCCCATTCAAGCCAGCCTGCTCGGCGGCCAAGACCTGCACCCTCGATCGTTCACGAGTTTTTTCGATCGCAATCAGCAGCCTCACCCTCGTTGTGTCAGGACGGAAGAAGAGTTGGGACGTAGCAAAAAATGGAGACCAGGGCCTTACTGCTGGTGGCGGGCGCTCCTTGTGGTATGGCGCCTTCTCGAAGCGCCACTCGGCAGCCATCCCGGCCTTGGAGATGGCGTTCACCCGGTCGGCGACCTGCTTGAACGTCAGCTCATGAGCCGACATCCGGCTGGGATCCTGGGGGCCGTCCATCTCGGCGATGGTGTGGACCCGACGCTGCAGCGGGAGGACCTGGCGCTCGATGAAGGCTGCTATGAGGTCCGTCCCGGCAACCCCTCGCATGCCGTCATCTCGCCGATCCGGCTGCAAAGATTCAGCACCGCCTGCGGCGGGTTCTTGGGGTGATAACTCCAATTCATCTTGGTGAGTGGCTGCTCATTGATGAACGAAGGCAGGTTGCACACGTAGAAGCAAGAATTCTGCCACCTCTTGGCAGAATCCTCCAAGGGCATCTTAGGGAATGGGACGTGTGGCCGGCCCGAGACGACGGCGGCCCCGTAGTCCGACATGGCCCCGGCCCCTGTTTCTTAAGGAAGAAGAGGCGGGCCAACAAGTCTATGTCTGGCTCCACTCCCAAGTACCCATCGCAGAGGGTGGTGAAGCCGGCAAGCTGCAGCATGGCATTGGCACCAAGATGGTGCGACTGCAGCCCGAAGAAGTTAAGAAAAGCTCGGAAGAAGTCGCTCGTGGGAAGACCGAACCCACACTTGAAGTGGCTGGCGAAGACCACACCTTCGCCCTCCCACGGCTGCGGCTCGGTCTCGCTGGTCGGCGCGCGCGCCACCCCCATCGTCACCGGCGACAGCCGCCTGGTGCCGCGAAGATACTGAATCTCTTCCTCGTCGGCCAGGGACCCCTCCCAGGAGCCCTTTGGCCGCGCCATTGGCAGAACCTTGCGGAGGCACGTGATGTGGCTGCGAGGTGGAGGCCGGAGCGGTCGCTGGACACTGCGGGCAGAGTCTGAGTGTCGCGACGAAGGCGCGCTTGAGACTGAAGTAGGAGGAGAGGAGCAAGACAAAGGAAGAGCGAGGGGAGCGTGCGTGAGCGTTTCCGCCACCCCTCCCTCCGTTTTATAACCACGGCAAGACATGGGGAAGTGGGATCGGCTGCGCCCATGATTCCACTTCCCCGCATTATGTGGGCACGTTTCTCCGCACGACTTAACTACACGGAGAAGCGCAACCATCCGCGACGGCCACAACAAATCCCCGCGCGTGGGCCGAGGGCACGGCGTGGCAGGGCCCTGTCCGCTGTTGCGTCCATCGTGCGCGTGGCCTGGTAGGGCCTCTTCGGATGCTGTTCACCATGTGGCGACACCTCGGGCCGCGGAAGGCGCATCCTTTCACTTCAAGACTCGGCTGACGCCTCGGTTTCCCGCTCATGCCGGGGTGCCGCGATCCGGCTTCCGGAAGCCGGCACACAGTGGGTGTTGCCGGGACTCGGCGGTCGCAAGCTTCATCAATCCAGCCACCTTCTCAAGGGGGTGAAACTGGGAAGGCCCCCCTGCCTGAAGTTGGCAAGCCTTCACAGCTTCGGGGACTATTTTGTTGGGGGGGGGGGGATGGACCCCGTGCAGGCAACGAAACCTGGATCTCTTTCAAAAACATCGGGGTAGGCAAAGCCCCTCAATCCGGCTCGCCCCTGGCCGGCTCCCCAGCATGAGCCGGCTAGGTGCCATGACCCGGCCAGCCGGCTAGCGCATGCCGGCCGTCCACTGGAAGTCAACCTACGAGACAAGCAAGCATGGCAATAGTGCTCCTCCCTTTACGCCGGCACCGGCGGGCGCGGCAGCGCCGCACCCACATCCCCGCCTGGGGCGGGTGGTGTCCCGGGGGCATGACTCTACAGCAAGGCGGTGCTGACCGTTCCATGATGCCTGGCGAGGCATGCCACAGTACCCAGCAGCCGGCCGTACCCGCGCCCGGCGGCCCCGGTACGGCCCGCACCCGGCGGACCCGACGACACCCGCGCCCGACGAACCCGGCGGCCCCCACTGCCGGCTCCTAGACACTGGCACCAGGGCCCTGCGCCCATGTAATATCACCATTGTAATCACCAGGGGACCAGCCTATAAGACCCCCCGGTGAACCTCCATGCTAGGGGTCGGCCAGAACCTTAGTAGAACTCATGTCCACACACACACACACGGAGAGGCAGCAAGCCTATGCACTGGCCTGCCTTCCTTCCTCCTCAGAACAGCTCAAGGAGAAAGCTTGTATCCACTTCGTATAAACCACACTCGGCAGGACTAGGGGTGTTATCTCTCCGGAGAGGCCTGAACCTGGGTACGTATTGCGTCCCCCGCTCGCTCATACCGACCTCGCCTCTGGAGCCCACCGATGCCCTCTTGCCTGTTCCTCTCTTTAGCCATCCCATGGCATCTGCCGTGAGCTCACCACGATAGATATACGCAAATCCAGGTTAATGAAGAAGCAAAGAAGATCTCAAGATATATGTTATCGTGTCGACAAAATTTTACATCAATCCTTGCCGCATGTCTGTGCATCGTTTGGGCCTAGCCCAACGATGCTCTGCAGCGCGTATGGACCAGGCCCAGGAGCTCCTGTCAGTGTATAAAACATGGGTGTTTTATACCTTGACTTATGCACAGACAAGTCGTGGTTCCCTTATCGGCCAAAGAACTTACCAGAGATTGACAAGACCGAAGTCGATGAGCTACGAAGAAGGCTTTCAGGCCAAGAGAAGCTGCTCTTTGAGAGATCAGGGAGCGCATCAAGAAGACCAAGACTCAAGGCCAAGATAAACTACTTAACAAAGGCAAAGAATACGACAGGGCACTTGAAGCAGCCCTTGCCGGCAAAGCCGAACCGGCAATGTGAAGGCCCGGCGAGCTCTTGCCAGCCACCAGCGCTCCACCTCATGAGCAGCTAGTCGCTAATCGATGAGGTGTCAAGCCCGCGAGTTGTTTGGTGGCTTTTGTCGGGCACATGGCAGCCGGCTGGAAGGAGGATTACCTTTAATGACACCCATCCCATAGGCATGTCAAGATAATAGGAGGCGGCTGGGCAAGCAGTGCAACAACCTTACCTGGCTCCTCCTCCTCATGACACCCAACAGAGCATTTAATGCTTTTATCCCAACACGGTAGAGTTAGGTATGATATCTCTATTTACAGTCTAATCAACATGTAATTACCTTTCTGCCACTTTGGTAACCCCTTGAGCTATAAAAGGAGGGCCATGGCAACCTTTACATGGGTTCAAACCTAGTTGAACTCCATGCACACTTGCACGCGTAGCTGGCTTCTCCCTGCACCTTGCCGAGGGAAAGTGCTCCTTGTACTTGTGCGCCCACACATCCAATACACCAAAGAAGGAGTAGGGTTCTACTTTCGAGCTGAAGTGTGTCCCGGCCTAGACCTCGGCCTACCAGGCCGACCACTTCCCACACTAGGGGCTGGTCATCAGCCCCAGAGTCAAATGCCTAGGACTACTTGAAAGCTCTCAAGCCACTACAGTCAGATTGCAACGTAAAGGTCTTGTAGCGCCGGCCTCGCCAGGCGGAGAAGCTCCACTAGCTGCTTCATCCGATTGTCCAGCAGATGCGATGCCATAGACCGTGGGAATTGACCCCAGAAGGCCTTCTCCACCTCATGACCAGCCAGCTGGTCGAAGTGCGTGATGGCATCCGCCATGCTTCGCGGGAGATCCGCGAAGACCTCTGTGGAATGCCATAGCTGAGTGAGCTCGACGCATCCATTGCTACCAAACACACACTGCAATAAGTAGTGCTTGCCCAAGCTGATTTGCTACAACTGTTGATGCACCTCGCGGTCCGCCCAGGCCGCGGTCTTGAGGTTAGCATGGGCAAGCTTGATCTTTTCGAGCTTCTCCTTCATTTGCTGCCCTTCGACCTGAATCTTGTCACGTGCTTCAAACATGCCCATTAGGGCCTCTTCGACCTCAACCACCCACGCCCGGTCCTTGTCTCCGGCCGCCTTTTCGGCGGCTCGGGCCTTCTCCGCATCTACTGCCACAGCCTCGTGCTACTTCACCTCTTGCCGAGCTGCTTTCAGCTCGGCCTTGAGCTTCTCAAGCTCAGCTAACGCTGCTGCCATTACAATAGTTTGGTCTTAGTTTTTAACCAGCACAACTTATCTTAAGAAATGCAAATTCAACTTGCTTACCTTGAGACTACTCGAATCTCTGGTTCGCCAGGTCGAGGTCCTTCTAGGACCTCTCGAGCTTCCGGTTCATCTCCGCTATCTCTTCAGAGACGGGGCATGGAACCGAGGCTGATACCTGCCAATAAGAAATCCTTATTACCAGACCCATAATCAAAATTATTAAAGATCCATGACGACTACTTTAAAGCAAAGAACTGGGTCCTACATGACAGACTCCTATTTAATTTTACGACCCCAATGCCGGTTTCTCGAAACAATCTTTGGGCTTCGGGGCTACTCACTCACTAGGCCATTTAGAAGGCTGTGGTAACATGTCTTTGGACAGGTGCATAAACCTTTCAGAATTACCAAATAAAAGGGCAGAAGCATACCTCGAAGCTCGTCACAAGGCTCTTCAAATCCTCATGTAGGCTGGCCCCTGTGGACCAGAAATCCTGCAACACCGCACCTATTAAGGCACGGTGCTCTTCCTTAATGGAGGAACACTCAGGGTCTCCTCCATCTCCTTAGTCCACCCCGCACTAGCCCGTTCTTGGGCAGTTGGTGGGGGTGGTGGGATGACCTCGGACCAAGGCACCGACGTCCCGGGCCGAGCAGGCTCCACCTGTGGTGGCGAAGCTGAAGCAGATATTGGCTCGGCTAGCGACTGGCCCAGCCCCTCCTTGATGACCTCGGGGAGTGTCTCCCCCGGGTCTTATTGGGCCGATGTGTCAACCTCAGCAATAACGGCCACCTCTTTGACCCTCGTCGTGTCGATGTTGGGGGCGTCGCCTCCCCCAGCCCGTCATGCGCTGGGGGAGGGATGGCGGGCTCCGAAGTCCTGCTAGCAGAGGGCAGCCCACTCGAGGAACCGCTGGGGATCACCCTTGGCGGACTGCGCAAGATATGATACTTTGTGAGTCCTCCTTTGATAAAAAGAACTTGTCAAATAAAAAGACAGGACATGAAGACGATGGCTTACCCTCGAGGTGCCAGTTTCTTCCTCCCCATCGCAAGGAGGTCTTCTTCCGAGTCACCGGAGAGCTTGACTCTCTCTGGCAACTTGCCGGCGGCTCTAACTGAGGTTCTCCTTGGCCTCTTTGAGCCCTTGGGCTGCATGCCCACCTCGGTGTCCTCCGACGCCGATCTCTTCCCCTCCGGGGGAGGTATCTCCTCAATGTCACCTTCCTCTGCATCATTGTCCTGGGCTGCGGAGGCATGGGTCTCTTTGGACCGGGTGACCGAGGTCTCCCAGGCCCGACCACCAGGCTTGCCCTTCTGGGACTTCGCCCCTTTGAGGGCCACCACGAGCGGCTCCTCGGTTAAGAGCACCACAAGCAGGGTGTGACAGGCTCCTCTCGTAGTGGGGCCAGGCACCGCACCCCCTGCACCCAGGCCAGCCACTTCTGTAGAGCGTCAAGCAAAGAAATTTGTTAAAATCTACTCCTCGGAGGATTGGAATGATAACTTGTGACCTTGTCCGGGGGGGGGGGGGCTTTGTAGCCGTCCTCGAGGCCACGGTCCTTGAATTCCTTGGGGACCTTGTCCTTGGCCAACTTCATGAGCTTAGTCTACATGGTGTCCAAGGTGGAGCGGAAGAAGGCGGTGAGGGGACCCATGTCCTCGGGCTTTTGCACCCAGATCGGGGTGGCCCGAAGTTGGAGGGGGAGCATGCGGCGCTTGAGCATGACGTTGATGATGTCGGCAAGATCGATCTTCCCCATGGTGCACCATGATTTGACCCTTTTGACCAGGTTCTCAACCTGCTTTGGGTTCCCCAGGTGACGCCCTTCTCCCTCCAGGACTTGAGCTTCTTGGGAGGCTTGACAGAGAAGGCGGGGACCTCGGGCTGGCCAAGGGTGAGCGGCTCAGTGATGTAGAACCACTCGCGCCGCCACTCGTTCACTGTTTCAATGAAGGTGCCTTTGAACCACTCTGCCCCCAGGTTCTTGCTAATCATGGCCCCTCCACACTCCGCGAGGTCGTAGCCACTGGACTTTGGCTTGATTCTGAAGATCTGCAGCCATTGGCCAAAGTGTGGCTCACAGTTGAGGAAGGCCTCGCAGACCATGATGAAGGGGGCAAGGTGGAGAATGGAGTTTGGGTCTAGATGATGAAAATCCAGCCCATAGCAGAACATCACCCCGCGCACGAAGGGGTGTAGCGGGAACCCTAGCCCTCGAATGAGGTGGGGGACAAAATCCACTTGCTCCCCAGCATTGGGAGCGGGCACTTGCTGACCAGCGATGGGAGCACGGGCGGCGATGTCGGTGGATAGGTACTCCAAGTTCCGCAGCTCCTGGATGGTCTCATCGATCACGATGGAACCGCCCCAGTGCCCCTGGATGGTCTCGGCCATGGCTGGCGGAGGAGGATGGACTCGCTGGAGAAAGAGGATGCGGGATCGGATTTGGGCGCTGGAGCTAGACGAAGCAGTAAGAAGTGGAGAATGGGAGCATGGTCAGTTGCGCTGTCCTCCACTTTGCTCTTATATGCCTGCGAAAGGCCAAGAGTCCCCCTTGTTGTGCCGATTAACTCCCCACTCCCATCGAAGATGCTGTTGAGCATATGGGGGGAAACAAAATCTCGAAGATATCCCCGATAAAATGGGCACGATCTCTGCCTCGAAGTGACGTGCCAATAAATGGTTTGTCTCGGGCCACGATTTGAGGGGAGCAGTAGCTGCTCGACCCATCGTGCGGTGAGGCGTTTTGATAAAGTTGTCAGACTATATGGAACCGTTCACATCAAGGTGTTTTGGCCTTCAAGGCTAAGCCTTCCAATCTCTTCGGGCAAAGGGAACGAGTTCAGTTGAGCTTTGGCTAGCATCGCTCCTTTGAATGAGTGGTTCGAGAATTGCAAGGAGGAACTTGTCTGTCGAGCCAAGGACTTCGGGTTCGAGGTTTTTATTAGAAGGATCGTCCTCGGCATAGAAGACTAGTTCGGGGGCTACTGACGGTGTCCTGGATAAGGTGGTACTAACCCAGCCGAGCCATTCTCCTCGGGTTGGGACGGCAAGCCACCATTCATGATCAAGATTGACTCTGGAAGCCGTACGTAGGGGGCATGATCAAGACTGCCTCCCCTGAAGACTTGACATATACTCCAAGATCTCTGCCGCCGACTGGCTCATAATTACCGACCTTGTAACCCTAGGTACCCTCCCTGGCTTGTATATAAGCCATAGGGTTTAGCCCGTAGAGGGGACATTAACCCAAATCATTCACCTAGCCCTAGAGTTAGACCACACTTTAGAATCTCGAGGTATATCAACTTTGTACTCGATACATCCACTCCAATATAAACTAGAGCATGACGTAGGGTTTTACCTCCATCAAGAGGGCCTGAACCTGGGCAAACATCGTCTCCTTCGTTCCTGTTACCCTTGATCCAAGATCCACAGCTCGGGACCCGTACCCCGAGGTCTATCGGTTTTGACACCGACAGTTAGTCATTAAATGCTACATAAACTTGTAGATCACTGAATATGATATGTTTGATTCCTTGCAATAGTTTTTTGATCTTAAGATGGTAATATGTGGGTGTACTAGTGGATGATTGTGGTTTAGTAAAAATATCGGTGTTAAGGTTTGTGATTCCCGAAGCATGCACGTATAGCTCTAGTTTTGGGATGAAGTTGGAGCATACTTTATCCTTGATTGAAATCCCTTGTGCTGTTATAATCAGGGGCGCATGATGGTTAACTTCTATCAACCTCCTCCCTAGGGGCATGCGAGTAGTACTTTCCTTTGAGGGCTAATAGGCTTTCACGATAAGTATGTGAGTTACTTATGAATAATGTGAGACCATGGATTATACGCACTTCTACCTTTTCGCAATTTGCTAGCCTCTTCGGTACCATGCATTGCCCTTTCTCACCTTGACAGTTGGTGAAAACTTCACCGGTGCATCCAAACCCCGTGATATGATACGGTCTATCACACATAAGCCTCCTTATATCTTCCTCAAAACAGTCACCATACCTACCTATCATGGCATTTCCACAGCCATTCCAAGGTAAATTGCCATGCAACTTCCAGCGTTCCGTTATTATGACATACACCTTCATTGTCATATTGCTTTGCATGATCATATAGCTGACATAGTATTTGTGGCTCAGCCACCGTTCATCATTATCATACATGTTACGCTATCATCATTGCACATCCTGGTACACTACCAGAGGCATTCATATAGAGTCATATGTTTCAGTTTTATTGAGTTGTAAGTAAATAAAAGTGTGATGATAATCATTATTAGAGCATTGTCCCTGTGAGGAAAGGATGATGGAGACCATGATTCCTCCACAAGTTGGGATGAGACTCCGGACAAAAAAAAAGAGAGGCCAAAAAGAGCCCACAAAAATGATGAGGGAAAAAGAGAGAAGGGATATCCTTTTCCACACTTGTGCTTCAAAGTAGCACCATGTTTTTCATATAGAGAGTCTTCTATGTTGTCACTTTCATATACTAGCGGGATTTTTTCATTATAGAACTTGGCTTGTATATTCCGATGATGGGCTTCCTCAAATGCCCGAGGTATTCATGAGCAAGCGAGTTGGATGTAGACCACTTAATTTCAGTTGAGCTTTCATACACTTATAGCTCTTAGTGCATTTGTTGCATGGCAATCCCTACTCCTCGCATTGATATGGATTGATGGGCATCTCCATAGCCCATTGATCTGCCTAGTCGATATGAGACTATCTTCCTTTCTGACTTCTCCTTATTAATCCCTACCACCGCATTCTATTTTACCCATAGTGCTATTTCCATGGCTCACGCTCATGTATTGTGTCGGAGTTGAAAATGCTGAAGCGCGTTAGAAGTATGATCCAATTGCCTGGTTCGACACCGGGGTGCTCATGATTGATACTTTGTGCTAAGAAGACTGAGCATGACATGACTATATGATTTTGTAGGGATAGCGTTCTTTATTTTGAAGGGCATGATTGCTTGTTAGTTTGCCTTAGTATTTATGTCTTTATGTCAAATTATAGACTATTGCTTTGAATCACTCGTGTCTTAATATTCATGCCACGATTAGATTACATGATCAAGATTATGCTAGGTAGCATTAGAATTCCACATGAAAAATTATCTTTTTATCAATTACCTACTTGAGGACAAGCAAGAATTAAGCTTGGGGATGTTGATACGTCTCCACTGTATCTATATTTTTTGACTGTTTCATGCCAATATTCTACAACTTTCACATACTTTTGGCAACAATTTATATGATTTTCTTGGACTAACATATTGATCCAGTGCCCGATGCCAGTTCCTGTTTGTTGCATGTTTTTTGTTTCGCAGAAAATCCATATCAAACAAAGTCCAAACACGATAAAAATTTACCGATATTTATTTTGGAATATATGTGATTTTTGGGAAAAAGAATCAGCATAATGGGTGGCCCACAGGCCCCAGAAGCGCACACGGCGTGACCCCCTATCCTGGCCGCGCCCCCTGCACTATGGCCACCTCGAAGGTTAGTTGGGGGTGTCCTTCTGCCACAAGTAAGCTAATATCCGGATAAAAATCCCTTCAAAATTTCAGCCCAATCGGAGTTACGGATCTCTGGGAATTCAAGAAACGGTTTTCGGCTAGAAAATAGGAACGCGAAAGAGAACATAATAGAGAGAGAGATCCAATCTCGGAGGGGCTCCTGCCCTTCGGGAGCCATGGAGGCCATGGACCAGAGGGGAAACTCTCCTCCCATCTAGGGGGGAGGCCTAGGAAGAATAAGGAGGGGGGCTCTCTCCCCCTCTCTCCTGGTGCCGCTGGAACGCCGCCGGGGCAATCATCGTGACACCAATCTACAACAACAACTTCGCTGCCGTCATCACCAACTCTCTCCCCCTCTATGCAATGGTGTAACACCTCTTCTCCCAGCTGTAATATCTACTTAAACATGGTGCTTTATACCACATATTATTTTCTAATGATTTGTTGCCATCATATGATGTTTGAGTAGATTTCTTTTGTCCTACGGGTTAATTGTGGTATTGTGTCGTATGTTGATATGGTGCTGTCCTATGGTGCCCTCCGTGTCGCGCAAGCATATGGGATTAGCGTTGTAGGGTTTTGCAATACGCTAATGATTCGCTTATAGTGGGTGGCGAGAGTGACAAAAGCTTATACCCGAGTAAGGGGGTTGTTGTGTATGGGAGTAAATAGGACTTTATACATAATGCTATGGTTGGGTTTTACCTTGATGATTTTTAGTAGTTGTGAATGCTTGCTAGAGTTCCAGTCATAAGTGCATATGATCCAAGTATGGACAATGTGTTAGTGTATGCCTCTCCCTCATTGCATATGATAAATATCTATCGTGTTATATTCAATTGCCTATGAACAATCTTTCTCTTTGTGTTACAAAAAGCTCTCTACTAAACAACTAACATTTATTATCTCGCAAAGTACTCCTAGATTTATTCTTGCAAAGTAGTTCTAGCATTATACCTACAAAGTTCTTCTACTTTTGTTCTTGTTCTAGGTAAAGCAAACACTAAGTGTGCGTAAAGTTGTATCAGTGGTCGATAGAACTTGAAGGGAATATTAATACTACCTTTAGCTCCTTGTTTGGTTTGAGCCCCTATACTTGTGGGTTATCACTCCTGTGCAATTAAATAATTCTTGGATGGTATTCTTCCCAATAATATTTCCACTACCCACATGATAAGTTTTAGTTTTAAAAATCGTGGGAGATTTATTTTCTGGAGGATCATGATTAAGATCAAATAATTTGGGCTTATCCTCAAGAGAATCCTTAGCGCTATCATCACTAGCACTTTCAACTATGACTTCCTAAAATTCAGACATGATAGCAACTTCAAGCAAAACAAACAAACTAGCAAACAAAATATTTTTGTGTTTTTCGATTTTAGAGAAGTGGATGGAGATGAAGAAGAGAGGCAAAGGAAAATAAAAAGTAGAACAAGTAATTGATAATTTCTGTGAAGGAAACTGATAAGAATTAGATGATGTCTCCCTCGCAACGGTGCCAGATATTTTCTGCTACTTGTGAGCTACGTTGGGATATTCCCCAAAGAGAAAGGGTGAAGCAATATAGTAGCAGAGAAGTATTTCCCTCGGTGAGAACCAAGGTTAATGAACCAATTGGAGAACCACGCAAATCTTGGTCATTAACACCTACACACACAAAAGCAAATAGTTGCACCCAATGCAGGCAAGAGGGTGGCCAATCCCGTTGAACTCGTTACTTGCAAGGGTTACATATGGTTTTGGTATATAGATAGAAGAAATGTAAAATAAAAAGAGTAAAATTGTAGCAAGGTATTTTTAGTTTTAGCAATATGATTAAAGTAGACCCAGGTGCCATAGTTCTGACTAGAGGCTTCTCTCTCGAAACAATATCATATGGTGGGCAGACAAATTACTCTTGGACAATTGATAGAAAAGCGCATAGTTATGATGATATTCATGGCAATGATCACATATATAGGCATCACGTCCGTGGCAAGTATACCGTCTCCTGCATGCATCTACTACTATTACTCCACCAATCGACTACTATCCAGCAGGCAACTATGGTATTAAGTTCATGACAAATAGAGTAATGCTTTATGCAAGATGACATGATGTAGACAATTTAAACTCAAGCAATATGAATAAACCCCATCGTTTTATCCTTAATGGCAAAAATACAAATACGTGCCTCGCTGCCCCTTGTATCACGAGGTGAGGACACCACAAGAATGAACCCATTACAAAGCACCTCTCCCACTGAAGATAAATCAATCTAGTTGGCCAAACCAAACGGATAGACCGTAGAGAAATATAAAGCTATCGTAATCATGCATAATAAATTTTAGAAAAGACTCAATTACTTTTAGTGAGTAATATGATCATAAACCCACAATTCATCGGATCACAACAAACACACAGCAATAGAAGATTACATCTGATAGAACGGCAAGAAGATTGAGGAGGCCATTGTACTGAAGATCAAAGAGAGAGAGGAAACCATTGAGCTACTAGCTATATATATACCCATAGGTCTCTGGTGAACTACTAACACATCATCGGTAGGGTAGCAAGATTGATGTAGGGGCCCTCCGTGATCGATTCCCCCTCCGACAGAGTACCAAAAAAGGCCTGTACATGGCATCGTGGAAGAATAAAAGATTGCGGCCGCGAAAAAATTGTTTCGGGTGGCTCTCTGAGAGTTTCCCAATATTTGAGAATTTATAGAAGTGGAACTAGATCAGACGGAGCTACGTGGGGCCCACAAGGTAACAGGGCATGCCTACCCACCAGGGCGCGCCCTGTTGCCTTGCCGTCTCCTCGTTTGTCATGCGGTCTCCTCCCAAAGCTTCTAGGGTCTCTTTTGTCCAGAAAAAATTTATCAAATAGTTTTGTAGCGTTTGGACTCCGTTTGATACCGATTTTCTGGAAAACCAGAAACAAGGGGAATACAACAACTGGCACTAGGCACTGGGTTAATAGGTTAGTTCCCAAAAATGATATAAAATTGCATAATAAAGTATACAAAGTATCCAAGATTGATAATATAATAGCATGAAACAACCAAAAATTATAGATACGTTGGAGACGTATCATTTTGCACATAGCGTCTTCCAAAAGTAGCTAAGGAACTTGATGTCACGGTCCGACACAATCGTCTTGGGCACTCCATGTAAACTCAAGATTTCCCTACAAAATAGTTTTGCAACATGTGAAGCATCGTCTATCTTGTTGCATGAAATAAAATGTGTCAGCCCACAATGGCAAATACCAAATCTTTGCTATTTTGAGTTCTAGGCAAACCAAGCACAAAGTCCGTACTAATACCTTCCCATGGGTGCTACAGAATAGGAAGTGGCATATGTAATCCATGAAATTGTGCTTGTGAGTTAGCTTTGCGACATGTGATGCACCGGTTGGTATAGCGTGCGACGTTGCGAAACATCTTTGGCCAAAAGTAGTTCTTAGAGAGTGTGGCAAAGGTATTGTCATGGTCAAAGTGTCCCATAAGTCCTACACCATGAGCTTATTGCAAAAGCAACAAACGAAGAGAAGACTCAGGTATACAAATTTTGTTAGTCCACACAAGATAGCCATCCTTAAGATAATATCACTCCAAAAAATTGTTAGCTTGGCATTTGGCCTAAGGAATCACAAACGAAGTATCATGTGCATACAAGTCTTTAATGTGCTCAAATCCAATAACATTCAATTCAAGTTGAGTAACTAACATGCACTTGCGGGAAAGAGCATCCGCTACTACATTCTCTTTGCCTTTAATGTACTTAATGACATAAGAAAAAGACTCAATGAATTCACTCCATTTGGCATGCTGTTTATTCAACTTGGTTTGACCTTGAAGGTACTTAAGCGTTTCATGAACCGTATGTAGGACAAATTCATGAGATCGAAGATAATGCTACCAAACATGCAAGACTCTTACCAAAGCATACAACTCTTTGTCATATATGGGATAATTAAATTGTGCGTTGAAAAGTTTTTCACTAAAATATGCAACAGTTCACTTTTCTTGCATCAACATGCCACCTATGCCATTACCACCAACATCGCAATGCACTTAAAAAGGTTTATCGAAATTTGGTAAGGCAAGTAATGGGGCATGTGTAAGCAAATTCTTAAGCTAGTCAAATGTATTAGCTTGAGGGGGTCCGCATGTGAAGGGTGTATTTTTCTTACTCAAAGCATGTAATGGTGATGCAATAGTGCTAAAATCCTTAACAAAATGACAATAGAAACTGGCT
The DNA here is from genome assembly GCA_011799875.1 of Thinopyrum elongatum. Taxonomy (NCBI): domain Eukaryota; kingdom Viridiplantae; phylum Streptophyta; class Magnoliopsida; order Poales; family Poaceae; genus Thinopyrum; species Thinopyrum elongatum. Next base: position 281,916,882 of record CM022299.1, on the reverse strand, counting down.
AAGCCAAGGAAACTACACACTTGCTGGAAGTTGGTTGGTTGTGGCCAAGTTTTAATAGCGTCAATCTTGAATTCATGAACTTGAACACCTTTAGAGGAGACAACAAAGCCCAAGAAAACAAGCTTATCAACATCAAAGGTACACTTTTCCATATTCGCATAAAGTCGCTCATTTCTAAGAACTTGCAATACATCTCTAAGATGTTTGACATGATCGTCAATAGGTTGAATAAACACAAGGATATCATCAAAGTGTACCACAACACAAATGCTAATAAATTTTTGAAGGACATAATCCATGATGCACATGAATGTGCTAGGCACTTGAGATAAGCCCATTGGCATGACTAACCATTCATATAGACAAACTTGGTTTTAAAAGGCATTTTCCATTCATCACCCTCTTGCATGCAAATTTGATTGTAGCCACACCACTAAGTTCATCAAGGATGTCATCAAGGCATGGGATGTGGTGTCAATACCAAACGGTGATAGCATTAATGGGACGGCAACCGGAACATATGCGAAAACTACCATCTTTCTTAGGCAAAAGAATAATCGGAACGACATATGGACTTAGGCTCTCGCGTACATACCATTTTTCAAGAAGATGTTGCACTTGCCTTTGAATTTCTTTTGTTTCGTTGGGGTTGACACGGTATGGTGCCTTGTTCGGTAGGTGTCGATACTAAAACTGGCAGATCTAGGTTAGGGGTCCCATGCTGTGGATCTTGGAACGATGGTGAACGGGAGACAAGGGAGACAATATTTGCCTAGGTTTGGGCCCTCTCAAAGAGGTAAAACCCTATGTCCTTCTTGATTATATTGATGATGGAGTATCAAGTACAGGTTAATCTACCTCGAGATCGTATGTTGTGTTCTAAATCCTAAGGCTAGTAATTGTGATTGTGTCCCTATAGATTAAACCCTCTGGTTTATATAGGCACCAGGGGTATCTAGGGTTACACATGGTCGGTTGCCAACTAGGAATAAACATGCCGACATCCAGAGTTATCCTTGAAGTGTATGCCGAGTCTCTAGCAGTGTCCATCTTGATCATGACTGGGTTCGAGGCTTCCGGAGTCCTTCCTTGTTGAGATCGGTGGGATGTAGGCTTGGCCCAGGGAATGTGGGCCAACTAGGTTGGTAACCCCTAGTCCAGGACACCGTCAGTAGGGGTGCCCCGAGAACAAGGTTGCTGTGGTGCTCGATGCCGTGAAGTGGAGGAAGTCCGAAGGAAGCTCATCGGGAAAGACATCCACGAATTCCTGCAATGAATGAGACAAAACCAAAGGTAGATGTTGTGAAGTATTAGTCCTCACCGCTTAATCTTTGCACACAAGTACAAAGTGAAGAACACTCCATGGACTCTCACTCACATCCCTCATGTCTCTTTTGGTGGCTACTAAGTTTTTCTTGTTGCTCGTAATGGATTAACTCAATTTTGGCTTGTGGCTCTCACATTCTTTGTGGTGGTTCACTCTCTCACTAGTCTGTCCATGATTGCTGGATGCATGCTTGTCGATGATGACTTGACTTGGCGACATGGGCCAAAGCACGTACTCCTTGCCCTTCATCTTGAAGCTATAGTGATTGGTTCATCCGTTGTGGATGACACCACGATCGAATCGCCAAGGTCTTCCTAGGAGGAGATGGCACACGGACATGGGAACCACATCAAACTCCATGTGTCTTCATATGCGCTAATCCTGAAGGACACTTGAATGGTGTGCTCCACTTGAATGGTGCCAGAGTCACTTAGCCATTGGACCTTGTAGGGGTGAGGGTGCTTCATCTTGACCAATTGTAGCTTGGAGCCTAACTCTTCGCTTGCCAAATTGTGGCAACTTCCACCATCGATGAGGACCTTGGAGGAACATCCTTGGATGCCCGCTTTGGTATGGAAGATATGGCATCATTGGTCTCATCTTTTTGGTGTTGAAGCGTCAAGATCTCGGAGACAACTAGAGCGGGGCTCGAATCATTGTCGTAAAAGACTTGAGCATCTTCATATTCATTCACTTGACGGTGCATGGCCACGTGCTCAAATGCTTCCATTTCTTCATTGCTCATGGATTCATAGGTGCCGTCATCATTGGTGATCATGGTGCGCCATGTGGGGCATTGGTATGTCTTGTGTCCATGGCCTTGGCAAGTAAAACATTGGATGGAACTTGTCTTGGCGGTCGCATCCATTGGAGTAGTTAATGATGAAGCTCTCATCTTGTAGTAGTTTATAGTAGGATGACTTGAAGAAGTCATAGGTTGCTTGGAACTTGACTTGTCGTTGTTTGTGGGTGTTGCTCGAGTAGTAGTAGGATGTATGTAGTTTTGTAAGTTTGGGAGTAGGATCCGTTGGTCTTGGAAGAGTACTTGGAATATTTGAAGTCATCTTGCAGTTGTCGCTCCGCCTTGGTCGCTTGGTGTGGTAGCTTGAGGAGGTTGGAGTATGGTTGGAAATCCACAATTTTCTTGATTGGATGGTTGAGTCCATTCAAGAAACGCTCCATAGTTTGCTCGTCGTCTTCCTTGACATTGGCTCTTATCATAGCAATATCCATTTCTTTATAGTAATCTTCTACCAACTTTGTACCTTGCTTGAGAAATTGTAGCTTCTTGAAGAGATCACGAATATAGTGTGCAGTCACAAAACGGGCTCTCATGACATCCTTCATTTGGTTCCAAGTGGTGGTGGGTGGTTCACCTTTCTCTTGGAGCCACTCGATGACTTTCTCCCACCAAACGAGAACATAATCTTGGAAGTCAAGTGATGCCATGGCTACCTTCTCTTCCTCGTTGTAGTTATCCAGGCATAATATCTTGTCCACTTTTAAGGCCCATGAGATGTAGTCTTCGGGATCGGTGCTTCCGAATAATTTAGGCATGTTGAACTTTAGCTTGCCGTAGTATTGCTCATCATCATGTTGATGGTGTCATTACTCTTGTCTTGGAGGTGGGGGTCTTCAACCTCTTGCTCCTCTTGTTCCGCTTGGTTAGCTTGCCATTGAGGGCGAGTGATTCGTGCCCGGTTCCTCCTTTCTTGGCGCTTCTCAAGATGCGCAGCTTCCTCTTGGCACACTTGATGCCGTGCCTCTTCTTCTTCGCACACCCGACGGTTGCACTCGTTAACGGCGTGAGTGGCTTCTTGGAGAGCATGTTGTACTTCAAGCGCTTGTTCCTCACGACATTGTTGTCCTTGCTGTAGTGTGTCACCGTCTTACTCTTCTTGGAGTTCACGTTGTCGTGCTTGCTCTTTGTCCATGGCATCTTGTTCTTTACGACAATGTCGCTCGCGCTCTCAAAGGCGGTCTTGAAAACCATTTCCATCGATTGGATTTTGTGAAGCTTGATGATCTTGATGGCCGTTTCGAAGATGAGAGCGAGCTTGTGGAGGACTTGCATCCAATGATGTATCCGAAGAATGTCGCCTTGAGTGGCGTCCTCTTGATAAAGAAGATGTGGAAGAAGCGCGATTGACCATCATGGCTTGAAACTCTTCCATTTGGGTAGTAAGCTTTACATCAAGGTAATGCCTCGTTGTTGCTTCAGATTGTCGCAAGTTGGTGGCGATTTGCTCGATGCAGTCACCCAAAGCTTTATTTTCTTGATGCAAGGGTGTTTGAATGCCAAATAGTTTGACCTTGGATACATAGTCCTTTAGTGCATCTGCTTGGCGAAGAGTGGATTGGAAGAAGTGCTCGGCCGATCCATCATGATCAAGTAGAGGTGAGTAGGAAATGAGAGAACAAAACCAAAATTACCTTTTCTAAAGATTGAGGATGTATCGAGTATCACTCAATCCAATGCTATAATAGTAGAATTGGTACCAGGTTTGTTTCTCAGACCTACAAAATTAAAGCTTATGGAGTAGCTTGGTGAGGATAAGTGGCACAAAATTGATGCAATTATTAGCAAGATATCAACCATGTTGAAAGAGATTCACAAGTGAAACAAGTAGACCAATAGAAATTGAGTGGCACACGGAAACACACACATGGATAGACGATTGGGGTTGTGCAACCAAGTAATGAGCACAAAATGTGGAATCCATGGAAAACGCGCGTGTTGCACAAATCTAGAGAGACGCTAGCACGATTGCTCCAAAGGCGAGATATGCAACTTGTGCACAACCTGTGAGAGATAAAACATATCGACTTTCTATCCCAAGTATGCGATGTATGTATGGTTCCTAGTGATTCGTGCACAATGATCGAAGATGATCAATGTCAATATTTTATGCAATGTGGCATGATGCTATGGTTATTGCTTACAAGCTCTTTTTTTCTCTTTGCTTAAAAGCTTTTCTCGCTCTTTTTTATATCATCTGGCCCTGATGCGAAACTCAAACCAAGATAGCAATTATGTCTATGTGGGAACAATTTGATGACACAAGAGATGATACGATGATATATACACGCAATGAAAGCTATGCAGAACGTGTATCACGAAAGTGCGCAAGTAGCATTGTCGGCAATACTAACACTACAAACTTTGCTCTATTTTGCGACGCTTCACTTCTGTCACGTATAACCCATTTTTGTCACGAAAAGTTCGCTGGTGATGTTTTTCGGCCGTCACGCCCACCATCACCCAAGCGTCGTCACAGAAAATAAAATTTTGACGGTACCACTTTTTCCTTCACTTGAGATCGCATTTTAGACGACAAACCTAAAAATGTCATCGATGGCCTTTTCTGGTGATGGTCTAGAAAGTCATGTATGATAGCCCAACCTGTCGCCTAAGATATTTTTGGCGACGATAATCCCGTCACTGGTGATCGGTCCACGGGTTTGACTGGTCAAAGATTCTAGTAGGTGGGGCCAGAAGTCACTGACGTGGCTTCTTCCATGTGGGTCCGCCATGGATTTTATAGCTGATGGTCCCATCAGTAATAACTCGACGTTAGTTTTGACCGGTCAACACTGGTGACATATGGGCCCAGAAGATGCTGACGTGGGTGCTTACAAGTGGGACCAGGCATCGTTTTTTCGGTGAAGATGTATCGTCTGACCGGTCAATGGTTCTGACATGTGGGCCCATTATTATGCTGACATGGATGCTGGCAGGCGGGTCCATACGTGGGTGACGTGGCTTCTTACATGTGGGACCATACGCTTGTGATACCATTCACTACTAGGGAAAACCCTATAGGTAGATACGTAACATCAAGGTGGGGTTAACAGGCATCGCTACTACTACTTAGCAGTAGCACGAACTTGATACCAGCGCTGCAGGTCGGCATTAGCAGCAGCGTTGGCCCACCACACTGGCGCTCCTACTAAGTGGGCCCTGCTATGTTATAACCCACAAGTGTAGGGGATCAATTGTAGCTTTTTCGATAAATAAGAGTGTCGAACCCAACGAGGAGCTAAAGGTAGAATTTATATTCTCTTCAAGTTCTATCGACCACATATACAACTCTACACACACTTAATGTTTGCTTTACCTAGAACAAGAAAAAAACTACTTTGTAGGTGTAATAGTATAAGTTTGCAAGAATAAAACTAGAAGTACTTTAGCAAGAATAAAACTAAGAGTAATTTGCAAGATAATAAAAGTTAGTTGTTTAGTAGAAAGCTTTTTGTAAGACAAGAGAAGGTTTTTGTCCCTAGGCAATTGATAACTAAACCGGTAATCATTATTGCAATTTTATATGAGGAAGAGGCATGAGCTAACATACTTTCCGTACTTGGATCATATGCACTTATGATTGGAACTCTAGCAAGCATCCACAACTACTAAAGATCATTAAGGTAAACCCAACCATAGCATTAAGTAAGAAGTCCTCTTTACTCCCATACACAACAACCCCCATACTCGGGTTTTTGTTTCCGTCTGTCGGTGTATAAAGCATAGGTACTTTATACCCTGACTTATGCACAGACAGTAGCAGCTTGTCTGCTGGACAAGGCTTGCCGGAGATTGCCAAGACCAGGATTCAAGACCTAATTGTTGAAGCTAACTGGGGAGAAGAACAAGACGAAGTATGAAGATTAGCACCAAAAGCAACCCTTGCCGGCAAGGTCGAACCGGCAAGGCAAAAGCCCGGCAAGGCGAAAGCCCGACAAGCTCCATGGGCAGCAAGCTATCGCTAGCCACCAGCGCCTCCACCTCATTGGGCAGCAAGTCACTAATCGATGAGGTGTCGAGCCCGCAGGTGGCTGAGTGGGATTTGTTGGGCATGTGGCAGCATGCTGGGAGGGGATTTTTGGCGTGCCAAGATAATAGGAGGTAGCTGGGAGAGCGGTGCAACAACCTTGCTGGGGCTCCTTTTCCACACGACACCTAACAGAGCGTTTAAAACTTTTGTTCTAGTCTGGCAGAGTTAGGTATGATAGCACTATTTGCTATCTAATCAACATGTAATTCCTGTTTTGCCAGTATGGTAACCCCTTAAGCTATAAAAGGAAGGCCAAGGCAACATTTATAGGAATCGACCCTTTGCACGACTTATACGGGTAGCTGCTCTCCCTCTGCACCTTGCCGGGGAAGCGCTCCTTGTACTTACCCCTGTGCCTTCTGTTGATTCCGCTCTCTGCATTAGTGTATCTCCCTGGCCGAACCACAAAGGGGCTTGATGGCCCCATAGATGGTCGTCCCACCACGACATCTTTGGTGCGCTAGGTACAGGTATCACTGGCATGGACATGAATTAGTAGACCGCACGTTGATTTCATCAAGCTTCATCACCATCATCATCATCAATGGCGCCAAGAAGAAGGGCACCACAACGACAAAGCCTACTACTTCTAGAGTTCCCTCGCATGCATCCGCGGGCGGCACAAGTGAAGCGACTGGTGCGGGCGACGCGAACACCGTGGCTGGCACGACTGGCGCAGTTGGCGCAGTCACCGTGCCCACCACATCAGGAACAGGAGGTGGAGGCGCTGGAGGTAGTCATCTTCCTCGACCCTTTAGCATGCATAGAAACAACGGCGCGGGCGGTGCAGACAGACGACTCCCACCTCCTCGACGCACCGGCGAGCATAGCCACCGAAGGGACAATGCCCGGTCTGGCGCAAGCAAAGATCTGCCTACTGTAGCAACCAGGGATGAAGTGTCAAGACACACACTGCAACCATCATAGGATGGACGCAACTTGGCCCCGAGCGGCACTGTCGAGCACAGACAGCAGTGCCCGCACGGCAAGAGGCTTGTGGATCAAGTCCAAAATCTCCAGGCTCCACTCCCGCCACGCCAACCCACCATTGCTCTTGAGCCCCTACAGCAAGATTGAAATGGCACTCGTGCTGGCTCTGCCAGGAGTCGAGCGACGTCACATTCTTTACCCCAGGCCATGCCAGCGATGGCGGCAAAGGCAATGGCACGAGCCCAGATGCTGTTGAACTTCCCTCAATGGCAGACAAGATGGATGAGTGGAGAGCCACTATCCAGAGCTTGATTGGATTCGTTGAATCAAGCAAGTCACAAAAGGTGGAGCCCTCACGGCGTCCGTGAACAACACCAATAGCTCAAGCTGCTGGCCATGTTGTAGGTGGTGCACCAACAGTGCAGTCGCCTCCACGGCAACAACTTCAGCAGTAACAACATCAGCAACCGCGGCAAACCCAGCGAATTGCGGAGCCTGATGAAGTATCGATGGCCTCCTTAGATCCATAGAAGCGGCGAGATCATCGGCAAGTGCTGCAAGACAGGCGGGCTGAAGACGCCCGCACTACCATTGAGCGGCACCGGGAAGCGCGCCATCAATCCAACGAGTGCAACGACCCAGTCGTTGATGAGCCTGCACCCATTGTTCATGGGTATCTACCTTACGAGGTTGGATGCCCCACTTTCACATGTGAGCGACGGCAAGTCCGCTGGCCGTCTGTCTGCGCCTTCAAACCAGAAGTACCAGAGAAGTAAGACGGCAAGTTGAACCCGACAGAATTTTTAGGCATCTATACGATCGCCATGCAAGCTTCCTGGGGAAGAGATGAAAAGATCCTCGCCAAATACTTTCCGTTGGTGCTCAAGCCCAATAAGAGGCCTTGG